>CM077087.1:29248919-29848919 GCA_039513925.1 Platanthera zijinensis | reverse complement strand
TCTTTTTTGATTTTCTGCTTTTATTCTCATGAGCTCTTGGATAACAGACATATCGTTTGCTCGTTTTTCTTGCCCTCTCTTTAAAACCTCTAAGATTTATTCGCTTTTTTAGTATGAATCTCAATATCATAACTCTTACCACTCAACTGTCTCCTCCTCTCATTTTCTCTCTTTCTCCCAGTTGGTCGATTATTGGAAGTTGAGATTGGAGATTCTTCATCCCCAGTACTACCAGGATTCATGTCATTGCTATCTGCATTTAGGTCTATTCCTCTCCGTTGACTGGGAGAGTTAGAACCTAATGTTTGTGACATGTCAATATTTTGAGAGTTGAGACCTTTTGTAGACCCTGGCGTATCCATCCACTTCTCTGTGTTTTTTAAAATATTCCAAACATGCTCGAACATGAAACCTTTCTTCTCTTTTGAATCAGAGGCATATAACATCTTGGCTTCATTGAGCTACAAAAAAATTATTTTAATCGCACATTATTTTTCAAAATCAGAGATCTAAATTCTAAAAAATACTTACAATATCAAGTTCAGATGCACCGCTGGGGTTTCGTTGCTCTATCTGTCGAATACATCCTCGGAATTTGCTTGTTTTACTTGCCAAAAGGGACCAACGACAAGAAAGAGATTTTGGGGTTCTCTGTCCTACGCAAGTTTGAGGTCTTGTATTATGAAAAATGGTTGAAATTCTTTCCCATAGTCTGTGCTCTCTTTGATTACTCCCCATAACTGGGTCTTCCGAGACCTCAAGCCAAGCATAACATAATGCTTGATCTTCTTTTGGGGAAAATGCTAGCCCGCGGTTGGCAGACATGATGACAAGTAAAGAAGGAAGAGAGTGCTTGATTTTGGAGATAGAGTGATGGAAACTTAGAGAGAGTGCTGGAATGGGTACTTATAGAGAGTGATGGAATGAGTACTTAGTAAAAGAGAGGCTTGAGTGGAGAGGGAATCAGATGCTTGGGAGAAGGCATCCAATGCTGGGAAAAAACAAGGCTCCGGATTTGATGTTGACAGGATTGATGAGACACAAGAGAGGCTTGAGTGGAGAGGGAATCAGATGCTTGGGAGAAGGCATCCAGCATAACAGATCGTCGAGCTCGGCCGAACATCGAACGGCGGTCGACGATCGTCGAGCTCGACCGAACGTCGAGCTCGGCCGATCGTCGAACGGCGTTCGACGATCGTCGAGCTCGACCGAACGTCGACCTCGGCCGAACGTCGAACGGCGTTCGACGATCGTCGAGCTCGGCCGAACGTCGAGCTCGGCCGAACGTCGAACGGCGTTCGACGATCGTCGAGCTCGGCCGAACGTCGAGCTGGGTTCACCGCGTCGAACGTCGAGCTGGGTTCGACGTTCGACGTCGGGCTGGGTTCGACGATCGTCGAGCTGGGTTCGACGATCGTCGAACCCAGTTCAACGACTGGAAAAACAACTCCCCAAAAAATTTGGTCCGGGGGCGTTGCCCCCGAGCCCCCACCGGGGACGCTGTCCCCTGGACCCCTGCCCGCTGTCCGGTCAGCGGGACCTCTGCCGGGGGCTGCCGCCCCCGGACCCCCGCTGTCGTCGGTCCCGGAGATGTCGAAGGGGGATCACACTTCGATTCCTCTAAGCTCATGTGGGCAAACCCGGTGTGAGAAACAAGAGGACCGGAAGTGTTCCACAACCCCAACAAAGACAAGACAGAGGCTTGAGTGGAGAAGGCATCCAATGCTTGGGAGAAGGCATCCAATGCTGGGAAAAAACAAGACTTCGGGTTACGAGATGACAGGATTGACAAGACAAGACAGATGCTTGAGTGGAGAAGGCATCCAATGCTTGGGGAGAAGGCATCCAATGCTGGGGAAAAACAAGACTTCGGGTTACGAGATGACAGGATTGACAAGACAAGACAGAGGCTTGAGTGGAGAAGGCATCCAATGCTTGGGAGAAGGCATCCAATGCTGGCGAGCTATATAAATGCCCTTTTAAGATAATCAATGATACATTCAAAACATTCTTTTCTTCTAAGAAAAATGAACTATGGAGAAGGTTCATCCCATTTGCGATCTTCATCATCTTCAGATGATGATGAACAAATACTTCTCAAGTGGGAAGAAGACCTTAAAAATTGGGAGAATGAAGATGAAGTTTTAGCTCGCATGCATGCCTCCAACAATGCCATAATCGCAGCTCAACTTCAAGAAGATGCACGTCCGCGACGCAGAGGTTCAATACCTGGCCACGTGGTAATCAATCGGGGCAGGATTGAAGGCAACACTAGACTTTGGAATGATTACTTCTCCGAACACCCCACATATGGGGAAACTTTTTTTCGACGAAGATTTCGAATGCGAAAAAATCTTTTCCTTTGCATTGTTACTGAAGTGCAGGAGCACGACAATTTTTTTGTTCAAAAGAAGGATGGTGTTGGTAAGCCTGGACTATCAACAATACAAAAAATTACAGCAGCATTTCGTATGTTAGCATACGGAACATCAGCTGATAATTGCGATGAGTACATTCGAATTGGCGAGTCTACTGTGATTCAATGTTTGAAAAGATTCTGTAGGGCAATTGTACAATTATACAGAGATGAATATTTGAGATCTCCCAATGCAAATGATGTAACAAGATTACTACAGAAAGGTGAAGAACGAGGTTTTCCAGGGATGTTGGGAAGCCTAGATTGTATGCATTGGCAATGGAAGAATTGCCCAACGGCATGGGCAGGCCAATATTCAGGACGTCATGGTGGACCAACAATCATTCTCGAGGCAGTAGCATCATACGACCTGTGGATATGGCATGCATATTTTGGCTTACCTGGATCTAACAATGATATTAATGTCTTGCAGGCATCAAATTTATTTGCAAACTTAACCCAAGGTATAACGCCTCCTGCCAATTATACAATACTGGGTAAAAATTATGATGTTGGTTATTATTTAGCCGACGGTATCTATCCGAAATGGTCAACACTAGTTCAAACCATTTCTCATACACAAGATAAAAAAAAAACAACACTTCGCAATGATGCAAGAGGCATGCCGAAAAGATGTAGAACGCGCATTTGGAGTTCTCCAATCACGCTTTGCAATTATTAAGGGGCCTTGCCGTTTTTGGGATAAAAATGTGTTGCACGATATCATGACTGCTTGCATTATAATGCACAATATGATTATCGAAGACGAGCGAGATGAAAATGAAGATGTTATTATTTCTCCACCGCCGCCAACTCAGAATGTTGAAGAGATGGACACAAGTGAAGTCGAAAGATTTCGACAGTTCCTACATCGGCATAAAAAAATCAAAGACAAAGAGGCACATTTCGCACTTTGAGATGCACTGATTGAATATTTGTGGGCACGACATGGTAATGAAACAATGTAATTTGAATGTATTTGGATTTATGTATTTGAATGTAATTTGAAAAATTGTATGCATTTTAATTTGAATGTATTTGAATTTATGTGCAATTTTATTTAGTAAATTGTGTTCTCTTTCTCTTTGTATGATCAATAATAATTATAAAGTATGCAATATTAGTCTCGTTTTGTAGGTCCCGAAAAAACAAATTTATCGGTATATTATATGTCAAGATTGGAAAAATATTTTAGCGGATACGCAAGTTATTGTGTAATACAAACTTTTCTTATATATAATAAATAAATATTTAAAATAAAAAAAATACATAAAAAAAAATATGCAGGCTCGCCAATTCCTCTCTCCCTCCTCTAAATTTAGAGGAGGGGAGAGCTGATCGCCATTTTTAGAGGGGAAAATGGCGATCGGTTGGAGGGGAAAAAATCTCCATTTTTGAAGAATGGAGAAGCATTGGAGTTGCTCTTATGCGTCCATGATCACACGGAGAAACAAGCTCTTTATCGCCACGAACATCTCGGTTGAGAGGAAGGTCACCAATATATACATCAATTCAGCAGCAACGTGATGCAACTAATACCCGACGAAGGGAACACCGCCGAGATCAACAAAGCATTAATACTTCAATAGATCTCCAAAGAGCCACTATGAGTACAGTAAACTACAATGACGAGATGCTAGTTGGAGTGGATTCATCTCGAGTCCACGGGTAAGGTTCCTTTTCTACCCATTCAAAGCAACCGTAAAAATAATAACTATTATTCATGTTATTCGCACTATAATCTCTCTCTACAACTATTGTTGAAGTAGGGAAAATTCATACTCCAAAAATCAGATCAAAACAGCCTAAGGTTACTGGTCCAGCGGTCGGGCTCGATAACTAAACGGGTTAGAACACAGAAGTAGAGGGACAAGAAATAGGACACCAGGCACTGCGGCAGGGAGGTTCCACCACGTACCCGGATGCTTTAAAGAAACTTCCCCTCCACAACACAAAATGATCGGGCAGGGTACAAGGTAAACTCTAGCTAGCAACTAAGTCAAGGCGGCGACTAAGAGAGATAATTGTCAGCTCGCAACTTATCTCTTTGAAGAGAGGATCTCAAGGCTCAGCTCGAAGTTCAGCAAAAGAGGTGGTCAAAATCTTTTGCGAGATTCCGAAGTCTCTATCTTTGTACCCCTGGGATCCTATTTATAGGCAAATCTTGGTGGGGGGTCTTATTTATTTCCCCACCTCCGACGACTGGGCGACTTTTGAGGGAGATTGCTCGGCTGCGGGCAAGAAATTGCCATAGTCGCTGTTGAATTTTTTGAAGTGGAAGTGGGCGGCATGTGCAGATTGGGCAGTCTGTCCGCGCGGCCTGTGCGGACAGAAGGCGACGACCTATCAGGTCGGCTTGTTGTGGCTAGCGGTTTGTTTCCTGGAGGAGCCGGGCGGATAGGATGGTTATCCACTATGTTGACAGGTTGGTCGGTGGTTCGATCTTCGTCTGGTTTTGCACCAAGTCTAGGGTGGCAGTCAGACATTTTGCACGGTATGTGCGGACTATGTTTTTTTCCGCTGAGTTTGGCAGTTAGTCTTGTGACCTTGGCTTCCGGCTCGGGATATGCGGGCTGAAGTTGTGTCCGCAGGCGCGTGCAGACTGGAGTTGAGTCCACTTATGTACGGACAAGTGTTTGTTCGCAGGTGTGCAGACTGTTGTTCTATCCACAGAGTCCGCCTTGTTGGCGACCTTGACTTGGTTGTTGGCAGATTGGCTTTTCTTGTTGTGATGGTGCGACCTCAGCGGGCTAGCTTTAGTCTTCTCGCGGCAGCCTGTTCTTGTGCCCGCAATTGGCAGATACAATTGGTGCTTGCCGCGAGTTAGGGCAGTTTTCCTATCGACTAGGGCGATGATCACACACCTCTCCGCGCTTATAAATAGGACCCCACTGTCAAATCATAGACACCGAGTGAACAATAAGTGAACTCGCAGAAAGTTACTGCTGTTAGATTTTTCTATCCGCGCGGTTTGAAGAGATTGACCGATTTATGTTGTGCAGGTTGTGCGGATTGCGCTGAGGAGCCAGAGACTTGGTTCTGACTTTGGTCAGAGTCAGTGCGGATTCTGCGGTTTGCAACCAACGGATAGCAGCCGGTCGTGGCTTGCAACCAGGCGGTCTTTCTTCTGCAACTTGTTTTCTCAGTTCAATAAGTTGTCTGCCTTTGGCGGCTTGATCTGTTCGGTGGAAGCAGCAGTCCGTGTGATCTGGCGGCTAGGCGACCTCGCGGTCAGGCGGATTGCAGTTTAACGGACAGAGTTCTTTCTTTAGCACTTGAATAACGGGCAGTCCGCGCGGCTTGTTGCATTCTTGCGACCAGGAGGCTTCAACGGGATTCATAGCGATTAGCAGCAGAGCCGGCGGTTACTCCTTTAGTCCGCACGGTTTGATTCTTGCTTATAATTTTTCCTGCTTCCATCGGATACATTGGGAATCGTATCTCGCCATATATTCCTTTCTCTGTAAAGATTTTTTATAAGTACAAGATTCTTGCTCTTCTGGTTGCTTTTGGTTTGCTTGGGCTTAGTTTGGTTGAGTGTTCCTGCGCCTGGTGCCCGATTTTCCGCTATCATAAATTTTTACATGGTACCAGAGGGATCAAGGGCTGAGCAGTGATCAACCGTCAGTTTGTCTTATTGCTTCTGAGAGTCTAAGCTAACCAAGGTGATTGCAATGGAAGGTGGATTTGCAAGGGGTCTTGGAATTGAGCTCATTACGACGACTAACTTCAAGAAGTGGAAGTCGTGTATGGAGAGCTATCTTTTGGGCGAGGACCTTCGGGAGGTCGTTTGTGGAAATGAAAGGCAGGAGGTTACTGCTACTACTGGTGCTGAAGCTGTGAGAGCTTGGAGAAAGACAAACGCAAATGCAGAGTTTGTTCTCAAGCGGGCTATCTCATTAGAACACTTCGACCACATTATCGGATGTCGATTTGCTGCAGAGATTTGGACTTCCCTTGATAGGTTGTTCAACAGGAAGAATGTAGCATGGCTATAGTTTCTGGAGAATGAGTTGGCAAGCGACACTCAAGGAGATCTGTTCATCTCGATGTTCTTCTTGAAGATGAAGAACTTGTGTGCAGAGATTTCAACGTTGTACCCTGATGAGCCTATTTTAGAGGCGAAGCTGAAGAGACACATAATCCGCGGATTACGGAAGGAGTATGTGGCCTTTGTCACTTCTG
Organism: Platanthera zijinensis; assembly: GCA_039513925.1. NCBI lineage: Eukaryota > Viridiplantae > Streptophyta > Magnoliopsida > Asparagales > Orchidaceae > Platanthera > Platanthera zijinensis. The sequence continues at coordinate 29,842,318 of CM077087.1, read as the reverse complement.
TTCATGGCTGGGCCACTCAATCATCTTTGTTGGAGCTGGAGATCCTGCTGGCTTCGCAGGAGATCTTGGCAAGACAGATGGCTGGAGTTGCTGTCTCTGAAAGAGGCAGTGATGCGCTCTTCTCTAAGAAGAATAAGAGATAGGAGAAGAAGAAGACAAATGTTGGTGATGGTCCTTCAACTTCTTATCAGCAAGAGGGGAGTGCTGTTCTTAAGCGTGATTGGAAGAAGAAGAAGGATTGGCTTAAGTGCTATAGGTGCAACCAGTCAGGTCATTTCAAGAAAGACTGTAAGGTCAAGCTGCAGTCGGGGCATGTTGCACACAAAGAGGAGGCTGGTTCCAGTGCTGAGGAAGCTGGATGGGGAAATGCGTTAATGACGAGCACATGTGTCTGTGCATTGTCCACCATCGACTTCAAAGATGACTGGATTATGGACTCGGGGTGCGGTCACCACCTCACCAGGGATGAGTCAAAGTTCTCCTCTTTGCACGCGTTCTCAGGTAACGAAGTTATCATTACTGCTGATGATACTATTCATGTAGTCGAGAAGGAGGGTGTCATTTCCTTAGATAGTCATAATGGTGCACTCACCTTAAGGAGTGTCTATCACGTACCGGGCATGAAAAAGAACCTCTTATCGGTGACCAATATAGTAGACACAGGTTATCATGTTCCGTTCGGTCCAACAGAAGTGAATTTTATCCATAACGTATCAGCGGTTAAGGATGACGTTGCTCATGTAGGGAGAAGGGTTAGGGACTTATTTGTATTATCAATAAGTTATTATGTTGATCGGATGAGGGACAATAATAGTGCAGCTATCTGGCATGAGCAACTGGGACATGTTGGGATGGAAAAGCTGAAAGCCATGGCAGTGAAGAGCCTTGTGAAAGGCTTTCCTAGGTTGTTATCCTTCGGCGACGGCCATGTCTGTGCAGGATGTCAATATGGAAAGGCTCGTCGTCTTCCGTTTGACAAGTCACAGTCCAGGTGTAAAACACCATTAGAGTGTATCTATGGTGATTTGATGGGGCCAATCATCACAGGCAGCCTTGGAGGCAGCAGATACATGCTGGTTTTGATTGATAACTACACGAGGTACACTTGGGTGTATTTTATGAAGGAGAAATCAGACACATTCTGTTTGTTTGTGGAGTTCAAAGATCTAGTGGAGGGCCATCTTGGCCTACGGGTCGAGAAGTTGAGAATAGATAATAGAGGTGAGTTCGTTTCAACTGAGTTCTCTAACCTCTGCAGGAAGCACAACACCAGAGGGAGCTTACTTGTGCTTAAACTCCACAACAAAATGGAGTAGCGGAGTGGAAGATCTGTCATCTGACGGAAACTTACAAGTGCTGGCTTCATGCTAAAGGCATCCCAAGGTCCTTTTGGGCAGAAGGGATGACCTGTGCAACTTATGTCATCAATCGGATACCTCTGAGTCCGATCAACATGAAATCTCCTCATGATATGATGTTTAAGGAGAATCCTAGAATTGGACACCTTCAGGTGTTTGGATCTACCTGCTATGTACACATCCCATATGCTCTCAAGACAAAGCTAGATGCAAAGGCAATTAAACTTATCTTTGTGGGCTATGATGAGCGGAAGAAGGGGTGGAAGTGTATGGATCCAGTGAATAAGAAGTTTGTGATTTTGAGAGACGTTGTCTTCGACGAGCTGACGTCATATGGAGGTGGCTCCTCTGTGGAGCTGCAAGAGAGCAGGTCGGATGGTGAACATGAGGAGGCTGATAAGGATCTTCTGGTGGAGCTGCCTGTGTCACCAGGAGCTCCAGGTATTTCTAGCTCCGGTGCGGAGGCTTCTGGTTCAAGAAGCAGGGGGAGCGATTATAACGCCCCCGATTTTCTGTGATTATTTAATCTTAGATTGGCATTACGTTGGCGTATATTTGGCATTTGTCGTTGTTAGAGCGTGGTCTTAGCTCTTTAGGCCCTTGAGTGGCTTGTTTTGTAGCCTGTTTGCAAGATTCCCTCGCAAGACGGAGTCTGTTTTGGTGACTCGGTGGTGCCTCTTCGGGAATACTTGTGTTTTGGCTTCGGGTAATATTAGCCTGAGTTTTTGTTAGTCGGATGACAATTTCGACTTCGCCACTAGATTCATAGCATGGGTATTTAGCTACGATGTAAATTTTGTTAAATTCCGAGATAGTTCGGTTTTCGCGTCATTTTGACGTGTTTTTTTGATTAATTAATATAGTATTCTAATATTAGATTATTTTGTTAGTGGCAGAAGTTTTATATCTTAAGATATAGTATTTTATAGCTAGAGTGGCTGCTTGTTTTAGTGGCTGCATAGTAAGGATATTAATAACTATAAGTGGCCGACTAGTACTTGTATAATAATATTATACTAGCTAGTGGCTGGATATAGTATTAGTTTATTAGCTGGGTGACTGGATATAATAGAATATAGCATATCTTAGTCTTATCTCCTTCATCTTCCCCCAAAAAGAGAGAGGACAAAAAGCTTCCAGCAGAAGGTTTCAGGTGGCGGAAATTCTGAAGCTTTGGCCGGCGAGTTCTGGAGGTGTAGAGCTCGGTTTTCTCGGGTAAGGACAGATTTGGACTGCTCTCACTCAGATCTTCCATCCTAGGTAAGTTTTCCTTGCTCTAGGGCTATTTTAGAAGCTAGAGACTGTCGGGTTGCTCAAGTTTTGATTTTCTTTTTTAGCTTCAGGTTTTGCGGTTTGTGGTCGATCTTGCCTAGCTGTGCTAGAGTTGGAAGAGCAGCTGCTGTGTCTTGAAGGTTGAGGCAAGTGGTGCTCTTTGCCCTTGCCAAGCTTGTATTTATTGTTTTCTTTGTATTTTTATTGCTGGATGTTTAGTAAATCCACTTTAGAAGCTAGGGCTGCTGCCAGTTTTGTCCCGAGCCAAGTCTTGCCCAGATTTTTACTTTCTCTCTCTCCTGGTTGCTGATCTTATGTCCAGGTAGTGGCTGGAGGTAGGGTTGTAGTTTCCTAAGGGTAGCCTAGCTTGGGTGATAGATGTAACCGGGTAGAAGAGGCATAAAGAATTTTTTTATCCAAAGTATTAGTTATCGGGTTAGCAGGCGTTGAGTGGTCTGTAGGCTAAGTACAAAAGCATTGAGTGTGGTGGACACACTCGACGCCTAGTTGATTTGATTTTGAGACTATATATAAAAGCGTTGAGTGTGGTGGACAAACTCAACGCCTGGCTATTTGCTTTGGAAGCTAAGTCCAAAAGCGTTGAGTGAGTGGAGCTCACTCAACACCGTCGGTCTTTGGCATTGAGTGAGCTGCACTCACTCAACGCCATCTTGTCAGAGTTTTTTTTCTAAGTCATTTGGCATTGAGTGAGTGGAGCTCACTCAACGCCGTCTGCCTTTGGCGTTGAGTGAGGTGCACTCACTCAACGTCATTGCCCAGAAGGTTTTTCTAAGTCTTTTGGCGTTGAGTGAGTGGAGCTCACTCAACGCCGTCTGCTTTTTGGCATTGAGTGAGGTGCACTCACTCAACGCCATTGTCCAGAGATATTTTTTGCCAAATTCTTTTGGTGTTGAGTGCGTGGAGCTCACTCAACGCCGTTTGCTTTTGGCGTTGAGTGAGGTGCACTCACTCAACTCCATTGTCCAGTCAGATTTTTCTAAGTCTTTTGGCGTTGAGTGAGCTGAACTCACTCAACGCCATCTAGCCAGAAGACTTTTCTCTAAGTCTTTTGGCATTGAGTGAGCTGAACTCACTCAACGCCATCGTCTTTTGCGGCTAAGTGGACTCGACGCTATTTCTTGCTTAGCATTTGGGCATCGAGTGGACTCGACGCCTTCCTTGCCTTAGTGTTAGGTGTTGAGTGGATTTGATGCTTTTACCTTAAGCTGGTGTTTTCTACCAAATGTGGTTAGGGTGGGTTTATGTCAATTTATTGATATTTTTCGGCTGGTTTTGGAGGCTGAATCGTAAATTTTAGCAAGTGATTTGCTTGTTGACTCTGTAAGGAGTGGTTTATGTGTAGAGTCGTGGTCCCACAATTTTGGCCCGGGTTTGGGCTGGTTTTATTGGTGTGTTGGTACCATTTTGGCCTTGGTTTGGGCTAGTTTTGTTGGTGTGTTGGACCTTTAGACTGTCACCGTTGTACCCTTGAGTATTTATGGGTTTGGGTGATTGGATGAGGACTGTTTTTGGTCACCAACCCAGATCTATGGCTCTACCACTGTTAATGATTCACACTGTTAGTTCTTTTCTTTAAAGTGATTATTTTGGCATACTCTTGCCTTCTTGCTTCTGCAGTTTTTAGCAGGGCATGTTGTTTATTTCTCGCACTTGGTGCGTTGTGTTGTTGCCTTGGGCAGTGTTTTCCCTTATTGTATTGTTCAGTTCCCTTTTGCTCTTTTTGATAGTACTGGTTTAGGGTTGGTAAGCCCTTCTCTCATTACTTATGAATCTAATGCTCCAGTTTTCTTTTTATTAGTTGCTTGCTGAGGCATCTTTCTTTGAATGTCTTAGGTTCAGGTTGTAGCCGGTTGAGCGACTAGTGTTCTGGTGGAGCTTACTTGTAGCCTCCGGGGTTGTTGAGAGTGTTGTACCTCGACCTTATGAGGTAGTTTTCTTCTTTCTGTATAGACATACATACTCACTAGTGGGTTCGTGTCAGATTGTTGACGCCCACTTGATACGCCGATTACGGTATACGTATTTTGAACGCAAGTGCACGTGTCGGGACAAGTAATAAAAAGTGAGTAGTGATCGTATCCACAGAGAGGTGGTGAATTCAGTGCTTGCAAATACTAGTTAGACCTTTTCTCTAAATCCAAACCACTCAAAGATGATTGTGATCTTTTAATCTAGATTATGAGAAATTCTGAAATTAAAATAAAATAACTACAATTAATTGGAAAAAGATTTTTTTGTAATTCAAGTTGGAGAAGTAATCCCGTGTTGTGATTTCCTATAACTAGTGTCATGAATTTATGAACGATACTTTGTGAGAATGCGAGGTGAAAGGCCTTGCAATGATTTTAGATTAGACAACCGTATCTCTCGATATCGGAGGCCCCTAGTCCGCTATCTCCCCTCGCGTGAAATAGGAAACCGGTTAATGCTCAAAAACCTAAGTTGCTAACACCAAGAGGAAATCTTTTTCTCCCTTCAAGCGCTATATTGAATCTACAACGCACTTACGCAACTCCTCTCTCGATTTATGAAGCGTAGTAAAAGAAATAAAACTGTGATCAAGGGTTTCAAGATATAGATTGTAAACACAATAAAGGTTCCATCATCACACAATCACAAAGAGAAACTATAAAAAGAATTCATCACAATAGCCATAGTACCCTCACAACACAAGATCTATGAAGTTAGTTCATGACGACGGAATAAAACTACAAAAATATGTAGATCTTACAACACATTATGGAAGAAAATCAAAAACTACAGCGATTCGCTCTCCGATTATGGCCGAAATCTGTCTGTCTTCAATCTCCGGGAAGCCCTAGTTCTCCCTCTTTAATGGAATTCTACAATCTCCCTCCAATAGATATGAATTATCAATAACTCCTGAATAATCCTCCATAAAAAACGTCCAACCCTTTTCTCAAAGGATGTCTCTTTCTATTTTTGCAAATGGCGCAATTTTGAAATTTTGAAATTTGAAATTCGTCCAGAGGTTGCAACCTTTTTTCCAAAGGTTGCAACCTTTTTTTCAGCAAATGATATTTGTGCAAATTTTTATTCTCCAAGTAGATTGCTTCGGCGTTTCTTGCGCTAATACATAGGAAAAATACCGGATTAACCACAAATCAAATAAATATGAATTTACTTTTCATTTCAATTTCTTTTAAACTTGTTTTAAGCATTTATAATGAATATTAAGTCTAAAAATTGGGCTAAATATCTTCTTTTTGAGAAGTTATCACACCTCCATACTTAAACCTTTGCTAGTCTCTAGCAAAGATAATTCCAATCATAAAAATTGAGTGAGAGGATGTGTCAAAATATATTACTCTTATGATCATTCTTCTCAAAAATAATTAAAGAACGCTTACTCAAGAGTTTTAATTTAACCAATTGAGAACTTGTCAAACATTAATGATTCAGAGTAATCAAATATTCATTAGTTTGATGAAAGATAAAGTCAATTAAACTTTCTAGTGTTGTGTGTGCTATCCTTTAAAATCATTGACTCCCCTAAATTTTTCTCATCGAACTTCCTAAATAACTAAGAAGGAATGAGAATAAGCCAAGTTTTTGACTTAACCTCCACTAGAGTTGGTAGTTTAATTTGACAAGAAAATACGAGGACTAGTGGTGGAAATGGCTCTGACTTGATTAGAAATAAATTATGAAAGTAAAAGGGATTTCCCTTGTTAATATACTTAATAACTCTTCAAACTATAAGGTTCATTTTTCAATTATCATAATTTTAGTCCATAGTTAGGATCATTCCAAGTAAATGTACACATGCTTAGGCCACATATCACTATGAAATTTCTTTATATTATATTTTTTTGTTAAACATAGTTGGGATCATTCCAAGTACGAATATACATACTTAGGCCACATATCACTATGACACATTCTCTTTTTTTTATAAAGTCATAGCAGGGATCGTTCCAAGTAGGTGTACACACACTTAGACCACATATCACTACGACTCACAATTTTTTCTTTTAATAATCCCTCATAGTTGAAAAGTTATTAAGAAATTACTATTAGGAATGTGAGGAATTTATGCATTATAATCAAAAGTTCAAGTTCAAAGGATAGTAGGTGATCGAATCAAATATAGGTAGTGAGACACGAATTGATCAAATAGAAATCCTAACCATCCTTACAAAATAAAATACCCACTCAACGCTTTGATTTAAATCTCCAACTTGGTTCTTGCTCTCCCTTCCTCATTATTGTTAGAAGTCAATAAAAATTTATTTTTAGAGAAAAAAATTCTTTTAAAGAATATTGTGGATACAAAAATACTTAAAAGAGCTTTTACTCATCTCACTAACTTCAAATCAAAAATGTGAACCATTAAGAATGACCATCCTACAAACACAAGTCATCAAATAGAATTGAATAACTTATTCGTTAATTATGTCAAAAAGTAGGATCAACCATTAATGTTACAAAAGTTCACTCCTCACCCAATTAATGAGCGTTATACCACCCTCACCTCCATACTTTTGTCTTTTGCTAATCCCTAGCAAAGAGACTTCAATAACCAAGAAATTTTGTTTGAAATGTTTGGACGAGACAACATAAAAAGAAAAGGACAAAAATAAGGCCAAAAATAGAGACTTGAAATTTCAATACTCCCCTGAAGATTGGAGTGTCGGCATGGTTGTCCCTTACTTTCTCAATGATGTCCTCAATTTACTCTATTATAGAATATCCATCGGCAATCCTAGCCATATGTTGTAGTCTGTAAAACTTATATCTTAGACATATAAAAATATTAAAGCACGAAATAAAGTTTTGTTCAATTACATGTGTAGCATCAAAAACCATCAAAAGTGATGCAAGCATATCATGATCATGTAAGGTAAGAATTGTCATTTTGCCCTCCTAATAATACTCTAAAGTATTAAGTCTACATCACTGTATGAATCATAAAATAAATAACACAACTCATAAGATCATGCTATACTCTAACATGATATAACAAGCCGACTAGAAAAAAAACATTTCAATTTTATATTATCTTAAAGATAGGAAAAATAAAATAAAAAAAATAAAAAAAGGTCACAACCTCTTTTTTTAAGGTTGCAACTTTTTCAGTTTGGGTTAGTTTAACAGCAAACAGAAAAAATAAAGTTGTAACCTGCTTTTTTATGCGTTGTAATTTTTTCAATTCGGGTTTCTTCAATATCCAAACAGCAAAAGAAAAATTGCAACCTGTTATTTTCAGGTTGTAACATGCAATTAATACTAAAAATTCCACTTGTTCTACGATTTTCCCCCGATCAAACGATGCTATACGACACAAAAATAAAGGATTATTATTAGCAAAAATACTATGATTTTTATTATATTTATGTTTTTTTATTGTTATTTATTTAACTAGTTAAGAAAACACATTCAGTAGACGATGAGTTGCCTCCCACCAAGCGCCTAATTTACTGAAGGACTTAAAGAACGGACAGAAAAATTAAAACACAATATGCAAAAAATGGAAGATAACTACTAGGTTTATTGTCTCCCCAGCATGACTTATTCATAACTTTTAAAATTCTAAATTATGGGACGATGAAAAGAAAAATGAACAGGTAACTGTTCTAATATCCGTGTGGGTAGCGGATACCGATACAACGATAAAACAGCTATCCATCTGCCTAAATAATAATACCTACACCTCACAGGTAGAGGGAATAAAAAGTGAGAAGAGGTGGAAGAGTGCTCCTCACCCATCTCACCAAAATATATATCTTATCCCAACAAGGTATCATCATCAATAAGAAGGCTACCAGGAGAAAAGAGAATGAATGAGGCTTCTCCTATGGAGGAGGAATGAACTTCCTCACATAAGGAGATGTTTTCCTCATTGACTTGAACAGAATGGTCTATGCCCCCGTTGAGTGCCCGTGACAAATCAACACTCACAAGCTCAGATATTGGAAGGGGGTTTGGAAATAAAATAGAGGAAAAATATAAATGATCTCTAATCATGGGAGTGATCCCGGTTTCACTCCCAGCAGGTTCTAAAAATTGATCGATGTCAGTCTCATAGTCATCATAACAAGGGGAACCTGAGAACTCAAAGGCCTTGGTGGTGAGTTGGACCTCCTCCAATGAAGAAGTGCAAACCTCCACATCAAAAAGGATATCAACTTCATCCCACGTTGGCGGGTCATTGCTCCAAAGAATCATTCCCTCCATCGGAGGGATCAATATCTTTGTCCCACTTTGGCACAATCACGGTTCTGGATCATCACCCTGCGCAATATCTTCGACTTGATCGGCAAAAATAGGTGTAGAAAAGTTTTGCAAAGAAATTGGAGGAACATTATTAATATTTAATTTAGAAAATATATGCTCAGGTTCACCCATGAGTGAATCACAAATATGTGATGAATGTGCATGGGGAGGTAGCTCTTCCACGTCATTGCACCGAGCACCAACGATAATGATGGGTATATCCGCAATAGTCCCACGTAGAAAAGGTGGTAATGCGCATATATCATCAGAATCATAAGGAATGATAGAATGAGAAGAGGATGCGATGATTTGGATATCTGGTTGGTTATCCACCTCTCTTTGACGATGAAATGCAATGCAATCTTTTAAAGCGTGCTCGTTACTACGACAAAACAAACACTCTGTAACATTACTATTTGATATCCAAGGTGTCGAGTCAGAAGGTTGAGGAACTATTTGACGTGAGGACACAATGTTGTAGTGGTTTGTCGCACAATATTGGAGACTTAAATATTTCTTATGTTTTACGAGCCACGAATGATACCCAGCAGTCCCCATGTACCACGCATCAGTAGTATAACTAAATGAACCACACCACTCGTATCTCACGTGTGCATACATTTTATTTTGAAAGGATGTGGTTAAAATAAAATTAAATTTTCTTTGCAAAACAAACTACACACGAAAATTATTTTAGACACAGATTACTTGCTTAATAAACTTTTAGAATAGATAAGAATAAATAAAATAATATTTAATTTTGTTTTTAAAAAAATAAAGTCATGCACTAGATAATATTACAAATAAACATAAAAATAAAGTAGAGACTTGAGCTCTAAATACTCAGAGTTCACTAATATTGCAAGAAAAACACTAAATTATTCGCACCTCCCCGGCAACGGCGCCAAAAACTTGATACGCCGGTTACGGTATACGTATTTTGAACGCAAGTGCACGTGTCGGGTCAAGTAATAAAAAATGAGTAGTGATCGTATCCACAGAGAGGTGGTGAATTCAGTGCTTGCAAATACTAGTTAGACCTTTTCTCTAAATCCAAACCACTCAAAGATTATTGTGATCTTTTAATCTAGATTATGAGAAATTCTGAAATTAAAATAAAATAACTACAATTACTTGGAAAAAGATTTTTTTGTAATTCAAGTTGGAGAAGTAATCTCGTGTTGTGATTTCCTATAACTAGTGTGATGAATTTATGAACGATACTTTGTGAGAATGCGAGGTGAAAGGCCTTGCAACGATTTTAGATTAGACAACCGTATCTCTCGATATCGGAGGCCCTTAGTTCGCTATCTCCCCTCGCATGAAATAGGAAACCGGTTAATGCTCAAAAACCTAAGTTGCTAACACCAAGAGGAAATCTCTTTCTCCCGTCAAGCGCTATATTGAATCTACAACGCACTTACGAAACTCCTCCCTCGATTTATGAAGCGTAGTAAAAGAAACAAAATCGTGATCAAGGGTTTCAAGATATAGATTGTAAACACAATAAAAGTTCCATCATCACACAATCACAAAGAGAAACTATAAAAAGAATTCATCACAATAGCCATAGTACCCTGACAACACAAGATCTATGAAGTTAGTTCATAACGATGGAAGAAAACCACAAAAATATGTAGATCTTACAGCACATTATGGAAGAAAATCAAAAACTGCAGCGATTCGCTCTCCAATTATGGCCGAAATCCGTCCGTCTTCAATCTCCGGGAAGCCCTAGTTCTCCCTCTCCAATGGAATTCTACAATCTCCCTCCAAAAGATATGAATTATCAATAACTCCTGAATAATCCTCCATAAAAACATCCAACCCTTTCCCCAAAGGATGCCTCTTTCTATTTTTGCAAATGACGCAATTTTGAAAATTTGAAATTTGAAATTCGTTCAGAGGTTGCAACCTTTTTTCCAAATGTTGCAACCATTTTTTCAGCAAATGATATTTGGACAGATTTTGATTCTCCAAGCAGATTTCTTCGGTGTTTCTTGCGCTAATACATAGGAAAAATATCGGATAACCACAAATCAAATAAATATGAATTTACTTTTCATTTTTATTTCTTTTAAACTTATTTTAAGCATTTATAATGAATATTAAGTCTAAAAATTGGGCTAGATATCTTCTTTTTGAGAAGTTATCACCACTGTTGGCTTAATTTTGATGCTACATATGAACTAAGAACTGTTATTTTTGTCTATGTATTAGGTTGTTTACTTGCTACTGGGAATGATTTATGCTAGGTTGCATGTTAGGTATTTTAAAACCTAAGAGTAGTACTATATATATCTCATGCATTTCATATTTATAAAACTAAAGCACTACTTTCCAAAGAATGTAAAAGCTACTTTCTTATACTATGATAAATCTAGAGTCCTGCATTTCATGAGTTATCCTTTGAGGATGTTTATACTCATGTAGGATGTCAAATCAAGCTAACCAAAGTATTTTCCTCTGCGTATACATCTATTTTTAATTGTGGACTAGCTGATCCACTGTGCCGAGGGATACGGTCATCAAACCTAACTGATTTTCATTCATATTAAACTATGATTTTCTCCAAAGATATAGAGTTTAGGGTTTTGCCTGGGCGTGTGCAGTTATCCCTGCACGACGTGGCATCTTGACACGTATTTTCTCTTGCTCTAATATGATTTACTTATTGAGAAAATGCGGGTTGTGACAGCAATGCTCCAAGTTTGCCCGGGAATGGAGCTAATTCAGAAGAAGCAGCAGAGGTAGTTAGTAAGAGCCAGACTCTTCAGAGATCGAATAGAACCATTAAACCACCGACTCATTATAGCGAAGGAAATGCGATGAGCTTGGTCTCTTATTTCTTCGCAGGCTCTTTGGACAAGCGTGATCTTTCTAGCTTTGACGATGCTTCTAGAGTCAAGGAGTGGGAAGATGTCATGGATGATGAGATGGCTGCCCTTAGAAATAATGAGATGTAGGACCTTGTGCCCAAGGTCGATGGCGTTACTCCTGTGACATGCAAGTTGGTCTATAAGCTGAAGAAGAAGGCAGATAGGAGCATTGAGCGGTACAAGGATCGCCGTGTAGCTCGAGGTTTTTCTCAGCAGTATGGAGAAGATTATGAAGAGATGTTTAGTCCTATGGCAAAGATGACCTCAGTTCTGGCGGTGATGACCTTGTCAGCTTGCCAGGGTTGGAAGATGTGGTAGCTGGGCATAAAGAATACCTTTCTTTACGGGGAGATTGATAAAGACATCTTCAAGGTTCAGCTACCAGGATATGTGTCTGAAGATATTCCAGGATATGTTTGCAAACTCTGGAAGGCCCTTTATGGTTTGAAGTAGGCTCTGCGGGAAGGGTATGAGAAGATTGCAGAATACCTCCAATTCTGCGGTTATTTTGCCTCGGATTCATATTCGAGCTTGTTCATTAAGAATAAGAGGGAGATTCATATCCTGGTGTTGTTGTACGTGGACGATATAATCGTCACGTGAAACTCCGAGGAGGAGGTGGCTAGGCTTAGGGCAGAGTTATCCATTCGGTTCGAGATTAAGGACTTGGGTGAGCTCCACCATTTTCTTGGACTCGAGGTGGATAGGAAAGAGAGTGACATACTCATTTCCCAGAAGGGCTATGCGGATCGAATCGTTCAACGATTCGGCATGCGTAAAGGGAAGAGTAGCTCTACTCCTCTTGATGTTGACATCAAACTTTGGCGAGATGAGGGGAGGATACTTCTAGATCCTCTAGTGTTCCGTACTCTGGTGAGGAGCCTTATCTATTTGATGATTACCAGGCCAGACATTGCATATGATGTAGGCCGAGTAAGTCAGTATATGGCGGAACCTCGGAAGCCTTATCTGATGGCGACAAGAAGCATTCTAAATTATGTGAAGTCCACTTCTGATATGGGTCTCCTTTATGGGAGAGACACAGGCTTCAACCTACACGGCTATATAGATGTTGATTATGGGGGAGATTTAGATGACCGGAAGTCAACATCCGGTTATTTCTTCACATATGGATCAGCGGGGATTTCTTGGTGCAGCAAGAAGCAGGATTCTGTGTACGTCTCTACTACGAAAGCGGAGTACAAGGCTTTGGCCTTGGCAGCTCGAGAAGCCATTTGGATTAGGAGGCTAGTAGATAACGTCCATGAAGAAGTCCACGGTCCTATTCTGCTACGCGGTGACAATGAGAGTGCCCTGAAACTAGTTAATAATTCTGTTTATCACGCGCGAACCAAACACATTGAGATTTAGCACCATTTCATTCGGGAGAAGGTGTTGGAGGGGTCTATTGTGGTTGGATATGTGGGGAGCGAGGACAACATTGCAGACATCTTCACAAATCCGCTGTCGAAGGGGCCATTTACTCATCTATGGGGATTATTATGGCTTGTTTCCACTTCCCACTTCAAGGAGGAGTGTTGAATTTTTTGAAGTGGAAGTGGGCGGCCTGGGCGGTCTGTCCGTACGGTCTAGGCGGACAGAAGGCGGCGACCTGTCAGGTCGGCTTATTGTGGCTGGCAGTTTGTTTCCTGGAGGAGCCGGACGGATAGGATGGTTATCCGTTGTGTTGCCAGGTTGGATGGTGGTTCGGTCTTGGTCTGGTTTTGCACCAAGTCTAGGGTAGCAGTCCGACATTTCGCCCGGTCTGTGCGGACTATGTTTCTGTCTGCCGAGTTCGACAGTTAGTCTTGTGACCTTGGCTGCGGGCTGGAGTTATGTCCGCAAGCGCGTGCGGACTGGAGCTGAGTCCGCTTGTATGCAGACTGGTGTTTGTCCGCAGGTGTGCAGACTGTCGTTCTATCCGCAAAGTCTGCTTGGTTGTGACCTTGCCTTGGTGGTTGGCGGATTGACTTCTCTTGCTATGATGGTGCGACCTCAGTGGGCTAGCTTTGGTCTTGTCGCGGCGGCCTATTCTTGAGTTCGCAGCAAGCAGATACACTTAGTGCTCGCCGCGAGTTAGGACAGTATCCCTATCGACTAGGGCGGTAATCACACTCCTCTCTGCGCCTATAAATATGACCCCCCTGTCATATCATAGACACCGAGTGAACAGTAAGTGAACTCACAGAAATTTGATGCAGTTAAGTTTTTCTATCCGCGCATTTTGAAGAGGTTGACTGGTTTGTGCTGTGCAGGTTGTGCAGATTGTGCTGAGGAGCCAAGGACTTGGTTCTAACTTCAGTCAGGGTCAGTGCGGATTCTGCGGTTTGCAACCAGCGGATAGCAGCAGGTCGCGGCTTGCGACCAGGCGATCTTTCTTCTACAACTTGTTTTCCCAGTTCAATAAGTTGTCCTCCTCTGGCGGCTTGTTCTGTTCGGTGGCAGCAGCAGTCTGCATGATCTGGCGGTTAGGCGACCTCGCGGTTAGGCGGATTGCAGTTCAACGGACAAAGTTCTTTCTTCAGAACTAGAATAACGAGCAGTCCGTGCGGCTTGTTGTAGTCTTGCGACCAGGCGGCTTCAGCAGACTTCATAGTGATTAGCAGCAGAGCCGGCGGTTACTCCTTGAGTCCGCGCGGTTTGATTATTGCTTGTAATTTTTTCTGCTTCCATCAGATACATTAACAATCATGTCTCTCCATGTATGTCTTGCTATGTAAAGATTTTTTATAAGTACAAAATTCTTGCTCTTCTGGTTGCTTTTGATTTGCTTGAGCTCAGTTTGGTTGAGTGTCCCTGCGCATGGTATCTCGTTTTCCACTATCATAAATTTTTACAGTCCCCTACCTGCCGAGTATGCAGGGGGAGCTCGCCATACTTTTCCAGGCCTTCTACTATCTTGAATGTTGACTCTGACCCCTGTTGAGTGTTGACTTTGACTTCTTGCTGACTGGCTTTAGGGGCATTCACCCTCGACGAATATGAGTTGTACATAATCCCCGCTCTTTGCGAGTGACGTTGGATCTCGGAAAGAAACATCCAACGCAAATTCGGTGATCTTCTTCGTTGACCCGTGGATGCCAGTTGAACCCTATAAATTGGGGGGGCACACCTTCGTGGCACACCTTTTGAACTCACACACTATGTCGAAATCTGTCGAGATGGTATACCAAGCGAGTATTGTTGCTCTGTCAGGATACCTCGAGCCGAAAAAGCCAAAAAGGTCGTGGGAAGGCGACAACGCTGCTGACCTTCCCCCATCCAAGAAGTAGAAGTTGAAGTAGAAAAATAAGTCGCTGGCCTCGAAGAAAGACAACCCGCCTTCGGGCGCTCAGGATGTCTCTACCCCGGCCGACTATCCCAAAATTCTTGCTTACACTCAACAAATCTTCGATGATCTTGGGTTGAGCGACATCCCCGAGCAGTCGGCGCCTGAAACTTCTCACCCTCTTCTGTCGACTTCTTCACCTGCTCCGAACCTCGCCGGGTCCTAGGCCCAAATGCAATCGGATTTTGCTGCCTCGCAAGGTTAACTTCTCATCGTTGATTCCTTCGAGTTGTTGAACATTTCTTGTCTGTCTTGTTGACCTTTATACCTTACTCACAGCTCCTCCGCCGACTATCTCTTGTGAGCATCTTGTCGTTTCCCCTTGTGATCAATTCTGCTTGTCGCCCTTGAAGCTCAGCAATAGTTGTGATCTAGGCACACCGTTTGGATAAACATCAACTCTAAGATGCATCCGGAAAAACAAGCTCCTGAAGTGAGAAACAAAGATCTTCCCACGTCGAAGACCTCGCAACCTGGGGCGAGCAAAGGTAATGATGTTATTATGACTGCTGATGGTATTGTACATACAGTAGAGAATGAAGGATCGATTTCTTACGCAGTGATCGGGGGCCACTTACTTTGAGGGGTGTGTATCAAGTGCAGGGAATGAATGAAGACCTCTTCTCGGTGATCAATGCTATTGAAATTAGGTATCACGTTCTGTTTGGCCCAATAAAAGTGAAGTTTCTCATGAACGTATTAGCTGTGAAATTTGATGTCACTCATGTCGGAAGGAGAGTGAAGGACTTGTTCGTGTTGGCGACAAGCTCCTATATTGATAAGATGAGGGCAAACGACAAGGCTATTATTTGGCATGAGAGACTTGGTCATGTTGGGATGGACAAGTTGAAGGCTATGACGGTTAGAGATCTGGTTCATGGTCTGTCTTGACTTTCATCTTTCAAAGACGGTCATGTCTGTATGGGATGTCAGTATAGTAAGGCTCATCACCTTCTATTTAACATATTACAGACTAGGTGTAGAGCACCGCTGGAATGCATCCATGGTGATCTAATGGGACCTACCATCACTCCCAGTCTAGGTGGTAGCAGGTACATATTGGTTCTTTTTGATGGCTTTTCCAGGTATACTTGGGTATACTTCTTAAAAGAGAAGTCAGAGATGTTCGGGATGTTTGTGGAGTTCAAGGAGCTTGTGGAGGGCCGGCTCGGCGGCCGGCTAGGTTTACGGATAAAGAAGTTTAGAACTGATAATAGCGGAGAGTTCACTTCACATGAGTTCTCTAACTTCTGCAGAAAGTTAGGCATTTAGAGGGAGCTTACTTGTGCACATACTCCACAACATAACGGAGTTGCAGAGCAAAATATTTGTCATCTAACGGAAACTTATAAATGTTAGCTTCACGTCAAAGGCATTCATAGGGCTTTCTGAGCAGAAGTAATGGCATGTTGCGCTAACGTCATCAACATGATGCCCCTTAGTCCAAACAACATGAAATCTCCTTATGAGTTGATGTTCAAGGAGAAGCCCAACGTTGAACATCTTCGAGTGTTTGGATCTACCTGCTACGTGCACGTTCTAAACACTCACAGAGTGAAACTAGATGCAAAAGCAAGGAAGCTAGTCTTTGTCAGCTATGATGAGCAGAAGAAGGGTTGGAAGTTCATGGATCCTACAATGAAGAAGTTTGTCGTCTCAAGAGACGTTGTCTTCGACGAACTTACATCATATCAGGGTAGCTCATCTGTGGAGCTACAGAAGAGCAGGTCGAATGGGGGCCAAGGAGAAGCTGCTCGGGATCTTCTAGCGGGGCTGCCTGTTTCACCAGGTGCTGTGGTTTCTCTACGGCAGAGACTTCTGGGTCTGGAAGCAAGAGGAGCAATGCTCATGGTATGCTCGAGATCAGAGCTAGCACAGAGGAAGAGTGGGGGTGGTGGATCATGGTCAAGCCCTGTGGAGGTCCAATAGTACTATTATTCCACCAGCTCGGTGTAGGGACGGGAACATTGTGAATTTTGTCTCATGTTTATTTGCAGTTCCCTTAGATGAATTGGAGCCATCCAGCTTTGAGAACGTCACTATAATAAAGGAATGGGAAAATGCCAAGGATGAGGAGATGACCGCCTTCAGAAAGAACGAGTTTTGGGATCTTGTACCTAAGATCGAAGGCAATACTCCGGTGACATGCAAGTGAGTTTACAAACTCAAGAAGAAGGCTGATGATAGCATCGAGCGGTACAAGTCTCACCTTGTATCTCGTAAGTTCTTATTGCAGTATGGGGAGGACTATGAAAATATGTTCAGTCCTATGACTAAAATGACTTCAGTTCGGGTGGTGATCTCCCTGGAGGCTTGCTAAGGATGGAAGATTTGGCAACTCGATGTTAAGAATGTGTTCCTTTATGGAGAGATTGACAAGGATATCTTCATGATGCAGCTACCTGGTTATGTCTCTGAAGATCATCCAGGACACGTCTGCAAGCTGAAGAAAACCATTTATAGTCTGAAGTAGACGCCTCGGGCATGGTATGAGAATATCGCAGAATACCTCCAATTCTGTGGATACTTCGCTTCAAACTCAGACTCAAGTCTTTTCATTAAGAAAAGGGGGGAGTTTAAAGTCCTCGTTCTGCTGTATGTTGACGACATGATCATCATAAGGAACTCAGAGGAGGAAGTAGGTAGGCTCAGGGCTGAGCTAGCTATTCGGTTCGAGACGAAGGATCTGGCTGAGCTCCACCATTTCCTTGGACTCGAGGTGGAGAGGCAGAAGAACGACGTGTTCGTTTCCTAGAAGGGCTATGCGGAGAGAATCGTTAAGCGATTAGGCATGCGGGAAGGGAAGAGCAGTTCTACTCCTCTAGAGGTCGGTCTGAAACTTCGACGAGATGAGGGAAGGGTTCTTTCAGACCCTTTTGTATTTCGGGCTCTCGTAGGGAGTCTCATATATTAGATAATTACTAGGCCGAATATTTCTTATGCGGTGGCCGGGTTAGTCGGTATATGACGGAGCCACGAAAAGCTCATTTGGTGGCAGCTAAAGGAATTCTGAAGTATATCAAGTCTACCTAGGAGATGGGTCTATTTTATAAGAGGAACACGAGATTCAGTCTTCATGGTTATGGATGTTGATTATAGAGGAGATACAGATGATCGGAAGCCGACGTCTGGTTACATCTTCTTCATGGGATTGACAGTTATTTCTTGGTGTAGTAAGAAGCTTGATTCAGTGTCTGTCCCCACTACAGAAGGAGAATATAAGGCTTCGGCCTTGGCAGCTAAGGAAGCCATCTGACTTAGGATATTAGTGGATGACATCCATGAGGAGGTGTAAATTCCTACTCTGCTTCGCGGTGACAACGAGAGTGCTCTTAAACCGGTCAACAATCCAGTTTTTCACGCGTGAACAAAGCACATCGAGATCGAGCGTCACTACATTCGGGAGAAGGTGCTGGAGGGGTCTCTGATGGTTGAGATGTGCGGAGCGAGGACAATGTCGTAGACATCTTCACGAAGCCACTGTCGAAGGGACCGTTTATTTGGCTGCGAGGGTTGTGAGGGCTGGTTTCCACTTCCCACTTCAAGGGGAGTGTAAAAATTGTTGAAGTGTGAGTGAAGTGGAGTGTGGCCGGTCTGATTAGGCAAACCGCAGAGTCTGCCACGACCTGACGGATAGCGTTTGGCGAATAGCCTTTGGCGGGTTGCTAAACTCTTGCGGTCTGGCTCAATAAGCACCCTTAGTTGGAACCAGGCAGACTTCTCTATCTGCGGTTGTGGCAGTTTGGTTAGTGAGATCGCACAATCCGCTTGAGCTTTAAGTTCTCTAGCTTGCAAGAAAGGTGACGATTAGCGCGAACTAAGTTGGCTAACCGCATAGTTCACTGTAGCGTTCTCAAGCAGGTTGATAACCAGATTCCGCTGGTGTTGTAGACTTGGTTCTGTGTGACTAAGT
Source organism: Platanthera zijinensis (assembly GCA_039513925.1). Taxonomy (NCBI): domain Eukaryota; kingdom Viridiplantae; phylum Streptophyta; class Magnoliopsida; order Asparagales; family Orchidaceae; genus Platanthera; species Platanthera zijinensis. The sequence continues at coordinate 29,823,310 of CM077087.1, read as the reverse complement.
CTAGAATTATTGCCTAGCTCGCTGAGATCGCCTGTTGTGCAGACTACTTTTTGAGCTCATCGTGCTCGGCAAGTTGGTTCCGTGTGACCAAGTCCAGAATTGCTGCTTAGATCGCCGAGTTTGCCTATCTGTGTGGATTGCTTCTGGAGCTCACCGAGCTCGACATGTTTATGGCTTAGTCATTATTCTAAGTCGCGGACCGAAGTTTTGTGCGGACTGGGTGTTGTGTCCGCGAGACAGTGTGATCTGATGTCGATGTCCAGCAGCCCGCTAATGCTGTGTTTGTCGTCCCTGTTGGATTGGTGTTTGACTTCCCAGCCTGGCGGACTGGTCCTTTCCGCCTTTACGGATTGGTCGATTCTTGCGGATAGAAAGTGATATCCGTACTTCTTTGCGGATAGCTTTCTTTAAGCGGTGGACTGATACTTGTATCGGAACTTGTGCGGATACGTGATACCAGCTGCAGGATTGATGGGCGGTTATCCTATCGCTATGGGTGGTGACGACATTCTTTCTCACATCTATAAATAGGAGTCCTCGACTCGTCATAAATAACTGAGAACCGTGAGAACTTGCTCGTGCTTAAAATTTGCGATTACGGTTTTCTAATCGCAGCGACTAAGTGAAATTGACTCTGTGCAGGTTGTGCGGCTAGCATCAGACTACTAAGCAACTAGTGGAAGCTTAGTAAGGATCAGTTCGCAGATAGCAGTCGGCAGAGAGCAGCAGGTCACACTTTTTGTGGCTTAAAGTCTCTTCCTCCGAGTTACGGTTAAACAAAGCAGTTCGCCCGATCTATCAGCGGGTTCTGTTAAAATTCCTTCAGCATTTCAATAACAAGCAGTCTGTGCGGCTAGTCGCGGGCAGACGACTTCAGAAGTCTCGGCGGACTCGGCTTGCGAACTAGCGACTTGTGCGGTCGATTAACTTCTTGCTGCAGATTTCTGCTTCCTTTGGTTACATTATAAATCATGTCTTGCAATGTATACTTTGCTTTGTAAAGAAGTTTTTAATTCTAATTAGAGACACTTGTGTTGTTATTGCTACTGATTTCTACTTGTTTTTTGTTTTGATTGAGTATTCCTGCGAGCTCTTGCGGCTTCCCCATAAATTTTTATACGCCCATGACCAAAAGGCTGGTGCCAATAGTAATTTTTGGAGATTTTAATTTAGGATGTTATTTAAGCTATTTGCGATATCAGTAACCAAAACTGCGATGCCTATAACAATTCTCATTATTTTTCCGTCCAATAAGCTACTTTATGGCTAAGGCTCCGTTTGGCATGGTGGCCATAGTCGTAAACGTGGTGATTGTGAACTGTTGTTTGTGAATGTCCGACCTCACCTAAAAAACTTCATCACTTTATTTTTCAAAACTTGTTTTTCTTTTCTTGGTGACGATCATAACCATTGCCTTGCCAAACATGCATTCTATGTTGATGTTTTTGTCCAAATTTGCCGGAGCAAAAAAGCCGTGCCAAAACGGTGGTGGCGTTCTTAAACGCATGGGTTAAACCCTCATTCGTTAAGGATCACCTAACAAACATCATCCGTTTGAACATAAAAGTGGATGATGTTTCTCAAGTGGGCGTCAACGAATGACAATTTAACCCTCATATTCATAACCGCCACCACCGTACCAAACAGAGCCCAAGGCTACGTTTGGGGGGACTTCATGAACCGGATCTTAATTAAGGTCCGGTTCATGAGGTCGTAACTGTTTGACCAGTGAAAATAAGTCCTCCCCAAACATAGCCTAAGCCAAAGTAAATTTTCCGTCAGGAATATCCATAGACAAATAAAAATTTCAACAACTAGTGCGATGAGCAAGGTACATCCAATCACCGGATAGATCTTGGGAAGTCCAAGATCAACCTTAAATTGCTATGTACAACTTAAAGTTAGACAATAGTAGTCTAATAGGTTGAAGGGATAACTTGACAATCTCACCCGTGTACAGGTTGGAGTGATTCGAGACTTGTTAGTCCTGGAACTGGAGACTTAGTGTGGTGATATTACCAACTAATTCACCTGCGAGCTAAAGGCTCGGTGATGCATAAGATTTGAGGACGGGTTGGTCCTGCGAGCTGGAGACTCGGGTAGGTATTTTCATGCCTGATTGTGTTTGTGTGGTGGGTCATTCGGCACTGGTCCAGTCGCCACACCGACGAAAGTACATTGACTCCAGTGAGGAGTGCAAGTTTTAGGGGAGACCAGTAAGATTTTTATACTGAGTTCTAAAAGACTATCCCCTAAACGCACACCCGACCATAAAGTCTGGTAGTTGCCAGCAAGAGTTCGCAAGGGCTCCGCTGTTGTGTTCTTAGCGTTGAGACGTACGCAAGGTCTAGGCCTGGTAGTGTGTTTACCTGCCTAGGAGTGGAGATACTCGATTCACTGCCACTGTGAGGCATAAAGGTTGGTACCTGAGAGGATAGCTACCTCCAAAAAGTGGGGAATGTTTGAAAGGTATGTGCTCACAGAGTCGAGTGTGTGAGTTACTTTATGATCATTGCATTGCGCTGCATAGCATGACATATGTAGTAATGTAGATAGTATAGTTTAGCTTATATTTCTAGAACCTCATCATATAAATTAGTATGAGCTCTTTTATATGATGAGTTACCTAGAAACTTTAACTTATAAGTTTGTATGAGCATTCATGTTTGTTAAGGTATGCTTCTGTGATGGTAGAGTAGTTGCTTTTACTTTTCTAGATTTATATAGCTCTTTCTTACTGCTTTTGTACTGTACTTTATTACAGTTCATTACTACTGCTTTTATTGCTGCTCATATTGGTATAAAACTGCTAAAATTATATGTAAATACCAATATCACCTGTGTGTAAATTCTGCTACTATTGGTCTTCCATTTTCTTCCTCCCGTGCAGTGCCTAGGAGTCACGGGGGTGAGGCGAGGATGATAATGGCTTAGTCTTTTGACTAACGGTCGGTGGACCATATCATTTTAGGGACGCGTGGAGACGCTACACTAGTTGAACCAGATGGAGCCAGAGATTGAGCTAAAAGGATCGGAGGAGCAGTTGTCGCACACTACTACTACTACCCGACGACAGGTTGATGAGTATTTTGTTTAGCTTCCGCATGTAGTTGAGAGAGAGAGAGAGAGTTTTGTGTTATGGTTATGTGCTGGGCATAAGCCTTATTACTCTTCTCCTTTGTTATCTCATTGTGAATTTTTCCCTTCATTTGATATTTATATAGCTATGTTGTGATATTATGAACTGGTTTTTAGTACTTCTTTTCTCGTTGGTCATATGTATTATCGTACCTGCCGGCATGGTCGTCGTCTTGCACTGGCAGCTAACTCGTAAGTTGGCGTCATTTTAAGGCGACGGTCCTGAGCATAAAATCTCTTCTTGGTTGTGCCCAATTACTGAGATGAGGGATTTTACATCAAGTCTACCTCAGAGATAAGTCTTTTTTATAAGAGGAACACGAGCTTCAACATCCACGTTTATATGGATGTTGATTATGGAAGAGATACAGATGATCGGAAGTCGACGTCTGGTTAGGTCTTCTTCACGGGATCAGCAACTATTTCTTGGTGTAGTAAGAAATAGGATTTGGTATTTGTCCCCACTTGAGAAGGAGAATACAAGGTCCTGGCCTTGGCAGCTCAAGAAGCCATCTTGCATAGGAGATTAGTGGATAACTTCCATGAGGAGGTGCGAAGTCCTACTCTGCTTTGCGGTGACAAAAAGAGTGCTCTTAAACTAGCCAACAATCTAGTTTTTCACGTGCGAATGAAGGCACATCGAGATCGAGTATCACTTCGTTCGGGAGAAAGTGCTGGAGGGGTCTCTGATGGTTGAGCATGTGCGGAGCGAGGACAATATCACAGACATCTTCACGAAGCCACTATCGAAGGGACCATTTATTCAGTTGTGAGGGTTGCACGGGCTGGTTTCCACTTCCCACTTCAAGGAGAGTGTTAAAATTGCTGAAGTGGGAGTGAAGTGGAGTGTGGCCGGTCTGATTAGGCAGACCGTAGAGTCCGCCGGGACTTGGCGGATAGCGTTTGGTGAATAGTCTTTGGCGTGTTGCCGAACTCTTATGGTCTGGCTCAGCAAGCACCCTTAGTTAGAACTAGACGGACTTCTCTATTTGCAACTGTGGCGGTCTTGTTGGTGAGATCATACAGCCCGCTGAAGCTTTAATTTCTCTGGCTTGCAAGAAGGCTGGTGGTTAGCGCGGACTAAGGTGGCTAACCGCACAGTTCACTATAGCTTTCTTGGGTATGTTGATTGATAGCCAGAGTCCGCTAGTGTTGTGGACTTGGTTTCGTGTGACTATGTCCAAAATTATTGCCTAGCTCGTCGAGATCGCCTGTTGTGCGGACTATTTTTTGAGCTCGCTGAGTTCAGCAAGTTGGTTCCGTGTGACCAAGTCCAGGAATGCTGCTTAGCTCTCCGAGTTTGCCTATCTGTGTGGATTGCTTCTGGAGCTCGCGGAGCTCGGCATGTTGATGGCTTGGTCATTGTTCTAAGTCGCGGACCAGAGTTTTGCGCGGACTGGGAGTTGTGTCCGCAAGACAGTGCGATCTGATGTCGATGTTCGCTAGCCCGCTAGTGTTGTGTTCGTCGTCCTTGTTGGATTGATGTTGGTCTTCTCAGCCTGGCGGACTGGTCCTTTCCAACTTTACAGACTGGTCTATTCTTGCAAACAAAAAGTGATATCTGCACTTCTTTGCGGATAGCTTTCTTTAAACGGCCGACTGATACTTATATCAGCACTTGTGCGGGTACGTGATGTTAGCTGCAAGATTGACGGGAGGTTATCCTATTGCTATGAGTGGTGACGACACTCCTCCTCACACTTATAAATAGGAGTCCTCGGGTCATCATAAATAACTGAGAACAGTGAGAACTTGCTCGTGATTAAAATTTGCGGTTACAGTTTTCTAATTGCAGCAACTAAGTGAAGTTGACTCTGTGCAGGTTGTGCGGCTAACATCAGACGGCTAAACACCTAGTGGAAGCTTGGTGTGGATTAGTTTGCAGATAACAGTCAGCAGATAGCAGCAGGTCGCAGTTTTTGCGGCTTGAAGTCTCTTCCTCAGAGTTGTGGTTAAACATAGCAGTTCACCCGGTCTATTAGCGGGTTCTGTTTAAGTTCCTTCAGCATTTCAATAACAAGCAGTCCGCCCGACTAGTCGCGGGTAGGCAACTTTAGCGGTCTTGGAGGTCTCGGCTTGCGGACTAACGACTTGTGTAGTTACAGTTTGTTGTCTGCGCGGTTAACTTCTTGTTACAGATTTTTGTTTCTTTTGATTGCATTGTGAATCATGTCTTGCAATGTATACCTCGCTTTGTAAAGAAATTTTTAATTCTAATTGGAGACTCGTGTGTTGTTGTTGCTACTGATTCTACTTGTCTTTGGTTCTGATTGAGTGTTCCTGCGAGCTCTTGCGGCTTCCCCATAAATTTTACACGCCCATGGCCAAAAGGCTGGTGCCAATAGTAATTTTTGGAGATTTAATTTAGGATGTTATTTAAGCTATTTGCGGTGCCAATAGCCAAAACTGCGATGCCTATAACAATCCCCATTAATTTTCCGTCCAATAATAAGCTACTTTATGGTTAAGGCTCCGTTTGGCATGGTGGCCGCAGTCGTAAGCGTGGTAATTGTGAACCGTCGTTTGTGAATGTCCGACCTCACCTAAGAAACTTCATCACTTTATTGTTCAAAACTTGTTTTTCTTTTTTGGTGACGGTCATAACCATTGCCTTGCCGAACATGCATTTTATGTTGATGATGTTTTTGCCCAAATTTGTCGGAGCAAAAAAGCCGTGCCAAAAATGGTGGTGACGGTCTTAAACGCATAGGTTAAACTCTCATTCGTTAAGGATCACCTAACAAACATCATCCGTTTGAACATAAAAATGGATGAAGTTTCTTAAGTTGGCGCCAACAATGACAATTTAACTCACATATTCACGACCGCCACCACGTACCAAACGGAGGCTAAGGCTCCGTTTGAGGGGACTTATTTTCACCGGTCAAACGGTCACGACCGCATGAACCGGGACTTAATTAAAATCTGATACATGCGGTCATGACCGCTTAACAGGTGAAAATAAATCCCTCCAAACGGAGCCTAAGCCAAAATAAATTTTCCGCCGGGAATATCCGTAGTCAAATATAAATTTCAACAACTAGTGTGACTAGCGATGTACATCCAATCAGGAGATAGAACTAACGCAGTTACCACGCCCCGCTAGAAGAAAAAAACCCTACTCTAAAAAATGTCACAGATGTCAGGGGATTATTCTAAAATTGCTAGTCCATAAGGTTTCCATCAGCTACAGTCTCAGAGCAAGTTGATTGGCCCAAGACAAATGGGAAAGTAAGGCTTTAGGCAGGCCACGGATGTCGCTTTTTGCTTTATGCAGACCGTAGGTATATGCAGGACGAAAAATATTTCATACCGTTCAAATGCACGTCTGGGACAAAAAAAAACGCTTTGGCAAAAAATGCACGTCAAGGGTGAAAAAAACGTGCGCATGAATGAGAAATGCTCGTCAGTGCAAAAAATGATTGACCAGACAAAAATACACGCCCCTTTGGAAAAATGCATGCCCAAGCGAAAAACCGCAAGTCAAGGAGAAAAGACGAACGGATGAAAAAGTGTGCGACCGGGCGAAAAGATACACACCCGGGAGAAAAAAAACGGGCGTCGGGGCAAAAACATGCGTCGTCTGAATGAAAATGGTTCATCTGTGCGAAAAATACTCTAAAAGAGAAAGTTGACTGTCTTGTTATCAAGAGTCTTCGACCTCTGGTCCGCTATACACTTCGACGCCGTTCACAACCGATTCATAGATGCCATCCGAGCTAGTAGTGTCGGCATCAAAGAGATAGAATGATATTTTCAAAGAGATAGAATGATATTTTCAAAGATTTGGAACGTTTCGCGCCTAGGCCTCATGAGAGGAGAGCTTCTCTTGGAAAGAAATAGACTTAGAAGAAGAGAATGTTAGAGAACAAAATAAGAGAATGGAAACAGTTTTTTTTTCCTTCAATCAGTTCTTCTTAATCGGATACATTGCTTTATAGGTGCAAAATATTAATGCGCTCGAAACATCCTGGGTGGCCGTTAAGTTTGGAACAACTTTCACGTTGCCCCTACCAGGGGTATTTATAGGCGTAACCCTAATCTCCGACGATGGGTTATTGGATGCTTAAAGGATCCAATCGAGCCCAATAAGAACATGTTACCAATATGAAATATACCTCAACAATCTCCTCTTATATTATATATAGATGTTAACACAAAAAAGATTACTTAATGCAAAAATTAATAACGACCAAACATGAGTTTTTCCAGAAAACATAAATATAAGTTTTGAATAACTGATAAAAACTAAACTCAAACAAAGGTCTCAAATACGAAAATAAGCAGAACTGGAAAACTCAAATTGATAATTGATCTATGCAAACAATAGATCATCTTCATTCGGGTTGAAATCAACTTTCTCTCCTCCAATCTCCATTTGATTTGCAAACATTTACAACAAGAATGTCATGAGACAAATCTCTATGAATTCAAATATTTGCTATCAAAAGTAAAGTGATTAGTTATAGTAGTAAAAGAACGTAATACTCTAACTAGAAAGAAAGAATCATAAATCAACATCTCTATCTAATTAATAAAAAAATAATCTGTTATATAATGATGGTATGTCATTTAACATTAGTGGTGGTGGAGTAACTGTAATGGTTCACTCACATTACTTTGGTTGTGTTTATGTCGTTAATGAGATGTATAGATTGAGTCTAGCAAACGAAGTAGTAAACCAAGTTAGTTCAAATATGATAGATCATAAGACTTTACATGCAAGACTAGGACACACGAATTATAAAAAACTACTGCTGCTAGCTAAAACTCATAACATTCCCCTAGACACCACAATCAAATTTGACAAACGTGAAATTTGTGCTCAGACAAAGATAACTAGAATATTTTTGTCAGGTTTCTAGGAGCACATAATTACTAGAGTTAATACATTCTGACATATGTGACTATAATAGCTTTATCACAAGAGCAGGTCAGAAGTAACTGATAACTTTTATCGACAATTACTCTAGATTTAGCCACATTTATCTCCTTAAATCCAAAAATGAAGCTTTTGAAAAATTTTGTATATTCAAAAATAGGGTTGAAAATCAACTAGACATGAAAATTAAAAGCCTAATGAGTGATAGAGGAGGTTAATATGTCTCGGGGGAGTTCAGAGATTTTCTTCCCAGCAATGACATAATTACTGAAACCACTGCTCCGTATTCACCACAATCTAACGGTATCGCCGAGAGAAAAATATGAGTTTAACAGAAATGTTGAATTCCATGTTGTTAACTGTTGGCATGCCTGCAGCCTATTAAGGTGAAGTCGTTCTCACATCAAATCACATTCTTAATAAACTTCATCATACTAAGTTGAAACAAACACCCTATGAGCTTTAGTTTAAGAGATCTCCTAGATTTGATAATCTTAAGACCTGGGGCTGTATCGCTTATGTTAGGATACCTGACTCTAGAAGAGCTAAGATTGGACCTAGGAAAAACACATGCGTCTATCTAGGATGTGCAGAGGATAGTGTTGCACACAGGTTTCTAGATCTCTCAATTAATACTGTAATAGAATCTAGAGATGCAATTTTCTTTGAGGATAAGTTTCTTAAAGATAAAAACCCGACGCTTCTGAGTCTGCCAACATCTACTACTGTGACTACCGTTGAGCCAGAATTAAGGATCTCTGACACTGAGCTCATAGACATTAGTGATTTAGCATCTAAAAGGTTATCTAATAGAGAATGAGTGCCTAAAAAATTCGGTACGGACTTTGTGACTTAAAAAGTTGAAGTTGATCCATCTACCTATAAGAAAGCGATGCGATCAAGGGATTCTCTATTATAGAAATAAGCCATAGATGATGAGATGAACTCTCTCCTACAAAATCACACTTGTACCTTGGTTGACTTGCCCAAATAGGCTATAACCATTGGAAGTAAGTGAGTCCTAAAAAAGAAGCTTAATCATAATATGAGTATCGCTAAATACAAAGGACGTCTAGTTACAAAAGACTTCACTCAAATGAGTGGTAGACTACTTTGATATATACTCACATGTTTGTCACATTGCGACAATTAGGATTTTTCTCTCTTTAGCATCTATTGAACATTTTGTCGTTCATCTAATTGATGTCAAGAATGCATTTCTTAATGGAGATCTGACTGATGAGATCAATATGCACCAACCTGAAGGGTTTGTCGTAAAAGGACTAGAAAATAAGGTTTGTAAGTTGATTAAGTCACTCTACGGATTGAAGCATGCACCTAAATTATGACATGAAAATTTTGACACTTGTATTAAAGACATGAGTTTTAAATCTAGCCTATCAGATAAATATTTGTACACAAGAACAAGTTCAGATAAAGTTACAGTTATATGCTTATATGTTGATGGCATGCTAATTCTGGGCAATGATCAGTCTAAAGTAGAAGACGTGAAAATTGCCTTGACGGCATAATTTAACATGACAGACTTAGGTGTGGTGAAAACCATCCTAGGAATTGAAGTGAACTTCACTGAAAATGGTATTACCCTAAGTCATAGTCACTACATTAGAAATCTACTTGAGAAGTGGGGCTACGTTAATAGCAAAAAGAGTGAGACTCCATACGACTACAACAATAGACTGAAACTGAATGAAGGTTTACATATTAGACAGTTAGATTACTCAAAACTCATAAGAAGTCTCATATATGCTACAACCTGCACTAAACCTGACATAGCCTTTACGGTCGGCATGTTAAGTAGATTTACAAGTAATCCTGGAAAGGACCACTATGATGCCTTGGAAAGGCTAATGCGATAGTTAAAGTACACTGAGAAGTATGTTTTATGTTACAGTGGACATCCTCCTGTACTTTAGGGGTACTCTAACGCCTCTTAATGCTCAGAAATTGCGAATAGTAGATTCACTAGTGGTTTTGTGTTTATACTAGGAGGAGCAGCAGTAGCTTGGAAGTCGAAGAGGCAGACGTACATTTCACTATCCTCTATGGAATCAGAACTCTATGCTCTCGCTTTAGTTGGAGAAGAAGCAGAGTGGATAAGAGATCTGATAATGGGCATTCCAATGACGAGTCTGAAAATGCACTCTATTTTGTTATATTGTGACAATCAAATCACAAAGATCATTGCTACAAGGTTGTTCAATGGGAAGCGAAAACAGCTTAAGATGAAACAGACCTGGTTGACATATCTCACCAGTTAGGGGATGATCTCTCTTTTGGATGTGAGATCAAAAGATAATGTAGTAGATGTCCTTACCAAGGGCTTATGTAAGGTTCTAACAATTAAAATATCGGGTGAGATGAGATTAAAGTTCATTTAGTAGGACTTAATACCTTGTTTATGTTTTAAATTTTAGAATCATGGTTTGCTTACATTCAAACATCTATAGTTGAGTACACTGAAGTATTTCTGATGTAATCTGATGAAAGCTAGAGATGAATAATTGTTAGTCATTCCAAACTTGATGACTTACGCAATTATTTTATTCAAAAGCTAATTTGAGTATCATTCCAAAAAAGAATACTGAAGTTGCTAATATGTGTCATTATATTATGACTATTAGTTATATCATTCCAAACTTGATAATATAATAGTCACATCTTATTGTATCATTTCAAACTTGATGATATAACACAATTGTGAATAATTAATAATAATCTTGATAATCGAAGGAACATAGTTTGATTCTATGAAATAAAATTTCTATTTTTTTATAAATTAGATAGAGATGCTGATTTGTGATTCTTTCTTTCTAGTTAGAGTATTACATTTTTTTACTGCTAGAACTAATCATTTTACTTTTAATAACAAATGTTTGAATTCATAGAGATTTGTCTCATGACATTCTTATTGTAATTGTTTTCAGATCAAATGGAGATTGGAGGAGAGAAAGTTGATTTCGACCCGAATGAAGATGATCTATTGTTTGCATAGATCAATTATCAGTTTGAGTTTTCCAGTTCTGCTTATTTTCATGTTTGTGACCTTGGTTTGAGTTTAGTTTTTATGAGTTATCTAAAACTCATATTTATGTTTTCTGGAAAAACTCATGTTTTATCGTTATTAACTTTTGCTTTAAGTAACATGCTCTGTGTTAACATCTATATACAATATAAGAGGAGATTGTTGAGGTATATTTGATAGATGTAACAGGTGTTTTGCGGGTTAGGTTTAGGATCCAGATGACATCCAATAACCCGTCGTCGGGTATTTAGGGTTACGCCTATAAATACCCATGCTGGGGGCAACGTGGAGGCCGTTCCAAACTTGATGACCACATAGGATGCTTCGAGCGCACTAACACAGGAAAGGGAGAACACCAACAGACAAAACAAAAACATTCAAAGACAGACATTTTCAATGCAGGTGACTCATTGATTGACACAAAACATTAATGCCCACGTGCACTCCACACCATTCAAAAACATTATTGCTTTTAAAACCCTAATTAAGGCCCGGTTCATGTGATCGTAACCGCTTGATCAGTGAAAATAAGTCTCCCTAAAGAGAGCCTAAAGCTGGAAATACAAACAGTTCAAATGCAGAGAACGAGATAAGATAATAGACTGGCTGGATCAATTTCCAACAGGTTCCTCACCGAAGGGAATTTCCTATCTTGGGTGATTTAGGTAGGCGCTACGATTTCAAGGCACTCTTGAAAGCTTTGTCACCTTATCAATCAAAAGATCTATAGTTTACGAGATTGGATCACTTCTAGGTTATTTCTTGAGAGACAGTCGCAATAGCACCCGACCAACATGAGCAAACTCTCTCAGGGGGACCTCAACAAAGAGGGTTTCCCTCTTCGTCAACAAAGAGGACCAACAAGGAGGGATTCCATCGATTTCATTAGCCAGCACAGTAGATCAATTTGATTTAAATGAGTGCTCGCAATGCCCACACCACTCTACTTACAATCTAAAACACTTAACAAAAACATTACGTCCAACATAAATTCATCTAGTTATACATGTTGGCTCTGCTTCTTATTTTAAGGCAATAATAACGCGCCATCCACAAAGTGCATTTAGATGAACAAACTCCGTCACTCCCCGGTATCCGGTGCCGGCCGCCATGCTCGCAGCGCGTCAATCAAATGATTCAGATCCTTCCACGATGACCCCCCAACTGCCACGGCGGCTTTGGCCTTCTTGGCACACTCCATCGCAGTCTGTCTTGCCGACACTCCTTTCCCGCCGGAATCGAAAAAACCCGCCACCGCGGACGCAATTGTTGTCGCCGGGACTACGACTTTCTCCTTGTCCATGGTACTCCTAAACCCATCCCACACCCGCTCCCCTATCCCCAGCACCGTCGTTACCAGTCGCTCGTTGATAAACTGCTCAAACGCCAAAGGCCACGTCAGCAACGACACCCCAGCCGCAACTGCCTCCATCACTGAATTCCAACCGCAGTGGCTCATGAAAGCGCTGATAGCCCTGTCAGAAAATATAAGTGTCAAACTAGAAATATATAAATACACCGCAAGTGGCTCATGAAAGTAGGGATGCAAATTTGGCCTTGGCCCAAGCCTGAATACCCCCGGATTTGGTTAGGCCCTGGCCAGGCCCAAACCAGGTCTAAGGGGGCTCACCATGCCCTCTTATTTGGCCAGGATCCAGCCTGGTGCCAGGCCCGGGCCGGGCCCGGGCCCAAACTCGCCTGAATCCCGGGTTATGCTGGGCCAACATTAATAATGTTGGGCGGGCAACCCAACATTTAATTGTTGGGCCGGCACCCAACAATCTTGTGATGTGCAAATTTTATTACTGTAATTCATAAATTCTTGATAACCTATGTATGGATTGTGAAATCTACAAATTGTTGTTATCAGTGGGGCTAGACTTTCTTGGAACTAAGGCTCCGTTTGGGGGTACTTGTTTTCACCGGTCCAGTTCATGCGGTTATAACCTTATGACCGGTGAAAATAAGTTTCCCCCCCCCCCCAAACGGAGCCTAAGTTAGTTTATCCTTAGGTCTCGAAAACTTTCGATTACAAAGTTTTAGGGCTTTGATGAAAAACAAATGACCTAGCATTGCCATTGATCTTAAATTATTCTCCATATTTTCAATAATTTGAGGATACTACCTGATAACATGCTTATTGAAAAAGTTGAAATGTTTTTATTTTGATTAATTTGATTATTTTCCCATATATTTTGCAATATTTTTCCTATAGATCACAGGTTCAAATTTTGTTTATATCAATTTGATTTGCCTAGAATTGGGCAACCCTGGGTGTTTGATCTGCAAACAAAATGCTAGATTAATCATATTCTTGGGTGCTACATTTACTTCAAACAACTGCATTTACTTTATGACACTTTTTAGTTCATTCCTTCTCAAAATCCTTGAGGTCTGGTCTATTGGATGGAACATAACTCTGGAATTGGAGGCCCAATTCTAATGAGAAGGGCCTTCAATTCTAATTCAAGGGCACAATTTCATCTAAACAAACTAACCTTAAAAGCTTGCAAATACAATCAATCTGACTCATTTAAATGATTTTTTATTTTAAGAATAAAAAAATGTCCTATACATAATTTGTAAACTCTGTGAAGTTTAAGAAATTGTGTTTGCAGGCCAACACCTTCTACTATGTACCGTTAACATGAATATGTGAATGAGTGGTGTGAAGTATGCATTCTCGCCATAATACTGCAGTGGATTAATCAGTCATGTCTCTCTTCAGGTAGCAGACGTTAAGAATTTTCATTAAGGTCCGGTTCATGCAGTCGTAGCCACTTGACCGGTGAAAATAAGTTCCCCCAAACGGAGCCGTTATATCTCACTCATTAATTTCCACTATATACGATGTCAATTCAAATAATTTGAAGTTTAGCTATAGAAATGAATGAAACAAAGATGTGCAATGGAATTTCAAATTTAGAATTAACTTAGGCTTCATTTTGGCAGGTGGTGGTGGTCACGAACGTATGGGTTAAATCGTCATTCGTTAAGAATCACCTAACAAACACGCATCATCCGTTCGAACATAAGAGTGAATGAATGAAGTTTTTTAGGTGGGCATTAACGAATGACAATTTAACCCTCATGCTCATGACCGCCACCACCGAGGAGCCCAAGTTGTTTCATTTGTTGGAACCCAGTACTAATTAATTGCATTCAAAGCCAGTTATATAGCAAACGAACTATGCCTTTTGCAATTACTATGGAAGCTTTGGGATGCAACTTTTGGATTATGTAGCATGTGAGTGAATAAAACTTCCACCACCTTTATACCTGATTTAATTGCCCGTGACATTTCATTGGAGTACTTTTGAATCCTTATGTTGTTATCCTGTGGTGCTTGTTAATTGTACTAATTTTCACATTTTTTAATGTAATTATGCATGATTTGGGGCTTATTCACACAGATCTGAAGCCCCAATTATAATGTGAAAAAATTGTTGTTTGAGCAGTAAGTTAAGAGAGTGGTTGGTTTGAGCAGTGAAAAATTTATTTGGTTATCTTTTAATGTATGTTTGAGAATGCTACATTTATTTTTTCGAAATTTTTCTTTGATTATCTTGTAATGTATGTCGGAGTATGTGGGGCTTAAATTTAGCAATGCAAGAAGGACGGATGACTTCGTTAATTATTAGTTGGGTGATCAAGATATTTCCCGTAGTGAATGTTTTAAATATCTTGGATCGATAGTTCAAAACGGCGGAGGTATTGATAAAGATGTGACACATAGAATTCTAGCGGGTTGGTTGAAGTGAAGAGGCATGTCAGGGATGTTGTGTGATTGTAAAGTACCATTAAAACTTAAGGGAAAGTTTTGTCGTACTGCGATTAGACTAGCGATGCTCTATGATTCTGAGTGTTGGGCAGTGAATTGTGTACATGAGCAAAAAAATGGGAGTTGCGGAGATGAGAATGCTTAGGTGGATGTGTGGACACACGAGACTGGATAGAATTATGAATGAATGTATCTGGAATAAGACTTGAGTAGCACCAATTGCAGAGAAGATGCGAGAAACTCGACTAAGATGGTTTGGACACGTACAAAGGAGACCATTAGAGGCACCTGTTAGATATTGTGAGAATCTAGTCATTAGGCATGTTAAACGAGGGAGGGGTAGACCAATAAAGACTTGGAATGAAACTATAAGGAAAGACATGATGATGTACTTAGGCATTTGTGAGAGTGAGACTATGACAAAAGATAGGGCACAAAGGCGACAAAGGATCCATATAGCCGACCCCACTATAGTGAGATAAAATCTCGAGTCTTGTTGCTTATCTTCTAATGTATGCTTCATATGCTTCTTGGTAAAATAATTGATCGACTAGGGACGATTCACCTTTAAATGGATCAGCATTTTAACTTAGGTTTTGACTAATATATATATTTTAAAGCGCGACATGTTTTGGCGGCATTTTTTTTTAAATGCCGCTAACTTTCACGGCGTTTTAAAAAAATGCAGCTAATGTTTTTGAGTTTTCACGGCAGTCGCTACTCCGGCCCGTTTGCGGTGTTTTTTCAAGCTCCGCGAAAGCTTCTGCGCCTGAAAAACATCGTGAAAGGCATAAAACACGTCGCAATGAGAGAGAGAAAGATGAGAGATTGTGCCCTAGTACCCTGGCCACAATTGGACCCTAGCATTGTGACACTGCCACCACTCACAGTTCTAGAGGGCAATCTTGTCGGGGGACCGCATTCACACGGTCAGGTGTTGTGAGCGGTGAAAGTGTCGCTGCGCAATCACGCTTGTGGTCTTATCGTGACCACATGAGACTATGAGAGCCATGCATTCTCACTCATAATAAATAATAAGTGAACCACCAACAACTTAATGTTTATCTATAATAGTGTTATCCGCACTACAGTTTTGGTTATCCGCACTTTTTTTCCCCAATTTTTCGCGCCTTTTAGAAATACGTCTTGTACATGCATTTTTACGAAAAGTGTTCAACACCAAAGTTGTAGATCTCGATGAGATCTACAACTTTGGTGTTGAACACTTTTCGTAAAAATGCATGTACAAGACGTATTTCTAAAAGGCGCGAAATCTGGGTGTATTTCCAAAGTACGTCTTGTACATGCATTTTCAGGAAAAGTGTTCAACACTAAAGTTGTAGATCTCGATGAGATCTACAACTTTCGTGTTGAACACTTTTCCTGAAAATGCATGTACAAGACGTATTTCTAAAAGACGCGAAAAATTAGGAAAAAAATATTTGCGAATAACCAAAACTGCAGTGCGGATAACAATTCAGGAAAAGTAGAGTACGGAGGAGATTGTCTCACCGTGTCGTAGCAGGAGGAATAACCAAAACTGCAATGCTCTTTGTTAAACCATTCAATTTTCCGTTCTCTCAGGTAGACAAAGGCTTCGTTTGGGGGGACTTATTTTCACCGGTCAAGCGGTCATGACCGTATGAATCGGAACTTAATTAAGGTCCGATACATGCGGTCGTGACCGCTTGACCGGTGAAAATAAGTCCCCCCAAACGGAGCCAAAGTTTTATATTTACAATAAAAATTACGCTCTTTCTCGTCACTCTCAAATTTCCGTGCACATGATAAAATTGAGCGACGAGAAAAGTATATTGCCACAAAAAGCTTGCTCTCTCCCGTCACTCGCAAATCACCGTACACGACAAAATTGTGTGACGGGCGGCAAAGTAAATCGCTAGGGAATTTGCGAGCGGCGAAACCGTCGTCGCACAAGAATAATGGCACGCACAAAATACTGTCGCGCGGTTCACTTTTCTATGATTTTATATAAGTCATTAGATTTCAGCATAGATTGGTCTGCTAATAAAGGAAATAGGAAATTCAACCGCAGGTTGTAGCCGTGATCGTGAGCTACAGAGCGCCACCAGACCACCCCCAGCGGGTTCGCTTGGGGGCGCCAGGCAAGACGCCGTCGGCGGTGGCGGGGACGGTGAGCAGGCTGGGAATAGCATATATATGTTATTCTGATATTAAAAAAGTGGCATTTCCTGGTAAACTACTCAAGAATACTGGAACATAACAATGTCAAAATCAAAAACCTAAACCTACATCTCATTTCAAGATTGAAAATAGTACAATAATTGCAAAGAAATGAAATCATCCATAGATTGCTTGATGAGCAAAGTGGCAGGAAAAAATTAAGATGAATCAAGCTGAAGCCCTATATACATTGGAAGAGTTATCTGAGATGAACTGATTCACCTGAGACGGGCGAAGGCGGAGCAATGCAATGTGGAGTGTTGATGCCCTAGAGACACTTAGGCAGGGAAATAGAATAGGAAGAAGAAGAAGAAGAAGTAGAGTACGGAGGAGATTGTCTCACCGTGTCGTAGCAGGAGGAATATCATGATCTTGAGGAGGAGAATAAAGAAGCGGCAGGTTTGAGAACATCCGCAGAGGAAGTGTCGGGGGAGTATGCCGCAGAGGAAGTCGAGAAAATCCGCATGCTTCTCTTCCTCTGAAGCAATACCGCCGAGGAAGAAATCGCCGCCCCACGAAGCAAGGCGTGGGAGGAGGGATTGCCGCAGAGGAAGAAGCACGCGAGTTGCGTGAGGAGGAGTGCCGCGGAGGAAGAAATCACGGCTATCGGGAATTTGAGGCGGGCGAAGAGTACAGGAACCCTAAATTAAAGCTCTAAGCGAGACAAAAGACGAAAAAGCCCTTAAATTAAACCCCAAAACTTGTTTAAATGAGGGCAATTTTGAATATAAATGTTACACCATGCCCTCATTAGCTCTTCCCTTATATAATCAAGATATATATATATATATATATATATATATATATATATATATATATATATATATATATATATATATATAATAACATATATAAGTTCAAGCTTTTTTAAGCCTAAAAAACTTGAGCTGGTTCTCCCATAATACATGTGGGAATTAGACATATTATACATGCATTTTGTAGCCAAGAACAAAATCTACAACCTTCATGTTCAACATTCTTCCAAAATTTGCACGGTTACGTCGGAATCTTGCCTGAAAGCTTGCTGGCTCGAAATGAATATAATAATAATAAATTTCAAAATTCGAGCCAGCAACCTTTCAGACCAGATTCCGGCTAAACCATGCAAATTTTTGAAAAATGTTCAACATGAAAGTTGTAGATTTCGTTCTTGACTACAAAATTCATATATTATTTGCCTAATTCTGACATGTATTGTGGGAGAACCAACTCAAATTTTTTTAAACTTAAAAAAACTTGAGCTTATATATATATATATATATATATATATATATATATATATATATATATATATATATATATATATATATATATATATATATATATATATATATACGAGCATCTACGCACGGGCTACGCCCGTGCTCGATGCTCTCGGGCGGTCTTCGGCCGCATCCAGGCGGGCTTTACCCGCCTTCGCACGGGCTTTGCCCGCCTTCGCACGGGCTTTGCCCGCCTTCGCACGGGCTTTGCCCGCCTTCGCACGGGCTACGCCCGTGCTCGATGCTCTCGGGCGGCATTCGGCCGCATCCAGGCGGGCTCTGCCCGCCTCCGCACGAGCTTCGCCCGCCCCCGGCGTCCGTGCCTACATATGAGTACTCAAAATGACCGTAAAAAAATATCAATCACGATTGCAATTTTTTATTTTGTTAAAAACAAGTGCGTTTTGACTAAAAATATTTAATCTCCCTCCCTTTCTCCTCTATTTTTCTTTCTCTCTCCCTCTCTTTCTCTCTCCAATCTAATAATCTCCCCCCACCGCTCCAGGATCCCCTCCATTTCGTTAGAAATGGAGGGGATCCATTTCACGGACAAGATGTTTTACTTTTTGATCCAACGGGTTCTCTTTTTCCCAATCTTTATATTTTTTTTAATTCACAAAAATCTTGTCCACTAGATTTTTTGGGGGACTAATCCTGTCCACTAAATATGAAATGGATCCCCTCCATCTCATTTGAAATGGAGAGGATCCCGATCCCCCCCCCCCCACCGCCAGGTATTACTTTCCCTCTCATCCATCCCCCTCCTCCCTCTCTCTCTTTCTCTCTCTCTCTCCGCATATATACAATTTCCCCCACTCTCTTTCTCTCTCTTTCTCTCTCTCACCGCCTATATATGTATAAATAAATATACTATAGATTAAACTATAAGATAGTTATATAATTATATTAGTATATAAATCCCATCCACCGCCTCCCCCCTGCCACTCTCTCCCCCTCTGTCTTTCTCTCTCTCCCTCCTTTTCTCTCTCTAGCTTTAGGAGGCCTGGTAATATTCCCTCATCCCTCTCTCTAACTCCTAAAGATGCCTTTCTCCCTCCTCATCTAATGGATGAGAATAAAGGTTGACTTTGATCCAAGGGTGGAGGGGAAACCTATGGTAAGAGCAAAGATATGCATATTTGCATTATATAGTAGATATATATATATTTATATTAAGTTTTTTTAAAAAGAAAATAATTTCAAAATAATATAATATAAAAAATTAATAATTTAAAATTTATATAATAATTAATAAAATTAATTATTATTAAGTTACTACTGAGTTATATTTATAGCAACTACCTATGGTTTAGTATGGCCACCTGCGGGGCCCACCCAGTAACAACCAAACCCCGGGCCCCCACCCTGTCCTCCCACCCGTCCGCCGGCGACCACCCATTTCCGCCGCCCCTCACCACCCATAGAAACGGCCTCCCGGATTCCTCCAACCCCACCGCCATCTCCCTCAACTGCTCCTCGCCGGAGCTATACCAACTCCCAAGACACACAAACAAGACCGATCCCTCCTCCTTCTCATCCAGCCACCGCCGGCATCTCTCCCAGCTCTCAGCCGCCTCGCCGCCTCCTCTCTCTGCCGCGCCGCCCCCGTCGTCTACGTACGACAGCGCAAGGGGCCCCACATACCACCCCCTTCCCTCCGAACACTCCCTCTCCCTATACCACTCGCAGAACTCCGGCTCAAACTCATAGAACGTGTTCACCACCGCGCCGAAGCATTCCAGCTGGGCCCACCTTATCCGGTCCCACACCTCGGCGAGATGGTCCGGCGACCGGAGAAACCCGGGAAGCTCCGACCGCACGAGCTCCACCGGTTTACTTCCGGGTATCTCCGGCACCACGAACGGGCTGTTTCCGATCTCCGGCAGCGGCGGCCTGCGGTGGAGCACCTGCATGACGCACTGAGCGAACGCCCCGACGACATGGAAGGTGACTCTCGGGATTCCGAGCTCCGCCGCGAATTCGGTGGTCCAGTAGTACGGCACGTCGGCGATCACCGCGTTCGGGCGGTGATCTTGGAGAACGCGGCGGTGGGCTTCCCGGGAAAAGTCGACGGCTTTGTAGATGCGCCACTCGTCGTCGAGGGTGAGGGATGAGAGGTTCTCCTTTCCGGGCGGAAGGCCGGCCTCGGCGGAAGGAAAGGGATAGAGGAGAACGCCGACGTGGATTCCGGCGGCGGCGGATCTGCTCAACGTGGGCTTTATGAGGTCGGCGTTGGCTGGGGTGACGACCATGATGGGCTGGACGTCGGGTCGGGCCGCAAATAGGCGGGCTAGGTCGGTCATTGCCAGCAGGTGACCGGACTCGAAGAAAGGGATGAAGAAGACGCGAAGCTTGGGAGATGTAGCCGGTAATGTAGCGGAGGTAGGCGCCATGGCCGAGGTGGTGCCGTTGATGGTGAAGAAGCCGGAGTTTAAATAGAAAAAATTTGGTAAACACAAACTCACTGGAGAATGGTTCGCAGGTTGCCTGCTGGCCGTCCGATCTATCCTCTATCCTGTCCGCTGTGCGATTAAGGCTCCATTTGGTTTGGCGGTGGCGGGTCAATCCGGCGGGTAGAAACATGAAACATGGTGCATATTAAATACACCGTTGTTCGAACTTATGCTTCGTTTGGCGCGACTTATTTGCTCCGGTGTGTTTGATCGAAAACAGCATTATCATAGAATGCATGTTTGGCAAGACAAAGGTTATGACCGCTACCAAGAAAGTGAACCAGTTTTGAACATAAAATTCATGAATTTTTTTTAGGCGAGGTCGAGCGTTCACGAACGACAGTTCATGATCACCGCGTTCACAACCGTCGTCACCACTGTGCGGCTGTGTCAAACGAAGCCTTAATAGAGTTCTGTAAGTCGTTTATACAATAAGCAGCTGACCAATAAAAGTAGCTCAATAAACTAAGAGTGTTGATAATGAGAGACCCAATATGATTATTTGTACTCTTTAATATTTATAATTTAAGGCGTTTGTTAATCGCAACTCGTTATTAGCTAGTCGTACCCATAAGTCTCATTATGTTTTTCTTTCCAAAGTACTCCTTGTACATGCAAATTTAGGAAAAGTGCCCAACACGAAAGTTGTCGTGTTGGGCACTCGTCGAAATCTACAACTTTCGTGTTGAACACTTTTCTTGAAATTGCATGTACAAGACGTAATTCGAAAAGAAGTAAAAAGTTAGAAGATTTTGTGGTGTGACTAGCCACTAACGGATTGCGGTTAACAATCGTCTAATTTAAAATAATTATTAAACCCAAAAAATACTAAATCCCCCCCCCCCCCCCCCAGAGCCACACCCCCACCCCACAGAATCCTCGCCGCCCTCTCTTCCAAACCTTGCAGCAACATTCATTGGTAGACAACACTCTCTGGGACTTGGGAGGCAACAACATTTGCTACATTAATCGAGCGGAAACCTTCATCGTGCAGCAACCTTTGTCGAGCGTCAATATTTCTCTGTAACCAACATTCATCGTGCGACAACATTCGTTAAATAAAAACATTCGCCTGACTGAAATACTAATTGGGCGGGAACATTCATCAAGCAACAGCTATACAGGGAGCCATAAGAAAAATGAAACTGAGTTTTTTTAACCCAATTTTGAATGTCAGTTATTCTTTGACAGGACTCCAATTAAAATCTTCTTTTTCATAGTGGAGCCATATGTTTTGTAACCCTAACTTGAACCTTCTAGTCTTTTTTCAAGACCATAGATTTAGGCTTCGTCTGGGGGACTTATTTTCTCCGGTCAAGAGGTCACGACCGCATGAGAATAAGTCTTTCCAAACGGAGCCTTAGGCTTCTTTTGGCACGGTGGTGACAGTCGTTAACGCATGGGTTAAACCGTCATTCATTAAAAATCACCTAACAAACATAATCCGTTTGAACATAAAAGTGGATGAAGTTTCTTAAGTGGGTGTTAATGAACGACAATTTAACACTTATGTTCACAACATGTCAAACGAAGCCTTGGTCATAGTTGAATGGTAGATGCTGTTTGTGGAGGTAAATGAAGAGACAAAAAAATGTGGGCCGCATTAGCGAGTATTATTATCTAGCATTTATAACACATGAGGAGGTAGATATATGATAAATATTAACGACATCAATCCCAGTACAAAGAAAAGATATTTATTATTCTAACCAATCAAAGGAGGTAAGAAATCTAATTTGAGGAGAGTAGATTGTTTGATAGATATACAAAAAATTACTTTCGGGTAGTGGGGGACGTAAAAAAAATTTTCAGAATGAGCGGACTTAAAAGTTTCTTGATTTATACTATTAAACAACGCATAATTTTTTATTAGCAACATGGTATTAGTCACAATTTAAACCGTAGCTAATATTCTAATTTTTTTAAAAAAATATGGTATTAGTCACGGTTTAAACCGTGGTTAATATGGTTTTTAGAAATAGGATATTAACTACGATTTATGGTTTAATCCATGGCTAATATGGACAATTTTTTTAAAAAATAGAGTATTAGCCACGGTTTAAATCGTGACGAATACTGTTAATCTTTTTAAAAAATAGATTATTCGCCACGGTTTTTAAACCGTGGGTAATACTACTAAATTTTTTTAAAAAAAAATGAGTGTGGCGACCGCCCACACTCGCTCCAAGGTGGATCTGCCCCTACTTTCGGGCCAACGTGTGGCTCCATTTGGCATGGTGATGACGGTCATAAACATGGGGGTTAAATTGTCGTTTGTTAGTTCAAACAAATGATGTTTGTTAGTTCAAACAAATGATGTTTGTTGGATGATCTTTAATGAATGACGTTTTAATCCATGTGTTAACGTCCACTACCACCGTTCCAAAAGGAGCCAATGTCACTGCCTGCAAAATGTAATAAAAAATTGCTATGAAAAAACGGGTGTGAATAAAACCCGTTTGTTTCTCTACACATTCCTCTCACTCTCCCATAAATCAACTCGGCATCATTAACCTAAACATGAAAAATAATGGTAGAGAAATACAAAAGGAGAGCGGGGAAATAGAGATGAAGACTTTGAAATCACATCTCATTTTAGTAATAAGAAGGTGGCGTGCATGGAGCATAAGGTTAGAGCTGTCACAGTCCCGATTCGGTTCTGATTCTATTAAAATCGTGAACCGAACCTGTTGAAGCCAAAATTGACCCCAACGAATGTTCACAAACCAAAGTGCAGCCGACGCCTACTTCTCTCTTATCTCGACCCTTGACTGGCTGCTAAGGTCAAAAGACTGACCCAAAGCCTCAGCTGGGAGGTCCCACCACACACCCGGAAGATCTCTGAGAGCTTCCCCTCCAAAGCCAAATGCTGGGCTGGGAGCTCCTCAGAAGGCACTAGAGTTGGAGAATAATGAAAGTCTTGCCTTCCAAAGAGCCCCTATGGGTCTTTTTATAGTCCTCCTTTGACCTGAAAATACTGAAATACCCCTGAGGGGTCTGCCAATAGCCAAATCCCGCTGTCATCCCAAGGGCATTTGGGTAATTTTACCTCGGGATAATAATAAAATAATCTCCTCTGGACTCCGGGTCCCACCCCGTGGACCCACTTGGCGAGACCCCCGGCCTAGAAGGCTCTCGCTGGGTCCCCTCTAGGCCCGCCTTGGCGAGAACTCCTGCCAGGAAGGTTCTCGCGCTAGGTAGTCATGATGCCATTGCGAATGAAGGCTCACCTAAGGCCTTCTCGCCTGCCCTGGTCGGTCGACGATCTCTCTGCCGGGGGCTCGACTATCTGCTCTGGTTTCCCCCGCTTTCGCCTGCCCTTGGCGGGAGCTCCTTCAGGGCGGAAGCTCCTCTGGCTTTGGACCCAAAGCCTATCGTGGCGCGAACGATATCGCCCACCGCCAGGCGGGAGCCTTTAAGGACGAGAACTCCATCAGTATGCCTTAGGGTTAACCCAAGGCTAGCCTGAGGCTAGCCCAATCCCTCAGTGAAGTCTCCGGGTCCCACCCAGCGAATATGGGGTTGTACACAATCCCCGCTCTTTTCGAGCTAGCCCTGCGCTCGACAAGACAAGTCCAACCCCCATAATATTCGCTGGACACGTGTCCGCCTACCAAGGAAATCTTTTGGTTGGTCCTACTGCGGCTATAAATATGCACTGATAGGCGTCCATACGCCCTGCCCTTGAAGTACGGTTTTCCAACTGAGCTCTCGCCTCAGGGATTTTTGCGCGAGCTTACCATGCATCCCAAACGTACTGCCAAACCACTTCCGCAAGACCTCCAAGACCGGTTAGCCGCTGCCCAAGCGCGGGCCTTGGCTAACTGTGCGGCGGTGGCTCCATGGTTAGCGAGAAAGACTTCAACCGCCGGGCCTTCCGAGCCGAAGAAGAAGGAAAAGAAAAGGGCGAAGGTGGTCCGGCGGGACCTTTCTCGCGAGAACAGGGATCCTCCTTCCCCCACTCCCAATCCTGCGGGGGATCCTTCCCCGCAGAAGGTAAGCCTTTCAACCGCGCCTACCGAGCTGATTGTGCACTAGATCCGATGGTTAAAGTAAGCTTTCGCAGGAATCCGCTCCTAACGATGACGCCGAGATCCCGCCAAGTTCTTCGAACCTGCCCGCTCATTCCCCCAAGGACCAAACATGGGTCTCAGACGCAATTCCTTCAGCCGAGACCGAAACGACAGGTACGTTTCGCTACTGTCGATATGTCAACCCTGCCTTTTCTTTTCTGAACTGTCTTCTCGCAGTGCCCGCTCCCGCCGACCCGGGCCTAACCGCCAGGGAAGTAGAAGCGAGAACTGTGGAATTGCCTCCCTTGGTGACCAATCCTACCCTGCAGGCGGGAGGGACGGCCTCTGATCCCTCCGCTACTCCCAAGGATGTCGATCATCTCTTGGGAGAAGACAACTCCCCACGAGCTTCTGGCCAGGTCGGGACCATCGTGCGCGAGCCCTTCCGCCCGGGGCTGGGCAAGCCTCTTCACCTCCTTTATGGAACCAACGGAGGGGCCGGACCTTCTCGTCCCACTGTAGGTATGCGAAACTTTCCTAGACTGCTGATTGTCATGCCTTAACCAGAATTCTCGTGTGTTCCTTTTGCAGGTGATCCCGGCTTGCGGTCGGAAGCCAACCGGGAAGAAGAAGATGATGATGATGATGACGATGAAGAAGAGGAAGATTCTCCCCTCCCTTCGTCTGGCGAGATAGAAGGAATATTGACCGGCGCCGGGAGCGCGAAGGAGAGGAGGAAGAGAATCTCGGCTATCCTGGCCAGGCTCATCCGACGAGATCGTGCCCACTCTGCCGCGGCGGAAGCGTTCTGCGAATCTGTGGAGCAAAGGTTGGAGGCTCTGGAGCGGGATTTCTTCTTAGGGGGGGCTGATCGTCCGGAAGGGCCTTCCGCCGAGTCTTCGCCAGGGAGATGCATCTCGCAGATCCGGGATCACGCCCGGCGGATCAACCTTGGGTGTACCACCCTATCGTCTTACTTCAACCCGCTGGTGCCTCCAAGAACTAGGCGGCGAGAACGAGGACGATGGTATTCGAAACCCTATTAGCCTTCTTTCTTTGAATCCCTTCTACCCATGTATCTCTGTATTAAACCTTATTGTTAATTAAGTTTATCCAACTTTCGCTGGCGAGAACCTCACTGTTACCAATGTCTCTCTTTCCTTTTCTTTTTATTGCTCTGCGAGGCTTTTAAATTAAGACGGCTACACCAATCTAGGAGGCTCGCGCCAATCTAGGAGGCTCGCGCCAATCTAGGAGGCTCGCGCCAATCTAGGAGGCTCGCGCCAATCTAGGAGGCTCGCGCCAATCTAGGAGGCTCACGCCAATCTAGGAGGCTCGCGCCAATCTAGGAGGCTCGCGCCAATCTAGGAGGCTCGCGCCAATCTAGGAGGCTCGCGCCAATCTAGGAGGCTCGCGCCAATCTAGGAGGCTTGCGATGATCGAGATAATTGTGTCGAAACCAGGAACGACCGTTGACCGATGCCATCCCGAGGGGGAAAATCGAGGCGCCGTTAGCCCAGATTCTGACAGCTGTACTTCGCCGTCACTTTCTCTCTCTGTCGGATGGATCCATGATGATTACGATTCCCTATAAATAAAGAAGTCTACCAACCGCATTTACTTCTTCGATCCGGAACCTCAGCCTTCCTTCCTTGCTCTCGCGTTCTTGCTTCCGCTTCGACCTTTTTTCAGCTCTCGCTCTCACTCGCGAACCCACCATGCCTGGCGAGAACAAGGGTCGCGCCCACTGCGCGGAAGCTTTCCAAAAACACCTCTTCCCTTCCTGCAAGCTCACCCTAGACGAATATAACCTGATCGTTGACCGCTATATTCCCGCTGGCTTCTCGGCGCGGAACCCGGGTAATCACGATAAGGTGAATACTCCGGAGGCGGGAGAACTCGCCATCCCCCTCGAGCATTTCGAGGTGGGCTTCCGCCTTCCCCTTTGGCCGGAGGTTCGGCTTGCTCTTCGTTACTATGGGGTGGTTCCCGCCCAACTGAACCCGAACTCATTCGCGATCCTTATAGCATTCATATGCTATATGCGATCCGAGAGGATCGAGTTCAGTTTGCCCATCTTCCGGAAGCTATTCAACTTCCGCGCCAAGGGAGGGGTGGTTTTCTTCTCCGGGCAACTGCTCGAGGTTACCGGTCTCGCCAACAAGCACCATCACTGGGGCGAGAAATTCGTCTATGTCAGCGGGGACTTCGGCAACATCCCGCTTCAGCCCGTTCAGTATGAGGACGTTGCCTACAAACCGCCTACTCTGGGATCGCGCGAGAGCGCAATCCTGGAATTCTTTGGAACCAAGGAGTTCGATGTTCCCTACCTCAGGCGAGATGTCGACTCCCTCCCACTCGTTCACTCGGGCGAAGGTACGGTCTCGCCTCAGATTCCCTCTTTTATCAAAGATCTTCTTGCGCTGAAGTGTTTTAACTTTGCAGGATAGCGGGAGGTCCCTCTGCGCCAACCCTTCGCTGAAGGCCGGGGTGTCGAGGGTCTGGCCGCGAGAGGCTCCCTTGCGCTCGCGGAAGCTAGCGCTAGCGCCTGCCGAAAAGATCCAGCCCCTCCTTTGCCGCCACCAGCCAAGAAGCGGAAGGTCACCCTTCCTCCTCTCCGAACGCTGAAGAGGCCCAAACCATCTGCTCTCGAGAAGGGGAAAGCCCCGGCCGTCTCGCCTGTCCAACCCCTTCCCGCAGGCAGCTCCTTCGAAGCGATCCTCCAAAGGGCCAGCGAGATGGATGCCGCCGCCAAGAGCCGCGCTGAGGCTTCCACCGGGAACCCACCGGCCGCAAGCGAGGCTGGGGGAGAAGTGCTCGCCGCCGAAACCTCCGCCCGAGCTCCGCCCCGGGAGGTGCCGAAAGGGCACAGGAACTTTGGTTTCGGCGTGAAGTACGCCGACGCGGAGGGGAAGCCTCAGATGGAATGGGACCCCGAGTCAAACTTAATCAGAGTTACGACGCTCCTTCCCAGCTGGGCAGAGGTGGAAGATGTGACTGGCGAGGCCTTCTCGCTTGGATATGGCCTTTACAGCCGAGAGGATGCCAGCGTGTTTGACCAGATGTCCACCCGCCTTCTATCCTTTGATGCCATCTGGGCTCTATTGCGCGGGTTCGAGCTTGCGCATATGTGTGCGCGCCGAAGCATCACCCTTGACAAGAATTTCACCGATATGCGCAAGGCAAGGGAGGACGCGGTGGCTCGGGCGCACACCGCGGGAGAAGAACTCGCGAGAGCTCAACAGGAGCTTGCGGATGCTCGACTGGCGCTGTCTCTACGCCCCGCGATCGAGGTAAGCGAGACCCTCCTGAACCCTTGCTCTCGTTTCTCAAAATTACGACTGTGCGATGTTTCCAGACTGAACTCCTTTTTCACAGGATTCTGCCCAAGTCAAGGAGCTTCGCGCAGAGCTGGCCAACGCGCGCTGCGAGAGCGTCCTCCTGAGGGAACAGCTTCGCACTGAGATGACGAAGGTCCCGCCTCCGGAGCTAGATGCGAGGCTGCGGAGTCGTTACTTCTCGGAGTACGACGTTGACAAGCTGCTGCAAGCCAACGCTCAGGCAACCGTCAAGCTGACGCTCGAGACGCTGCGAGACGTCAAGCTGCTTCAGGAGGACGGCGCGACCATCGATGCTCGCCAACTCCTTCCTTGGCTCTACGATCCAGTTCCCAAACCTCCAGGCGCGCCGGACTCGCCTCCCTCAGACTTCCCGAGGTCTTCTACCGCCGCTGGTGAGGCATCCGAAGCGAGCTCTGGCGATGATTCAAGCGAGAGCACCAGCGGGAGTTACAGCGCGTCCCCCTAAGCTTCTTTTTTCTTTTTGTTTCTCTTGTAATGAGCGAGAGGCTCCAACTTTTGTAATTAATTTTATGTAAAGTAATGTTTCATCTTTCATTGTCAGTGTGTGCTTGAAAGTGTATTATTATGCCGAATAGCTTCCGCGCGAGCTTCCGCCGAGACCCTTAGTCTCTTTGGGGTAATCTTCCTTAGAGATCAGTTAGGCGGGAACCTCGCGTCGTCGATTAAGTCGTCCTGCCCAGGTCCGCCGGGAGCCTCCTTTTGCGAGAACCCCCTTTGATCGAGACCTTTACTGACCGAGACTTTTGAGCCGAGACCCTTACTGGCCGAGACCTCTAAACCGAGGCCTTTACTGGTTGAGACCTCTGAGCCGAGACCTTTAGGGCCTTGCCTCCGGTCTAGGTCAGGGCCCTGCCCACATATTTTTCCAACCAATTAAACCCCTACCCCACCGGCGAGCCGTCGGACCTGCTAGCTTATATGGGAGCCTGCGCAGCGGGTCTACCGGGGTTCGAGCCGAGCTTGTTGTAACGTAGTAACTACCAACCAAGAACCAAGGATCAAAAAGTCAAGGACTCCACCTATCCCCCGCAGGCGAGCCTTCGGACCTGCCAGCTTGATGGGAGCCTGCGCAGCGGGTCAACCTGGGGCCGAGCCGAGCTCGGGGTGTCGTAGAAGTGGCTAAGAACAAAGTATCACAAGAGCCAACATTTCCCCCACAGGCGAGCCTTCAGACCTGCCAGCTTGATGAGAGCCTGCGCAGCGGGTCTACCTGGGGCCGAGCCGAGCTCGGGGTGTCGTAGAAGTGGCTAAGAACAAAGTATCACAAGAGCCAACCTTTCCCCCATAGGCGAGCCTTCGGACCTGTCAGCTTGATGAGAGCCTGCGCAGCGGGTCTACTTGGGGCCGAGCCGAGCTCGGGGTGTCGTAGAAGTGGCTAAGAACAAAGTATCACAAGAGCCAACCTTTCCCCCACAGGCGAGCCTTCGGACCTGCCAGCTTGATGAGAGCCTGCGCAGCGGGTCTACCTGGGGCCGAGCCGAGCTCGGGGTGTCGTAGAAGTGGCTAAGAACAAAGTATCACAAGAGCCAAACTTTCCCCCACAGGCGAGCCTTCGGACCTGCCAGCTTGATGAGAGCCTGCGCAGCGGGTCTACCTGGGGCCGAGCCGAGCTCGGGGTGTCGTAGAAGTGGCTAAGAACAAAGTATCACAAGAGCCAACCTTTCCCCCACAGGCGAGCCTTCGGACCTGCCAGCTTGATGAGAGCCTGCGCAGCGGGTCTACCTGGGGCCGAGCCGAGCTCGGGGTGTCGTAGAAGTGGCTAAGAACAAAGTATCACAAGAGCCAACCTTTCCCCCACAGGCGAGCCTTCGGACCTGCCAGCTTGATGAGAGCCTGCGCAGCGGGTCTACCTAGGGCCGAGCCGAGCTCGGGGTGTCGTAGAAGTGGCTAAGAACAAAGTATCACAAGAGCCAACCTTTCCCCCACAGGCGAGCCTTCGGACCTGCCAGCTTGATGAGAGCCTGCGCAGCGGGTCTACCTGGGGCCGAGCCGAGCTCGGGGTGTCGTAGAAGTGGCTAAGAACAAAGTATCACAAGAGCCAACCTTTCCCCCACAGGCGAGCCTTCGGACCTGCCAGCTTGATGAGAGCCTGCGCAGCGGGTCTACCTGGGGCCGAGCCGAGCTCGGGGTGTCGTAGAAGTGGCTAAGAACAAAGTATCACAAGAGCCAACCTTTCCCCCACAGGCGAGCCTTCGGACCTGCCAGCTTGATAAGAGCCTGCGCAGCGGGTCTACCTGGGGCCGAGCCGAGCTCGGGGTGTTGTAGAAGTGGCTAAGAACAAAGTATCACAAGAGCCAACCTTTCCCCCACAGGCGAGCCTTCGGACCTGCCAGCTTGATGAAAGCCTGCGCAGCGGGTCTACCTGGGGCCGAGCCGAGCTCGGGGTGTCGTAGAAGTGGCTAAGAACAAAGTATCACAAGAGCCAACCTTTCCCCCACAGGCGAGCCTTCGGACCTGCCAGCTTGATGAGAGCCTGCGCAGCGGGTCTACCTGGGGCCGAGCCGAGCTCGGGGTGTCGTAGAAGTGGCTAAGAACAAAGTATCCCAAGAGCCAACCATTCCCCCACAGGCGAGCCTTCGGACCTGCCAGCTTGATGAGAGCCTGCGCAGCGGGTCTACCTGGGGCCGAGCCGAGCTCGGGGTGTCGTAGAAGTGGCTAAGAACAAAGTATCACAAGAGCCAACCTTTCCCCCACAGGCGAGCCTTCGGACCTGCCAGCTTGATGAGAGCCTGCGCAGCGGGTCTACCTGGGGCCGAGCCGTGCTCGGGGTGTCGTAGAAGATTCCTTCAACCAGGCCTATTCTATCATTGAGATGAGGAGTCATAGCCGGTTAAAACAAAAAACATAAAGATTGCCTACTCAGAGATAGTCAATATTCTGAAATAAAATTATTGAAAATGCAATAGTTGTTTACAACATTACAATCCTTCTTTCCCCTTACGGGTAGAAGCGCTTCAGGTCATCACCATTACAGGTGTGACTCAAGGTCCTTCCCTCCGCATCCTGGAGATTGTAGCCTCCGTTAACCAGAGCCTTCTCTACTATATAAGGCCCCTCCCAGCTAGGGTTGAGCTTACCAACAGCGGCCGACCTTCCTGCAGCGTCGACCTTTTTCAGTACTAGATCCCCCTCGGTGAATTGCTTGACTCTGATGTGCTTATCGAAGTACCGAGCCATTCGCCGTTTTATTTCTTCTTGCCTGATGGCAGCAACATCCCGCAGCTCTTCCACCATATCTAATGAGAGGCGCAACCCTTCCTCATTCTCCAACCTCCAAACTTCGCCTCCCTCACCTGCGGCCGTGACCCTTGGGGACCGAACCTCGAACTCCACCGGGAGGACAGCCTCGCACCCATGAGAGAGCTTGAAGGGGGTCTCCCCTATGGCCGTGTTCGGAGTTGTTCGCAAGGCCCACAGGACGGAAGGGAGCTGTTCCACCCAGTTACCCTTCAGGTTCTCCACCTTCTTTTTGAGCAAGTTGACAATGACCTTGTTTGCCGCCTCCACCTGGCCATTGCTCCGAGGATGATGGACAGAGGCGAACCTGAGATCGATCCCCAATTGGGTGCAGAAGCTGATGAATTCTTCGCTGGCAAACTGAGGACCGTTGTCTGTCACTATCGCTTGGGGAAATCCGTGCCTGCAAATGATTTCCCCCCAAACGAAGTTCCTGATGACCTGGGAGGTTACCTTGGCTAAAGGCTTGATCTCCAACCACTTGGAGAAGTAGTCAATCATAACTAGGAGGAACCTCCTCTGCCCGCTAGCTGGAGGAAAGGGTCCAACCAGGTCCATTCCCCAAATGGCGAAGGGCCATGGCGCCGTGATGCTTCGAAGCCTTTAGGCGGGCAAGAGCTGGAGGGGAGCATGTACTTGGCACTTCCGACACCTCCTTGCGAACTCAGCTGTATCCTTCCTCAAAGTCCGCCAGAAATATCCTTGCCTTATCACCCTTGCTTCCAATGTCCTTCCCCCTGAATGACTGCCGCATTCTCCAGAATGCACCTCTTACAGGATCCCTGGGACTTCCTCCTCGGTCACGCATCTCGCGAGTAGTCCTGACAACATCTTCCGATGCAAGCTCCCTTCCAGCATCAGGTAATGAGCCGCCTTATGCCTGAAGCTCTTGGCATCCTTGACTTCTTCCGACAGTTCTCCTGTGGTCAAGAAGGTCACCAACGGATCTACCCATGAGGACCGCCGATTCACCTCCATCACCTCCCCCTCTTCAATGGCTGGTCGGAACAGTTCGGTTAGGGTACCTCCTCCCCGAGGCCCGAACTTCGCCAGTCGATCAGCTGCCGCGCTTTCCTCCCTGGGAACATGTTGAATAGAGAATGAACGAAAACCTCCAATGACGGCTCTTACCTTAGATAGATATCTTGCGAGGGTCGGCTCCCGGGCCTCAAACTCGCCTCGGATCTGCGATGCTATCACCATTGAGTCGGTGAAGGCCTCCACATCCTGGATTTCCAGCTCCTTTGCAATCGAAGGCCAGCTATCACAGCCTCATACTCCGCTTGGTTATTGGTTACAGGGAAGTGGAAGGTCACTGCTTGCTCTATGGTAACCCCCTGAGGACTTACCAACACCACACCTCCTCCCAGGGAGTGCCTTCCTGAGGCCCCATCGACCATCATCTTCCATGCTTCTTGCGGCCTTGGTTCTTCAACCTCGGCCTCGGTAACATAGTCCGCCAAAAAATCCACTACGACCTGGGCTTTGATGGAGAGCCTTGGGACGAAAGAAATGTCAAACTCGCTTAGCTCGATGGACCACTTTGCCAACCTTCCTGAATGTTCCACCCCCTCAAAGACCTTGCGAAGAGGATGGTCGGTTACCACCCTAATCGAGTGCGCCTGAAAGTAAGGGCGAAGCTTCCTAGCTGAGATGACCAAAGCATACGCTAGCTTCTCTAGGATGGGGTATCGGAGCTCCGCCTTTTTAAAGATTCGGCTTATATAATAGACGGGTAACTGTTTCTTCCCCTCCTCCCTAACCAAGACGGAGCTCACTGCCTCTACCCCCACTCCGAGATACAAGGCTAGGTCCTCCCCTTCCTTCGGGCTTTGAAGTAACGGAGCTTGGGAGAGTTGCCTCTTCAGCCCCTGAAATGCCTCTTCATATTCGGCCGTCCACTCGAACACTTGGTTACCACGAAGTACTTTAAAGAAAGAGGAACACCTATCCCCTGACTGAGAGAGGAACCTGCTTAGCCCGGCCAACTTCCCGGTCAAGCGCTGGACCTCTTTGGCACTGCGAGGTGATTCCAGGTCTAGAATAGCCTTAACCTTATCGGGGTTAGGTTCTACCCCCGCAGGAGTCAAGAGGTGTCCGAGGAATTTCCCGCGACTAGCCCCGAAGACGCACTTCAAGGGATTCAACCTCATCTTGAACCTTCGCAGGGTGGCAAACGTTTCCTCCAAGTCCCGCAAATGGGAATCAACACCCTTGCTCTTGACCATGAGGTCGTCCACGTAGACCTCCAGGTTCCTTCCCCTTTGATCTCGAAAGATTCGATCCATCATGCGTTGGTACGTTGCCCCTGCGTTCTTCAACCCGAAGGGCATCATCTTATAGCTGAAGCATCCCTCTCTTGTGATGAAGGAAACATCCTTGACATCAGGAGGGTGCATCCGGATCTGATGGTAACCTGAAAATGCATCTAAAAAACTCATAAGAGAAAAACCGACGGCTGAGTCAACCAGCGCGTCGATTCGAGGCAAGGGGTAGCAATCCTTGGGACATGATTTATTTAATAAAGAAAAATCAATACACATGCGCCATTTTCCTCCTCCCTTCTTTACCATTACCACGTTGGAGATCCAGCCTGGATACTGGATCTCTTAGATGAAGCCTGCGTCCAGGAGCTTTTTGACCTCCTCTCGGATGGGGGCTTCTAGCTTGGTGGCGATGGCCCTCATCTTTTGGCATATGGGGCGGGCTCTGGGATCCAGGTTCAAGCGATGACAGGCCACATTCGCGTTGATGCCTGGCATGTCTGTCACGCTCCAAGTGAAGATGTCGATGTTGCTTTGGATGCAGGCTCGCATCCGCTCCTGATCTATGAGGCTCAAGCCTCCACTGATCCGAACCCTTTGCACCTCCCCCGCTCTTGTAAGCACCTCCATCTCCACCACTTCTTCGGCCGGCTCCAGCCCCGACCGCTCCCAACTTACCCTTGCCTCTTCCTGCTCAAACTCGAGCTCCTCTCCCCCAACCTCATCAACTTCCATCGCCTCCTCCAGGCTCTCCTCCTGCCTCTGCTCTTCTTCATCCATCACTCCTCTCGCCTCTTCTAGGCTGATCTCCTCCACCTCCGTCATCTCCTCAACAACCTCCATCGCCTCTCCCAGGCTTATCTCCCCTTCCTCAACCCCTTCCTGCTCAGCCATCTCCTTCTCCAACTCCTCTGCCTCCGCCATCCACGACACGGTGTTAACCGCCGTCACATAGCACTGCCTTGCCATCTTCGGATCTCCCCTGATCCTAACCTGCACCCCTCCATTGTTGAACTTGAGGCATTGGTGGTATGAGGAGGGTACGCAGTGAAAGGCGCTGATGAGGGGACGTCCAAAGATGACATTGTAACTACTCGGGGCGTCTACGATCACGAACCGACAGTTCCGTGAGACGCCCCCAAGCCTCACATGCAGGCCCACTCCCCCTTCCACTTCTTTCCTTTCTCCGGAGAAACCAAAGAGCGGTCCATCAGAAGCCAGGACCCTTTTTCCTTCCACCCTCATCTCGTCGAAGGCCTTCTTGAAGATCACGTTCACCGAGCTCCCGTTATCCACCAGTATCCGGGAGACGGTGTAGTTTTCTACCGCTGTCTGGATCACAAGCGCGTCGCAGAACGGATCCTCGTAGTCTGGCATATCCGCGGATGAGAAGGTGATCTTCTCCTCTGGGGGGGAGCCAGGGAGGTTGAGGCGACCCCTCGGCGGAACATGGTTTGAAGGCTCCCCTTGCGGGTTGCCTCGATCCCTACTCCCCCATGGATCACTCCGATCCCTCCTCGGGTCCCCACGTCTACCCTGTCTTCACACCTGTCCTCAGCCTCTTCTCGCTGTACTTCGACGATCCTTACAGGCGGGTCTTGCCTTCCGGCCCCTCTGGCCCCTCTTATCTCCAGAAACTCTGGGCAGGTGGCCGTTGCGTGACCTTCCTCCTGATGGAAGTCACAATAGGGCAACGCCACCCTGCCCCCTCTTCCTTCTCCTCCTCCCCTTCTTCCGGCTCCCCGAATTCTTCCTCCTCTTCCTCTTCCCACCTCCATGGCCTCCTGCGGTGGTGGGAAATGACCCCTTGGTCCTTGTCGCCATCCTCCCTGCTCCAGCCTTCTTTGCTCCCGGAAGTTATCTCTTCCCTGAAGTCCTCCTTGGCCCTGGGGGCGACCCTCCTGAGGCCTCCAACCCAGTCAGTTGTTCGGCTCCCTGGCCCCCCCATGCTGCTGTCCCTGCCCTCGGGGCTCTTCTCTTCTCCTATCTTCCCTCGGCTCCCTCTGCTCCCTCTGCTCTCTCTGTCTTCCCACTACCGGCTCCTTCACATCATCCTCGGCCAACCTGGCCAGCTTCCTCGCAAACGCAGGGTTTGCCCTCTCAAAGTCTATCTCCTTCGCCGCCCTCTCCATGAGCTCCTCAAAAGAGAGAGGGGGCACCCTCTTTAACTCCATGCTGAAAAACCCTGGTCTCAGCCCCAGGGTGAAGGCAAGCATCAGCGCATACCCTGGGACCTCCTGGACCAAGAGAACCTCCTCTTGGAAACGGTCCACATAGTGACCCAGCGTCTCCTCCGGCTTCTGCCTCACTGCGAACAGGCACTCAGCCTCCTTCTTCCTTTTCTTCGAAGTTGAGAACCTCAACAGAAAACCCCTGCGCAGATCCTCAAAGCTGTAGATGGAACTCGCCGGCAACTGGTAGAACCAGTCCCTGGCCTTCTCTTTCAGAGTGATGGCAAAAAGCCTACACTTGAAGGCATCCGACATTTGTCTGATGGACACCACGTCCTCAAACCATTGCACGTGCTGAACCGGGTCATCCTTCCCGGTGTAGTAGGTCATGTCCGGCTCCCGAAACCCCTCCGGCACTGGAGCCGAGACAATGAGCTCACTAAAGGGGGTCTCGCCTCCCGCCTGGCGAGAAGGCACGTCTCGCGACCTCGGTTGGCTGGACCGATCCGCGAGACCATACCCGGGGAAGAGTTTCCGCACTGTCGCCTCCTTCTCGCCCAGATCCGCCGGAAGCTCCTTCTCGGGACGCTGGCCTGGGAAAAGCTCCCGCGCGGCTACGTCCCTCTCGCCTGCCTCCACCGGGACTTCCTTCCCGGGGTGCTGCCCTGGAGCGTTCTTGCCTAACAGCGGAACCACCTCCACCGGAACCTGCGGCGTCTCCCACTCATTCCTTGCCGAGAAGGCCAAGCTGATCGTCTGCATGACTTCTCGCCTGAAGTCCTCGAACATCTTCTTCGTCGCATCGTCCACCCGGGTGGGGGATCCTCCTGCGCCTGATCCTTCACCTTCGCCTCCTGCCATGGGACTTAACTCGAGATTTTCTTACACCGACTGCTTCCACGCTCACCGCACCAGAACTGTTGAAGCCAAAATTGACCCCAACGAATGTTCACAAACCAAAGTGCAGCCGACGCCTACTTCTCTCTTATCTCGACCCTTGACTGGCTGCTAAGGTCAAAAGACTGACCCAAAGCCTCAGCTGGGAGGTCCCACCACACACCCGGAAGATCTCTGAGAGCTTCCCCTCCAAAGCCAAATGCTGGGCTGGGAGCTCCTCAGAAGGCACTAGAGTTGGAGAATAATGAAAGTCTTGCCTTCCAAAGAGCCCCTATGGGTCTTTTTATAGTCCTCCTTTGACCTGAAAATACTGAAATACCCCTGAGGGGTCTGCCAATAGCCAAATCCCGCTGTCATCCCAAGGGCATTTGGGTAATTTTACCTCGGGATAATAATAAAATAATCTCCTCTGGACTCCGGGTCCCACCCCGTGGACCCACTTGGCGAGACCCCCGGCCTAGAAGGCTCTCGCTGGGTCCCCTCTAGGCCCGCCTTGGCGAGAACTCCTGCCAGGAAGGTTCTCGCGCTAGGTAGTCATGATGCCATTGCGAATGAAGGCTCACCTAAGGCCTTCTCGCCTGCCCTGGTCGGTCGACGATCTCTCTGCCGGGGGCTCGACTATCTGCTCTGGTTTCCCCCGCTTTCGCCTGCCCTTGGCGGGAGCTCCTTCAGGGCGGAAGCTCCTCTGGCTTTGGACCCAAAGCCTATCGTGGCGCGAACGATATCGCCCACCGCCAGGCGGGAGCCTTTAAGGACGAGAACTCCATCAGTATGCCTTAGGGTTAACCCAAGGCTAGCCTGAGACTAGCCCAATCCCTCAGTGAAGTCTCCGGGTCCCACCCAGCGAATATGGAGTTGTACAGAACCGCTAAGCTAACGGTTCTTCAAATTAGAATCAAAACTTTATTTGTTTTGACCGATTCTGGTTCCGGTTCTGGTTCCGACATAATTTATAGAATCGTCGTGCTAACGGCTCAACCGACATCAAAACCAAACCAGTCACTAACTGTTCCGTCCGATTCTTTGTGGTTCGGTCCAGTTCAAATCGGTTCCAATTAGAAACAAAATCAAATTTATCAGAATGAATGAGAGATGTCAAAATATAAAAAAACGGATGGAAAATGTAAACTCGTTCGGTTTTTTTGCAAGAGAGACTTTGAAGTTCGGGACCCGGGCACAAGAATATCACATTACTCCATTGGGGAGTATTTTTTTGCATAATATAGTAAATATAACTGAAAGTTAAAAACTGAAATAGAAAAACCACAAAGTTGCACTAGACTGCACCAATTTTAAACCGCATCAAAAGGTTTGGTTGTAGAGCGATTTATTTGGTTGCAAAACCGAATAGTTTGCAGTACGGTTTTGGCAGTGCAAAATTGACAAAACCATGTCACGCCGCTATTATTATAAATATAATTTTCCTAGGTATTGCATTATTCACATATTTTATTTGAGACGAAAAACATCACTTCTTTCATGCAATATATAATTGTATAAAAATCATAACTGTACCGCAAAAATCGACTCTAAACAGCACTAAAGTCAAACCACACTGCACAGATTTTATGCATTGTGATTTTTTCACCGACCACTTTTAGTGCGATTGGAGTTTGAGTTCAAACCGCATCAGTTTCATCCATAGTAATAAGTTTAGATAGTATAGATAGATTGTAAAAATACGCGCCCGTGCCGAAAATGTGGGCTCGGGCGAAAATTGCACGATCGTGCGAAAAAGGCGTGATCGGGCAAAAAAATGCACGTTCGTGTGGAAAATGTGCGCCCCGGCGAAAAATGCGCGCCCGTGCAAAAAATGTGGCTCCTGCGAAAAAATGTGTGCCCCGTCGGAAAAATGCGCGCTCGTGCTGGAAATGTGCTCCCCGGCGAAAAATGTGTGCTCGCGCTGAAAATACGTGCCCGAACGACATATGCACGCCCGAGCGAAATATGTGTGCCCGTGCGAATTATGTGTGCCCGTGCGAATTATGTGTGCCCTTTCGGAAATATGCAAACTCGGGCGGAAAAAGCGCGCCGGGGCGAAAAATGCGTGCCCTGGAGGAAAAAGCGCGTCCGGGCGGAAAATGCGCGCCCGGGCGGAAAATGCGCGCCCGGTCCAGTTCGGTTCTTTACGGGTCCGGTTCGATTTACGGTTTTCAATTTCAAGTGACAGCTCTAGACATAATAGAGGCCGAACCACGTATAAGTTATTGCTTAACGAACAACCTGCAATTTGCCGATTTGCATTGACGGGCGCGCACAGCAGCACAAATTCTGGGTATTGTCAAAGTTCTACACAGCTGAGCCAACAAAACATGCATCATGCAGCCACATGTAACATGGCATCATGCAACCACATATACAGAGAAGTATTCACAAAATAGAGCAAGTGATTTCTATTGTTGTTGCTGCCACATGTAACTATGTAACTGTGCATAGGGATGGTGTTCCTATACTTTCAAGTTTCAACTACCTAATATGTAGAAGAAGAAAAACTAGCTAATATGTAGACACGGTTAACTCTAAATTATTGGCTTCACACACAAACATTGATTCATAAAATTACTTAAAAGCATTTTATCAAACCCCTAAAGTATGATAAAATTTTGAGAAAATGTCATGGATTCATTTGAAAATTTTAGTTATGAAAGAAAGGAATGGAAAATTGATTTGAATAAGGGAATGAAAAAGAACACATTGATTATGTAAAAATCATGGAGAAAACATTGATTTCATATAGTAAATTATTAAAAAAAAAATCAAAAAGGAAATGGCAGAACAAATTTTAGCCTGCTCTGCTCTATAAGGCTGTGTTTGACGCGGTTTATTTACTCCGGTGAGGTTGGACAAAAATGTTATTGTCATGTCAAAATCTTATGTCTCAAATTAGTTTTCTTTTTGTAACATTTGTCATACCAAACATACATTTTATAACAATAACGTTTTTGTCCAACCTCACCGGAGCAAATAAGTTGTGGTAAGCTGCGCCAAACGCAGCCTAAATCGGCATGGAGTAGAAGGGAAGTTTAGCCCTGCTCTGCCAGGATGAAAGAATGAAGCAAGATGGACGATGCAGTTGTAATGAAACACTGGAAACCAGCGTATGCAAACAAGTAATGTAGTGGAAAGAGATGTGGACACCTACAATTCTACAAATGCTGGAAGCGGAGGGAACTATGAAAGCACAAGGAAGAGTAAAGAGAGTGCGATTGAAAAGATGAAAGAACACACACAGAATGAAGTTTTCGCCATCTGACAAATGGATAGAATGGAGGGCTTTTAATTGGACGGCAGAAATCTTCTCAATGTCTCATTTAGCAAATCATTTATGTTGACATAATATTTTTTTCTTTTAATATAGTATATTATTGCGGGTCGCTCGACGCTCTCACGGTCCGGTCGAAGAGAATCGTCTCAGCTCAAGAGTGAGCCGAACGCACAAACAGTCACAAATAAAACCAATAGTTGACCGCAAGACGTTTGGCGTGGAAAAAACCAGAAAGAGAAAAAAAAATCATGCAGCCGAATCGGTGCCGACCAATATTCATTATCTTCCAGAGTGTTACAAATAGCTATTTCTCGAGAGTAATAGACCACCGCTCGTTACACTGAGTTTTCAGGACCACCAAAGTTGTCGGGCGTGAAGCACAGAGAAGCTCACTCTGAAGCTGCCGGGATGATGAATGCAGCAACGAGAGTTCTGAACTCAGAGCAAGAAGCCGTAGGAGATCTTCATGTCGGCTTCGAAGGGGTCTTCGAAGATAGAAGGAGATCTTCGAGCTGTCTTCAAAGGTCGAAGGCGATTTTGAGCTGTCTTCAAAGGCTGAAGGAGACCATTGAGATATTTTCAATTTCCGAAGGAGATATTCGAGTTGTCTTCAAAGACCAAAGAAGATCTTCAAGCAATCTTCAAATATCGAAGCATATCTTCAAGTAATCTTTATGGGAAAAATCTGTAGCTCCCTCTAGTGCAGAATGCAGTGCCCCCTCAAATGAGAATCCATCCCCCTTTTTATTGCTTTTGAGGGGGATTTTGATAATTGCGTCACATGAGAGTGTGGTTATCTGCACCCTCGTGATGGGTGTGCAATTATTCACACCCCATGGTATAAAATTTTACAATCCACACTTTCATGATATGAGATTTTACTATCTGCACTCTCATGTTGAGGGATTTTACTACTTGTACCCTCAGGATAAGGGATTTTACTATCTGCAAATCGAAGATGGGAGATTTTACTATCTACGTAAAAATTCTCGTTGCAAGAAAAAATAGAGATTGCTTTGGAGGAACAAATATAATTGCATTTAAAAGATAGAACCAGATTACAAGAATACAACTTCATGATGCATTTTGCGAGACATTGGACGGATTACAAATAAAAACAAAGCAACTTCTAGTTACCACACACAACAAAACCACAACTTCAAGCAGGCCGGCTTAAACACAACAACTCGCAGCAAGCCGCACCACAACCTTGCATGGGCCGCCAAACTTCACAGCAGCAGATCGCACAACAACACTGCAGACCGCACACCACACTGTCTCTATCAACAAGCACTTGTAGTCCGACATCAGAACCAAGCCGCACAGACCGCCACCAACATGAACCAACTACTTCCAGAACCAATTGTTGACTACCACACTTTGTACGCCGTGCTTACTTCCAGGCCGCACTTACTTCTCCCGACAGACCAAAATGACTAACTCACCCACTACCGCAATTCACTATCTTGACAACTCAACGAACTTTGCAACCCACCAAGCATTTTCAGCCTCCAACAATTAAACCGCCAACACTTCATTGAGACCGCCAGACACATGCGGTCTCCGACTAACCGACAACACTCCACTTGAAAACGTCAGCTACCTCCAACTACAGAACCGCCAACCTTGCATAGAACCTGCGACTTCAAAAGACAGTCTTCACTCTTCACCAACTACTGATGTTTTTTTTGAAAGTTGGCTCAAAACATCGGGAGGGGGTGTCTAAGTGGAACACCCTCCTCGTTTCCCCCAACTAGGTATATATAGAAGAATATCTAAGGTTTCCTCGCGCAAATACCCCGAGCTCATTATTCGTCTGAATATACATTTACAATCTCCTCATATATTCGTGACAAATAACGGTAACGTTTCGGGATGCTGGAGAGTAGACAAAATAATAATCCAAATTAAACAAAATATTCAGGACATTTCATACTAATTAACAAAATAATAAAAAAAGGTTTTGCCTAAACAACAAACCATCGCACAGATTCTATCCCAAAACATAGTCTGAATAATTATTACAAAACAAAATATGAATTAAACGTTTGATGATTCTACTCATCTAGTAGATCATCATCATCCATGTCCAGATCTATTTCTCCTCCATAATATCCACTGTAGCATGCAAAGAATTTCATGAGTCAAACTCTATGAATTCATAAACATATGCAGTAACATTTAAAGTAAACTAGCTCTTACTAAATGAGCTTAACACTTCTAGTAACGGTAAAGTAACTCTATCAACAACTCATCCAGTCTAACTAGGACTAGTCAAGTTATCTTATTCATTACTGATTACTATGTGCATCACCAACACATGTGGGCACACATCACGTGCAACATTATCAAATGTGGAATAATGTGTTGTGACCAATAATGTTTAGATTAACATTTACAATGACTTTCAATTCCCAGTTGAATAATTCTTGAATCAACTTACAATGAGAGGACGTTAAGTTATCAAATGTGGAATAACCAGCATTCAACTATCTTGGGTTTTCATCAAGAAATTATTTGGGGTTTTCAGTCTGTTACTTATTATATGCTTGAATATTGGCAGTTATAGGCTCGTACGTATCAAAACATAAATGTTGGAGGAAAGTTTCATATTTCTATGAACTTTAATCACATTTCCCCCAATATTTTGATTGTGAGAGCTCTATTTAATCCTTTAGTCAAGGCGTCTGCAACATTATCTTTCGATCTCACATCAAGCAAGTTCATAATCCCTTGGCTTGTGAGAGAGGTCAACCAGGCCTGTTTCATCCAAAGTTGCCTTCATTTACCATTGAACAAAGTGTTTGTGGCAATCGTTTTAGTAGCCTGATTGTCGCAGTAAACTGCAACAGAACTCAGTTTCAGACTTGACAGTGGAATGTCCATCACTAAATCTCTTATTCACTCTGCTTCTTCACCAGCTGAAATTAGAGCATAGAGTTCGGATTCCATAGATGAGAGTGCAATGCACGACTGTCTCTTGGACTTCCAGGCTACAACTGCTCCTCCTAGTGTGAAAAGGAATCCACTAGTGGACTTGCTGCCGTTTACTTCTGAGCACCATAATGCATCATAATATCCTTCCAGAACTGGAGGATGACCACTATAACATAAAGCATACTGTCGGATGTACTTTAAGTATCTCATCAGCCTATCGAGGGCATCTCAATGGTCTTGGCCAGGATTGCTAGTGAACCTACTTAACATGCCGACCGTAAAGGCTATGTCAGTTCTCGTACAGACCATAACATACATGAGGCTACCAAGCAGTTTAGAATAATCTAACTGTCGAACCGCAGCTCCATCATTGGGCTTTAAGCGGTTAGAATAGTCGTATGGTGTCTCAGCCGCTTTACATTCACTATATCTCCACGTGTCCAACATAGACTGGATGTAGTGGCTTTGACTTAGGGAAATGTCATGTTTCCCAAAGCTCACTTGCATACCTAGTATAGTGTCAACTACACTGAGGTCTGTCACGCTAAATTCTTTAATTAGACCTGACTTTACATCATCCACTTCAGATTAATCAGATCCAAGAATAAGCATATCATCCACATACAAGCATATTATGGCGACTTTGTCTGATCTATGACGTATGTAAAGACATTTGTCCGAGAGACTCGACATGAATCTCATGTTCTTTACAGTATAGTTAAACTTCTCATGCCATAATTTCGGTGCTTGTTTTAATCCGTATAATGATTTTAATAGCTTATAGACCTTGTTTTCATGACTGTCTACAATGAAACCTTCAGGTTGACTCATGTAAATCTCTTCGGTCAGATCTCTGTTCAAGAACGCAGTCTTAACATCCATTTGATGAACAATAAAATTCTCAATGGCCGAAATAGCAAGAAGAACTCTAATGGTTGCTAAGTGACACACGGGTGAGTATACATCAAAATAGTATACTCCGCTTACTTATGTGAAACCTTTAGCCACCAGGCGTGCTTTATACTTAGCTACACTACCATCAGGATTTAGCTTCTTTTTCAGAACCCACTTGCACCCTAAAGTTTTAGCCCCTTTTGGCTTATCAACTAACGTCCAGGTGTCATTCTGAAGGAGAGAGTTCATCTCATCCTCAATGACTTCTTTTCAGAGTAGGGAATCCCTTGATCTCATCGCTTCCTTAAAGGTGGATGGATCAGCCTCAATGTGGTAAGTGACAAAATCACTACCGAAGGTTTTGGGGGTTCTCTCTCTCACTGAAGTCCTCCTAGACTCTAGACCAGAGTTATCTACCGGAACGGAATAGGAGGTGCTCGGTACTGATTCAGGATCTTCCTCAGTGATAGTTGTTTGCATACCTGGGATCGTTAAGTTCTTATCTTTGAGGAATTTATCCTCGAAGAACACCGCATACCTAGATTCTATTATGATATTATTAGAAATATCAAAGAACCTATCTGCAGCACTATCTTCAGCACAACCTAAGTAGACATATGTATTGGTACTAGGTCCAACCTTAGACCGTCTAGGGTCAGAAACCC
The DNA here is from genome assembly GCA_039513925.1 of Platanthera zijinensis. Taxonomy (NCBI): domain Eukaryota; kingdom Viridiplantae; phylum Streptophyta; class Magnoliopsida; order Asparagales; family Orchidaceae; genus Platanthera; species Platanthera zijinensis. Next base: position 29,778,841 of record CM077087.1, on the reverse strand, counting down.
TGACATAGGCTATACAGCCTCAGGTATTAAGTCTAGTTAAAGACATGGGTCTTTTAAACCAAAGCTCGTAGGGTGTAACCTATAACTTAGCATGAGAAACTTTATTCAGAATATTATTCGCATTCAAGACTGTTTCTCCCCAATAAGCGGAAGGCATGCCTCCAGTGAGCAGCATAGAGCTCAACATCTCTGTTAACGTTCTATTCGTGTGCTCGACTATGCCGTTAGATTGGGGGGAGTAAGGAGCAGTGGTTTCTGCTATGATGCCCTGTGAAGCAAGGAAGCATCTGAACTCACTGGATATATATTCTCCTCATCTATCACTCCTAAATCTCTATTTTTCATGTTTAATTGGTTTTCTACCCTGGTTTTGAAAAGACAAAACTTTTCAAACGCTTCGTCTTTAGTTTTAAGCAATGAAATATGACAAAACCTTGTGCAGTCATCTATGAACGTGATCAAATACTTTCTTCCATCTCTAGTGACAAAACTCTTAAAGTCACAAATATCAGAATGTATAAGCTCAAGAGGCGTTGTGCTCCTAGTAACCGTGCCAAAAGATTTCCTAGTGATCTTAGTCTGAGCACACACTTCACATTTTCCAAGTGAAGACTTAGTGTCTAATGTGATCTTGTGAGTTCTAGCTACTTGGAACATTTTCCTGTAGTTTACGTGTCCTAGTCTCTCATATAGAGTCCTAGGGCTAACTAAGTTCAATTGAACTTGATGCACTACCTCATTTGCTACCTCATTTCCTGTAGTGGCTATTCAACCTGACCGAAGTAAACACAAGAAACCTGGCTTCTCTGAGCTAGCCGCACAACCTGCAACAGCAACAACCGATTAAACTTCTTAGATCACGCGGACTGACAAAACCGAGGCCGCAGTTTTTAATCCATGCTCAACTTTTTGTTCACTCAGTTACAAATGAAGTGTCGGGGTCCTATTTATAGGCGGAGTGAGGAGTGTGTTTACCGCCCTATGAGATAGGCTAACCGCCCCTTGATCGTAGCTAGCACAGCCAGTCCGCTAAGTCCGCAAGGACATGGTCGGACATTATCCAAACCAGCAAGCAAGGCAAGAAGCCAGTCTGCGCTGAGTGGCAGACACTACACCAGTCCGCAAGCATACGTCCACGACCAACAGGCAGACCGCCTGGTCACAGCGGACTTTGCAGACTCTGCGAACACCGCATCAGCCAGCAACTCAAGTCCACGACCAACAGGCAGACCGCCTGGTCACAGCGGACTTTGTGGACTCCGCGAACACCGAAGCAGCCCGCAACATGTCCACGACAAACAGGCACTCTGCCCGGTCAACAACGGACAATGCGGAGAGCAAACACCCTGGTCTTGCCACTGTGACCGAGTCCAGCAACCCGCCAAACGTATGGCGCAAGCTCGGCAGGCACAAAGTCAGATCGCCAGCTCCAAGGACAGTACGCCACCAAGAATGCGGATCACCCATCGCAACTCTAGAGACTAAAGGCAAGGACCATTACCGATCTTGCAGACATCAAAAAACTTAGTCCGCGCAGTCCGCGGACTTCAACCTGTACAACAGCCTCCAGTAAACTTCACAGGTCGCCAACCCCAGACCGCCAGACTGCTTTATCAGTCCGCGCGGTCAGTCCACCCATGTCGTACGGTTTGTCTGATCACCCACTTTCACTTCACAAATTTCAACAGTTCATGCGATTTTTTAGCATCTCTGCAATCATGTACTCTGTGTTGCAATTTTTTAGCATCGTCCACTTGCTATATATGAAGCAATATGCATAGCACTATATATCTTGCAAATCATCTTCTACAGGAATTTTATGTTTGGTTAACACTTAATTAACTTTTTCTAGAGCTTACGGTGAATGAACACTTAATTGTACATTTTATATTTTAAATTGTTATTAAATTTCTATATGGTAGAAATTCACTACTTAGATCGTCATTTTAAGATAATCCTTAAAAAGATTATCACACAGAAGCGGTTTGCTAGCTCGGGCCAAAACCGCGCCCTTGCGATGCGGTTTTGCTCTGGCCAAACCCGCTCCCTTGCGGTGCGGTTACGCTTTAGGCCAAAACTGCACCAAGCCGTACTGCACCGCCCCAAGAAAAAATGATAGCACCGCATCGAACTTTAGGTATGGACCGTTTGATCAAAATGTTACAAGTTTTTAGTAGTGCACATTTGTTGTTCTATATAATGCTTAAGAGAAACGTGGTGTTTAGTAATTATTTCCATTGTGAAGTTTCAAGCCTTTTTTTACATTTAAATCCTTTTGACATGAATCTAATGTTGTTGCTCTGTTAGAAATTTAACATCATTAGGATTGAAGTTTTCCTATTTATATTGAGCGTAGCTTGAGTTGAGTGAAACGTGTTGTTTTAGTAGTGCACATTTGGTACTACGTACTGTTGCTCTGTCATCAAGTGTTCTAAAATCGTGTTTCTATGTATTGAAGTGTTTTAGTAGTGCACATTTGGCGATTCTAAAGCGTTTGAATGTTTTTGAATATTGATTAGCTTATGAATATTTTTGAATGTTGATATGGAAATGCCCAAATATGCTACTCTTTTCAGTTATTCTATACACTACAATCTCTCCATAATCTTCAGTTGTTCACTCAGCTGACCACTCAACATCTAAATTTGCAGCAACATAAACTTTTATTTCTATTTTAGTAGTACACATTAGTTGTTCTGTAGAATGCCCAAATAATTTTATACATGAACTGATTACTTCAAATTCTCTACCTAAGTAAGGTGTTCCTATCTGAAATGTTCCTACTATCTGGGAGTCGAACGTCATTTAAACTCCAGTAATTTATCGTTCAGACATTACTCTTCAACAATCAGAACCCCTTATAACATATTTCAACAATGGAAGAAACAGGAAGTCAAGAATTACTTCAAAATTTACTGACTCCAGGTATTATCTGCCCAATTTTATAAACATTCTTAAACAAATTAGAAAATAATGTGTGAATACAATACATTAATGAAATATGCGTACAACTACCAGATTGTCTCACACGCTTACTGCACCGCGATTCTACCCGCGTACGAAGAAATAATACGGCTGATCAACACCATGCTGAAGAAAATGACAGAAAACATGCACAACGCAGTTGGCATGAAGCGCAAGAAAGAATATCGACCAACGATGTGACCATGCATTCAACTTTTCAAATAAATGAGCTTTCAACGCCAACAACAACCCTGACAATTGAAAGCCAAGAGCTGCTTCAAAATCTACTTACTCTAGGTATTACCTACCCAAGTATGAGATATCTCTTGACATAATATCTCATGTATGTGAATGTAATTCTCTGTTATCACACAACTACCAGAAAGTCGTAATCGCTTATTGCATCGCAATTCTTGCCGCATACGACGAAGCAATATGACAGTTCAACAACGTGCTGCCGAAAATACCCGAAGACGGGGACAACGTCATGTTCGTGAAGATCAACAAAGAGGGATATCTAATGTTATGAACGCGCATTCAACTTTGGAAATAGGCGAAAGTTCAATATCCACCCGAGCTGCAATAATCACTCACGGTACACTAAACTAACTATCTTTGTGTCTTCACTCCTTTGTGTATTTGTATTTATAAATAATCACTAAATACCGGAATACTTCACCCCAGCTACTGCACCAATCAACAATGATAATTCTGACACAGAAAATGATAGTGTCGAAGAAGACGATGAAGAACATAATGCAACCACAAGGACATATATTCAACATAATTGCGCTAGAAATTTCTATCCAGCACACACTGAAACACGCTTTGAACTACACTCACCGACAACCTGTCCCCATTGTCGTGCTAGACTATTTCAACGAGAGACAAGCTCAATGTATTGTAACAGAGGAAGAATATCAATACCTGAAATCCCAGCACCTACAAAATTACTCAATCTCTACACCGATCAATCTGAGAAAGGTCAGCATTTCAGGCAACATCTGCGTGCATACAACCATGTTTTCTCCCTCACGTCATTGGGTGTAACTCTTGACAATACGATAGCCCCATTTCACCAAGGAATTTATAGCTTTCGGGCACACAGATCCATATACCATCGCATCGGAAACCTAACCCCAGATCATGGCCTAAGACCACGCTTCCTTCAACTATTTATCTACGACACCGAGCATGAGACAACAAATCATTTATAAGAAAATAACGAGCTTAGGATTGAGGTCCTACAGACAATAACATGCATATTGGATATATTCAATCCCTTCGTTTAGAGGTTCAAACAACTATCGCGCCAACCAAACATAAATGAATGCAAGTTAGTTATAAAAGAACGCTCTTCCAATCTACATCAATACACTATGTCTTCGACCTCTCAAGTTGCAGCTATATTAGTTGGACAAGAAGAAGGACAATAAACGCAAGAAAGAGATATCATTGTTCAAACAATTGGAGGACATCTTCAGAATGTCCAAGAATACTCTGGCTACTACGATCCACTTCAATATCCTTTGTTGTTACCGTTGGGGACATTTGGCTGGTCTAGCAATTTACATTCAATCACAAACTCAAAAATCACATGTTGTGATTACTATTCATATATGCTTCAGGTAATCACCACTTATTTTACACATTTTTCAGATGTAACGTTTTTACTATTCATATAGTTTTTCTAACTATTTATTGATTTTTCTCAAGATTCTAGATGCTTCCAATTCGATATTACTGTGCGGCGGAAGGTTACTACAACAATATGTGGTCGATAACTATGTAAAAATAGAAACTCAAAAATTGCAGTTTATTAGATCACATCAAAGTGACTTGCGCGCAGAACTATATTCGGGGCTGCAAGATTGTTTTAGTGTGGGTGAAAATTCAGCTGGTAGGATAAACTCACTTCGTCTTGAGAATAGAAGTATATGGTTTCATTACTAACAAGCTATTTACCGTGTTATTTCAAATTAGGTAACGTCGGAAAAAGAATTATACTACCATCTTTATTTAATGGCAGCCCAAGAGACATGTATCAGCGATATCAAGATGCTATGACAATTGTTCAACACAGTGGCAAGCCAGATTTCTTTATAACCATGACATGCAATTCAGGATGGAAGGAGATTAAAGATGAGCTCATGGAAGGACAAGCTCCGTATGACCATCCAGATCTCCTAACTAGGATACTTCGTTCTAAATACGAGGAGCTCAAGAAAGATATATTCCACAGAGGCGTGTTAGGAAAGGTCATCGGACATGTTCATGTCAATGAATTTCAAAAAAGGGGATTGCCACATGTTCACATGTTGGTGTTATTGGATCTGACAGACAAATTAACCTCCCCGGACGAATACGATTCAGTTGTACGAGCTGAGATACCTTATAGAGACCAGGAACCTGCGTTGTACGAGTCCATAATAAAACACATGATTCACGGGTCAAGCGGGCCTTACAAACCAAATGCATAATGTATGAAGAATCATATATGTAATAAAAGTTTTCCTAGACAGTATGCAGAAGCGACAATACAAGGGAATGATGCTTACCCAGTGTATCGAAGAAGGAATGATAACAGAAATATTACTTTAGGCAGAAATGCAGCTTTCAATGTTGATAATAGATGAGTAGTTCCATATAATCCATGGTTGTTTTTAAAATATGATTGTCATCTAAATATTGAGATTTGCAGCAGTATCAATAGCATTAAATATTTATACAAGTACGCATATAAGGGACCCGATCATGTCTCTTTTGAGGTCCGTCCCGGTGCTAATTAAGATGAAATAAACAATTATGTTGACAGCAGATGGTTGTGCCCGCCTAAGTCATTATGGAGAACGTTCAAGTTCCAGATGAGTCGAATATATCCATCGGTAGAGCGATTACAAATACATCTACCTAATAAACATCAGATACAATTTTATAGTGAACAGACAATTTCATCGATATTAACGGATGAATGCAATTCTAAAACAATATTGACCGAGTTTTTTAGTGTTTATTCACAACATAGAGAGCAAAACCTCTATTTGTGCAGAGATTTTCCAAAATATTATCGACGGTTCAAACAATAAAAAATTTGGAGGAAAAGGATCAGGAATCGAAGGGTGATTGGTAGGATTTATTCAGTACCCCTTGCAGATAGCGAAAGATACTATTTGCGCATGCTTCTAAATCACGTACCAGGTCCAAAATCATTCGATTCACTATTAACTGTCAATGGCACGCACTGCATCACTTTTAAGAATGCTGCACAGAACTATGGTTTGCTTGAGAATAATAACAGTATTCGAGAATGTCTACTTGAGGCTCGAGTATTCAGAATGTCATCCACGTTGAGAAGAATGTTCGCTACTATATTGATCTTCTGTGAACCAGCCAATGTCAGGAGTATTTGGGATAAAAATTATGCAAGCATGATCAAATATTATTCAAGTTCTAGCACGACCAACGAGTTCTACATTATGAATAAACTACTTCATAGCCTCAATGATATTCTGAAGCAACATAAACGTTCAATTACAGAGTTTGATTTACCACCCATCAATGAATCATTCAATGATTTTAATAACCTATCCAGTCTTATAGAAGACGAATTATCAATACCTATTACACGAGATGATCTTAACGCAGTTACGTTGCTCAATGAAGGTCAGTTAAATGCTTACAATGTGATCAGCGAGACAATAAAGAACAAAGCACATGAGTGTTTTTTTGTTGATGGGCCTGAAGGAACTGGAAAAACATATTTGTACCGTGCAATTCTTGCCACTTTCAGAAAAATAGGATGCATCATTATAGCTACAGCTACTTCTGGTATTACTGCTACCTTTTTATCGGGAGGTCGGACTGCAAATTCAAAATTACAAATACTCATTAAATATGATTACAAATCATTCTATTCTTTTACAAAACAGTTAGATTTTGCAGAAGTAATCAGACAATCAAAAGCCATAATTTGGGATGAAGCACCCATGGCTGATAGAAAGGCATTCAAGATAGTTGATCGTTCATTTCGTGATGTTGTAGATGTAGACAAGCCATTCGGAGGGAAAATTATCATTATGGGAGGCGATTTTCGACAGGTACTTCCAATTGTTATCGATGAAACATGAGCATAAATAATTAATGCAAGTATCGTTCAATCACATTTATAGAGTCATGTCAAGATATTAACTCTAACAGAAAACATGCGAGCCAAAAATGATAACAGCTTCTCTGAATATCTCCTCCGAGTCGGAAATGGTTTTAAAATGACCATACAAGATGATATGATTAGGATTCCCGATCCAATGGGAATGTCATGGGAATGTGAGAAATCTATTTGTGATTTAATAGATGTGACATTCCCAGGTTTAAGGCAGCACGTTGGTGATAAAGATTATACTCGAGACGGAGCTTTATTAACACCGCTCAATGAGCATGTGAATATATTATACAACACCACTCTTCTGCAATTCCCAGGCGAAGAAGTTATATACTACTCTTATGATTATGTCGTTGATGATAGGAGAGGTTTGTATCAACCTGAATTTCTAAATTCATTGACTTCGGGTAACTTACCGGCTCATAAGCTAAAGTTAAAAATCGGAGCTCCTATCATGTTAATCAGAAATATTGACTCAAAGATAGGTCTATGTAATGGAACAAGACTTATTTGTCGCCGGTTTGCGAAAAATGTAATAGAAGCAGAGATTTTAACAGGCCACTTTCAAGGAAACTTGGTCTTCTTACCACGAATACCATTGAAGACAGCTGAAGATATTAGACTGCCATTTCAATTAACGCGCAAACAGTTTCCATTGAGGCTAAACTTTGCACTGACGATTAATAAATCGCAAGGCCAAACAATCGAAAATGTTGGAATATATCTCCCAAATAATGTGTTTAGTCATGGCCAGTTGTACTTAGCTTTATCGCGAGGTGTGTCCAGTGAAAAAACAAAAATTCTTATAAAGAATGGCAGGATAGCTGGTCATGAAGGCATTTACATAATGAACATTATTTACAAAGAAATATTTGCACAACTTAAACAGCAACATACAACGTATCTCCAAGGTAGGTCATTGAATCATTTTTTCACAACACTACAACTACTACAATCAACCGCTAAATTAAATCCTTTTTTCTGCATAATAGACGGTCATGATCGGTGTTGATTGTGAATGACTTCCAATGGGGTTGTAATAGATATTGAATGTCAAATTATTTTATTATCATTGTATTATTGTCCTTTTTGATGATTTGTAAAATTCTAATCGTATTGTGAAGTTTTCGGCAAGAACTGAAGATTAAATGTTTTGAAATGTATTGCCTTTTTTTTCAACTCTTCGAAATGTTTAATCAGTTTTGATAAATATTTTTTGGTTTTACACCAAAAGCTAATTTTGATCTAATTCGAACCTAATTTTGAACAAATTCAGACCTAATTTTGATTTAATGCTTTAATTTGGTTCCCTATTTTATTTCAAACACATGCAGATGGCAAAACAAAATCAATCTGATGCGGCAGCGTCATTGCAAAACGGGGGTGACCCAATCCAACATAAGAGTTTCATACTTTACGAATACTAATTTCGTGCATTTTACATAACCTAAAACTGTATTACAGGTTAAATACTTTCAGTTACCTCAAATTTATCATTTGTTTTTCAGCTCTGTCAGCCTCAAGCGATATAAACTGCAATATCACTGCTACCACCGACAGTGATTATGACTACTACGATGATGTTTGCAAAGAGAGTACAGAGAGATGGTCTGATGGTCCCCGTGCTAAAGTTGAAGGTTTTAGGTTAATTATCCTGACAGTGCCAAGAGGCTTGAATACGAGAGAAGAGTGAAATTTTGTTTTTGATATGATAATGAGGTAACACCTAACAAAAAATATATGTCATGGTTTAAATATTGTTGTTTTAACACATTACAAAACTGTTATTTATTAATATTTTTCTTTACATCTTTGATTGAAACAGAATCTCTCAAGGCCATTGAGTGAAATATATTGTTGCATAAGGAGATGTTAATATTTTGATATGGATTCAATAGCAAGATTATGACGGATTTTTTTGCGTTTTTGCAGGTTTTAATTTTTTAACTTCATATTTGTAATCACCGCTGCTGTTATATACATCTTTTTTTCACTGCAAGTCAGAACTTTGCATACATGTTTGTGTTGCAGATGTACGTGTTACAATCATATTCCTTTGTTATTACTTTTTCAAAATATTTTAAAATAAGGTTATGAAATTTTATCTTCCTGTTGTAAATGCTTCAAAGTAATGTTCTCCATCAAGAGCCTATGATGGTGAGGTTGAAGTGTTGTGTATAGGAAAATACAACGTCATCACCCCTGAACAATGTCGCCCCCCCCCCAAATGTCGCCTCCCCAGCACAATGTAGCCACCTCCGAACATTGTCGCCGCCCCCGACCATTGAAGCCGCCCATGAACAATGTCGCCGCCAACAACCAATATTGCCGCCCACGACCCATTTCGTTGCCAAGCGGGCGAAGCCCGCGGCGACGCATCGAGAACAAGCAGAGACCGTTCGAAGATGCTAGTATATATATATAAATATATATATATATATAAATATATATATAGGGCTTGGAGAGTATACACTCGCGCCAATACCTAAAATTATAGCGCGAATGGTGAATTTTGGGATTTAGACCCCTAAACGGATTCATTTGAAAAAGTGATCAACATGAAAGTTGTAGATCTCGATGAGATCTAAATTTTTTATGTTGATCACTTTTCAAAATGAAGCCGTTTAAGGGGTCTAAATCTCAAAATTCACCATTTGCACTATAATTTTAGATATTAGCTTGAGCTAATACTCTCTTTTTCCATATATATATATATATATATATATATATATATATATATATATATATATATATATTACTTGATTGGTACCTCCTAATTTATAGAAAATTATGCTAACTCCCGCAAAACGGATCGTAACTCTTGCACACCGGATCGTAACTCCCCCACACCGGATCGTAACTCCCGTGCACCGGATCGTAACTCCCGCACACCGGATCGTAACTCCCGCACACCGGATCGTAAATCCCGCGCACCGGATCGTAACTCCCGCGCACCAGATCGTAACTCCCGCGCACCAGATCGTAACTCCCGCACACCGGATCGTAACTCCCGCGCACCGGATCGCGTAACCACCGCGCGGCAAATCACAACCGCCGCCGCTGCCTTTACGGGCGGTCGGCCACCCATGGCCAGTCGCCACCCCCCTTGCGGCCGGCGGCCGCGGCCGGCCTCCTGCGGCCGGTCGCCTCCCTTCGTGGTCGGCGGTCTGGCCGGCCGCCCGGGGTCGGCCGCTCCCGTACGGCCGGCGGCCGCGGCCGGCCTCCCCCGGCCGTGGTCGGCCTTCCGCGGCCGGCCGCCTCCCGCGGCCGGCCGCCTCCCTTTGTGGCCGGTGACCTTGGCCGGCCGCCCCCGTACGGCCGGCGGCCGCGGCCGGTCACCCGAGGCCGGCCGCCCCCTTGCGGTCGACAGCCCCGACCGACCCCCTTCGTGCGGCCGGCGGCCGCGGCCAGCCGCCTCCTCGTGGCTGGCCGCCCCCTCCCTCGGGCGGCCGCCGGCCGGCGCGCCTCCTCCGACCACCATCGTGGGTTGCCTTCTCTCCACCGTCCGATCGTGGCAGGCCATTACGGCCCCCCGATCACCACAAGCGATCACGGCCCTCTGATCGGCGATTAACCACCGTAACCACCCAAACCACCCTAACCACCTCGGAAACCCTCTATAAGCACCCCTGATATTTCATTTCGGGGGAGGGGGGGCCGGCTTCATTCTCTCCTTCGCTTTTTCTCTCTTCATTCCTACTACTCCCCAGAGCTTTTCTCTCTACTCTCCTCCTCTTTCACTTACTAACTTGGCAGGTTCTCCTCTAAGCGCCGCCCAGAGAAGAAAGAGTGAAGTGACGACTAAGGCATCCCTCTTCAGTCTGAGGCGCAAAGTGCAGGCACTCTGCGGAGCGCAAGCCTGAAGAGCAAGCACTCAACAAAGGCGCACGACAAAGTGCACGAACTCCTAAGCGGTGGCATGTCACCAAAGGAGAGCTCTCTCAACCCTCCAGTATTTGTAACGAGCCGCGGTCTATCGCCCTCGCATTCTCTTTGCAAGAGCACTGTAACAGAGGCAAATAGTGGATCTTGGCTGGCACAGACCCGGCCACGTGGGTTTTTCCCCTTTCCGGGGTTTTCCACGCTAAAGTTGTGTGTGTACAATCTCACTGTTTCTACTTTGACTGTGTGCGTACTCGATCGCCCGGGGCTAAGACGGACCGATCCGGAACCGGTCTACCGAGGGCATTGAGCGAACCGCAACACTACTATTATAAGGGAATGTTGGTTTTGATGTATGTTACATGTGAACTTCCTCTTATACCCCCAGCTGACATCACCATTGATCTCCACCGCTTCCTCCTACATCCTCTGCATTTCCCCTCTCTCTCTGTCCTGCTCTCTCTATCCCGCTCTCTCTACCCTCCAGAGCCCAACTTTGGCAGAAGGCGGACACGTGGCTGTAAGTGGAGAAGAATACTGCTGAAGTTGGAAGCAGAGGGACACGTATCTCTCCCGCTTCTTCTTCGATGTTCGTCGTTGAACCCGGCGCGTGGCCCGTACACCGCTTTTCTTCCTCTTTACATCTCATCCTGTTGCACTCCTGGCCCTGCTCGCACTGCTGCGCGCTCTTCTTTCCAACTCGCCGTAGAACCGCCGTTTCCCCTTCGCCGGAGAAGACCATCGAGTCGTCTTCGTTTCGTTTTCTCCATAGCTGGAGGCTTCCGCCTCCGCCGCTCTCTTTTTTCCAACGCGCCGGAGAACCGATTTCTTCCTCCTCGCCGAACGTCATCACATCTCCGTCGCTGCTCCTTCGCCGTAGTTTTCTCGGTCGTTTGCGGCTTCCGCCTCCGTCGCTCTTTTTTTCCAGCTCCCCGGAGAACCGAGTTCTTCCTCCTCCTCGCCGAACGCATCGCATCTCCGGCGTTGCACCTTCGCCGGAGTTTTCTCGGTCTGTTGCGGCTTCCGCCTCCGCCGTTTTTTCTTTCCAGCTCGCTGGAGAACAGATTTGTTCCTCCTCCTCGCCGAACGCCATCGCATCTCCGCCGTTGCACGTTCGTTTGCCGGAGAAGATCAGCGAGTCGTCGTCGTTCTCTCGGTCGGTTGTTGCTTCCGCCTCCGCCGCTCTATTTTCTCCAGCTCGCCGGAGAAGATCAGCACCCGATTGCTTCGAAATTGAGCTAAAATTCTATGAAGTAAACGGATTATATATTCTTATAACTTATTCTTGGCATTCAGTTTATGATTAATACGTGTTTAGTATATGCTATTATACTTATCTCTCGTACTATGGTACTAATAATGATTTTATTCCATTTTCTAATTTATTTTATAATAATGAAAATGATCTTATTTATTAAAAATTCTTATCAAAAAATTATGCAGTGGTACTTATGGCATAGATATAAAATGTTATGAAATTATATTAGGAATGTTATGGTCAAAGGAGGTGAAATTATATTAGGTAAATATGATAACTAAATATTTTAAAAAGTTATGCGGACCAACACCATCCGAAGCATCAAGCATGGGCGAAGGCCGTGCGCAGGCGGGCGAAGTCCGCCTGATACGGCCGAAGGCCACCCGAGAACATCAAGCACGGGCGAAGATGCTTGTATATATATATTATGATCCTTGATTCACGTTATAACAAAAATAGAAACCACCTATCATATTGATCTCCTATTCACGGAAATAAATAAGAGAGGTCTTTTAGGTGTAATTTTTAAAAACGGGAAACGCATGTGTAGAATCCTGCGGAAAATCAATTTTGATTCATATTTGTTTTTTTTTCACAAAACAAATCATAGATTATTGATCTATGCATTTTTATGGTCATTTTAAGTAGTCATATGTATATATTTTGAGTTGAAAATATACTTATAAAAAAATGATTTTTTTGAACTATTATTGCAACTGCATTTTACACTGAAAATGCAGTCCATTTGCAACTGCATTTTACGTTGCAGTTGTATTTTATATTGAAAATGCAGTTCTGCAGGATCCTTTATATATGTTATACGTACAAAATTATTGCCCATCTTTTAGGAGAATATAGCCGTTGCATGTTCATGTTGGAGGGATAGGTAAAGGTGTAGCAGCCTGGAAAAGAAAGGGGCTACTTCCTGTTCTCGGAGGATTTGCCGCGTGGAGGAGACCTCGCCGCCCCGGGCTCGCGTTGAAGGAAGGCCGCCTCTGCCGCCGGTGGTTGCCGGTGGTGCGACCCCGTGCGGCGGCATCGGCGTTGTTGGTGCCGATCTCGCCGTTCTCGCCTTATTTCTTCCTCCTATGTGGAACCCTCGGCGCATCCCCCGGCTTTGCAGATAATGACCGCCGGTCTTGAAGGAGAGAGTGTTTGCCAGTCTTGGAGGAGATGTTGTGGTGCGAGCGTGGCGGCGAAGGCTAGCGGTGGTGCAGTAGCCTTGACGGAGTTTCTCTCTGACGGTGCGGGCGTGGCGGCGAAGGCATGCCGGAGTGCAGTAGCCTTGATGATGTTTCTTTCCGGTGGTGCGGCTTGGCGTCGATGGCGTGCGTGGGTGCAGTTGGCTTCGACGGTGCTTCTCCGGTGGTGGCGGGTGGTTTGGTCGCCACCTGACGACGAAGGTTCTTGACGAACCTTGTGCGTCTGTTGCGCTAGCGGATTGCAGTCCAGATAATTCTCTTTCCCGCAGATCGATCGAGTCCGGCTCCTCGGCGGTGTAGTCTGTAACGGACGTCGGTACATTTCTTCATGTATTATTATTTGGTTGTGTCTAGGGAATAGCTTCCGCGTTATATCCCAACACGCGCGGCCTGCGAGGCCTCCAGATGCGCGACAGATGACGCATGTCGCACGGCCTCCAGCCGCGTGGAGGCTGCGCGCTAGAGTGGCCTACATGGCCTCCGGTCACGCTCCAATGTGGACTTTGGCCGGGCACTCGTGCTGCCTGTGCGGCGAATGCCACACGACTTCTGCCCGGTGGGGCTGCGCGTCCTCCGGATGGGCAGAGTTTGTCCTTAACCGATAGCTGTAATGCACTACGATAGCATTTGGACCGCCATGGCGTGCCTCTTTTTATTTTTGCCTGTGTGTTCATACACACGTGCACGCACGTACACTAGCAAAGCACGAGGCTACATCCGTCCACCACTGTTGTTGGTTATGAATAAATATTGCCTTCTCATAGATTATTTTGGTGGACACCTAAAATAGCAGCCCACGTGTTTGCGCTACCGAGTTTCATGCGGCCGTAATTAAGGTCCGCTTCATGCGGCCGTAACCGCTTGATCGGTGAAAATAAGTCCCCCCAAACGGAGCCTAAGGTTCCGTTTGGCATGGTGGTGGCGGTCGTAAACCGTCATTTGTTAAGAGTCACCTAACAAATATCATCCATTTTAACGTAGAAGTGGATGAAATTTACGAATGACAATTTTACTCTCTTGTTCATAACTGCCACCACCGTACCAAACCGAGCCCAATTCAAAAAGAATGAATAATATATTTAAGTATGTTTAAGAGATCAAGATGCTACCTCGGCCCAGTGCATTAATACTCTCTATTGTGGTGGCCGTCAAATTGTTATTTGTTAACGCCCACCAAAGGGACTTCATGACTTTTATGTTCAAACATGTGATATTTGTTTGGTGATCTTTAATGAATGATGCTTTAACCCATGCGTTTATGACCGCCACCACCGTTTCAAACTGAGCCTACGTCTTCTTTGTCGTGATTTTTCATAACTATGCACAACAATTTTTTAAAATTATGTAATATGTACTTGAAACGTTACGATTTTGAGGACATATCACCACCAATGCCGTCGCATTTTATTACATTTTTGTAGTGAACAGGCATATTGATTGATGACATGGGATTTTTAGATTTATGTTGTGATGAGAATTTCTTTTTCTAATGAAAATAATGGTTGTTATTTTTACCTAATTCTTCACTAAGGGCTTGTGTGGCGTGACATTTTTGCTCCAGTGAGTTTGGACAAAAAACTCTACCGTCATAAAATATGTGTTTGTCATCACAATGGCTATTACTGTCACCAAGAAGAAAAAAAACTAATTTTGAACATAAAAGTGAATGAATCAGTTCCTTAGGTGAGATCTGAAGTTCACGAATGTGATGAGTGTGTTTTATACTTTATTTTCACCCTGTTTTTCTTGTTGATTTCGTCCATGTTTGTGTTGGATATGTTTGATTTCTTTCATATTTGTTTTCATCCTTGATGGGTTCCCCCTTTTTTATGGAAAGTCATGGGTGGGCCCCACCCACCCCATGATCTTTCATGGAGATGATGGGGGCGGACCCCCGCTCCCTCCCCTCATGGGGAAACCGCCGCCATAGGAACCGCTGCCGGCAAGAGGCCGAGCCACCACCGGCGGCCGGCCCTCCCACGGCCACCACGACCGTGGCCGGCCCGGCCATGGCCACCCCAGCCATGGCCGACCGGGGCCATGGCCGCCCCAGCCATGGCCGCCCCGGCCATGGCCGGCCGGGGCCATGGCCGCCCGGCCATGGCCGGCCGGGGCCATGGCCGCCCCGGCCATGGCCGCCCCGGCCATGGCCACCCCGGCCATGGCCGGCCGGGGCCATGGCTGTCACAACCCGCATTTTTCTCACTATTTATTAAATCAGAGTAAGAGAAAATCTACGCGCTGTGATGCCACGTCGAGCAGGGGATAACTGCCGACGTTCAGGCGACGCTCCAAATCCTTTCAAATCATGACTTTATTGATTATAAAAACTTGATTTATTCGTGGGCCGTATCCCTCGGCTCAGTGGACCAAAGAGTCCACGGTTTCAAAACTGATTTTTTAATACGTAGCGGAAGATACTTCATTTATGACCACATCCTAAATGAGCGCATAAGTGATCCCGAAGGACCCTTACGCTGAACCAAAACTCTAGTTTTAATTTATACATATATAGGAAAATTCATTTGTTATACGTAATTATGAAAATACGTTAAGTGAGTTCTTTTTAGAAATCATGCTGATCATATGCTTATACATAATATAGTTTTACTTTTAGCTTTTAAAGTAACTAGCAACCTAGCATAAAACTTCCCAGAGCAAATAGACTATCTCCCAGAAAGGGTAGCAGTAAGAAGAAAAGCATATCTAGTACAAAAAGGTAAAACTACCAGGGGCGCCAACAGCTGACACGAACCCACTGGCAAGTATGTATGTCTGTAGAAAGTGCAGTAAAACTACCTCACAATGACTCAAGAGAGTCTCAACAGTCAACAAAAGGAAACCTCCAACAGCACCACAGCAACAGCCACCTACTGGCTACCGCCCAGATCCTGAGGCGTTCAGAAGAAAAATAGAACACCTCAGAGCAAGGAATGCAAGTGCTAAAAAGGAAAGTAAGGTAAAAGCAAGTAAAGTAAGGTAAAGAGAGTACAAACAAGAGTACAAGCAACGATGCCCTAGGAAGGGCGAAAAGCAAACCTGCACCAAGTGCGGGTAAACAGCAACTACTCTGCCTAAAAACCTGCAGAGTCAACATGGCCATGATGCCAAAAAAAATGCTGCAACACCTACGGAAGAAACGCCTAACATCCTAAATTGTGAGAGGCGGCAGTAGCAAAAACAAGAAACTTGGCATCAGGTTGAAAGCGTTCCAAACGCCCAACCACTAATTCCGAGTCAACAAATTGCTCAAGGGTTGACACGTGAAGGCACAAAAGACCCATCACTCACTTGCCCAGAAACTACTCGGGTCAAGGTAAAGAGTGTGGTCAAGGCTACATCACGCCACACAACCCCTAAAAGAGCCATCCACCACCACTACTGACCACAACCCACGATTCGGCCTTCGAAAGGTAACAGCCGACAAGGGACTCTCGATACACGAGCAAAACACTCGGGGAGAAATCAACGCTAAGGGATTAGCCGTTGCGATTACGCAACGCCGCTGCGAGTGAGTACACTCACTCGATTCTAAGCCTAGCGTACGAGCACCGACATCGGGTCGCACGATTACTAGACGCACGACCACAGGCCGTGCGTGCACAACCACACCTAAACGCCTCAAATAGGCAAGCTAGGAAAAATCCCAAAACCTAGACCTGCACCTAGGCCTAACATAAACCCAACCCGACGCTAACCCACATCAACGCTACCCACCTACCGCGACGCCGTCCTAAATCGGGGGCTACTAGCGGGAGGGATATAACCCTAATTTTCTAACGCGATTTCAAAAGGGGTTAGGGTTAGGAGAAATTAAATTAACAATTTTGATTATGAATTTAACATGCAATAGAGGAAAAGAGAGGCCAAACGGCGAAAGGGAGAAACACTTGCCTCGCTAAATTACCAAAAATTTCGCCAGCACAACGGCGCTATGGCGGACGCCCAAAAAAATTCCGGAAGGCTTCCAATCACTCCAACCAACCTAAGATTGCATTCTATCAACACAAGGAGCGAAAAACAAACCACATCCATTCCAAATCACAAAAAAATCTACGGTGAAACTCAAAATAAATTACCTCGGAACGAAGATCTCGCCTAGGGGATCACGGATCCGGGCTCGGATCGGGGAGGGGAGGCCGGAGCAGCCGGCGGCGGGCGGCGGAAGGAGCCGGCTAGGTCGTCGCCGGGCTCGGGCTCGCACAGGAGAACAGAAAAAGTAAAAGGGGGGGGGCGGCTGCTGGTTCACGGGTGAAGGGGGGGGGGTTTAATATAAAACCTAAATACTTAATATAAAACCTAAATTATAATTAATATAGGGGGGGGTTTAATAAAAAACGAAAAAGGGGGGGGGGCCTGCTGGTTCACGGGTGAAGGGGGGGGCTGCTGGTTCACGGGTGAAGGGGGGGGGGGGGGTTTAATACCTAAAATAAACCTAAGCATACTTATAACCTAATTAAACCCATAAAAATCTAAACAAAAAAAATCATGCTATAACCTAATAACAAAATCAAACCAAAACCCAATAATCTAATATCACTTAATTATATATCATACCTTATATAATTATTAACTAATATAACTAAATTACACACTAACACACATGCATACATACTAACACCCATATATAAATAAATACATACTACACAAACGCCGACACGCACGCGTAAATTTTCCTACTCCGCACGTACATACACGCACACTAATATAAATACCGGCACGCATAAATTACGCGCCACGCTACTCATGCGTAAATAAATAGATATGCCATCATAAAAAAGAAATGACGACTCGCACAAATAACTACCGCCAAAACGACGCGAAAACGCGACGTCCTCGGATTTCGACCAAAATCGCACCGTAGCTAAAAACCCGGGCTACGAGGACAACGACGAAGTCAAAAACGACTTCCGACGAACAAAACTCGAGCTAACCTTGCCCGAAGCCAAACACGAGAATTCCCTGAAAGGCTCAACCGGGTCTCCAAAACAGACACCGGCTAGCTGGGGAAACCCGCAAACAGGCTAAACCTCTAAGAACACCTAACGAGGTACTCTAACAACGGCTCGAGACGGAAAACGTCAACGTAACGCCGAAAAAGGATTTAAAATAAATCATCGAAAATTCGGGGGCGTTACAGTCACTCCCCCTAACAAAAAGTTTCGACCCGAAACTTTGCGAAAACTACTCCTACAACAGAAGGAAAGAAACAAACCACCAGAAAGGGAACGTACCCGAAAACTCAGGGGAACAAATGAGGGTGAGCCTCCCTCATAGCCGACTCTAGCTCCCAAGTCGCGCTCTCCAAATCCTGATTCTTCCAAAGAACCTTTACCATAGGAATAGACTTCGTCCGCAACACTCGAGCTTGAGCTTCCAAGATGCGGACCGGCACCTCGACATACGAGAGGTTGGGCTCCAACTGGGGCACAGCGTCCAAGACTTGTCCACTGCTCCGCACGCACTTCCGCAACTGGCTCACATGAAAGACATTATGAACCCCCGGGAAGCTAGCTGGCAGATCCAGCCTATAAGCAGCCACACCAACACGCTCCAAAATCCTGAACGGGCCCACAAATCTCGGATCCAACTTCCGATTTCTGCCAAACCTCTTCACTCCTACCATCGGAGACACCTTCAAGAAGACCAAATCATCCACTGAAAACTCCAAATCGGACCTACGCCGATTGGCGTTCTTCTCATACCTCTCCTGAGCAACTCGAAGCTTCTCCCGAATGAGCTTCACGGAAACCTCCATCTCTTCGAGTGCATCAGGACCCAAAACAGGCCTCTCACCGGCCTCGGCCCAAAACAGAGGGGTTCTGCAGCGCCTCCCATACAACGCCTCGAAGGGAGCCATCTGTAGGCTCTCTTGGTAGCTGTTGTTGTAGGCAAATTCCATGAGCCGCAAACGCTCATCCCACGCACCTCCATGATCGAGAATATAGCACCGGATCATATCCTCCACAATCTGATTCACACGCTCGGTCTGCCCGTTGGTCTGCGGATGGTAAGCTGTGGAATACCTCAAATCAGTGCCCAAACCCTCCTGCAAACTCCTCCAGAAACGGGATGTAAACCGAGAGTCTCGATCTGAAACGATGCTAACTGGAACGCCGTGCAATCTGACGACCTCATCCAAATACAACTCAGCAATCTTCTTCATCGAGTAATCGATCTTATATGGTACGAAGTGCGCACACTTCGTCAATCGGTCCACGATCACCCAAACAGAATCAAACCCTCTCGGAGATCTCGGTAAGCCTGTAATGAAATCCATCGAGATGCTTTCCCACTTCCAAGTCGGGATCTCCAAAGGTGCCAACTTGCCACCAGGCCTCCCATGGTCGGCCTTCACCCGCCTGCAAGTGTAACACTCCGAGACAAAACGAGCTATATCACCCTTCATCCCATACCACCAGGCGATCTGCTTCAGATCATGGTACATCTTCGTAGATCCCGGGTGGTAGGAAACACTGGATCCGTGAGCCTCTTTGCATACCATAACTCTGATGTCTCCAACTGCGGGGATGCAAAACCTGCCGCGGTACTTCAAAGTACCCGCCTCGTCGATGGAGAAATCTGGCAACTCTCCCCTCTCAGCTCTGAGGTACAAGTGCAACAAATCCGGATCCTCTTTCTGATGCAATCTGGTGAGAGAAATCCATGACGGCTCTGCCACTACCAAACTGCTCTGCAACTCACAGCGTCCTGCGGTGATATCCATCAATAGAAACTCCTCCACTAAGCGATCTGCGGTGAGATTGAAGACTTTCCCCGTCTTCCGGCTCAAGGCGTCGGCCACCACATTGGCCTTGCCCGGATGGTACTGAATCTCAACATCATAATCAGCAACATACTCAAGCCACCGCCGCTGGCGCAAATTCAGCTCCTTCTGAGTGAACACGTACTTCAGGCTCTTATGATCGGTAAAGATCCTGCACTGGGCCCCATAAAGTAAGTGTCTCCACAGCTTCAAGGCAAAAATCACCGCTGCGAACTCGAGGTCGTGCGTAGGATAGTTCCGCTCATGAACCTTCAACTGACGAGACCCATAAGCGATCACCTTCCCTTCCTGCATCAACACGCCACCGAGTCCAACGTGCGAGGCATCCACATAAACGTCATAGTCCTGTCCCTCCGCCGGCAAGGTCAACACAGGGGCAGAACATAACCTGCTCTTTAGCTCCAGAAAGGCCTCCTCGCACTTATCACTCCAAACGAACGCCGCATGCTTCTGCGTCAGCTTTGTCAAGGGCGCTGCCAAGGTAGAAAAACCCTCGACGAATCTTCTATAATAGCCGGCCAACCCCAAGAAGCTCCTGATCTCCTTGGGTGTGCTCGGCCTACTCCAATCCATCACCGCTGAGATCTTCTCCGGGTCCACTGAAATACCATCTTTGTTCACCACATGACCCAGGAAGGAAACCTGAGGCAACCAGAACTCGCATTTGCTCAGCTTGGCATACAACTGATGATCCCTCAAGGCGGATAACACCAACCGCAAATGCTGATCATGCTCCGCCGCATTCCGAGAATAAATCAGAACGTCGTCAATGAACACGACGACAAACTTGTCCAGAAAGTCCTTGAACACCCGGTTCATCATGTCCATAAATGCTGAAGGCGCATTGGTCAGCCCAAAAGACATGACCAGGAACTCGAAATGACCATGCCTCGATCGGAAAGCCGTCCGTGGAACATCCGACTCTCGGATCCTAAGCTGATGGTAACCAGAACGGAGGTCTATCTTCGAAAACACTGAACTGCCACGCAACTGATCAAATAAGTCGTCGATTCTGGGCAGTGGATACTTGTTCTTGATGGTGACTTTGTTCAACTCTCTATAGTCGATACAAAGGCGCATCGAACCATCCTTCTTCTTTACAAAGAGAACCGGAGCACCCCAGGGCGACGAGCTTTGCCTTATGAAGCCCTTCTCCAATAACTCATCAAGCTGAGTACGAAGCTCCTCCAGCTCTCGCGGGGCCATCCGATACGGCGCCTTGGCAATCGGACGCGTACCAGGCTCCAAATCAATCACGAACTCCACATCCCTGTCTGGAGGAAGACCGGGAAGATCGCTAGGAAACACGTCAGGAAACTCTCGCGCAACCGGAATCTCATCCAAAAGCGGCACACTGCTAACAGTCCCCAACACTGAGACTAGACAAGCAAAACAACCAGCAGGAAAAACCCTCTGAGCACATACCGCAGAAATCGCCGGAGAGTCCCGACGCGAATCACCGAAAACACTCCCGGGCTGACCGCTGTCCTTTCTGAAATCCAAGCGCTTTCCCCCGGCACTGAATCACTGCATCATATCGGGACAACCAGTCCATACCCAGGATGACATCGAAATCCTCTAAGTCCAACACCTTCAGATCAGCCTTGGCCAGATAATCCCCCAACAAAATAGGGCAGTCCAGAATGCCCTGATCTGATATCACGGATTCACCCGAGGGGAACTTGACGCTAAAGGCACCACCAACACGATCAACAACCCACTGGCACCGCTCGACAAAGGCCCTAGCCACAAAAGAGTGGGTAGCACCTGAGTCAAACAGAACGCGGGCCCAGCGGTTCCTTACCTTAAATTTCCCTATACACAAACAAAACAATAAACGCACAAGCAATAAACAAAACCAAAGCAACACTAAAACTGCTACAAAAGAGAAAGCCAAGCGAGGGGGGGGTTTACCTGAAATGACCTGCGTCGAAGTCTCAGCCTCCGCTGAAGATACCACATTCAGCTTCCCTTTACCCTTGTCCACCGGCTGAGGCGGAGGTAAAGCCTGAAGCGGAACAGCATGAAGAGCGGACTGAACCTGAGGGCACCTCGACTTAACATGGCCCTTCTGGCCACACTGGAAGCAAACACGATCCTTGGACCAGCACTGAGCAGCATCGTGACCGGGTCGCTTGCAGACAGGACAAGGAACATCCCTCCTAGGAGCA
Source organism: Platanthera zijinensis (assembly GCA_039513925.1). Lineage (NCBI taxonomy): Eukaryota > Viridiplantae > Streptophyta > Magnoliopsida > Asparagales > Orchidaceae > Platanthera > Platanthera zijinensis. The sequence goes on along the minus strand of CM077087.1, from coordinate 29,756,418 downwards.
CCCTGGATAGCATGCACATGCTCCTTCTTCTGGACCCTTGCCCTCTTGAAGCACCTCTCAGCTGGGTGGCCCGGATGGCCACAGAAACTGCACACTACCTTGCTCTTCTTCTCAGAAGCAGCACCAAGAACCTGGGGACCCTTTTCCTCAACTGACCTCCTCTTCTCGCTTCTCGCCTGCTGCCCACGCTGCTTCGCGTTCTCGATAGCCTCTACCTTCAAAGCGGCCTCAACTGCCCCTGCATAAGTCACCGCTCCGTGGGCGACCGCTAGCTGCTGGACATCGCTCCTGAGGCCACCAAGAAACCGCTTCACCCTGTCCTCCTCGGAGCTCACCAAGCTAGGACCAAAGCGACTGAGTTTGCTAAACTCAATCTCGTAGTCGCTGACGGATAGCTGCCTCTGCTTCAAATGAATAAAGTCATTCATCAGCCTGTCTCGCTCTACTGACGGTAGAAACTTCCTCATCAGGATCTCTTTGAAGGATGCCCAAGTACATCCTCCCACCATGCCTTCCTTCTCTCGCAACCACCAGCTCTTCGCTAGCCCCTTCAGCTGATAGGCGGCTAACATCACCTTCTGATCATCTGAGATACCTGAATAGTGAAGCATCTCCTCCATAGTGATCAGCCAGTCGTCCAATACCATGAAATCCGCCTTCCCATCGTACGTGGGAGGGCTCAGCCTCTGGAACTGGGAGATGAAAGCCATCCCGGGGGGCACCACCACTGGAGGCACGAGAGGAGCAGGAGGGGCAGGAGGGGCTAGGACAGCTGTACCCACGGCGGGGTCCTGAACTCCCGGAGTCTGACCCGCCGCTCCGGATAAAAAGGACTGCATCTGGGCCTGCAACTCCACCACCTGCCTTGATAAGGCCTCGTTACTCTGCCTCAGGCTTTCCACCAACGCATCACTTTGAGCACCGGAGGACTCACCCTCAGACTGGGGAGTCGACCTCGTCGCTCTACGCTTCGGCGGCATACTATAAGGAAAATTAAAACATAACAAACGATTAGAACTTAGCTAAACTCCTAGGATTAGACAAAAGGTACAGACAATACATACATAAATATGATCTTCTACTGCTATATTTGCTCTGAGATTTTATTTTATTTAATACAAAAGGAATGATATGCTTAGCCTAAGATGGTTCACCACCATCACACTAACTCTTGTGCCTAGATCGGGAATGCATGAATTGTATTATTTTTGACTCAAAAATTATGTGTGTATACATGTCATCCTGCACGTCTTTAGCTTGGCGCGTTGTGCTTATGCGATGTTATGCTATGCATGATTATGCTATGCATTCTAAAAAAAGGGCCCTAGTGCATGCCATGGCGGAGTACACATGAAAATGTTATGCATCCCATACTACATAACATTCCCATGCGACTAAAAAGAAAACGTGCTAGTCGCAGTCATGTGGTGAGGTTATGCATCCCATACTACATAACCCTCACATGTAGCCCCTATGGTGGATCCATATACGAACACATATTATGCATCCCATACTACATAATATGCCCCGTATACTTCATGTTATGCTTATGCGTGTGGTGCAGTGTTCGTGCTTCAGCCAAAACGTGCCGATGACATGTCGGTGTGTGTATGATATGACTCTAAACATCTAACACAAACAAAGGAAGGTTGCCCGACCAATTGTCAAGCAACCTCCCTCTGATACCAACTGTCACAACCCGCATTTTTCTCACTATTTATTAAATCAGAGTAAGAGAAAATCTACGCGCTGTGATGCCACGTCGAGCAGGGGATAACTGCCGACGTTCAGGCGACGCTCCAAATCCTTTCAAATCATGACTTTATTGATTATAAAAACTTGATTTATTCGTGGGCCGTATCCCTCGGCTCAGTGGACCAAAGAGTCCACGGTTTCAAAACTGATTTTTTAATACGTAGCGGAAGATACTTCATTTATGACCACATCCTAAATGAGCGCATAAGTGATCCCGAAGGACCCTTACGCTGAACCAAAACTCTAGTTTTAATTTATACATATATAGGAAAATTCATTTGTTATACGTAATTATGAAAATACGTTAAGTGAGTTCTTTTTAGAAATCATGCTGATCATATGCTTATACATAATATAGTTTTACTTTTAGCTTTTAAAGTAACTAGCAACCTAGCATAAAACTTCCCAGAGCAAATAGACTATCTCCCAGAAAGGGTAGCAGTAAGAAGAAAAGCATATCTAGTACAAAAAGGTAAAACTACCAGGGGCGCCAACAGCTGACACGAACCCACTGGCAAGTATGTATGTCTGTAGAAAGTGCAGTAAAACTACCTCACAATGACTCAAGAGAGTCTCAACAGTCAACAAAAGGAAACCTCCAACAGCACCACAGCAACAGCCACCTACTGGCTACCGCCCAGATCCTGAGGCGTTCAGAAGAAAAATAGAACACCTCAGAGCAAGGAATGCAAGTGCTAAAAAGGAAAGTAAGGTAAAAGCAAGTAAAGTAAGGTAAAGAGAGTACAAACAAGAGTACAAGCAACGATGCCCTAGGAAGGGCGAAAAGCAAACCTGCACCAAGTGCGGGTAAACAGCAACTACTCTGCCTAAAAACCTGCAGAGTCAACATGGCCATGATGCCAAAAAAAATGCTGCAACACCTACGGAAGAAACGCCTAACATCCTAAATTGTGAGAGGCGGCAGTAGCAAAAACAAGAAACTTGGCATCAGGTTGAAAGCGTTCCAAACGCCCAACCACTAATTCCGAGTCAACAAATTGCTCAAGGGTTGACACGTGAAGGCACAAAAGACCCATCACTCACTTGCCCAGAAACTACTCGGGTCAAGGTAAAGAGTGTGGTCAAGGCTACATCACGCCACACAACCCCTAAAAGAGCCATCCACCACCACTACTGACCACAACCCACGATTCGGCCTTCGAAAGGTAACAGCCGACAAGGGACTCTCGATACACGAGCAAAACACTCGGGGAGAAATCAACGCTAAGGGATTAGCCGTTGCGATTACGCAACGCCGCTGCGAGTGAGTACACTCACTCGATTCTAAGCCTAGCGTACGAGCACCGACATCGGGTCGCACGATTACTAGACGCACGACCACAGGCCGTGCGTGCACAACCACACCTAAACGCCTCAAATAGGCAAGCTAGGAAAAATCCCAAAACCTAGACCTGCACCTAGGCCTAACATAAACCCAACCCGACGCTAACCCACATCAACGCTACCCACCTACCGCGACGCCGTCCTAAATCGGGGGCTACTAGCGGGAGGGATATAACCCTAATTTTCTAACGCGATTTCAAAAGGGGTTAGGGTTAGGAGAAATTAAATTAACAATTTTGATTATGAATTTAACATGCAATAGAGGAAAAGAGAGGCCAAACGGCGAAAGGGAGAAACACTTGCCTCGCTAAATTACCAAAAATTTCGCCAGCACAACGGCGCTATGGCGGACGCCCAAAAAAATTCCGGAAGGCTTCCAATCACTCCAACCAACCTAAGATTGCATTCTATCAACACAAGGAGCGAAAAACAAACCACATCCATTCCAAATCACAAAAAAATCTACGGTGAAACTCAAAATAAATTACCTCGGAACGAAGATCTCGCCTAGGGGATCACGGATCCGGGCTCGGATCGGGGAGGGGAGGCCGGAGCAGCCGGCGGCGGGCGGCGGAAGGAGCCGGCTAGGTCGTCGCCGGGCTCGGGCTCGCACAGGAGAACAGAAAAAGTAAAAGGGGGGGGGCGGCTGCTGGTTCACGGGTGAAGGGGGGGGGGGTTTAATATAAAACCTAAATACTTAATATAAAACCTAAATTATAATTAATATAGGGGGGGGTTTAATAAAAAACGAAAAAGGGGGGGGGGGCCTGCTGGTTCACGGGTGAAGGGGGGGGCTGCTGGTTCACGGGTGAAGGGGGGGGGGGGGGGGTTTAATACCTAAAATAAACCTAAGCATACTTATAACCTAATTAAACCCATAAAAACCTAAACAAAAAAAATCATGCTATAACCTAATAACAAAATCAAACCAAAACCCAATAATCTAATATCACTTAATTATATATCATACCTTATATAATTATTAACTAATATAACTAAATTACACACTAACACACATGCATACATACTAACACCCATATATAAATAAATACATACTACACAAACGCCGACACGCACGCGTAAATTTTCCTACTCCGCACGTACATACACGCACACTAATATAAATACCGGCACGCATAAATTACGCGCCACGCTACTCATGCGTAAATAAATAGATATGCCATCATAAAAAAGAAATGACGACTCGCACAAATAACTACCGCCAAAACGACGCGAAAACGCGACGTCCTCGGATTTCGACCAAAATCGCACCGTAGCTAAAAACCCGGGCTACGAGGACAACGACGAAGTCAAAAACGACTTCCGACGAACAAAACTCGAGCTAACCTTGCCCGAAGCCAAACACGAGAATTCCCTGAAAGGCTCAACCGGGTCTCCAAAACAGACACCGGCTAGCTGGGGAAACCCGCAAACAGGCTAAACCTCTAAGAACACCTAACGAGGTACTCTAACAACGGCTCGAGACGGAAAACGTCAACGTAACGCCGAAAAAGGATTTAAAATAAATCATCGAAAATTCGGGGGCGTTACAATGGCCGCCCCGGGCCCCCGGCCATGGTCGGCCGGGGCCATGGCCGCCCGGCCATGGCCGGCCGTGGCCATGGCCGCCCCGGCCATGACCGGCCGTGGCCATGGCCGCCCCGGCCATGGCCGGCCGTGGCCATGGCCGCCCCGGCTATGGCCACCCCGGCCATGGCCGCCCCGACCATGGCCGGCCGTGGCCATGGCCGGCCGTGGCCATGGCCGGCCGTGACCTTGGCCGCCGCCGGCCTCCCTCGCCGGCCGCCCGGCTATCGTCGCCGTCATGACGGCCCGCCATCATGGGAAGCCCCCCCCGGCCGTCCGATCAAGGGGAGAGCCCTCCCTGCCGTCCGATTAAGGGGGTAACCACCCATTTCCCCACCACTAACCCACTATGTTAGTGGTGGGGCCCGCCATAACTTCCCCCTGGAGCCTATAAAAGGACCCCAGGGGCTCCTCATTTCCTAACTTTTCCTCCGACTTCTCCTTCTTCTTCTTCTTCCTCAGGTGGGAGCTCTCCCGTCTTCCTCGCCGGCGGCCACCCCTCACCGCCAGCAACCAGCGGCCGCCTCTCGCCGCCAACCACCACCAGTCGCCGACAACCTCCAGTGGCCCCCCAACGGCCATCAGCACCCGCCAACGGCTATCAGCACTCGTCGTAGACCGTCAGAACCTGCCATCGGCTATTGGCACCCCACCAGCGCTCAATCGCAAAGGAACACTCCAAGGACGGAGAAAGACGCACAAAGGAAGCAGTGACAACCCTGGGACACGCGTCGCCTCTGAGCGCACACGCGCCTGAAGTATCTCGCGCATTCAACCGTCCAAGTCCCGTTGGCGTGGCAGTCTGTTGCCCACCAACGAGTGCATACACACTCTCTCTCTCCTCAAGATTGTAACGGGAGCGGCCTGTCGCCCCGATTTCCCCATCAAATTGTAACCTCCAACAATCTAGTGGATTTTGACTGGCACCGACCCGGTCACGTGGTTTTTCACCCGGTTGAAGGGTTTTCCACGCTAAAACTTCCTGTGTCCATCCCCCATTTTTCAACTGACTGTGTGCGCGCTCGACCGCTCCGCGAGCTAAGGCGGTCCAAGAATATTCGGCCCGACCGGAGCATCGAGTTAGTCCGCAACAGTTTGGCGCCGTCTGTGGGAAACGATTTCCCAACATCTATTGAAGCATAAGATCACCAGCATCGCCCCTCCAAGTACTGCCTTAATGACAAAGAAGAGCACTCGTACCGCTGAAGGTTCCGCCCTTGGCGGACACCCCGAGCCCGCACGTTCACACTCTCTGGTGGACGTACCACTGACCGCTGAAGCCGTGTTTGCCCCTGTCGCCGCCATTGAGGAACGCGTTCGCCAAATGGAAGAACAACAAACTGAAATGCTCACCCTGCTGCGGAATCTTGGAGCGCCTCCAGCTCCCCCACTGCAACCAGCTCGTGTGGATCCATTACCACAACCAAATCAGGGCGGATCCCAAAAGGTTCCTCCAAGACATGAAATGTCCGAGGGATATTCTGAGACTGCAAGCTCGGCTCATCCCATCCCAAGGAGGACAAGAGCGGATCATCAGCCTGAGCCCGCAAATGAAGCACGCCTACCCCCGCCAGAAAGGTTTACTCGAGAAGAAATTCGAGAAGTTATCGCCGAAGAATATCGCCAGGTTGGAGCAAGAGATGTTCGTGCCCTCCGACCATTGTGCCAAGGTTCCCCTCTGATACCGCAGATTCTGGAACACCCGATTCCAAACGGATTTAAACTCCCAAGCATCGAAACATTTGATGGAACCGATGATCCCCTGGAGCATGTCAACCATTTCACTACCATCATGAGAATTTACAATGCTCCAGACCAACTCCTCTGTCAGGTGTTCCCAGCTACTCTTAAAGGACAAGCTCGAACATGGTTCCATTCGCTGAGAGCTAGTACCATCGCTAGCTTTGCAGAGCTAGCAAGGCAGTTTGTCGATCAGTTCATAGCAAATCGAAAGATCGTCCGCGACCCTTCCCACTTATCAGGAATCCGCCAGAATGAAGGGGAGTCTTTGAAAGACTTCTTCCGCAGGTTCTCCGCAGAAGCCCGCCAAATCCCAGGGGTCGACCAAGAACTGTTAAGAGGAGTGTTCCTTGGGGGTCTCCGTCCTGGTGGTTTCTATTCAGCATTAATGAGGGAAACTGTCGCTAGCTACCCCGACCTCGTGTACCGCATAGAGGCGCAGATCACAGCCGACGAAGCTATTGAAGCTCATCGTCAACAGTTTGGCGACAACCAGAAGCGAAAAAGGGAAAAAGAACCGTCCCCTCAACACCAAGAAGGAAGATCCCGACAAGAACATCAGAACGAAAAACACCGACGTGACCATCAGAGAGATCAGCTGCCCCGGGATTACACACCCCTAAACACCTCCATGACAAATGTGTTTCATGCGATCCAAGGCAACGAGGCGCTCCGCAGGCCCAGACCTCTCGCTAAAAATACCGGGGACCAGACAAAGTACTGCGAGTTTCACCGTGGACAAGGACACGACACATAAGATTGCTCAAAGCTCAAGGAGGAGATTGAGTATCTCATCAAACAAGGCCTCCTGGGGAGATTCTTACGAAGATAGGCACACAAGTCCGCTGAAAGGAAATCGGCCAACCATTTGCTAGACCGGACGGGGGGGCAACCCCCCAGACGACCAACCCAAGAGAGGGCTTTGCACCTCGCAAGGGCTCTATTTATTATGGCATTTATTAATTTTACTTTCCTACGAATTATGTATTCCCGCAAGAACAGTCTCACGACTGAAACTCTAAAAAAAATAACATTTTCTCATTTTAGGCATGTTGGTGGCGAGCGTCATCCATGTAGTTTGAAATGCGTACTCACCTCGCCCATGTGCAAAGACGTACAGCAACTGCCTCCGTGCAGCGCGCTCCTTACAGCAACTGCCTCCGTGCAGCGCGCTCCTTACAGCAACTGCCTCCGTGCAGCGCGCTCCTTACAGCAACTGCCTCCGTGCAGCGCGCTCCTCACAGCAACTGCCTCCGTGCAGCGCGCTCCTCACAGCAACTGCCTCCGTGCAGCGCGCTCCTCACAGCAACTGCCTCCGTGCAGCGCGCTCCTCACAGCAACTGCCTCCGTGCAGCGCGCTCCTCACAGCAACTGCCTCCGTGCAGCGCGCTCCTCACAGCAACTGCCTCCGTGCAGCGCGCTCCTCACAGCAACTGCCTCCGTGCAGCGCGCTCCTCACAGCAACTGCCTCCGTGCAGCGCGCTCCTCACAGCAACTGCCTCCGTGCAGCGCGCTCCTCACAGCAACTGCCTCCGTGCAGCGCGCTCCTCACAGCAACTGCCTCCGTGCAGCGCGCTCCTCACAGCAACTGCCTCCGTGCAGCGCGCTCCTCACAGCAACTGCCTCCGTGCAGCGCGCTCCTCACAGCAACTGCCTCCGTGCAGCGCGCTCCTCACAGCAACTGCCTCCGTGCAGCGCGCTCCTCACAGCAACTGCCTCCGTGCAGCGCGCTCCTCACAGCAACTGCCTCCGTGCAGCGCGCTCCTCACAGCAACTGCCTCCGTGCAGCGCGCTCCTCACAGCAACTGCCTCCGTGCAGCGCGCTCCTCACAGCAACTGCCTCCGTGCAGCGCGCTCCTCACAGCAACTGCCTCCGTGCAGCGCGCTCCTCACAGCAACTGCCTCCGTGCAGCTCCTCACGCGCTCCTCAGCGCGCTCCTCAACAACTGCCTCCGTGCAGCGCGCTCCTCACAGCAACTGCCACCGTGCAGCGCGCTCCTCACAGCAACTGCCTCCGTGCAGCGCGCTCCTCACAGCAACTGCCTCCGTGCAGCGCGCTCCTCACAGCAACTGCCACCGTGCAGCGCGCTCCTCACAGCAACTGCCTCCGTGCAGCGCGCTCCTCACAGCAACTGCCTCCGTGCAGCGCGCTCCTCACAGCAACCGCCTCCGTGCAGCGCGCTCCTCACAGCAACTGCCTCCGTGCAGCGCGCTCCTCACAGCAACTGCCTCCGTGCAGCGCGCTCCTCACAGCAACTGCCTCCGTGTAGCACGCTCCTCACAGCAACCGCCTCCGTGCAGCGCGCTCCTCACAGCAACTGCCTCCGTGCAGCGCGCTCCTTACAGCAACTGCCTCCGTGCAGCGCGCTCCTTACAGCAACTGCCTCCGTGCAGCGCGCTCCTTACAGCAACTGCCTCCGTGCAGCGCGCTCCTTACAGCAACTGCCTCCGTGCAGCGCGCTCCTTACAATAACTGCCTTCATGCAGCGCGCTCTTTACAACCCTCACACAATCTAAGCCGCGTACAATTCTCACGCAAACTAATCCGCGGTCTCAAACCGCGCAAATAAAGTCGGAAGCCAGCCCCGTACAAGCGAAGCCGCGAGCCAGCCTCGTGCAAACTAAGATGCGGTCCCAAACCGCGCAAGGCAAATTCACAAGCAAGTCTTGTGCAAGCAAAAATCACGAGCCAAGCACGTGTAAGCAATAGTCGCAAATCGGTCTCGCGCAAAGCAACGTTACGCGTCAAACTCACGCGAAACAACATGAACTTTGCCAACTGAGGTTCCATTCTGAAAGCACCGTCTTCACATTCGGGAACCTCGTCGGAGCAAGTTTCCCCGTCCAACCTTGTATAAGAAGTACTCGATGGTATACTCGGGGGGCAAGTGAAACTCCGCCTCATTAATCTCTTCCCTTTGGTGGTTAGTTCGCCAGGCATGTTACACCTTGCGCGCATCGCGTATGCAGCATGCATCACGCACGTGTCACTCACTATCCATCGTACACATACAGTGCGCATCGTACTTCGTGAACACGCCGCACACCTTGCGCATATCGCGCACAAGCTGCACGCAAAGCTTGCGCGTGCGGCCAGCACGAACGCGCGCGGCCTGCGTGCCCGCGCGGCCAGCGCATGCGACCGGCCCGGGCGCGCACGGCCTGCCCGCGCGCGGCCTGCCCGCGCAGCCAGAGCATGCGCGCGGCCTGCCCGCGCGGCCGTAGCATGCGACCGGCCCGCGCGCGCACGACCTTCCCGCGCGCGCGGCCTGCCCGCGCGGCCAGCGCATGCGACCGGCCTGCGCGCGCGGCCTGCGCGCGTGCGGCCTGCGCGCGCGCGGCCTGCAAGGCCTGCGCGCGCGCGGCCTGCAAGGCCTGCGCGCGCGGCCTGCACGCGCGCCCTGCCTACGCGCACGCAAGTCCTACGCGCGCGACCAGCCCACGCACTGCCTGCGCGCGCGGCCAACACCTGCCCCTTCGGCCAATCCTCGTATGCGCTGTTTTGACACTCGTGTACCGCACCGGCCCCCGTCCGCAGGCATCCAGGCGCCCGTTCGCCAAGCCTCCACGCGACATAATACTGCAATCCATCGTCGCCTCCTCGGATCTCTCGCCGGCACCCACCATGACAACAAGGAATTCCAGAAATCTCTCCTCACGCTCGCTTCGTTCCCGGCCAAGTAGAGATTTGGGGGGCATTTGATGGGTTCCCCCTTTTTTATGGAAAGTCATAGGTGGCCCCCCCCCCCAATGATCTTTCATGGAGATGATGGGGGCGGACCCCCGCTCCCTCCCCTCATGGGGAAACCTCCGCCATAGGAACCGCTGCCGGCAAGAGGCCGAGCCACCACCGGCGGCCGGCCCTCCCACGGCCACCACGACCGTGGCCGGCCTCCCCCGGCCATGGCCGGCCGGGGCCATGGCCGCCCCGGCCATGGCCGGCCGGGGCCATGGCCGCCCCGGCCATGGCCGGCCGGGGCCATGGCCGCCCCGGCCATGGCCGGCCGGGGCCATGGCCGCCCCGGCCATGGCCGGCCGGGGCCATGGCCGCCCCGGCCATGGCCGGCCGGGGCCATGGCCGCCCCGGCCATGGCCGGCCGGGGCCATGGCCGCCCCGGCCATGGCCGCCCCGGCCATGGCCGCCCCGGCCATGGCCGCCCCGGCCATGGCCGACCGGGGCCATGGCCGCCCCGGCCATGGCCGCCCGGCCATGGCCGGCCGGGGCCATGGCCGCCCGGCCATGGCCGCCCGGCCATGGCCGGCCGGGGCCATGGCCGCCCGGCCATGGCCGCCCGGCCATGGCCGGCCGGGGCCATGGCCGCCCGGCCATGGCCGCCCGGCCATGGCCGGCCGTGGCCATGGCCGCCCCGGCCATGGCCGCCCGGCCATGACCGGCCGTGGCCATGGCCGCCCGGCCATGGCCGGCCGTGGCCATGGCCGCCCCGGCCATGGCCGGCCGTGGCCATGGCCGCCCCGGCCATGGTGGGCCGTGGCCATGGCCGCCCCGGCCATGGCCTCCCCGGCCATGGCCGCCCCGACCATGGCCGGCCGTGGACATGGCCGGCCGTGGCCAAGGCCGGCCGTGACCTTGGCCGCCGCCGGCCTCCCTCGCCGGCCGCCCGGCTATCGCCGCCGTCATGACGGCCCGCATCATGGGAAGCCCCCCCAGCCGTCCGATCAAGGGGAGAGCCCTCCCTGCCGTCCGATTAAGGGGGTAACCACCCATTTCCCCACCACTAACCCACTATGTTAGTGGTGGGGCCCGCCATAACTTCCCCCTGGAGCCTATAAAAGGACCCCAGGGGCTCCTCATTTCCTAACTTTTCCTCCGACTTCTCCTTTTTCTTCTTCTTCCTCAGGTGGGAGCTCTCCCGTCTTCCTCGCCGGCGGCCACCCCTCACCGCCAGCAACCAGCGGCCGCCTCTCGCCGCCAACCACCACCAGTCGCCGACAACCTCCAGTGGCCCCCCAACGGCCATCAGCACCCGCCAACGGCTATCAGCACTCGTCGTAGACCGTCAGAACCTGCCATCGGCTATTGGCACCCCACCAGCGCTCAATCGCAAAGGAACACTCCAAGGACGGAGAAAGACGCACAAAGGAAGCAGTGACAACCCTGGGACACGCGTCGCCTCTGAGCGCACACGCGCCTGAAGTATCTCGCGCATTCAACCGTCCAAGTCCCGTTGGCGTGGCAGTCTGTTGCCCACCAACGAGTGCATACACACACTCTCTCTCCTCAAGATTGTAACGGGAGCGGCCTGTCGCCCCGATTCCCCCATCAAATTGTAACCTCCAACAATCTAGTGGATTTTGACCGGCACCGACCCGGTCACGTGGTTTTTCACCCGGTTGAAGGGTTTTCCACGCTAAAACTTCCTGTGTTCATCCCCCATTTTTCAACTGACTGTGTGCGCGCTCGACCGCTCCGCGAGCTAAGGCGGTACAAGAATATCCGGCCCGACCGGAGCATCGAGTTAGTCCGCAACAATCCTATATCATAAAATTAAGAATACATGTGATAATACTTGATTATTACAAAAATTAGAGATAAAATACGATGAAAATGAGTAAAAAGCATGACAAAATCACTGTATAGAATGCATTTGACAAAATAACAGTTCGTAACCATCACTTTCACAACCACCACTGTCGCGCCAACACATCCATTTGTCAGCTACCCAACTCGATCAAGCCTTGAATTTATCATATCACTGCTTTGATGTACATTTGCATGTCTTCCTAGGTTAGCAAGTAAATTTTTTTCGTATGATCTGATTAGAGTAATGGGTTTGAGTCCTTGAGGTCACGGGTTCGAGTCCTGGAAGCAGCTTTTATATTTCATTCTTGTGGTGGGACCCTTTCCCGAACCCTCGTTGCGCGGGGATGCCTTTGTGCACCACGCTGCCCTTGTGATCTGATTAAAACCTTTGATTTTAATTGCAAAGATGAGACTTGGTTGTTATAATAAGCTTTGTCATCAAATGTGAAACAATTAGGCTCTTTAAAGAAGTCAATAGAGCGTGAATCGAAGGAACTTTCATGTTCTACCTTCTTACCTTTCCGGATCCTAATCTCGAATTGCTTTCAACTGTTTCAGATTTCAGGCATATTTTCTTGAGCAGCAATGTTTCATGGAGTATATAATACTCAGAAACTCTTTCTAGTCATTTTCAGCGCTGCATGAAACCATAGAGTACATCAAGTTCCTTAATGATCAAATAGTGTAAGTCATGAATTCATTTTGAGTACTAAATACCTTTGAGGATGTAAAATTCCCCCTCCCGGTAATTGAGCACGGTCAAGGGAAGATTTTATGTCCAAAACCGCCGTCTTGCGATGACACCAACACACGGGTTAGTATCCACCAAAAGACGTCAATTCTGTCAGGTAGTACGATCATATCACATTGTCAACCAGAAAAGAAGTAAAAGAAAATGAAGTCCACAACCATATATATATATCAAAGAATGGATAATAGTCCACAATGAGAAAATAGATGAAAGAGTAATATGGTCTTAAGCCCAATACATGTCCAAATGTAAAAGCATACACACACACACTCTCTCTCTAGTACATATAGCAGAAGCTACTCAAAATATCACACATAAACATGTCGTCCGGTAGTAGTAGTAGTAGTGTGCGGTAACGGCTCCTCAAGTCATGCCGCCTCGTGTTGTTGGTTCTTTAGGACGTGCTGCTGCATCACCATGCGCTCCTAAAATGATATGGTCCACCGACCGTTAGTTAAAAAACTAAGTCATTATCTTCCTCGCCCCACCCTCGCGACTCCTAGGCACCGCGCGAGAGGAAGTAAGTGGAGGAAAACAAAGCAGAATGGAAAAGTATGTGACATGACACTATCTAACAGTTTATATATTATGCAGTAAACAATAGAAGCAGTAACAATGGAAGCAGTAACAATGGAAGCAGTAAATAAGTAAACAGTAAACAGTAAGTAAAGTAAACAAGAACAACTATACTATCATCATAGAAACGTACCTTAACTTATATGAATGCCCATACAAATTTATAAGTTAAGATTTTCTTTAAAAATAACTTATCATATAAAAAAGCTCATACTAATTTATATGATGAGGATCTGCTATGAATGACTGTTTAGATATGCAATGAAATGCTTATGATTCATGCAAGTGCAACTCACTCACACAAGTCGACTTTGTGTGCGTAGACATTTTGTTACAACTCTTTGGAGGTAGTTAACCTCTCAGGCACCCCCATTGTGGTCAAACGGTGGCTAGGGATCGGACACCTCCCCACTCCTAGGCGGGTATATACACTACCAGGCATAAGCCCTTTGTACGTCTTTATACCCATCAATGGTATACTCTAGAGTCTCTGCATACCCATTGCTAGAATATACCAGTCTTGATGGCCAAGTGATAAGTCTTTAGGAAAGTGTTACACTCCAGACTAAGCTGGCCCTCTAGACCTTATCGACTTGCCAAGTCCACGTACTACTATCAATGTGACGACTAGGCTATCATTGAGGACCTACCATATCAAATGCACGGGCAAAGTATCACTCACATCCTTCCGATCCTCCAGCTCTTAGGACTAAGCCGTTCTCGTATCACAACCTTCCTAAGACTCCAGCTCGCATGACTAATGAGTACTGGCCCACTCCATCTCATAACAAGGGACGAGGTTCATTATATCTTTTCTCTCCTACTTAGACTACTCTTGTCTATTGTTAATTATGTAAGACCCCCCTCCCGGAACACAAGACACGGTCGAGGGGAGTCTTATGCCCAGAATTGTCGTCTTACGGTAATGCTGACACACGGGTCGACCGATACTACAAGACGTCTATCCTGCCGGCTAAAACCAATATCATCCATGCCAACCCAATATAAAGAATGTATAGAATTCAAAATCCACACCAGTATATAAGTACAAACATGTACATCAATAATAAGAAGCTATAACACTTCTTTAATATCAGAGTATACCAAAATTGCCCAAAAGGCTACAATCATGAGTCTCTCAAAAACTCACATCCGTAACTGACAACAACGAAGATAACGTTGTATCAGCCCCTGCCACCCTGGCCTGGCTATCCTCTTGCAAAACCTACTGCTAATGCGGCTCCATCTGCTGGATGTCCTCCTAAAATGGTAGTCATAGCAACCGTTAGTCATAAAGACTAAGTGGTTATCTCATCCTCTCACCCCGGCGGCTCTTAGGCACCGAGCGGGGGAAAGAAGAAGGTATAATATATATAAGCAGTAATAACAAGCAGGTGGTATATCTCTATGTCATGAGTACTAATAGCAGCAATGTATAACATTATTATCAACATTCTATTCTAGCAGTTCTATTCAAATCATAACAATCCATTAAGCATATAAATTTACAACAGGAAAGTAACTTATAAAAATTCTCATACAGATTTATAAGTTAAGGATTGGCTTAATAGTAAAATAACTAAACATATAAGAGTGCTCATACAAAATTATATGATAAGGATCTATGCGGTGCAATGTGATGTTATGAATGCAATATGATGACTCATTCATGCTCACACACACGCACACTACTATGTCAACACAGACTTGTAGTTCCCACTTTTCGAGCAAGTAGCTAACCTATCAGGCGCCATCCATCATGGTCAGACGGTCACAGTGAAATGGGCTTTCATCTACTAGGCGGGAATTCACACTACCAAGCCTAGGCCTCCGTATGCCTCAACGCTAAGAACACAACAGTGGAGCTCCCTGCGTACTACGGCTCAGAAGGGTTCTCGGGTAGATGTGCACCAAGAGCCCGGCCCAACTGACCTATCTTTGTGGCACGGAAGGTGCCAATGGGAGTGTATCACCACAGGACTAAGGCCAACCGTCCACTTGGCACAGAAGGAGCCCCGGGAATGAGTACCAAGGACCAAGCCCAACCACCCAAAGTCTATCTGTCAACTCCCATCGGTGTGATGACTGGCGAGCCCGTAGACTTGCCGCACTATCCTTAACCCAGGATTATGATACCGCGTGTCAACTTACACCGAATGAAATTTCACATGGCCTTGCCATCAACCACATCCAAGGGATCCAACCGAGTCCCTTTTTTTCATTACCAATCCAGTGCTCAACAACAGTCAAGGACTCCACATTGAGTCCCTTATCATCATTACCAATCCAGTGCGGTCAAATACTCACACACTTTCACCCTTTCACATTTTCGTGCTCCCAAGCACTCAAGGGTTCAACATCAACACAGGTGGCAAGCCACCTTGAACAATATACCAATCCCTCACTGCTACCCATAGGGGGACACTCTAAGCAGTGGACTATACAAATTATCCAGTCCAACACTTGAGATCACGAATCAACATATTTTATGGCCATGATATTTACCTCATCTGATTCCTTCCTTATAATCAAGCATTCACAAACAATTATGCGTTCATATATTTATCACAATAATATATTAACTCTTCTCGTATTCATCAAGTATGATATCGTAAGTATAGATTACACATTCCATTATCGGGCACCACATCCTCTTTCAAAACTTGTATCATTCATCAGATTACAAATGCATCCTTATCAGATTTCACAAGTAGCTATTTTCACAACCAAATCTTATCAAACCATTTATTCACTAATTTTTTCAAATCATTTGTTTAATTAAATTCCTCCAAACCATTTGTTTATCTCGACTACATATGACTAGGCTCATCCAAACCTCAACATCATCTTGCTATGTTTCTCTTACGTAGTCCAAACTCGGTTATACACTAACCTGAAAGCATCCTGCACATAACTTGTTACCATACAACAACTTTGACTGAACATTCCTGGAGCTACAAAGCTACTATGAAAACATGTAACCATCCATTGGAAAGGTATTTCCGAGGACTAAAACTTTTGTGTTCGGCCCAAAACCTAAATCTGGTTGTATCACACCCGAAAATGCCCTTGAAGTCCGTAGCACGTAGAAAACATATTTCTGCACGCATCTTATAACAAAACGAACGACATCGGTTCGTCTTCTTCCATTAGCCATTTGTTAACATCCCCACACAGCACTTCCTCCTCCCTTATTCACCCACAAAAGACCATTCTTCTTCATGAAACCAAGTCCATCATCTTCACAATGAAGAGAGGAGAGGTTGAAGACAACTAATCTCTAAATCAAGGTCCTAGCATGGTCTCTTCCTAGGAGATCTTCATCTCACACAAGTCCAACTCTTTTGAGTCAACATCTCTTCTATATTATAACTAAATATCTAGCACCAAGGGAGAGGGTAGGAAGCTCACCTCGTTTCCGGCCATAGATCAAGTTATCCTCCTTGGCGGCATGATTCTTCACGAAAAGCAAGTGTTCTTCCTTCAGGAAATCTGACACCGGCGATATTCTTCGTTTCCATCGGGTTCGGCAAGTAACGGTTCGGCAAAGATGAAGTGACAACTAGGATTTCTTGTTTCTTCCTTTTTATAAGAAAGATTAGGGTTTGAGTCATGCTTTGCCACGTGTAACCCTAATATTGGACCGCCCATCTTTACTTTAAATAGGTCTTGTTTGAGAAGACCGGGTCCAATTGAGCCATCAACACTTATCCTAAAAACCTGGTTAAGCCCGTACATATGAACCAACAAACAAAGTCTGGGCCGAAAAATTCTCTAAGTCAAAATCGTCGAGTATCACTCGACGATTCATCGAATGGCGTCGAGACCACTCAACGCCTATAGAATCCAGAATCATTCTCTAAGTTAAATTATCATTCGTCGAGTATCACTCGATGCTTCGTTGAGTGACGTCGAGTTCACTCGACGCCTTTAGAATCCAGAATCATTCTCTAAATTAAATTATCATTCGTCGAGTATCACTCGACGCTTCGTCGAGTATCACTCGACGCTTCGTCGAGTGGTGTCAAGTTCACTCAGCGCAATCGACGCTTCCCGAATCCAGAATTATTCTAAGTCAAATTCTTCTTATACGTCGAGTATCACTCAATGTACTCGACGCCTGCCCACCAGTCGACGCACTCAACGCTTCGTCGAGTCCAGTTGACTCACTCGACGCTTTTTGAGTCTAGAACTCTTCTACGTGAAAATCGTCCTATTAGTCAAGTATAACTCGACACCTGTCCACTAGTCGACGCACTCAATGCTTCGTCGAGTCAAGTCAACGCACTCGATGCTTTTTGAGTCCAGAACTCTTCTAAGTGAAATTCACCCTATTATTCGAGTATCACTCGACGCCTATTACCAGTGCACCCCGAGCCTGAGTCAGGTCTCTTGACTCAAAATACGTGAGGGGTCTAGCGCAAAATGGGACGTTACAAATCCTTTAAATAAAATAAAAGATTTTATCCCCGAAATCAGGCTAAGTCTATGGGGGAGGTAAAGCATGAAAATATAAGTATGATTATATGGGTACCTTGGGAAAAAAACTCTGGGTAGCGCTTCTGCATCAAGTCCACCGGCTCCCAAGTGTATTCCTCTTTCCCATGATTAGACCACAGGACTTTCACCAAAGGAACGATTTTTCGACGCATGCTCCTTGTCTCGGTGTCCACTATCCGTACCGGTTCTAGTCGGACAGATCTATCAGTTTTCACTGCTCCACTTGTAGCAGGGACATGATGATCGGGCTGTAGTAGTGCTTTTCGAAGCGACGACACGTGAAAGACGGCGTGCAAATTTTCCAGCTCTGGTGGTATCTCCAGCCGATAGGCCAATGGGTCAATCCTCTCTAATATAATATAAGGCCCCACATATCTTGGGTTGAGCTTCTTCCTCCTACCACGCACTCGTGACACTCTATGCATCGGCCGGATCTTTAAGAATACCTTGTCACCCACTTGAAACTCCACCATCTTATGTTTTATGTTATAATACATTGTCTGCCGACTCTGAGCCTCAAGCATGCGATCGCGTATCAATCTAACCATAGCATCAATGTCATCTATATAGTCAATTTCCAAAATCTTTGGGTCTTCATCCTGCACCCATGATAAAGGTGTTCTACACCTCCTTCCATAAAGCGTTTCATGGGGTGCCACCCTGATGCTAGCTTGATGACGGTTGTTGTATGAAAATTCAACCAGTGGTAAGAGCCTTTCCCACGGCTCCCCTCTATCTAATACACACAACCTCAATAAATCTTCCATAGTTCTGATGGTCCTCTCAGACTGACCGTTAGTCTGAGGATGAAAGGTTGTGTTAAAGGTAAGATCGTCTTAGGCACTCCATGGTATCGTACAAACTGTTCCACGAAGAGATGTACCAATACATCCACATGCGTCTCCTTCCTCATTGGGATAAACCAGGCAACCTTAGTCAAGCGATCCACTATCACCCAAATCGAGTCATTCTCTGATTGTGATCGAGAAAGGCTGTCGAAGTATGAGACCGGGCGGTCTGCCGGTTTGAGCATGGCGGGTTGTTAACCGGGCGGTCTGGCGGATTGAGGTTGGCGGGTTGATTTCCAGACTGTTGCTGTGTGGTATCCGGCGGTCTGACGGATTATCTCCGGCGGCTTGGAAACCGGCCGGTCTAGCGGTCTCCTACCGCATCTCTCTCTTGGTTCTGGTATTGCCGAGCGGTTAGAACATTGTCTAACCGCGCGGCCTGTTCCGGTCTCTTATTCAAGCCGCCCAGATCTGTTGTATAGCTTTAGTCCCACATTGTTAGTTTGTATTCTTCTCTCTCTCCTCCATTCTATAAAAGGGAGGCCATACCTTTGTAAATGATATCTTTTTGGATAATAAAATTTCAATTATTCAAAGTTCCGGCTTGTTTTCTAGTCGCTTATTCACTGCTCTAGTCGTTTGTTCGCTACTTTCAACATGGTATCAGAGGACTCGATCTTCTCCTCCTGATTCTGTGCGCCCTGTCCGCGCGGCTTGCCCCCTCTTCTCGCGACCTGTTCTCGCTGTTTGCGCCCTGTCCGCGCGTCCTCTGTCTCCTGCCTTTCAGTCGCAGCGACCTATCTCCTTGTTCGTCGCGACCTGCTGCTTTTCTCGCCTTGTCTGTTCGCGCGGTCTATCTTCTAGCCGTTCGACCTCTTCCCCGTCTTAGACCTGCGGCTTGGTCGTGGCTTCTCTGGCCGCTGGTGTCTAACATCGTGACCGCCGCAGTTCTTCTTCTTTCTATCCGCACGGCTTATCTTCTAACCGCGCGGCTTCTCGCAGTTTTCTCCTATGGCCCTTTCTGAAACCTCCACCACCACCACTCCTATCGCCACTCCGGCGCCGCTTCCTACTCCCTCTGGCAACCTTGGCACGGTTTCTAAACTTGTTGGCTCCAACTATCCGAATTGGAGTGTCTCTTTCACATTTCTTCTCCGCTCTCAGCGCAAACGTCATCACCTCACCGATGACCCTCCTCCCTCAGACTCTGCTGAATTTGATGACTGGGATGCCAGTGATGCGCTTGTCCGCACGTGGTTGGCTAACAGCCTCTCCGATGAATGTCTTCCTGTCATACGACATGATGAGACGGTCAAGACCGTGTGGCTTCACCTTGCTGCTCTCTACTCAAAGGGGGCCCAGACATCCCGCATTTATACTCTATACGCGGATCTCTTCGCTCGCCCTTCCTTGTCTCCTGCTGCGGCTTATCAGCAAGTTCAGGCTCTTGGAGCCGAAATCCTCCAGAATCGCCCCTTCTCTGAGGACTTGGCCGAACAGCACAAACACTTCCAGGAACTCCTGATTGTTTGTTATCTTCTACGGCTTCCTGAATCCTTTGATATGATCCGCCAGCAGATCTTGGGCGAAGCCGAGTCTCCCACCTTGGATGCCACCGCGGCTCGCATCGCCGCTGTTACTTCACTGCTCCAACATCCTCTATTGTCCTCCCCTCCTCCACCGGACTCCTATGCTCACCAAGTCCAGCGGGGTGGCAATAGTGGTCGCAGCCAATCTGGCACGCGCGGTCCGTCAAGATTCCTCTGCTCTCACTGTGGTCGTACCGGCCACTCTGTTGACCGCTGCTGGCAGAAACATCCTCATCTTCGTCCCTCTGGTGATACTTCTTCCTCAACCTCCGCCTCCTCTCGGCCATCTGCTTCTGTGGCCACCACCTCAGGTAGTGCACACGTCGTTACCCAAGGTAAATGACTGATTGACTCTGGTGCTACAAATCACATGACCGGAAACCCTCACTGCTTCTCTCTCCTAGAGACGCATGATCGGTTACCCCCGGTCCTCGTTGCGGATGGTTCGCCTTCCCCGGTTCATGGGACGGGCATGGTTCAAGTCACTCCCTCGCTTCGCTTAGCGGACACTCTCTATGTCCCGAAGTTCCCTTGCAATTTACTCTCAGTTACTACTTTATGCAAGCAACTTCAGTGCTCTGTCTTATTTACTCCTACTTCGTGTTGCTTTCAGGACCCGAGAACCCAACGGACGATTGCTACTGGGACTGAGAGCGGCGGCCTCTACTTCCTCGACAATGTTTCCGCTCTGTCCGCCTTCTCTTCTTCGTCTACTGATCTGCTTCAATGGCATCTTCGCCTTGGCCATCCTCCTCCTCGGATTCTTCGTCAGCTTCTTCCCCACTTACCTTCAACCAGTCCTCCGCTCAACTGTGATGCGTGTCAGCTTGGCAAACATCACCGCTCCTCCTTCCCGCAGAAGCAAGGCCGTGGTTCCTCCCGCCCTTTTGATCTCATTCATTCTGATATCTGGGGGCCTGCTCCTACTCCCACCGTTGGTCGGGGTAGTTTTTACTTTGTAACTTTTATTGATGATTTCTCCAGATGTACCTGGGTGTATCTATTAAAAGATCGCTCTGAACTCTTATTTGTATGGCAATCTTTTTATAATATGATTAAAACTCAGTTTGCTATTTCTATTAAAGTATTGCGCTCTGATAATGCTAAAGAATATCTCAGTCATGAGTTTTCATCTTTTTGTATGCAACATGGTCTTATTCATCAGACCAGCTGTGTTTACACCTCCCAACAAAATGGGGTGGCGGAACGTAAAAATCGTCATCTCCTCGATATCGCTCGCACTCTGATGACACAGATGCAGGTGCCTCGCTCCTACTGGGGCTATGCTGTTCTTCTTGCCTGCTATCTCATCAATCGTATTCCCTCTTCTGTTCTTCACGGCAAGACCCCCTTCTCCATTCTCTACCCGAGCAAGGAACCCTTTCCTCTTCCTCTTCGTATCTTTGGGTGCACGGCCTTTGTGCATGCTCCGTCTGCTACCCGCGACAAGCTTTCCCCCCGCTCCACCAAATGTGTCTTTTTGGGTTACTCGACAACTCAGAAAGGCTACTGTTGCTTTGATCCCGTTCTGCGCAAACAGTTTGTTTCCGCAGACGTCACCTTCTTTGAAAATGCATCCTACTTTTCTTTCCCATCTTCACCTCCTCCTGCTGTCTCTGACTCTCCTCCATCTCTCTGTGAGCCTTCCACACATGTCGACGTCTCCCCTCCTATGCCATCTCCTCCTCTCCCTATTATCTCCCCTCCTTCCTCTCCGCAGCCGTCTCTCTCTAGTCCCGGGCCAGCCTTCTCTGCCACGGATGCTCCGGTCTCTGAGGCACAAGACGACCTGGATCTTCCCATTACCCTTCGCAAAGGGGTGCGGGCGTGTACCCAACACCCGCTTGCGGCTGTTGTTTCCTATGATCGGCTTACTCCCTCTCGCAGGTGCTTTGCTTTGGCCATCTCGGCTACTACCACTCCCCGCACTTACCAGGAGGCTCTTGTTATTCCTCATTGGAAATCTACCATGGATGAGGAAATTGCCACTCTTACTGAAAGAGGTACCTGGACCCTTGTTCCTCCACCGATCGGTACTGATGTGGTTGGCTGCCGCTGGGTGTTCGTTGTGAAGTTTCGCCCGGACGGCACTGTGGATCGTTACAAGGCCCGACTGGTGGCCAAAGGCTTTACTCAGACTTATGGAGTTGACTATTTTGACACTTTCTCTCCGGTTGCTCGCCTCAGCACCATCCGGGTTCTTCTTTCTGTGGCCGTCAACAGGGAGTGGGAAATTTCTCAACTTGATGTCAAGAATGCTTTTCTGTATGGGGATCTTCAAGAGGACGTCTATATGGAGCAACCTCCAGGGTATGTTGCTCAGGGGGAGACACGCGTATGCCAGTTGAAGAAGGCCATCTACGGCCTAAAGCAGAGCCCTCGGGCGTGGTTTGACAAGTTTAGTGGAATTGTAGCTGCAATTGGCTTTGCAAGAAGTTCCGCCGATCACTCATTGTTTATTCGCAAATCCGTATCTGGCCTTGTGGTTTTGGTGGTGTATGTGGATGATATCCTTCTTACCGGTGATGACCAGGCTGGGGTGGACTTGACAAAGAAACACCTCCGTCAACACCTTGTCACGAAGGATATGGGCTCCCCGAAATATTTTTTGGGGATAGAAATCTCTCGGAAGCCCGACTCATTGGTTCTCTCCCAACGGAAGTATGCGCTTGATCTTCTACAAGAGGCAGGATTGACCGGGGCCAAACCGGCCCGGTATCCCATGGCCACTGGAGAAGACAAAACATGGACAGATGACTCACCTCTTATATCCGATGCCACGAGGTATAGACGTCTGGTGGGCAAACTCATTTATCTCACGGTGACCAGACCCGATATCGCCTATGCTGTAGGCAAGGTCAGTCAGTTCATGCAAGCTCCCAGGGAATGTCATCTTCAGTCTGCCTTGAAGATACTAGAGTATGTCAAAGCAGCACCAGGGAAAGGGCTACTCTTTCAGAAGCATGGTCATCTGAGAGTTGAAGCCTACTCAGACTCAAGCTATGCGGATGATAAAGGTGACCGTAAATCTACATCGGGTTTTTGCACATTTGTTGGAGGTAATCTTGTGAGCTGGAAGAGCAAGAAGCAGTCTGTTGTCTCAAGGTCCAGTGCAGAAGCCGAATACCGCAGTATGGCGTCAACCACGTGTGAGTTAAAATGGTTGCGGGCTCTCATGCTTGACCTGGGAGAGGTCTACAATTATCCTCTGCCTATGTTCTGTGACAACAAAGCCGCTATATACATATCCAAAAATCCGGTCTTCCATGAGAGAACGAAACATATAAAGGTCGACTGCCATTTCATCCGAGAAGAGGTCTTGAAGAAACAGATTTGCACTCCGTTCGTCACCTCCGACAAAGAGTTGGCTGATATCTTCACCAAGCCGGTTTCTACTTCCTTCTTTCACATTTGTGACAACCTGGGCATGATTGATATTTATGCTCCAGCTTGAGGGGGAGTGTCGAAGTATGAGACCGGGCGGTCTGCCGGTTTGAGCATGGCGGGTTGTTAACCGGGCGGTCTGGCGGATTGAGGTTGGCGGGTTGATTTCCAGACTGTTGCTGTATGGTATCCGGCGGTCTGACGGATTATCTCCGGCGGCTTGGAAACCGGCCGGTCTAGCGGTCTCCTACCGCATCTCTCTCTTGGTTCTGGTATTGCCGAGCGGTTAGAACATTGTCTAACCGCGCGGCCTGTTCCGGTCTCTTATTCAAGCCGCCCAGATCTGTTGTATAGCTTTAGTCCCACATTGTTAGTTTGTATTCTTCTCTCTCTCCTCCATTCTATAAAAGGGAGGTCATACCTTTGTAAATGATATCTTTTTGGATAATAAAATTTCAATTATTCAAAGTTCCGGCTTGTTTTCTAGTCGCTTATTCACTGCTCTAGTCGTTTGTTCGCTACTTTCAACAAAGGCCATGAACAAAATCCATTGAGATATCTTCAAATTTCCGCTCTGGAATGGGCAATGATTATAACAATCCTTCAGGGCTCTTGCACTCCACCTTCACCTTCTAGCAAGCCTCACAATGTGTAACATAATACTTAACAGCACTCTTCATTTTTGGCCAGAACATGGTCTTTCGTAGGTCACTATACATCTTGGAAATCCTGGGATGCACCGAATACTTGGAGAAATGTGCCTCTCTCAAGATATCTTCCCGGATTTCACCGCCCTTGGGAATGTATAGCCTGCCATAGAAATGAATGAGGCTGTCCTTCAGAGTATACTCTTCAGCAGATCCATCCTCAATTGTCTTAGTCACAAGGGCTAGAGCAGCATCCTCTTGCTCTGCCCGAATTCGATCTCGAATGTCACAAATTATGCTCATAGCAGTTAAGTACTCAGTATACTTCTCGGATTGTTCCTTACCCACCAACGTGATCTCCATCTCCTCGAGCACTCGAGCCAATTCCATACTCATCATCGGATACTCAGGGCTCGGCTCTAGTACTTTTCTGCTCAAAGCATCTGCCACGGAGTTTGCTTTCCCGGGGTGGTAGTTTAATGTAAACTTGTAATCACACAAAAATTCTAACCACCATCGCTGCCTCAAATTCAACTCCTTAGTATGAACATACTTCAGATTCTTATGGTCCGAAAAGATCTCGCAGTGGACGTCATACAAATAATGTCTTCAAACCCTTAATGCGAACACCACTGCCCCCAATTCTAAATCATGCACTGGGTAATTTACCTCATGCTTTTTCAACTGTCTCGAAACGTAAGCAATCACATGTCTGTGTTGCATCAACACTACTCTCATCCCTTTATAGGAGGCATTAGTGTAAACTTGAAATCCTTCTTTCCCTGATGGAAGAGCTAGGATCAGTGCGTAGATATGTCGATCCTTTAGTTCTTCAAATGCAGCCTTGTACTAGGGTGTCCACTCGTATGGCACATCTTTCTTTGTTAGGGCAGTAAGAGGAAGGGCGATCTTTGAAAATCCCTTCACAAACTATCGATAGTACCCTACAAGTCCAAGAAAGCCTCGTGCATCGGCCGCTGACTTCAAAGGCGACCATTCTTTCATGACATGCACCTTGGTCGGGTCTACTGCTAATCCAACACCGTTAATGACATGGACCAAGAAGGCAACTTCTCGGAACCAAAACTCGCACTTGCTGAACTTAGCAAACAAGGAATGCTCTTTTAATTTCTTCAAAACCAAAGACAAGTGTTCCGCATGTTCCTCTTCCATCTTCGAGTAGACCAAAATGTCATCGATGAAGATGATGACAAAGACGTATAAATATGGCTCGAACACCCTATTCATCAAACTCATGAAGGTCAAAGGGGCATTTATGAGCCCGAACGACATTATCATGAATTTGTATAAGTCATACCTCGAGCTAAACGTTGTCTTCTGAATGTCTTCCTCTTATATTCTTAACTGATAGTACCCTGAGCGCATATCCAATTTGGAAAACCAATGTGCTCTCACCAACTGATCGAATAACTCATCGATCTTGTAACACCCCAAAAAGACCCCAAAAAGACTCAAAATGAAGTTTGAGGTGCAGGTCATTTTACACGGCCTGGGACACGGGCGTGTCCCAGGGCGTGTCGGGGGTACACGGCCTGGGACACAGGCGTGTCCCAGGGCGTGTCACGCAAATAAAAATGTGGCCCGAGTCAGAAGATTACACGGCCTTGAACCAAGCCTTGAACACGGGCGTGTCAGGTTGGACACGGGCGTGTCCGATGCCGTGTTCCGACCCGTGTACTGCTTGCAGCTCGATAAGGCAGGGGTGACACGGGCGTGTCTAAGGAATGACACGGGCGAATACCGTGTGTGCCGCTTAAGGGTACACGGCCCGTGACACGGGCGTGTCACAGGCCGTGTCAGCCAAAAATTTGGGTTTTTGGGCAAATCGTGGCCGTTCAGATTTCTCTCTTTTGATCCAAGGGCTCAGGTGATTTCCTGGCTGGATTTAATTCGTGAAGGCTGATGAAGATTCATTCTTCATGTGCTTAAGGAAGAGAGAAAGAGAGAGGAGGAAGAAGAAGGAGGAGGAGATCAAGCCACCGGCGGAGTTCCCGTGGTCCGATTCGTGATCCGAAGCCGGCGTTGTGAAGGCAAGGCTGCTGCGGTTCTTTCTCACCGGCTAGTTTTCGATGGCTCCCAAGAGATCGACAAGGGTAACGATCTCCCTTCTTGGACATGTGAAGTCCTTCTTTTCTGCATTGCATAGGGAAAACCCTTCCCCGCGAGTGTGCGGTGGGTTGTGGTATCCCTTGGGGTAGATATGTGAAGTCCCCCTTGTTAGAGGCCGGAATTGGAGTACGGCTCTAGGCATGCTGTGTGAAGCCCATCTGGACATGGTCTGGATTGGTGATGCTTGTTTGCATATCGGAGAAGGCTCCGTGATTATGGCTTGTGTTGCCTTGTGCCTACATGTTGCTTGGTGCAGCAGGAAGTACTGGATGATGTCCAGGAAATGAAGAGGGTTGGATGCAACTCTTGTGGCCGTGCGTTGCCACTTTATGAGCGGTTGAGCCGTTGGGCTGCAACTCGATGAAAAGTCAGATTGCCGAACAGGAAAGGTGAAACCGACCCGCGCCTATAAATAGCCATGGATACTTCCGTATTCGAGGTGGCACAGCGACTTGAGCAACGGGGGGTGGCTGATCCGTACCTGCGTTAGGTCCGTCCGACTTGGAAGCCTGGTTATAGGTTTTGTTGGAGCGTCTAATGAGAGTCTTAGGCCCGCGCGCCGGAAAGACTAGAATGCTCAAATACCGTGTAGACGGTGGTGTTGACCCTGGTATTCCGGTACACCGAGAATGTGCCCTGAGTGCACGGACTGTCGGGCCGTGTGGCCGATAGTTGTGATGGCTTGAATGTGTCTGCGCGCACATAGTTGCTATATGATGATGCCATGCTTTGCAGGGAAAGAATGTTAATGCCCCGAGAAAGGGGTAAGATTGTTATAATTGGGTCAGCTGAATGCTGACCGTTGCATTGTTTGCCACCGGTTGGGTGGATTGTTCCCTTGCAGGTGCTGGAGAGCCAAGTGGTAAGTGAAGGGCTGAAGCCCTACTGCTGTTGCTGCTGCTGCTGCGGCTAGCCCTTGAAGGCTAAGCGAATGTTTTTGCTTATTTGCTTTTACTCATGTATGGCCGGCCTGCGCGCCGAGGTTTGTAAACCATACGTTGTAAAAAGAGGAACTGTAAGGCCTTAAGGCCAAACTCTATGTATTTGTGTACATTCCGTGATTATATATAAAGGTGGTTTATATATTGGACATTCCTGGTTAGAGTTCAAATTACTACTTAAAGCTTCCGCTAGAATGCTCTGAGTTAGGATTCGTGGTTGGTTTGGTATTATCCTATGACCTCACCGTCTGTTTGTGGCATATAGTGTGGGGCCCCGGCCGGACCTTCTACTATACGTCATTTAACGGATGGGGTCGTTACATTTTGGTATCAGCTTCGTTCGGTCTTCCTCTATCGAATTCGTGGACGAATTCTTTTATGGGGTGGCGAGCGCGTGTTTATGCGCCCTGCTGTAACGCTAATGAACTCTGGAATGTCCACTAAGGAATGTACAAAATTTTGTTTGAGGAATCTGCGCGTTCCTCTTTGTGTTGTTTTGCTTGCATACGTTCGCTAATGTGTGTCTTGTCCACCTATAGGTGACGCGTAGTGGTGCTGGGCAGTCTGAGCCCCAGCACTCTGATGAGAGTGCGGCACCAGCTGAGGTGCCCACACCTCCTCCATCTGCAGAAACTGTTCGTTTAGTTGCTGAGGCTCTATTTGCCATGATTCAGCCGACCGAGCAAGCGCAGCCGGCAGTCGAGCCAGTTCGTATTGTTGTAAGACCCGAGCCGGTTGAGGCTGTAGATCCACGAGCAGCTGACCGACAGTTGAAGCAATTCATGAGCGTCAGTCCTCCTACGTTTGCGGGAATGGGATCCCCAACGCAGGCAGAAGATTGGTTATCGCGTGTCAAGAGGATAATGACAGCGATCAGGGCGGAGGAAACTCTAAAGGTCACCTTGGCCACCTTCATGCTTGAAGGAGAGGCGCGGTTGTGGTGGGACGAGGTTGAGGTACACCATTTGGCGGGCAGGCAATTAACGCAAGTGTCGATTGAGGAGTTCTCTCGAATATTTCTGGCGAAACATGTCCCAGCTGTACAACCCATATTCGACGAGGGAGGGCCCTACCACCGCCAGGTCATCAAAAGTCAAAGTCAACAAGATAAGGTGGGGATCCAGACCAGCACCCCGGGCCGCGGAAGGTTCGGGCGAGTAAGGCGAGTTCCCCAGGCCAACTCGCCAGGTGGCGACTATGGCCAGATGCTCGCCTCTTCAAGGCGAGCTCCCCGGGAAAGTCGCCAACTCGCCAGGGGGGGGTATAAGTAAGACCCCCCCCCCTCTTTGGTTTTCCCTATAAATAGGACCCCAGGGGTACGAAGGAGGGACAAGCAATTCTCGGCCTGAGCCCTTGCGAGCCCCAGCAACTGCCCTTGACTCGTTATTGCTCAGCTCGCCTCCTTCGTACCTAGCTCGGCCAATCTGGTTGAGAAGGGGTTGCTTCTCCTAAGCAACTGGGTACGTGGTGGGACCTTCCCGCCGTAGCAACCTGGGGTCTTGTTTGCGCAATTCGTTCCTGTTTCCTGACCAGAGATCATCTTCCCGACTGGTCGACCAGTAACTTCAGGTTGCCTAGTCCGATTTCTGAGGTTGAGAATTTCTCGGCTTCAACACTTGGTGCGGTGAGCGTGGATAGCGACCGAAGAAGAAAGAGGTGGAAGGAGGAGTTGAGTTGCTGGTCACCCTCGGGGGAACTTCGATCCGATGCCGCTTCGTCATCGTCGACGCACCCAGCGGCTACAACGCCATCTTCGGACGGCCCCTCATCAACTACTTCAAGGCCGTCCCTTCATCCTATCATCAATGCCTGAAGTACTGCAGGGATGACGTCCAAGTCAGGATCAGGGGAGATCCCAGGGCCTCCAGGGAATGCTACCTGAATGCGGTCAGCACCATCAGCTGGATGGGCGACGCAGAAAGGTTGGAAAGGATGATGGAGCAGGAAGAGGGCCTGCAAGCTGCCGAGGAGCTGGAGGAAGTGGAGGTGATCTCCCTGCGAGGAAAGCCGGAGCTGCTGAAGATCGGAGGAGCCTTGCCCCCGGAAGGGAAGGTGGAGATAGCTGCCTGCCTACAGGAAAACGCGGACGTTTTCGCATGGAGCGCCGCCGAGATGCCAGGGATTGACGCTGATGTTGCCTGTCATCGCCTCAACCTGGATCCAGCAACGACCCCCGTCCGTCAGAAGCAAAGGAAGAGCGCCGCCACTCTAGCGGGACCCATCCGGGAGGAAGTAGGGAAGCTGCTGGAAGCAGGTTTTGTTTTGGAGATCCAGTATCCAGGCTGGGTCTCCAATGTTGTAATGGTGAAGAAGTCCGGAGGGGGCTGGAGGTTATGTATCGACTTTTTATTGTTGAATAAAGCTTGCCCGAAGGATTGTTATCCCCTGCCTCAGATCGACGCGCTGGTTGATTCCGCCGTCGGATTTCCTGTGATGAGTTTCCTTGATGCTTTTTCAGGATACCATCAGATCCGGATGCATCCCCCCGATTGTCGCGACGTTTCCTTCATCACCAGCGACGGGTGCTATAGCTACAAGATGATGCCCTTCGGGCTCAAGAACGCTGGCGCGACATATCAAAGAATGATGGATCACGTCTTCATGGAGCAAAAGGGGCGGAATCTGGAAGTCTACGTGGATGACCGCTCGTTAAGAGCAAGAGCGCCGCGGAGCACGTAGCGGATCTGACAGAGACCTTCGCCACCCTGAGGAGGTACAAGATGCGGCTCAACCCGGCCAAGTGTGTTTTCGGCGCGGGAAGGGGGAAGTTTCTAGGGCACCTCCTTACTCCCCTAGGGGTGGAGCCTAACCCCGACAAGGTGAAAGCCATCGTGGAGATGGCGTCCCCGAGGGATTCCAAGGAAGTTCAAAGGTTGACCGGAAGGCTGGCAGGTCTCAGCCGGTTTCTCTCCAGGGCCGGAGAAAAGTGTTCCCCTTTCTTCAAAGCCCTTCGGGGGAACCAGAAGTTCGAGTGGACCCCGGAGTGCGAGGAGGCCTTCGTAAAGCTCAAACAACAGCTGACTCGAGCTCCTCTCCTTCAGGGTCCGCAGGGCGGCGAGGACCTCTTGCTCTACCTAGGGGTAGGGGCTGAAGCAGTCAGCTCGGTGTTGGTCCGAGAGGAGGGAAAGAGGCAGCTTCCAATCTACTACGTGAGCCGGGTGCTAAGGCAAGCCGAAACGCGGTACCCCATCCTGGAGAAGTTAGTCTTTGCCCTGGTAGTTTCGGCCAGACGACTCCGTCCATATTTTCAAGCCCACTCTATCAAGGTAGTCTCCGACCACCCCTTGAGGAGTATCTTGGACAGAGTGGAGCACTCCGGCAGGCTCGCCAAGTGGGCTGTGGAACTGAGCGAGTTCGATATCTCCTACCCCCCAAGGGTCGCAATCAAAGCACAAGCCGTGGCGGATTTCCTGGCCGACTTCTCGGCCGAGGTCGAGGCAGACACGGATATCTCTCGGCCGGTCCCCTGGAAGATGTTCGTAGATGGCGCGTCAGGGAGACACTCCGTGGGAGCCGGGGTGGTGCTGGTTAGTCCTCAGGGGACCAGGATTGAGCAAGCCGTCAAGATCCATTTTCCGATCACTAACAATCAGGCAGAGTACGAAGCCATGGTGGTTGGCTTGCGACTCGCCAAGGAACTGGCAATCAGAGATATCAGGGCTTTTACCGATTCCATGGTGGCGGCATCTCAGATTCGGGGAGAGTTCGAAGTCCGAGATCCCATCTTGCAGCAATATCTGGTTAAGGTCAAAGGCTTGATCGGGGGGTTCCGATCCTTTCACGTCGAGCACGTGCCCCGAGAGCGCAACTCCGAGGCAGACAATCTTGCGAAATACGGCCCTCGGGCTGGGGGAACCGCCATCGAGTTGTTCCGACCATCCATCGAAGAAGGCGAGTTGATGGAGATCGATCAGCGGGCCTCGTGGAGAGATCCGTTCGTCACGTTCCTGGAGACAGGCCGACTACCATCTGACGGGCAAGATCAAAGAAAGTTTCGGTATAAGGCCGCGTACTACTTGCTGCAGGACGGCGAACTCTATCGCAAGACCATTTCAGGCCCTCTGGCCCGATGCTTGTCAGAACTCGAGATTCCCCGGGTCCTCGAGGAGATTCACTCAGGAGAGTGCGGCAGTCACTCCGGGACCCGCACCCTGGAGCAAAGGATTCTAAGGCACGGTTACTTCTGGCCGACCATCCGAAAGGACGCAGATGCCTACTCCAGAAAATGCTCCCAATGTCAACTCTTCGCGCCCCTCGCGCTCCAGCCGGCTCAGCAACTTCGCTCGATTACCGCTCCGTGGCCCTTCGTAATTTGGGGAATGGATTTGATCGGCCCGTTCCCTCAAGCTAGCGGGCAAAGGAAGTTTGTCCTGGTAATGGTTGACTACTTCACGAAATGGATTGAGGCTAAGGCTCTGGCCAGGACCACGTCTCAAATCGTCAAAAACTTCATCTGGGGGGAGATCGCATGCAGGTTCGGGATCCCTCTGGCCATCATCACCGACAATGGGCCGCAGTTCGCCAGCCTGGAACTGGGGGACTTTTGTAAATAGTTGGGAACCGACCTTCGGTTCGCCTCGGTACATCACCCTCATAGCAATGGGCAGGTAGAAGCCGCGAACAAGCTCATCATCAACTTGCTGAAGAAGAAGATCACCAATCTCAAGGGGAATTGGGCCGAACAGCTCCCTTCCGTCCTCTGGGCCCTCAGGACCACCCCGAACTCAGCCACAGGGGAAACACCCTTCAAGCTGTCACACGGGTCCGAGGCGCTCATCCCGGTCGAATTTGAGGTGCATAGTCCAAGGGTCATCGCATCCGAAGACGGAAGCGAGGAATGGCGGTTAGAGAATGAAGAGGCTCAGAGGCTCTCCCTAGATTATGTGGAAGAGCTTCGGGACTTGGCCTCCATGCGCTAGGAGGAAACCAAGAGGCGCATGGCGAGACACTTCGACAAAAACGTCCGCTTGAAGAACTTCCTCGCGGGGGACTTGGTCATGAAGAAGGTGGACGCCGCTGGGCGGGGAGCCGCCGTAGGCAAGCTCCATCCCAACTGGGAAGGACCTTTCATCGTCCAAGAAGCCTTGACCGCAGGAGGCTATTACCTACAAGACCAAGCGGGAGAGCAGCTGCCTGGAACCTGGAGCGGGGATGATTTGAAAAGATTTTACCCGTAGCGGTAACTCATGTATCAATTTCTGTAAAAACTCTTAAATGAACAAAGAATGCGGGATTTCATCTTTTTTGTGTTAAATATACCTCAAGGTTTCTGAGTGTTTCCATGGTCCGCCTCGTAGTCGACCTCGGGAGACAACAGTCGGTTTGTTTTTCATATATAGCCCAGTACGGATGATGGGACGATGCTTCGGGATTTTAAGCGCTCTTGTAAGACCGAGCCTCTGTATTGTCGGCCGAGATCAGCTCCCCCCTTGCATATCGGCCTATGTCTCCCCGAGTGCATCTCTCTTCCGTCTGGAGGACCTGCGAGGAACAGATCTGCACCCTGATCTCCCGGACTCGAGGAGAGGCCGGCCTCGTAAAACACCCGGAAGAAGAACCTGCCAAAGACAGGGTATGGACGAGCCCGGAGGGAGGTATGTGAATTCCGAGCGCGTTCAAAAAGGACCCTCGATGAACACCACCCCCATCCTGATCGTACCTGTAAACGACCTTCACTGCCGAATCGGGATGCGGGACTCCAACCCGTTCTCACTAAATAAGCCTAGTTCGGACGATAGGACGAGGCTTCGGGACTTTAAGCGCTCTTGTAAGACCGAGCCTCTGCATTGTTGGCCGAGATCAGCTCCCCCTTGCATGTTGGCCTAGGTCTCCCCGAATGCATCTCTCTTCCGACCAGAGGAATTCTGAGGGACGGGTCTGGACACCAATCCCCCGATTCGGCAGGATCAAGAGCGTCCCTTCAGGGGGAGTTTCTTTCTTGCCAAGATGTCTCTGGGATTAATCTCCAAAATGTGTAAGAACGCAGGATTTAATTCAAGACTTCGAGTTGAGCAGCGTCGTAAGACCGGTATCCCCGCGAGCTCCTCTCCTCGGGAATCGGCCGATCTCCTCGATTGTAATCCAAGACTTCGAGTTGAGCAGCGTCGTAAGACCGGTATCCCCGCGAGCTCCTCTCCTCGGGAATCGGCCGATCTCCTCGATTGTAATCCAAGGCCTCGAGTTGAGCAGCGTCATAAGACCGGTATCCCCACGAGCTCCTCTCCTCGGGAATCGGCCGATCTCCTCGATTGTAATCTAAGACTTCGAGTTGAGCAACGTCGTAAGACCGGTATCCCCGCAAGCTCCTCTCCTCGGGAATCGGCCGATCTCCTCGATTGTAATCCAAGGCCTCGAGTTGAGCAGCGTCGTAAGACCGGTATCCCCACGAGCTCCTCTCCTCGGGAATCGGCCGATCTCCTCGATTGTAATTCAAGACTTCGAGTTGAGCAGCGTCGTAAGACCGGTATCCCCACGAGCTCCTCTCCTCGGGAATCGGCCGATCTCCTCGATTGTAATCCAAGGCCTCGAGTTGAGCAGCGTCGTAAGACCGGTATCCCCACGAGCTCCTCTCCTCGGGAATCGGCCGATCTCCTCGATTGTAATTCAAGACTTCGAGTTGAGCAGCGTCGTAAGACCGGTATCCCCGCGAGCTCCTCTCCTCGGGAATCGGCCGATCTCCTCGATTGTAATCCAAGGCCTCTAGTTGAGCAGCGTCGTAAGACCGGTATCCCCACGAGCTCCTCTCCTCGGGAATCGGCCGATCTCCTCGATCGTAATTCAAGACTTCGAGTTGAGCAGCGTCGTAAGACCGGTATCCCCACGAGCTCCTCTCCTCGGGAATCGGCCGATCTCCTCGATTGTAATCCAAGGCTTCGAGTTGAGCAGCGTCGTAAGACCGGTATCCCCACGAGCTCCCCTCCTCGGGAATCGGCCGATCTCCTCGATCGTAATACAAGACTTCGAGTTGAGCAGCGTCGTAAGACCGGTATCCCCGCGAGCTCCTCTCCTCAGGAATCGGCCGATCTCCTCGATTGTAATCCAAGACTTCGAGTTGAGCAGCGTCGTAAGACCGGTATCCCCACGAGCTCCTCTCCTCGGGAATCGGCCGATCTCCTCGATTATAATTCAAGACTTCGAGTTGAGCAGCGTCGTAAGACCGGTATCCCCACGAGCTCCTCTCCTCGGGAATCGGCCGATCTCCTCGATTGTAATCCAAGGCCTCGAGTTGAGCAGCGTCGTAAGACCGGTATCCCCACGAGCTCCTCTCGGGAATCGGCCGATCTCCTCGATGACGAGAATGAGGGGCCCGCAGGCTATGATCGACGACTAAGCCCGGTTCAATTTTCGTCGCGCGCGAGCAGACGAGCGGATCTCGCGCGAGTAGGCGAGCAGACCCCATGCGGGGAGGCGAACTGGAATCGCGCGAGTAAGCGACCCCCGGGGGGGTGCGAGTATGTCCCACACGCCACCCGCGCGGTTCTCAGCAGGTCCACGAGTATCCAGGTGCAGGGGCGAGTAGGTCCCGGCGAGCGGATGGGTGATGTCGGGACCATCCCCCTACGACCTAGCGAGCGTCCCTCTCCGAGCCTATGAGCCTAGCGAGTAACATCCAGTCAGAGGAAAAACCAAAACTTTGTATAAATCATTAAGTCAAAAATTTGATTTACAAAAAGAATATCGGCGAGCAACTAGGACTCGTCGTCGCCAGTATCAGGCTGATATTCATCATCCCCAACATCGCCGATATCCGCAAAGTCGTCGCTCTCTGCGGTCTCGCCGCTGCTGCTTCCGCTGCCGCTGCTGCTTCCGCTACCGCTGCTGCTTCCGCTGCCGCCGCTGTCAGAATCACCGGAGATGGTCGCCGACGACGCGCCATACGGCGGGACAGTCCCCTCGGCGAGCAGCTCGGGAATGAGCTCGTCGACAGTGAGCGGTTTCTCCCCCTCGACGAGCTAGCCCCCGAGCCTAAGGCGCGCGAGTATGACGTTCCCCGCCGCCCGCGCGATCCCGCGGCGAACGGAGGATCTCTCCACCCAGAGGACGCGCGATTGCTTCACCACTCGCGCCGGGTCCTCGGGTAGCGAGGTTGAGGAGTTCGGCCGTCCTTCAGCAGCGATCAACCTAGTCTCCATCACCGCAGCGCGAGTTTGGGCCGCCTCCAGCTCGGCCTGGGAGGCGGCGAGCTTCTCCTCGCACTCGGAGAGCTTCTTCGCCGCTTCTATCTCGACAGCCTGCGAGATGACCAACGTCAGAACCTATCAACGACACAAATCGAGCAACCCACCCAAGGACAGCTCACCTCGAAGTCCTTCCAACGGACTGACTGCATGTCGAGGTCGATGGCCTTCTTGGAGATGACCTTGAGGGCGTCGGTCACCTCCAACAGCTTCCTCACCGAGTAATGCCCCAGCTCGGCAGACCGCGCGAGCGCGCAGGCCGACTGATGGGCGAGCTCCGTCGGGGTCAGCTCCATGACGGACTCCGCGTCGGCCCGACCGTAGATGGCGTGGAGGACGGCGAACGCCTCCCCATTGTCCTCCCAGTCAGTCGACCAGGACGGGAGGTTGGTGCTCAGCGACACCGAATTTTCCCCCGCCGTCCAGGTCACGAGCGGGCGACCGAAGGCGTCCACCACCCCCTGCCCGAGGCCGTAGTTGGGGTGGAAATGGGGCGACTGGGCGCCCGTCGGCGACCGGCAATCGACGGATCGCGGCGACGAGGTCTTCGCCCTCTTCCTCGCGGGACCCTGCGAGCTGGCCCGCGACTTTCCCTTAACCGCCTTCTTCTCCCCAACGTCGGCAGGGGGGCGAGAATCCGACTGCGTGGCGGCGACTTCCTTCGCCAAAGGAAGCGGCTTCTCCGGAAGCTCGTTGGAAACTGCAAAAACACGCGACAAGGTTAGCTTCAGCGGCAAAAGGGCGAGCGAGTAACCAGGGCGTATTTCGAGTTCAGCATACTTTCGTTAGGGTGGACTGGCTCGAGCACGTTGACATTTAGTCGCCAGAAAATGACGTCAAAACGCCGACCGCGAAAGTATTCGAAGAGCTGCTCGCGAGCTCCTTCGAGGATGGGGGGAAGGAAGGCGACATCGGCTGGTTGATGCGGCCTGCCGAGAATACCGCC
Organism: Platanthera zijinensis; assembly: GCA_039513925.1. Taxonomy (NCBI): domain Eukaryota; kingdom Viridiplantae; phylum Streptophyta; class Magnoliopsida; order Asparagales; family Orchidaceae; genus Platanthera; species Platanthera zijinensis. Next base: position 29,720,021 of record CM077087.1, on the reverse strand, counting down.
GAAGTCGCCATGGACGACAATCAGCTGCTCGCTCCAGCGATGGACCTTGTTCGCGGTCCCGACCAGGGTGCAGACATGGCTGCTAAAAAAGATGACCCCCTCCGAGGTCGCCACAAAGGCGAAGATGCGGCGGAAGACGGAGAGGTCGAAAGCGATCCTCTCTTCCCGAAGGAAGCAGAGGAATCCCATGATGATCGCCACGCCGTTGGGATTGATCTGCGCAGGGACAATCCCGAAGTAACGCAGGATCTCGCAGAATTCCGGCCAGAAGGGCAGCCGCAGGCCTGCGTCGAAGTGACGCAGCGACATTACAAGCGAACCCTCAATATGGGTATTGAGGCGCTCGCTGCGAGTGGGGAGTCTTGCCGAGTATTCGTCAGGCAGGGAGCGTTCCTTGAAGGTCGCCAGTTCCTTCTCGGTGGTTATGGACCTCTTAAAAGCCGCATCTGCGAAGTTAATTGCATGGGCCTGTCGGCGAGCGCTGGCGTCGTCACCGACCATGATGGCGAGATCCGAAAGCAACGAGAGCGCCGAGTTGATTGTTCAGATACTCGGCAGGAGGAAAGAAGGTCGCTACAGCAATACGCTTTATGACCCACCTACCCCTCCTATTTATAGATATGACAAGTCCAAAAGGGGGGGGGGGGTCAGCCGTCTCAGCGAGTATCTAACGAACTCGCGCGATGAAGATAAACCTGCGACATTATCAAGTGAACTAAAGCTCGGCACGTCAAAAAATAACAGCGCGCACACAGAGGCAGGAACATTCGCACACATGAATTAATCAAATTAGAAATGGATGTCCGGAAGTACAAGTCGCGCAAGGCGAGTTACACATTCGAAAAATAAAAAACTATGGCGCCCTCGGCCGCTCAGGAGGGTGCGGATGTCGCCCGGCCCAGCCGATCTCGCGTGCACGCCGGTAATGCTCCGTCGCCAGCGCTGTCGCATCATCGCCGAGCCTGAGCTGCTCCTCCATCCTCGCCAGACGTCCAGCGGACCCCATGCTCGCCCGGATGCCGGCCAGCTCGTCAAGCACCAGCTGCAGACGGTGGTTGTTCAGTTGCAGCTGGCGGTCGTTCTCTTTGACCACGTGAAAGCGACCTTCATAGCTTTCCAAGGTCGACTGGAGCCCTTCGACCTTGGCCATCCTCGCCTCCAGAGCCGAGATACGTCGGTGAGAATCGCAGATAGCGAGCTGGTCAAACTTGCTCTCCAGCTCCATGTGGGCGCGAATGGCGGCCTGGCGATACTCGCTCCCGGACAGCCCGATAGCGTCGAGGAAAGTCGCCCCAGAGGTCGTCGGGCAATCTGACAAAGCAGGAAGATGGATCGTCAGGACAGAGAGCAAAAAGCAGAGCGGTATTCAGTGGTAGGAGGCTCACCACGGCGAGGAGATCGGGATCGGCGCGGCGAAGGAGGTCGCCCGGAGGTATCTCGCCTCCCCGAAGAGCTGCTCGGAAGATCGGCAGGCCTGCCCTGCCCGCGCTCTCCAGACCCTCGGCCGACGTAGTCGGGGTCTCCAACCCGCGGAGGAAAGTAGGGTGGCCGAGGCCTCTCCGGCTTCTTCACCGGCGGCGAAGCTTGAGATGAGCTCGCAGAGTGGTGCGGAGCCCTCGGCGCAGGAGGCGGAGGAGGTCGCGGATAGTCCGACTTCGACAGAGGCGGCGGAGGGGGCAGGCCGGTGCTCGGCGTCTGGCCAGGAGTGGCCGCCGCGGGCGGCGGCGGCGGTAATGGAGCGCTCACCGGGGGTATCTTCTCGCCGCTCGCAACAGCAGAGGCCGTCGTACTCGCCGGAGGAACCTCGCGCACCGGCCCAGATGACCCGGCAGGGGTGGCCTTCGCCGGCAGTTCCTTGCTCGCAGGCGGGGGGTCCTTCGCCAACGCCGCCCCAGACGCCTTCCCCGAGCTGAGGCCTATCCTGACCGTGCGGGCGATCTTGAACGGCCTGTCGGCCGCCAGGGCGAGTAAGGGCGCCGAGCTGAGGGGGACGACATCAAGTGCCGCGTCCACGGCAATCGGAGAATCTGCATAAGGAAAGAAGTCAGCAAAGTGGCGGCGACAACCCAGCAAGGAAGAGTTCGAGGTAGCGACCTGTCAGGGTGACGACCTCGGCCTGAGACACCACGGGCTCCTTCACGACCGCGGGCTCCTCGGTCGCTCCCGCGTTCTCCAGCGGGCTGCCCCGGGTCGATCCGGGGAGGTCGTCGAGCCCTAGGTCGTTCAACACCCTCTGGGTGGTGGACGACACTACAGGATTGTCGGTCGCCGCGGCGACCTGGTGCGCCAGTGGAGGCGAGCCGACCACCGTAGTGGCGGGCTGCTTGACCTTTTTCGTCTTCTTCTTCTTCTTCGGCGGGAGCAACGAAGTAGGATCGTCCTCGCGCGGTCTTTTCGACCTGGCTATGCCGAGGAGGCCCGACAGAGCAGCGAGATTGTCCTTCAACAGCTGTTCAGCATCCAACATCTTCGGCGAGCTCCAGGGATCGTCTCAAAAACGAAGCCCCCCCTATTTATAGACTACTCTACCAGCAGGCGACGATGCGAACTGTTCAGATACTCGGCAGAGGTCCTCGCCGAATAAGCGTTGGATGATTCTTTCCGGGCTCCTGCGTCGCCCAAAAAGAGCGGGGATTGTGTACAACCCATATTCGACGAGGGAGGGCCCTACCACCGCCAGGTCATCAAAAGTCAAAGTCAACAAGACAAGGTGGGGATCCAGACCAGCACCCCGGGCCGCGGAAGGTTCGGGCGAGTAAGGCGAGTTCCCCAGGCCAACTCGCCAGGTGGCGACTATGGCCAGATGCTCGCCTCTTCAAGGCGAGCTCCCCGGGAAAGTCGCCAACTCGCCAGGGGGGGTATAAGTAAGACCCCCCCCCCCCCTCTTTGGTTTTCCCTATAAATAGGACCCCAGGGGTACGAAGGAGGGACAAGCAATTCTCGGCCTGAGCCCTTGCGAGCCCCAGCAACTGCCCTTGACTCGTTATTGCTCAGCTCGCCTCCTTCGTACCTAGCTCGGCCAATCTGGTTGAGAAGGGGTTGCTTCTCCTAAGCAACTGGGTACGTGGTGGGACCTTCCCGCCGTAGCAACCTGGGGTCTTGTTTGCGCAATTCGTTCCTGTTTCCTGACCATAGATCATCTTCCCGACTGGTCGACCAGTAACTTCAGGTTGCCTAGTCCGATTTCTGAGGTTGAGAATTTCTCGGCTTCAACACCAGCGGCGCAACGCATTGCTATGGAAAATGAGTTCCAACGGTTAACGCAAGGGGAAGATAGCGTGGATATCTACTTGCATGAGTTTACCAGGTTGGGACGGTATGCGGGCACAATCTTCGCGGATGACCAAAGGAAAACGAATCGGTTCTATGAAGGATTGCGGGATGAGTTGTGATTCCTGCTTTCGAGTTCAGTGAACCAAGGGTTTCAGGCGTTGGTTGATACTGCGTGTGCGTTGGAGAAGGACATGCGGCGGGTGCAAGGGAGCAAAGGCTTAGTTGTGTCAAAGCCAGAGGTTCAAGCACCTCGCCCGAGCAAATCGTTTTACCAGAAGAAAGGGGGCAAGAGGTCCAAGCCGTCTGGGCAAGTGACTACGACCGTTGTGTCGGGAGCGACATCAAGGCCGGATTCTCGTACATGCTATAACTGTGGCCGGGTGGGGCATATAGCTCGTGATTGTCGGGTTGTTCAGCCCAAAGGGGATAAGAAAGCGGGTGCGTCGTATGCTGAGAAGGGCAAAGCGGTGGTTGATTCCTCTGCGTCTCAGGCACAGCCCCGAATCTATCAGCTTGGCCAACAGGAAGCGATTAAGCAAAGTGACGTCGTCACAGGTACGAGTTGATTTAGCTTACTTGCTTATGTGCTATTGTTTTTGGTTATGTATAGCTTGTGCATGTGTGTGTGTTGCAGGCTTTGTCCTGATTCGGAATAATTTGGCGAGAGCCCTGTTTGATACGGGTGCTTCGCATTCTTTTCTGTCTGAGGATTTCGTATCTCGCATTGGGGCACCAAGTCATGTGACGGTGGATAGTACAAGGGTGTTATTGCCGAATGGCTGTGTGATGCTTGCGGATAGGGCTTGCGATGTGGATGTGCAAATAGGAAGTCGGGATTTCGGTTTGAGTGCAGTTGTGCTACCGTTGTCGGAGTTTGATGTGATCTTTGGTATGGACTGGCTCTCGGAGCAGCGTGCCTTTATTGATTGCAACTCTAAGGAGATTACACTGGGCCAGAATACCGGACTTATGACGAAGTTCGCTGGTATGCGAGGAGTTGGCGGGACTCTGTTGTCTGCACTCCAAGTCGTCAATGCTGTTCGGAAGGGCGCGGAGTTATTCTTCACGCTAATTCAGGCTGTTGAGCCAAAGGCCAGTGTCAGTGAAGTACTAGTTGTGTCAGAGTTTGCCGATGTGTTTCCTAAAGATCTTCCTGGGTTACCACCCCAGCGGGAGATTGACTTCTCGATTGAGTTGGTGCCAGGTGCGAAACCTGTGGCCCGCTCTCCATATCGCATTGCGCCAAAAGAGATGGCTGAGTTGAAAGTCCAATTGCAAGAGTTGTTGGAGCAGGGATATATACGCCCAAGTATGTCACCTTGGAGCGCGCCTGTTCTATTTGTGAAAAAGAAAGACGGTAGCTTACGGTTGTGTATTGACTACCGCGAATTGAATAAGCTGACGGAGAAAAACAAATATCCGATCCCGCGGATTGATGACCTCTTTGATCAGCTGGCAGGATCAACGGTCTATTCCAAATTGGATTTGAAATCGGGATATTATCAGCTGCGGATTAGGGAAGGTGATATTCCCAAGACGGCGTTTGGAACACGCTACGGTCATTATGAGTTCACGGTAATGCCGTTTGGCCTATGTAATGCGCCTTCGGTATTTATGGACCTAATGCATCGAACGTTCCGAGAGTACTTGGATTTGTTTGTTATTGTGTTTATTGATGACATCTTAGTATACTCTCAGTCGGAAGAGGATCACGCAAACCATTTGCGGTTGGTCTTGCATACCCTGCGGAGGAATAAGCTTTTTGCCAAGTTCTCAAAGTGTGAGTTCTGGCTCTCTTCAGTAGCCTTTTTAGGCCATGTGGTAAGCGGAGAAGGTATCGCGGTGGATCCGTTGAAGATAAGTGCCATCCGAGATTGGCCAGTGATGTCTTCAGTGGCCGAGGTTAGGAGCTTCCTTGGACTTGCGGGCTACTATAGACGGTTTGTGGAAAACTTCTCACGGATTGCTTTACCTCTGACCACGCTGACGAGAAAAGATCAAAAGTTCATTTGGACGCCGGAGTGCGCGCGAGCTTTTAAAGAATGGAAGAGTCGTTTGACCACGGCGCCTGTGTTGACATCGCCATGTGGTACAGATGGGTATGAGATCTATAGTGATGCTTCCGGGAGCGGCTTAGGCTGCGTTCTTCTGCAGTTTGGTAAAGTGATTGCTTATGGCTCGCGCCAGTTGAAAGTGCATGAGCAGAATTACCTCATCCATGATTTGGAGTTGGCGGCGGTAATCTTTGCGCTCAAGTTGTGGCGGCACTATCTATATGGCGTTAAAGTGGATATCTATACAGATCATAAAAGCCTAAAGTATTTGTTGGATCAGAAGGATCTGAATATGCGACAACGAAGATGGATGGAGTTCCTTGGGGACTACACCTTCGAGATTCACTATACTCCCGGGAAGGGAAATGTGGTCGCTGATGCTTTGAGTCGAAAGACTCCAGTACGGGCAAGCTAGTTGCAGAGGCATGATCAGCATTTAATTCAGGAATTGGAAGCATTGGAGATATCTTGTGTTGACAAGGGTTCGTCAACCGATGCATACTTGAACTGGACGGAGGTGCAATATGACCTTACGGACAGAGTTCGGCGAGCAACGGAGCTTGATGAAAGCCTCCAGCGCTATGCAAAAGATGGGTCGGATGACCAATTCTCTTGGGATAACGGTTTGTTAAGAAGAAATGGTCGAGTGTGCGTCCCGAGTGTGGGTAAATTGAGGGAAGAGTTGATGTACGAAGCTCACTTTGCAAAGTACTCAGTTCACCCAGGGAGCACAAAGATGTACAGAGATCTGAAAAAGCTGTTCTGGTGGCCCGGATTAAAGAAAGATGTCGCACGTTATGTGGCTGAATGCAATACCTGTGCGTTGGTGAAAGCAGAATGCTAGAAGCCTGGCGGTTTCCTGAAGTCGTTACCTATTCCGGAGTGGAAGTTCGATGATATTTCGATGGATTTCGTGCATGGGTTGCCGAGATCTCAACGCGGTCATGATTCAATCTGGGTGATTGTGGACCGGTTGACAAAAGTGGCGCACTTCCTTCCAAACAGAAGAGACGATTCAGTGGAAACCTTGGCCAAGCTTTATGTGGAGCAGGTTGTTCGACTGCACGGTGTTCCCCGGAGCATCGTTAGTGACCGTGATGGGCAGTTCACATCGAATGATTGACGGCTCGTTCATCAAATGTTGGGTACAAAGTTAGCGTTTAGTACGGCCTTTCATCCCCAAACGGATGGCCAGACTGAACGAACCAACAGAACGATGGAGGATATGCTCCGCATGTGCGTCCTAGATTTTGGTAAGAGATGGGAAGATTATATATTTCTTGTCGAATTTGCCTATAATAATAGCTACCAAGCGAGTATTGGTATGGCGCCATTTGAAGCTTTATATGGTCGGAAATGCAGTACACCGTTAGCTTGGGCAGAAGCAGGCGAATCTAAGCTGAGTGGGAAAAAGGAAGTCGAAGAAGCTACCTCGCTCATACGCTCTATTCGGGAGAGGCTATTGATAGCCCAAGATCGTCAAGCAAAGTACTACAATGCCAAACACCGGAACGTGGAGTTCGCGGTGGGTGATTGGGTATATTTGAAGATCAAACTCTTCAAAGGCGTGTCCAGGATTCGGCGTTTGAAAAAGCTAAGTCCGAGGTGTTGGGTACATTGGAAAATGTGTACCTGATTTGAAGAAGCCCAACTTAGCTCAATGATATACATCAAGGTGTATTTGATGTTATTTTAAGTTGACATGTGCAGGTGGAGAATTGATAAAGTATGCAGAAAAATTCTAAGTCCAAGTGTCGACACAAAGGAAGCAGTGTCGACACACAGAAGAAAATAGTCGACACAACACTGGGAAGCAGTGTCGACACATAGCAGTTAGTCTACAACTACACTGGGAAAAAGTGTCGACACAGAAGAAGTAAGTCGACACAACACTGAGAATTTGTGTCGACACAGAAAAAGAGTCGACACAACACTGGGAAATTGTGTCGACACAAAAGAAAAGAGTCGACACAATATTGGGAAATTGTGTCGACACAGAAGAAAAGCGTCGACCTCAAACATTGGGAGAATGTGTCGACACAGAAGATTATAGTTGATCTCAAGATTGTCGACATCATCTGAATGTGTCGACACAGAAGAAAATAGTCGACCTCAAGTTAGTCGACACCAGCAGAATGTGTCGACACATTGTGATTAAGTCGACACATAATAGCAGAGTTAAAAAATGAATGTGTCGACACCTGAAGGCTAAGTCGACACTTACTAAAGTTATGATTCTACAACAATTGTGTCGACACACAGGACTTGTGTCGACACACTGAAGAGTCAAGATCAAGTTATTTGCAGAAGAAGCTGTGTCGACTCAAAGGCAACTTAGTCGACATCACTGAAGATTGTGTCGACACCAAAGTCAATTATGTCGACACAAATAGACAGATTGTCTCGACACTTTCTGACAGACTGTTTCAACAACTTGTGATTCAAGACTAAGGCACAGGACTTGTTTGAAGACTTGACAGCTGTGGGTTATCACCGGTTAACTGAAGTTGTCAGACTTGTCAGAAAACGGTTAGAAACCGGATCAGCCGGTTACCATGAAGAATGTCTATAAATAGACAGATTCAGAAGGAGAAAAGGATGAACAACATATAGAACTGACCTTTTGAAATACATTGGATCAGAAAGTGGAGAAGGATTACAATTCTACTCATTTCAAGAAAGTGCTAGGCACTTAAGAAGATCTTCTCCGGGAGATCTAAGAAGACTATCTAAGGATAGATCTAAGAAGAGTTCTAATCAGAATTCAGAAGAATCATTCAAAGTTCTGGATAGAGAGAGATCAAGTCAGAATTTGAAGAAGAAGAAAGAATCCACCAGTAGATTCTCAAGAAGCTGTTTGGAATCAACTCAGCTAAGTACATTTTCAAGAAGCTTTGAAGAAGGCTAAGAAACAGTTGATTGCATCAGCTGATCAAGAATTGTCATTGCCTTTTCTCTCTCAACTTTGGCAAGACAATTAAAACAATCTTTTCTATATTTCTGTAGGATTTGTTTATACAGATCTGAGTTGTAAGCCTATGTTATAAAGGCTGAGTGTAAGAGTGTTGAACTCTGAGTGGTAGGGCTGTTTGCCTGAGTGTAGGAGAAGGATATTCTCTGAGTTGTAGGCCTTGGGGCAAGGCTGAGGTAGGGCAGTTGTGCCTGAGTTGTAGGAACCAGTTGGGTTCTGAGTTGTAAGATCTATTGATCTGAGATAAGTGGAAGTTTGGCCGAATCTAGCATACTGCTAGATAGGTGAAGGGGGAAAGTGGATGTACCCAGACCTTGGGGAACCACTATAAAACATAGTGCAATCTGTGATGTTTTTGTTTTCTGTGATTGCTGTGTTTATTATATTAGTTATTAAATTGAATTCTGCCTAGAAGTTTTAGAAAGAGAAGCAGAACCTATTCACCCCCCCCCCCCTCTAGGTGTTTAGGCTGCCTTGAAAGTTAAACTATCAAGTGGTATCAGAGGGAGGTTCCTCAAAAAGGACTTAACAGTCTGAGGAAGATCTGATAGGCAGATTCAAGAATCAAGAAGATGGGTTCTGGAGAGAATCATAAGGAGCTAGGGTCAATGAAATTACCCATATGCAAGAAGGAAATCTTTGGGATCTGGAAAGAAAGAGTCAGATTGTTTATGGAAGCATCTGACCCAAGGATTTACATCACAGTACAGGAAGGCCCCTTCATACCAATGAAGATATCTGTTCTTGATGCAAATATCCAAACACCAAAGACTTATTCTGAAATGACCAAGGATGAAATCATCTTGGCAACCATGGACAAAAGGGCACAGAACATCATTGTCAGTGCCATAGATGATTCAACATTTCAGAATCTGATTCACTACAAGACCTCCAAGGAGATGTGGGACACATTGATTGTCTATATGGAGGGATCTGAAGAAGTAAGGCTGGACAGAAAATCTATGCTAAATCAGGAGTATGAAAGTTTTAGACAAGGAAAATCTGATAGCATAACTGAGTGCTATAAGAAATTCTATAGAATTGTGAATGAGCTAATATCCTATGGAAGAGTCTTCAGTACCTATGAACTGAATGACAAATTCTTAAGATCCTTATCAAAGGATTGGGATACAAAGATCTGTGCCATAAGAGAAGTGGCAAAATTGGCAGAGATATCTCCTCCAACTCTGTTTGGAAAGTTGCTATCCTATGAAATGCAACTTATGGTAAGGAAGGAGGAGGAAAGAAACTCAAGAGGAGAGCATAGAGAAAAGACTGTGGCATTTAATGCTGAAGCCACTAGAAAGAATAGGAGGAAATCACCATCTCCTCCTAAGGAAGTTGAAGAAGGTAGTTCTGAAAATTCAGATAAGGGTTCAGTCAGCTGTGATTCAGATGCAGACTTTGCTGCATTCACTAGGCAATTTCAAAGGTTCTTGAAAAAGAAGCAATGGAAGTCTAGGCCTTCCTCATCACAGCAAGTAGATGACTATTATCAGAAGAGAAGGTCATCAAGGAAAGAGAAAAGCAGGTCAAAGCCCAGCAAAGCCACTACTTCAAAGATTGTCTGCTATTGTTGCAATAGGCCTGGACATGTAGTGGCTGATTGTCCTGACAAAAGGAAGGAATCTTCAGAAAAGAAGAAGACTTATCAGAAAGGCAAGAAGGAGAAATCCTTTGTAGCAAAGAAAGATAAAAGTCTGTCAGACCAGTCAACTTCAGAATCAGGATCTGAAGCTGAAGCATATATTGGATTATATGCTGCATCTGAGGAAGAGGAGTTTATGCAGTTGCTAGACTCCATCAATGAACATCAATGCATGGGTTTGATGACAAGATCAGAAGAGGACCTATGCCAGAATCAGTCTGGTTCTAATGAGGTATACTGTCCTTCTTGTACATCTGTTTGTAATACAAGTGAAGAATCAGCTACATCTGCATCAAGTGATGAAGATGTATCTGGATCTGAAAGAGATGTCTATCAATTGATAGACAAGTATGGGGACCTGTTGCAGGCCCTTAAGAAAAGCAAGAACCTGGTTAAATCACAGGCTCAGGAAATTGCTGATCTAAGGGTTGCAACAACTGAGTTAGAAAAAGTCCTTGATCAAAAGTTAGCTGAAATTGCCAAGCTGAAGAATATAACTATTATTCAGATGGGCACAATTAATTATACTAATGATCAAGTAAAGAGTCTGGAGGACAGACTTAGAATTGAAAGGGATTTAGTGGCTAGTTACTCTAAGCCAAAATCTTTCTTACCCTTGATAGATGAATTTGTCACTCAGAAGGGTAAGGCTGGATTAGGATTTAAGGGTAACTCCAGGGCTGGCAGATTCAAGAGGAAAGGCAAAGCCCCTATTCAGCCACTAAACCCTTCAGTCCCCATAAGGTTTGGTAAGGAGAAAGTGCCTTCTAACATATATGATCATGAAGACATTCAGGATCATATTAAGATAAATGTTCTGAAGAACAAGGGTGTTAAGGCAAGCAGGCCTACCTATAGTCATAAACCCTATGGTTTTAAGAAATCAGTAGGTGAAGTTGCAACAGCACCAGCAATGAACAGAAATGCTTCTGACAAGGATGTATCTAGATCTAGATACAATAAGTTTGAATGTTGGTGCTGTGGCAAGAGGGGTCATTTTGCATTGGACTGCTGGTATAACACAAGTGTTATAAAGAATAAGAGTCTACCTGTTAGAAGAGGTTATGATAACTTTATTAAGGCTAACCTGAACCAAGGACCCAAGACTTACTTGGGTTCTAAGGGTAAGTAATTCTGTATTGCAGGTGAATCCAAGTTACCATGCCCCTATATGGTACTTGGATAGTGGTTGTTCCAGGCACATGACTGGAACAAAGGGGCTGCTGAAGGAGTATTCATCTGTCAAAGATGGACATAAAGTGATCTTTGGTGGATCTGAAAAAGGAGTCATCAAAGGATTTGGTAACATCTCTTCAAACCTAATTACTATCACCCAAGTGGCCTATGTAAAAGGTTTGAAACATAATCTAATAAGCATAAGCCAGCTGAGTGATCTAGGATATGACATTTCATTTGGTAAGGATGGATGTCATATCAAAAGGTCAAGTGATCAAGAGATCATATTGACTGGGTATAGGAAGAGAAATGTGTATTGCCTTAATTTTGAATGTGAGAATAAGGCATCCCCCATTTGTCTTGTAGCTGATGACAATGCTTCTCATTGTGTTAAGTGGCACAAGAGATTGGCTCATCTAAACTACAAGACAATTGGCCAACTCTTTAGTAAAGAACTAGTGAGGAATGGGCCTCAAGTTAAGTGTATAAAGGAAGGGGTATGCTCAGCTTGTCAAAAGGGCAAGCAGACAAAAACCTCATTTCAAAGCCTTGAAAACAAGGATTCTGTGAGGTGCTTATACCTCTTGCATATGGATCTTTTTGGTCCTATGCCAGTTCACAGTCTAGGTAGGAAGGTCTACACTCTAGTGGTTGTAGATGACTATTCTAGATTTACATGGGTGTTCTTTCTGAGACAAAAATCTGAAACCCCAAGTGTATTATTTAATTTTGTAAAGCAAATTCAGAATGAACTGAATAGTACAGTGGTCAAAATTAGAAGTGACCATGGTACTGAGTTTCAATCTGAAAGCATAACAAACTTGTGTATAGACTTTGGGATTTTCCAAGAGTTCTCCTCACCTAGAACACCTCAGCAAAATGGTATTGCTGAAAGAAAGAATAGAACATTAATTGAAGCTGGTAGAACTCTATTGAGTGACACCTCTCTCCCAGAATATTTTTGGGCTGAGGCAGTTAACACTGCTTGTCATGTCATCAATAGGGCTTCTATCACCAAAGGCCACAGAAAGACTCCCTATGAGATTGTGAAAGGCAGAAAACCAAACCTATCCTATTTTAGGATCTTTGGTTGCAAATGCTATATACTTAACAATGGCAAGTCATATTTGACCAAGTTTGCTGCCAAATCCCAGGATGGGATATTTGTTGGGTACAGCACAAATAGTAAGGCCTATAGAGTCTTCAACTTAACTACTCAAGTTGTTGAAGAATCTGTGCATGTTGTATTTGATGAAACAAGATTAATCAATTGTGAGTTGTCTTGTAGATCAAATGACTCAACAGGTATAAGCAAGAAGATGGACAAGCTCTCCATTGCTGAAGCTTCAAAGGAAGAGGGAGCATTGGAAAATGAAGGCTGCTGTCCAGGGGGAGTACAAGAGATAATGGAAGCTGATGAAAACCAAGAGGAACAGCAGGATGAAGAAGCTGGAGATGCACAACCTGAAGGGAATCTACCTCCAGCTATAAGATATCTAAGAGATCATCCTACTGATCAGATAATTGGTGATCCAAGACAAGGAGTGCAAACTAGAAGCAGAAATCAAAGCACAGTTTTGCATTCTAGTTTCTTGTCCCAAATGGAACCTAAGAAGTTTGAAGAAGCTATCCAAGACCAGCACTGGATTGATGCTATGCAAGAGGAGCTGAATCAATTTAGAAGGTGCAAAGTCTGGGAGCTTGTTCCTAAACCAAGAGGCACAACATAATTGAAACTAAGTGGATCTATAGGAACAAGCTAGATGAAAATGGAATAATAGTAAAGAATAAAGCAAGATTGGTTGCAAAAGGATACAGGCAGGAAGAAGGGATTGACTTTGATCAAACCTTTACTCCAGTAGCAAGGCTGGAAGCAATCAGAATGTTCCTTGCCTATGCAGCCTACCAAGACTTCAAAGTATACCAGATGGATGTGAAGTCAGCATTTCTGAATGGTGATCTTAAAGAAGAAGTATATGTAGAGCAGCCATCAGGTTTTGTAGATCCTCTTAAACCTGATTCTGTGTATAAGCTTAGGAAAGCTTTGTATGGGTTAAAACAAGCTCCAAGGGCTTGGTATGAAACCCTGTCTACCTTCCTCATTGAGAATAAATTCTCAAGAGGAAAGATAGACAAAACTCTATTCCTTAGGGAATCCAAAGGAAAGATCATCTTAGTCCAGATCTATGTTGATGACATAATCTTTGGATCTACTGAAAACAACCTTTGTAAAAAGTTTGCCAAACTTATGCAAGGGAAGTTTGAGATGAGCAGTATGGGAGAACTTAAGTTCTTCTTGGGACTCCAAGTAAGACAGACTGATGATGGATTGTCCATATCCCAGTCTAAGTTCACCAAGGAATTAATTAAGAAATATGGTATGGAGTCATCCTCCTCCATGAGAACTCCTATGGGGACAAGTATACCAATATGCAAAGATGAGGCAGGTAAACCTGTTGATGAATCATTGTATAGAGGAATAGTGGGGTCTCTACTATATCTCACTGCTAGTAGACCTGACATTATGTATGCAACATGTGTCTGTGCTAGGTACCAAGCCTGCCCTAAAGAATCTCATTATACTGCAGTCAAAAGGATTCTGAGATATCTAAAGGGCACTCCTACTCTAGGTCTTTGGTACCCTAGGAATAGAGATTTTCAACTAACAGGCTATTCAGATGCAGATTTTGCAGGATGTAGAGAGGATAGAAAGAGTACTACAGGTACTTGTCAATTCCTGGGAGGAAGACTAATATCTTGGAGTAGTAAAAAAACAGACTAGTGTGGCAATTTCCACAGCTGAGTCAGAGTATATTGCTGCTGGAAGCTACTGTGCACAGCTATTATGGATGCAGCATCAGCTTAAAGATTATGGTATTCAGGTAAGTAGAACACCCCTTTTATGTGATTTTAAGAGTGCTATTTCTATTGCTAATAATCCAGTTTCTCATAGTAGAACTAAGCATATAGAAATCAAATATCATTTTCTTAGAGAACATGTAGAAAAAGGTGACATCTCATTGGAATTTGTAAAAACAGATTATCAAATAGCAGATGTATTTACTAAGCCTTTAAATGAAACCAAATTCAATAAATTCAAAATTGAATTAGGTATGTTAACCATTGATTAATGTATTAAACAAAATCATTAACAATGCTATTGAAATGGTTTATAAGTAAGTAAAAGTAGTAACAACATAATCAAGTGTTAAAAAGGACACATTGAAGTTATAGAAATTGGCTAAGTAAGAATGTGTCGACACATTCAGTAATAATGTGTCGACTCAGAGAAATTATGTCGACAAGTCAGAAATATTGTGTCGACACAGAAAATATGTGTCGACACTTAAGAGTTTTATTGTCGACTTAACCAGAAATGTAATGTCGACTCAACCAGAATTATGGTGTCGACACTTACAAAATATGTGTCGACACTTGTCCTTAGTGTCGACACAGAATTTCTGTCTTTCTACTATGTATCCAAGGTGTCGACATAACCACAAATTGGTGTCGACACATAGTAGGCTGAAGAAATGTCGAGTTAATAGAAGCCTGTGTCGACACATTCCGTCTGTGTCGACACATTTAGACTGTTTTTGGCGCCCTTTGAACTTCTTTCAACAGAAGCTATAAATAGGTCAAAAGCTCTTTGTGTCGACACGCTTTCAAGGTTTTCGAGACTCAAACCCTGTGTCGACAGTCTTTCTTTCTCTCTTCTCTCAAGCTTTCTCGACACAACGATGGCGCCAAGGATTGAAGATAACATCAATGAAGGATATGAGTTAGTGCGCCAGGCCTTTGCAGAGGCGCCGCCTGATGTTCAAGGAGTTATCACCCTTCTCTCTGCATCAGGGTTAGAATTTCTCATTTCAGAACCAACTAAGATCTGGAAGAAGGAGGTGCATGAGTTCTTTATCTCTGCATCAGTCCATTCTACTGGCCTCAAGATTAAGTCCACTGTTCAAGGGACGAAGGTAAAGATTAATCAAAGAAGTTTAAGAAAGATCTTCCAACTGCAAGTGGTTGAGAATGAAGAGGAAGTTCCTATATCTAAGACAAAGGAAGCCCTTCAATGGTGTGGCCTGGATTCAGGATTGAAGATTGGAGCTGCATTCAACAGAAAAGGAATGAATCAGCAAGGGAAGTTCTTGTCTGAAGTAGTTGGAAAGGTAATCCTCTGCAAGACAGGTGGACATGATAGGATTTCTGCCTATATGTTCAGCCTGATGACCAGGATAGTTTTTACTATTCCTACTGATTGGTCAGGAGTGCTCTTTGACAAGATCAAAGAGGGAATCAAGAAGCCTAACATGGCTAGGATCATGAGCCTGTACTTCACTGGAGTGATTCCTGATGTGATGCAGCAGCTGCAAGGGAGTAAGATTAACCATATGAGAAGAATGGATATGAGACTATTCTCCAGGTGGGATAGGGTGCTGTCCAAGGATGTGCCTGAAGAGAGCAGGCCAGACACCCCTGTGCAATCCCCTACACCAAATCAAGAATCTGAACAAGTACAAGAAGGGACACAGCTTGACTCAACTGTGGTCCAGGAAGTATCAACACCTGCACAGATGCAGGGGGAGCCAGTTACCACTTCTGCTCCAAAGGTATCTACTCCTGCTTAGGTATAGGGGGAGCTAATGTATTTTACTATAAAAGACATTGCTCATATTCTTATAACTGCACAGGTTCAGGGGGAGCTAGTGTCCACACCTACTCCTGCCACTACTAATATTGAGGTGCAAGTCCAAGAGGAAGCACAGTTAAACATATCTCAAGATTTAACTGCTGCAGAAGTGACCACTCAACTGGAATTTACTATGGAGGAATTATTCCCAGATGTTGATACTACTGCTGATAAAGAAGGAGGTGGACCAGATATTGAGAAGTCCATAGGAATGGACATTGATCAGGAAGCTGCTGTGGAAACACAGGTTGAGGATGAGCCTGTGGATGTTGAAGCTGAGCAATAACTCCCTGGAACAGATACAATTCATCATCCACAAGAAAGAATTCATGTAGATACTTCCTCTGACACAGAAACTGAAGAAGCCAGAGTGGCTAAGAAAAGAAAACTTATTGTCTTTAAGAGAAGAAGCAAGAACTATAAGCAGGCATTACAGACCACAACTCCACAAGTTTCTCCAGCCTTTGATTACAATAAATTTATGGTAGATCTTCAAGTAAAATTGGATGACCAAAGGATGGCTCTGGAGAAGTATGTTGATGAAAATAGCAAGTCAGTTCAGTTTGACTTAGCTCAGGATATCAAGTCCATCCAATTTCAGGTAAACTTGCATAAAACTGAAATGACAGATTGCTTCCACAAGGGTGGCAATGCTGTAGTTTATCTGGCTAAACAACAGGAGGCTATCTCTACAAAAGTGGATGATATTGCTTTGAAGCAAAGTTATGTTCTGGAAAATCAAATAAGAATGAATGACAATTTAACTGAATCTCATAATGAGATCATTAAAGAGGTGAAGAAGATTGTTCCAGGGATGCCTGCAGATAGAGCCAAAGAAATGGAAGAATTTGATAAGAATTTTCAGGCTGCTTTTGCATCTGTTAAGACTGTCATCACAACCTCTCAAAAGGAAATATCTGAAAAGCTTCAAAAGTTAAGACCATTTTTCAAGGAGGGAGTGAATTATTTGGATGGCCAAATTCGATTTCAAAAAGAAGATCTTAGAGATCATGTATCAAGAGAAGCCATAAAGGGGGAGAGGATGCTAATTCATGCAGGCTCTGAGCACACCAAGTGGGTGACCAATAGCATACGAGCCACTTTGGGATATCCCCCATTGTGTGATGATGCTATGGTAGCTGAGTCAGGAATACAAGGAATACAATCTAATCTACTTGAAGGCAATCAACCTGAGGTTGCCCAAGTCATATACCCCCCTCCAGATTTTGACTTGATTGATCAGAAAGTTCAAGGAATGTATAGTCCTCTAAAGGAGGTTACTAATATTGTCTTTGGAAAAGTTGATAAGCCTGAGGCTACTCTGAAAGAACAGCAGGATGCTCTATTGGCAAAGAAGAAATTCAGAGAGCAGGCTGTACTGAATCCAGATTATGAGCAGTGGAGTCCTACTTCAAGGAACATCATACTCACTGCATGGAAAGCTGTACAGGATAAAGTTCATGAGAGAGGGAAGTGGTACAATGAAATTGAATGGCAGAAGTATGAGGCAAGGCAAGAGGCAATTGTACAATTCAGAAGGAAAGCCAAGCTGGGAAGACTGCCATCAGATGCTAAGGAGCCAAGCAAATACTTCCCAAAGCCTTTCCATTATTTTGAAAGGCAAAGGATCAAGGAAGAAGCTCAGAAGAAGGCTGATCTTAAAGGAAAGAAGTTAGCTGAAGAATCAGAAGCTCCTGTGACAGCTACAATTCAGTCTGGCAAAGGGATTATGATTAGAGAGCCTGATCAATCCTGATTTTGTTTTAAATATTTTGTAATGTTGTGATGTAATCATCAAATGTAAAACTTTGTAATCAAACATTACTCTGTTATAAACAAAATGTTGTTTGGCATATTATAATGTGTATTCTGTGATGATTGATTCTGAATTATTCTATGTTATGTTTTGTTTATATTTAAAGTATTCCTGCTATGTCATTAATCATCATTTAGTACTGTTTATAAATGGTGTATATCATTGGCTATAGGGGTTATGACTTCTCCAAATAGGGGGAGATTGTTGGGTACATTGGAAAATGTGTACCTGATTTGAAGAAGCCCAACTTAGCTCAATGATATACATCAAGGTGTATTTGATGTTATTTTAAGTTGACATGTGCAGGTGGAGAATTGATAAAGTATGCAGAAAAATTCTAAGCCCAAGTGTCGACACAAAGGAAGCAGTGTCGACACACAGAAGAAAATAGTCGACACAACACTGGGAAGCAGTGTCGACACATAGCAGTTAGTCTACAACTACACTGGGAAAAAGTGTCGACACAGAAGAAGTAAGTCGACACAACACTGGGAATTTGTGTCGACACAGAAAAAGAGTCGACACAACACTGGGAAATTGTGTCGACACAAAAGAAAAGAGTCGACACAATACTGGGAAATTGTGTCGACACAGAAGAAAAGCGTCGACCTCAAACATTGGGAGAATGTGTCGACACAGAAGATTATAGTTGATCTCAAGATTGTCGACATCATCTGAATGTGTCGACACAGAAGAAAATAGTCGACCTCAAGTTAGTCGACACCAGCAGAATGTGTCGACACATTGTGATTAAGTCGACACATAATAGCAGAGTTAAAAAATGAATGTGTCGACACCTGAAGGCTAAGTCGACACTTACTAAAGTTATGATTCTACAACAATTGTGTCGACACACAGGACTTGTGTCGACACACTGAAGAGTCAAGATCAAGTTATTTGCAGAAGAAGCTGTGTCGACTCAAAGGCAACTTAGTCGACATCACTGAAGATTGTGTCGACACCAAAGTCAATTATGTCGACACAAATAGACAGATTGTCTCGACACTTTCTGACAGACTGTTTCAACAACTTGTGATTCAAGACTAAGGCACAGGACTTGTTTGAAGACTTGACAGCTGTGGGTTATCACCGGTTAACTGAAGTTGTCAGACTTGTCAGAAAACGGTTAGAAACCGGATCAGCCGGTTACCATGAAGAATGTCTATAAATAGACAGATTCAGAAGGAGAAAAGGATGAACAACATATAGAACTGACCTTTTGAAATACATTGGATCAGAAAGTGGAGAAGGATTACAATTCTACTCATTTCAAGAAAGTGCTAGGCACTTAAGAAGATCTTCTCCGGGAGATCTAAGAAGACTATCTAAGGATAGATCTAAGAAGAGTTCTAATCAGAATTCAGAAGAATCATTCAAAGTTCTGGATAGAGAGAGATCAAGTCAGAATTTGAAGAAGAAGAAAGAATCCACCAGTAGATTCTCAAGAAGCTGTTTGGAATCAACTCAGCTAAGTACATTTTCAAGAAGCTTTGAAGAAGGCTAAGAAACAGTTGATTGCATCAGCTGATCAAGAATTGTCATTGCCTTTTCTCTCTCAACTTTGGCAAGACAATTAAAACAATCTTTTCTATATTTCTGTAGGATTTGTTTATACAGATCTGAGTTGTAAGCCTATGTTATAAAGGCTGAGTGTAAGAGTGTTGAACTCTGAGTGGTAGGGCTGTTTGCCTGAGTGTAGGAGAAGGATATTCTCTGAGTTGTAGGCCTTGGGGCAAGGCTGAGGTAGGGCAGTTGTGCCTGAGTTGTAGGAACCAGTTGGGTTCTGAGTTGTAAGATCTATTGATCTGAGATAAGTGGAAGTTTGGCCGAATCTAGCATACTGCTAGATAGGTGAAGGGGGAAAGTGGATGTACCCAGACCTTGGGGAACCACTATAAAACATAGTGCAATCTGTGATGTTTTTGTTTTCTGTGATTGCTGTGTTTATTATATTAGTTATTAAATTGAATTCTGCCTAGAAGTTTTAGAAAGAGAAGCAGAACCTATTCACCCCCCCCTCTAGGTGTTTAGGCTGCCTTGAAAGTTAAACTATCACGAGGTATCTTGGTCCATTTGAGGTGGTGGAGCGAGTTGGGGAAGCTGCTTATCGACTAGCACTTTCAGCAGACTTGGGTGGATTACATGATGTATTTCACATCTCAGTCCTTCGTAAGGCGGTGAAAGATCCAGCTCAAGTAGTGGAGAATGATCGGGTACCGGTCGAGTATGGGCTAACGACGAGGGTTAGACCCATTCGGATCGAGGATCGCGCCGAGAAACAGTTGCGGAACAAAGTGATCGGGATGGTCAAGGTCCGATGGGACAATTGTGGCCGTGAAGAGCTAATATGGGAGCGAGAGCAGACCATGCGAGCTGAATTTCCCGAGTTATTTGTATAAACTGTAGACCGTGTACTTTTTGTTATAACATAGTTATCAAGTTATAGCATTGCTAGTTCTTGTTTCCTTACCGTGCAAATTTCGGGACGAAATTTTGTTAAGGGGGGAGGGTTGTAACACCCCAAAAAGACCCCAAAAAGACTCAAAATGAAGTTTGAGGTGCAGGTCATTTTACACGGCCTGGGACACGGGCGTGTCCCAGGGCGTGTCGGGGGTACACGGCCTGGGACACGGGCGTGTCCCAGGGCGTGTCACGCAAATAAAAATGTGGCCCGAGTCAGAAGATTACACGGCCTTGAACCAAGCCTTGAACACGGGCGTGTCAGGTTGGACACGGGCGTGTCCGATGCCGTGTTCCGACCCGTGTACTGCTTGCAGCTCGATAAGGCAGGGGTGACACGGGCGTGTCTAAGGAATGACATGGGCGTGTCAGGTTCGACACGGGCGTGTCGATGCCCGTGTTCTGGTAAATCTCAGTCGGTACGAATACCGTGTGTGCCGCTTAAGGGTACACGGCCTGTGACACGGGCGTGTCACAGGCCGTGTCAGCCAAAAATTTGGGCTTTGGGGAAAATCGTGGCCGTTCAGATTTCTCTCTTTTGATCCAAGGGCTCAGGTGATTTCCTGGCTGGATTTAATTCGTGAAGGCTGATGAAGATTCATTCTTCATGTGCTTAAGGAAGAGAGAAAGAGAGAGGAGGAAGAAGAAGGAGGAGGAGATCAAGCCACCGGCGGAGTTCCCGTGGTCCGATTCGTGATCCGAAGCCGGCATTGTGAAGGCAAGGCTGCTGCGGTTCTTTCTCACTGGCTAGTTTTCGATGGCTCCCAAGAGATCGACAAGGGTAACGATCTCCCTTCTTGGACATGTGAAGTCCTTCTTTTCTGCATTGCATAGGGAAAACCCTTCCCCGCGAGTGTGCGGTGGGTTGTGGTGTCCCTTGGGGTAGATATGTGAAGTCCCCCTTGTTAGAGGCCGGAATTGGAGTACGGCTCTAGGCATGCTGTGTGAAGCCCATCTGGACGTGGTCTGGATTGGTGATGCTTGTTTGCATATCGGAGAAGGCTCCGTGATTATGGCTTGTGTTGCCTTGTGCCTACCTGTTGCTTGGTGCAGCAGGAAGTACTGGATGATGTCCAGGAAATGAAGAGGGTTGGATGCAACTCTTGTGGCCGTGCGTTGCCACTTTATGAGCGGTTGAGCCGTTGGGCTGCAACTCGATGAAAAGGCAGATTGCCGAACAGGAAAGGTGAAACCGACCCGCGCCTATAAATAGCCATGGATACTTCCGTATTCGAGGTGGCACGGCGACTTGAGCAACGGGGGGTGGCTGATCCGTACCTGCGTTAGGTCCGTCCGACTTGGAAGCCTGGTTATAGGTTTTGTTGGAGCGTCT
Source organism: Platanthera zijinensis (assembly GCA_039513925.1). Classification (NCBI taxonomy): domain Eukaryota; kingdom Viridiplantae; phylum Streptophyta; class Magnoliopsida; order Asparagales; family Orchidaceae; genus Platanthera; species Platanthera zijinensis. The sequence continues at coordinate 29,698,600 of CM077087.1, read as the reverse complement.
AATGAGAGTCTTAGGCCCGCGCGCCGGAAAGACTAAAATGCTCAAATACCGTGTAGACGGTGGTGTTGACCCTGGTATTCCGGTACACCGAGAATGTGCCCTGAGTGCACGGACTGTCGGGCCGTGTGGCCGATAGTTGTGATGGCTTGAATGTGCCTGCGCGCACATAGTTGCTATATGATGATGCCATGCTTTGCAGGGAAAGAATGCTAATGCCTCGAGAAAGGGGTAAGATTGTTATAATTGGGTCAGCTGAATGCTGACCGTTGCATTGTTTGCCACCGGTTGGGTGGATTGTTCCCTTGCAGGTGCTGGAGAGCCAAGTGGTAAGTGAAGGGCTGAAGCCCTACTGCTGTTGCTGTTGCTGCTGCGGCTAGCCCTTGAAGGCTAAGCGAATGTTTTTGCTTATTTGTTTTTACTCATATATGGCCGGCCTGCGCGCCGAGGTTTGTAAACCATACGTTGTAAAAAGAGGAATTGTAAGGCCTTAAGGCCAAACTCTATGTATTTGTGTACATTCCGTGATTATATATAAAGGTGGTTTATATATTGGACATTCCTGGTTAGAGTTCAAATTACTACTTAAAGCTTCCGCTAGAATGCTCTGAGTTAGGATTCGTGGTTGGTTTGGTATTATCCTGTGACCTCACCGTCTGTTTGTGGCATATAGTGTGGGGCCCCGGCCGGACCTTCTACTATACGTCATTTAACGGATGGGGTCGTTACAGATCTGGGGTAAAGGATATGTGTTCTGCACTGTCACTCGATTGAGCTCCTGATAATCTATGCACAACCATAGTGTTCCATCTTACTTCTTGACAAACAAAATAGGGGCTCCCCAAGATGATGAGTTGGGACAAACAAACCCTGATTCTACCAACTCCTGCAACTGAACTCTAAACTCAACGAGTTCCTTTGGATCCATTCTGTACGGGGTCCGAGAGATAGGCTTGGCACCTGGTACTAGTTTAATTTGAATGTCCACTTCTCTATGCGGGGGCAAGCTCGGTAGCTTCTCTGGAAAATTTTCGGGGAAATCTCGCACAACCCGCACATCTTCCATGCTCGTCGCCATCTCTTTTAGCTCGAAACATATCATATATATCTCATCCCCTTTTATATGAGCCTTAAGGGCCTGAATTGAAGATAACAACATTTGAGGCGCGAGTTTAATACCTTGGAAGATAACCTCAGAATCTCCATGCCTTAAAGTGATTTGCTTCACCGCACAATCAATTTTGGCGTGGTGCCAGTCCAACCAGGTCATGCCCAGAATAAGGTCTAATTCTAGATTAATTCTCAACATTGTCGCAGGGGTTTCAAAAATCTTTCCTCTAATATATACTTCCAAGTCGCACTTGGCGGACGGCGTCATCTTGGAGCCGTCTGGGAAGAGTACTCTTCGAGTGACACTGGTGAAATATCGCACACCATCTAGGTATTTTATGAAGTCTGCCGAGACAAACGAATGCGTGTTACATGTATCAAATAAGATGTGAGTTGGTTTCCCACTAACGGTCACGGTGCCTAAGTATCAATTATAAAGACTCAAGCTAGATTCCTAGCGCATCTTAGTCAAATTAAGGAATACCTACAATGAGGATTCCGCACCTGAGTCATGTCCAGATCAAACACCTGCTCTCTAGAAATTTTAGGATTCCTTCCTCGTGGTCCTCGTCCTCGACCACGACCTGCCGGTGGAAAAATAAGGGGAGCATCTCCACCTAATTACGGGTAGTGACGTTGGATGTGGCCAGGCCGATTACACTGGAAGCAAACTCGCTCATTCTACTCTCTAGGCTGCTGATACATTTGTTGAGGTGGAGATAGTGCTAGCTGCGGGGCCAGGCGTTCCATCCGAAAATTTGGTGGAAACGACCGCCACCCCTTTGGTGTCCTCTTCCACCTATATTATTTTTTCTCTTCCTATAGCTGGGGCCTGTTTCCATCACGTCCTCGGCGGGTCTCTTACCATTTCCCAAGTGATCTGCCTCCAACCTTTTCGTCATATCGATTATCTCTGCCAAGCTCGCGTCCGCTATAAACAAAAGGGCTTGCCTTAGGGGTTCTTGCAAGCCTTTCTAAAACAATTTTGCGTACCCGCGGTCATCCACCTCGTAGGAGTCAGCAAATCTAGCGAGGTGCTGAAACTCCCATTATTATTCTGTCATGGACTTGGATCCTTGCTTCAACTGCAGGAACCTTTTTTAAGCTCATCTCGAGCAGTAACGGGAATGAAATGCTCCAGGAAGGCTTCAGAGAATTCACTCCAACTGATCTCAGTGTACACTCGGCCTTGGAAAGTGGAACCCATGAGGGACTTCTACCACCTGTTCGTGTGCGTTTCCAAGACTGACACAGCTAAGGTGATATCCATACTGGTTGGACATCTTATTCTGTCCATTAGCTCTTGCAATGTTTCAAGCCATTCTTTGGTACGAACGGTCGGCTCCGTCCCATGGTAAACAGGCAGGGAGAGGGCTCGAAAGGTACTCAGCCAGGTAGAGCTCGGGGCTTGTTGCTGCACCGGGGCCTGTTGAGACCTAAAAGCATCCAGAATTGTTGTAAGCGTCTGTCCCAACTCCGACTGCTTGAACTGGTAGGGACAGAAGGGGCGGGAGTGTCTGCTACTGGTTCTACACGTACCGGTATCGACAAGTAAACGTACAAACCTAAGGTCAGGTTGGTTAATCGTAGGTTAACAACTCAACATACTTAGTGTGAATTATACATAGGCACACCACTGCTTTCAATATGTTAGTTTGTACGCAAACTGACCAATCGAGCGGGAGTGGCACCATTGTTCAATGACTTCTTTAGTTCAGGAATGTTGCAAGCTGATACCATCTATAAGACCCCCCTCCCGGAACACAAGACACGGCCGAGGGGAGTTTTATACCCAGAACAGCCGCCTTGCGGTAACGCCGACACACGAGTCAACCGATACTACAAGACGCCTATCCTTCCGGCTAAAACTAATATCATCTATGCCAACCCAACATAAAGAATGTATAGAAGTCAAAATCCAAACCAGTATATAAGCCCAAACATGTACATCAATAATAAGTAGTTACAACACTTCTTTAATATCAGAGTACACCAAAATTGCCCAAAGGGCTACAATCATGAGTCTCTCAAAAACTCGCATTCGTAACTGACAGCAGTGAAGGTAACGTCGTATCAGGCCTTGTCACCCTAGCCTGCCTGCCCTCCTGCAAAATTTGTTGTTGGTGCGGCTCCATCCGTTGGATGTCCTCCTAAAATGGTAGTCGTAGCAATCGATAGTCATAAAGACTAAGTGGATATCTCATCCTCTCACCCTGGCGGCTCTTAGGCATTGAGCGGAGGAAAGAAGAAGGTACTATATATATATATATATATATATATATATATAAGCAGTAATAACAAGCAGGTGGTATATCTCTACATCATGAGTAGTAATAGCAGCAATGTATAGCATAATTATCAACATTTTATTCTAACAGTTTACTGAAATCATAGCAATCCATTAAGCATATAAATCTACAACAGGAAACTAACTTAACTTAAAAAAATGCCCATACAGATTTATAAGTTAAGGATCGGCTTAACAGTAAAGTAACTCATCATATAAGAGTGCTCATAAAAACTTATATGATAAGGATCTATGCGGTGCAATATGATGTTAAGAATATAATATGATGACACACCCATGCTCACACACATGCACACTGATATGTCGACACAGACTTGTAGTTCCCACTTTTCGAGCAGGTAGCTAACCTCTCATGCGTCATCCATCATGGCCAGACGATGATAGTGAAACGGGCTTTCCACTACAAGGTGGGCATCCACACTACCAAGCCTAGGCATTTGTCTGCCTCAACGCTAAGAACACAACAGCAGAGCTCCCAACATACTACGGCTCAGAAGGGGTCTCGGGTAGATGTGCACCAAGTGCCTAGCCCAACTGGCCTATCTTTGTGGCATGGAAGGTGCCTATGGGAGCGTATCACCACAGGACCAAGGCCAACCGTCCACTTGGCACAGGAGGATCCCTCGGAATGAGCACCGAGGACCAAGCCCAACCACCCAAAGTCTATTTGTCAACTCCTATCGGTGTGACAACTGGTAAGCCCATAGACCTGCCACACTATCCTTAACCCAGGATTATGACACAGCGTGTCAACTCACACCGCATTTAATTTCACATGGCCTTGCCATCAACCATCCATGGGCTTCAACCGAGTCCCGTTTTATAATTACCAATCCAATGCTCAACAACACTCAAGGGCTCCACACTGAGTCCCTTACCATCATTACCAAACCAATACGGTCAAATTCTCACGCACTTACACCCTTTTACTTTTCCGTGCACCCAAGCACTCAAGGGTTCAACATCAACACAGGTGGCAAGCCACCTTGAACAACATACCAATCTCTCACTGCTACCCGTAGGGAGACACACTCTAAGCAGTGGACTATACAAATTATCTCATCCAACACTTGAGATCATGATTCAACATATTTCATGGCCATGAGATTTACCTCATCTGATTCCTTCCTTATAATCAAGCATTCATAAACAATTATGCGTTCATATACACAACAATATATTAACTCTTCTTGTATTCATCAAATATGATATTGTAAGTATAGATTACACATTCTATTATCAAGCACCACATCCTCTTTCAAAACTTGTATCATTCATCGGATTACAATCGCATTCATCCTTACCGGATTTCACAAGTAGCCATTTGCACAACCAAATCTTACCAAACCATTTGTTCACTAATTTCCCCAAATCATTCGTTTAATTAAATACCTCCAAACTATTTGTTTATCTCGACTACATATGACTAGGCTCATCCAAACCTCAACATCATCTTGCTATGTTTCTCCTACCTAATCCAAACCTGGTTATGCACTAACCTGAAAGCATCCTGCACATAACTTGTTACCATGCAGCAACTTCGACTGGACATTCCCGGAGCTACAAAGCTTCTATGAAAACTTATAACCATCCGTTGGAAAGGTCTTTCCGAGGACTACAACTTTTGTGTTCAACCCAAGACCTAGATCCGGTCGTATCACACCCGAATACGGCCTCAAAGTCTGCTGCGCGCAGAAAATATATTTATGCACACATCTTAAAGCAAAACGAACGACATTGGTTCATCTTCTTCCATTAGCCATTTGTTCAAATCCCCACACAGCACTTCCTCCTTTCTTATTCACCCTCAAAAGACTATTCTTCTTCACGAAACCAAGTACACCATCTTCACAACGAAGAGAGGAGAGGTTGATGATAATTAATCTCTAGGACAAGGGTCCTAGCTGTTGAAGCCAAAATTGACCGAAGTCAAAATTGACTTCCGTGGAGTTCGGGGTCCCAAAAAAGGGGTGACCGCACACCTACTACACTCAAATGAACGATCTAGGCTCTAGACTAGGAACGTAAGGGACAGACCCAAGGTCTCAGCATGGAGGACCCACCGCATACCCGGAAGACTAACAAACTCTTCCCCTCCCAAGCCAAAGGCTGAGCTAAGACACCTTCGGAGGGCGCTCTTGGCCGACCGAAACATCTAAGGAGGGTCTCAAGACCAACTCTCTCCTATCCAGATGTGTCTCCTTGGGTCTATACAAAATTCTCCTCACCCGCGCTACTAAAGGCGCAACATCGCCGAGCAATTCTATAACACGCTGCCCAACTGGGCTACAAACAGCGCGACTCCGCTGCCTTAAAAGGCTATCAACAGGCCAACAGGGGTTTCCCGGCATAAACCTCGGGGTTCCCACTGGACGAGCGGTTCACGAGCACACCGCTCGCCCAAAGCAAAAAAAAATAAACCATACATCCACAGAGCATCACAGATTATAAATTATTATAGGAATATTAATTCCATACATCGGCACGCAGGCCGACAATATAAATAAAAGAAAGGCCTTCGAGGGCCGGCACGAGCTTGGGCTTAAGCCCGCTATTCCCCGCTTGGTACTGCAACACCTGTGCGTCAACGTCTCGACGAACGACTGCCAGCTGAACAACAGTCGGCTAACATAAGCTGGCCAAATATATTCCGTACACCCCTTTTTCGAGGCTACGGTGCGCATTCCCTGCAAGCAGATAGTATCCAACTTCCACGGAGTCTTCTCCGGGAACCCCAGAACATCACCCACCCGGCTCATGCGTCCGGATGGGCTTCACACAGAACATCACCAATTCGGCTCGTACGTCCGAATGGGCTTCACGCAGCACATCACCAATTCGGCTCGTACGTCCGAATGGGCTTCACACAGCATGGCTAAATCCGTACTCACACTTCCGGATACTAGATACAATTAAGAGCGGGGACGTACACGTCAACCCGTCGGAGAGATCCCTTCCCCACTTGTTGGTGGAGAGGGCTTCCATGCAAACATGTAAATTGAGGGCTTCACCTGCCCGAGAAGAAACATCGTTACCCTTGGCGCGTGCTTGGCGACGGTACCGGTGGCCGTTCTCCCTTTTAGGCCGAGCCTTGCTCGAGGCGACGACGGGAAGAGGGGGCCGAGGGGAGCTCGGCCCCGCTGGAGGCGGCCTGGAAGAAGAAGGGGCCGAGAGGAGCTCGGCCCTGGCCGGCGACGAGTGGGGAGGCCGAGAGGAGCTCGGCCTGCTGCGATGCTCTTGGCCGAGAAGAAGAGAGGGGCGGCCTGGATGGGAAGTGGGGGGGCCAAGAGGAGCTCGGCCCTGGCCGGCGACGGGAGAGGAGGAGGAGCCTCGCTCTTTTTGGCCGGCGGAGGGAGAGATGGAGGGAGGAGCGGCTGTGCTCCTCCAGGCGGCCGGCGACGGGAGAGGAGGAGGCCGAGCGGGTCGGGAAAGGAGGAGGCCGAGCGGGTCGGCTCCAGGCGGCCGGCGACGGGAGAGGAGGAGGCCGAGCAAGCGGCCTGCTCCAGGTGGCCGACGGGAAGGAGAGGTAGAGGGAGGCGCTGGGCGGCGTCGGGCTCCAGCCGTTCGACGAGAGAGAGAAAGAGGGAGGGGCGCGGGCTGCTGTCGTCGAGCTGGTTGCTCCAGGCGGCCGATCCGGGGGGAGGGAGCCCTTAGGGCTTTTTTCTCCTTTTTTCCTTCTTCCCTGCCCGATGGCTGCTGCTCCCTCCTTTTCTTTTTGCTTTTTTCCTTTTTTTTGTTGTCCCTTTTGCCCGTACCCCCCTGCACCCTCCTTTGCTTTTTCCTTTTTTATTTGTTGTTTTGTTTCTTCCTGCCTGCACCCACCCCTCCCCCCATAACTCCATCCCCTCTTATGTTTATATAATATATATACATATATAATATAATATATATATTATAATATTTAGCAAATATATATATATATATATATTAAGCCTACGCGCACAAGGCCTTCGCACGCACGCACGAGCACCCGCACGCCCCCGAACGGGGCTACGTCAATACGTCGCTCGTAGCATGTCCCGAGTCCGCCACTTGGGGAGGATCCCGCTCGGCCGGATACGGGGTTGTACACAATTCCCGCTCTTTGCGAGGTTGGTACAAGCTCGGAAAGAAATGTCCAACCCCAAGTATCCGGCGAGTGGGAGCCGACCCAAAAGAAAAATTTTGAGAAAACCCAAAAATTGCATTCAAAACGCTAAACTTTCTGTGCCCATTTTGATCATTCTGAACTACTCGATACTTGTAACGGTCCACGCTACCGAACTGCCCTTATACCCTTACTTACAATAAGTATACCTGGGGCCGAGCCCGGCTCGAGGCGTCGATGAAGTAGCTAAACCGAAGCGTCTCAAAAGCCAACCTTTCCCCCACAGGCGAGCCTTCGGACCTGCCAGCTTGATGGGAGCCTGCGCAGCGGGTCTACCTGGGGCCGAGCCCGGCTCGGGGTGTCGTAGAAGTGGCTAAGAACAAAGTATCACAAAAGCCAACCTTTCCCCCACAGGCGAGCCTTCGGACCTGCCAGCTTGATGGGAGCCTGCGCAGCGGGTCTACCTGGGGCCGAGCCCGGCTCGGGGTGTCGTAGAAGCGGCTAAACCAAAGAATCACCAAAGCCAACCTTTCCCCCACAGGCGAGCCTTCGGACCTGCCAGCTTGATGGGAGCCTGCGCAGCGGGTCTACCTGGGGCCGAGCCTGGCTCGGGGTGTCGTAGAAGTCCCTAAACCAGAACATCTCAAAATCCAACCTTTCCCCCACAAGCGAGCCTACGGACCTGCCAGCTAGATGGGAGCCTGCGCAGCGGGTCTACCTGGGGCCGAGCCGAGCTCGGGGTGCCGATGACGATCAAACCAATCCTATCCCCCACAGGCGAGCCTACGGACCTGCCAGCTAGATGGGAGCCTGCGCAGCGGGTCTACCTGGGGCTGAGCCGAGCTCGGGGTGCCGATGACAATCAAACCAATCCTCTCCCCCACAGGCGAGTCTACGGACCTGCCAGCTAGATGGGAGTCTGCGCAGCGGGTCTACCTGGGGCCGAGCCGAGCTCGGGGTGCCGATGACGATCAAACCAATCCTATCCTCCACAGGCGAGCCTACGGACCTGCCAGCTAGATGGGAGCCTGCTGTAACGCCCCCGAATTTTCGATGATTTATTTTAAATCCTTTTTCGGCGTTACGTTGACGTTTTCCGTCTCGAGCCGTTGTTAGAGTACCTCGTTAGGTGTTCTTAGAGGTTTAGCCTGTTTGCGGGTTTCCCCAGCTAGCCGGTGTCTGTTTTGGAGACCCGGTTGAGCCTTTCAGGGAAGTCTCGTGTTTGGCTTCGGGCGAGGTTAGCTCGAGTTTTGTTCGTCGGAAGTCGTTCTTGACTTCGCCGTTGTTCTCGTAGCCCGGGTATTTAGCTACGGTACGATTTTGGTCGAAATCCGAGGACGTCGCGTTTTCGCGTCGTTTTGGCGGTAGTTAATTTGCGCGAGTCGTCATTTTCTGTGACGGCATGTCTCTTGGCGCATGTGTCGCGTGGCGCGCGACTCGTGCGAGCCGGTGTGGTTTATTGTTTTGTGTGCGTGTTGTACGTGCGTGTGAGTGGATGCGCACGTGCGGGGTTATTAATGTTTGCGCGTGCGTGTCGGCGTTCGTGTTTGTATGCATATATATATATATATATATTTATATATATACATATGTGTATTTGTAGATTTGGGTGTGTGTTAGTGGGTAGTGTAGTTATTAATTTAGGGTTAAGAGGTTATTAATTATATTAATTATAAGTTATATATTAAAGTATAAGTGTTATAATAACTCCCTCCCCCTTATAAAATTAATCAAACCCCCCCCCCTCTCACCCGTGAACCAGCAGCCGCCCCCCCCTTTGTTTTCTTTTTTTTTTTCCTGTGCGTATCCCGAGCCCGAGCGGGAGATAGCGAACGGCGACCTAGCCGGCCTCCTTCCGCCGCCCGCCGCCGGCTGCTCCGGCCTCCCCTCCCCGATCCGAGCCCGGATCCGTGATCCCCTAGGCGAGATCTTCGTTCCGAGGTAATTTATTTTGAGTTTCACCGTAGATTTTTTCGTGATTTGGAATGGATGTGGTTTGTTTTTTTTCGCTCCTTGTGTTGATAGAATGCAATCTTAGGTTGGTTGGAGTGATTGGAAGCCTTCCGGAATTTTTGGGCGTCCGCCATAGCGCCGTTGTGCTGGCGAAATTTTTGGTGATTTAGCAAGGCAAGTGCTTCCCCTCTTTTCGCCGTTTGGCCTCCCTTTTTGTTAAATTCCTTGATAATTTCTGTTATTCGTGCAATTTAGAAATTTTTAATTGAAATTATCCTAACCCTAATCCCTTTTGAATCGCGTTAGAAAATTAGGGTTATATCCCTCCCGCTAGTAGCCCCCGATTTAGGACGGCGTCGCGGTAGGTGTGTAGCGTTGATGTGGGTTAGCGTCGGGTTGGGTTTATGTTAGGCCTAGGTGTAGGTCTAGGTTTTGGGATTTTTGCCTAGTTTGCCTATTTGGGGTGTTTAGGTGTGCTTGTGCACGCACGGCCTATGGTCGTGCGTCTAGTAATCGTGCGACCCGATGTCGGTGCTCGTACGCTAGGCTTAGAATCGAGTGAGTGTACTCACTCGCAGCGGCGTTGCGTAATCGCAACGACAAATCCCTTAGCGTTGATTTCTCCCCGAGTGTTTTGCTCGTGTATCGAGAGTCCCTTGTCGGCTGTTACCTTTCGAAGGCCGAATCGTGGGTTGTGGTCAGTAGTGGTGGTGGATGGCTCTTTTAGGGGTTGTGTGGCGTGATGTAGCCTTGACCACGCTCTTTACCTTGACCCGAGTAGTTTCTGGGCAAGTGAGTGTTGGGTCTTTTGTGCCTTCACGTGTCAACCCTTGAGCAATTTGTTGACTTGGAATTAGTGGTTGGGCGTTTTGGAACGCTTTCAACCTGATGCCAAGTTTCTTGTTTTTGCTACTGCCGCCTCTCACAGTTTAGGATGTTAGGCGTTTCTTCCGTAGGTGTTGCAGCATTTTTGGCATCATGGCCATGTTGACTCTGCAGGTTTTTAGGCAGAGTAGTTGCTGTTTTCCCGCACTTGGTGCAGGTTTGCTTTTCGCCCTTCCTTGGGCATTGTTGTTTTACTCTACTTTGTACTCTCTTTACCTTACTTTACTCGCTTTTACCTTACTTTCCTTTTTAGCACTTGCATTCCTTGCTCTGAGGTGTTCTATTTTTCTTCTGAACGCCTCAGGATCTGGGCAGTAGCCAGTAGGTGGCTGTTGCTGTGGTGCAGTTGGAGGTCCTTCTGTTGGCTGTTGAGACTCTCTTGAGTCGTAGTGAGGTAGTTTTACTGTTTTCTTACAGACATACATACTTGCCAGTGGGTTCGTGTCAGCTGTTGGCGCCCCTGGTAGTTTTACCTTTTTGTACTAGATATGTTTTTCTTCTTACTGCTACCCTTTCTGGGAGATAGTCTATTTGCTCTGGGAAGTTTTATGCTAGGTTGCTAGTTACTTTAAAACTATAAAAGTAAAACCATATTATATATATACAGCATGATCAGCATGATTTCTAAAAGAACTCACTCAGCGTACTTTCTTAATTACGTATAACAAATGATTTTCCTATATATGTATAAATTAAAACTAGAAGTTTTGGTTCAGCGTAAGGGTCCTTCGGGATCACTTATGCGCTCATTTAGGATGTGGTCATAAATGAAGTATTTTCCGCTACGCATAAAAAAAATCAGTTTTGAAACCGTGGACTCTTTGGTCCACTGAGCCGAGGGATACGGCCCCTGAATAAATCAAGTTTTTATAATCAATAAAGTCATGATTTGAAAGGATTTGGAGCGTCGCCTGAACGTCGGCAGTTATCCCCTGCTCGACGTGGCATCACAGCGCGTAGATTTTCTCTTACTCTGATTTAATAAATAATGAGAAAAATGCGGGTTGTGACAGTTGGTATCAGAGGGAGGTTGCTTGACAATTGGTCGGGCAACCTTCCTTTGTTTGTGTTAGATGTTTAGAGTCATATCATACACACACCGACATGTCATCGGCACGTTTTGGCTGAAGCACGAACACTGCACCACACGCATAAGCATAACATGAAGTATACGGGGCATATTATGTAGTATGGGATGCATAATATGTGTTCGTATATGGATCCACCATAGGGGCTACATGTGAGGGTTATGTAGTATGGGATGCATAACCTCACCACATGACTGCGACTAGCACGTTTTCTTTTTAGTCGCATGGGAATGTTATGTAGTATGGGATGCATAACATTTTCATGTGTACTCCGCCATGGCATGCACTAGGGCCTTTTTTTTAGAATGCATAGCATAATCATGCATAGCATAACATCGCATAAGCACAACGCGCCAAGCTAAAGACGTGCAGGATGACATGTGTACACACATAATTTTTGAGTCAAAAATAATACAATTCATGCATTCCCGATCTAGGCACAAGAGTTAGTGTGATGGTGGTGAACCATCTTAGGCTAAGCATATCATTCCTTTTGTATTAAATAAAATAAAATCTCAGAGCAAATATAGCAGTAGAAGATCATATTTATGTATGTATTGTCTGTACCTTTTGTCTAATCCTAGGAGTTTAGCTAAGTTCTAATCGTTTGTTATGTTTTAATTTTCCTTATAGTATGCCGCCGAAGCGTAGAGTGACGAGGTCGACTCCCCAGTCTGAGGGTGAGTCCTCCGGTGCTCAAAGTGATGCGTTGGTGGAAAGCCTGAGGCAGAGTAACGAGGCCTTATCAAGGCAGGTGGTGGAGTTGCAGGCCCAGATGCAGTCCTTTTTATCCGGAGCGGCGGGTCAGACTCCGGGAGTTCAGGACCCCGCCGTGGGTACAGCTGTCCTAGCCCCTCCTGCCCCCCCTGCTCCTCTCGTGCCTCCAGTAGTGGTGCCCCCCGGGATGGCTTTCATCTCCCAGTTCCAGAGGCTGAGCCCTCCCACGTACGATGGGAAGGCGGATTTCATGGTATTGGACGACTGGCTGATCACTATGGAGGAGATGCTTCACTATTCAGGTATCTCAGATGATCAGAAGGTGATGTTAGCCGCCTATCAGCTGAAGGGGCTAGCGAAGAGCTGGTGGATGCGAGAGAAGGAAGGCATGGTGGGAGAATGTACTTGGGCATCCTTCAAAGAGATCCTGATGAGGAAGTTTCTACCGTCAGTAGAGCGAGACAGGCTGATGAATGACTTTATTCATTTGAAGCAGAGGCAGCTATCCGTCAGCGACTACGAGATTGAGTTTAGCAAACTCAGTCGCTTTGGTCCTAGCTTGGTGAGCTCCGAGGAGGACAGGGTGAAGCGGTTTCTTGGTGGCCTCAGGAGCGATGTCCAGCAGCTTGCGGTTGCTCATGGCGCAGTTACTTATGCGGGAGCAGTTGAGGCCGCTTTGAAGGTAGAGGCTATCGAGAACGCGAAGCAGCGTGGGCAGCAGGCGAGAAGCGAGAAGAGGAGGTCAGTTGAGGAAAAGGGTCCCCAGGTTCTTGGTGCTGCTTCTGAGAAGAAGAGCAAGGTAGTGTGCAGTTTCTGTGGCCATCCGGGCCACCCAGCTGAGAGGTGCTTCAAGAGGGCAAGGGTCCAGAAGAAGGAGCATGTGCATGCTATCCAGGGTGCTCCTAGGAGGGATGTTCCTTGTCCTGTCTGCAAGCGACCCGGTCACGAGGCTGCTCAGTGCTGGTCCAAGGATCGTGTTTGCTACCAGTGTGGCCAGAAGGGCCATATTAAGTCGAGGTGCCCTCAGGTTCAGTCCGCTTTACATGCCGTTCCGCTCCAGGCTTTACCTCCGCCTCAGCCGGTGGACAAGGGTAAAGGGAAGCTGAATGTGGTATCTTCAGCGGAGGCTGAGGCTTCGACGCAGGTCATTTCAGGTAAACCCCCCCTCGCTTGGCTTTCTCTTTTGTAGCAGTCTTAGTGTTGCTATTGTTTTGTTTACTGCTTGTGCGTTTATGGTTTTGTTTGTGTATAGGGAAATTTAAGGTAAGGAACCGCTGGGCCCGCGTTCTATTTGACTCAGGTGCTACCCACTCCTTTGTGGCTAGGGCCTTTGTCGAGCGGTGCCAGTGGGTTCCTGATCGTGTTGGTGGTGCCTTTAGCGTCAAGTTCCCCTCGGGTGAATCCGTGATATCAGATCAGGGCATTCTGGACTGCCCTATTTTGTTGGGGGATTATCTGGCCAAGGCTGATCTGAAGGTGTTGGACTTAGAGGATTTCGATGTCATCCTGGGTATGGACTGGTTGTCCCGATATGATGCAGTGATTCAGTGCAGGGGAAAGCGCTTGGATTTCAGAAAGGACAGCGGTCAGCCCGGGAGTGTTTTCGGTGATTCGCGTCGGGACTCTCCGGCGATTTCTGCGGTATGTGCTCAGAGGGTTTTTCCTGCTGGTTGTTTTGCTTGTCTAGTCTCAGTGTTGGGGACTGTTAGCAGTGTGCCGCTTTTGGATGAGATTCCGGTTGTGCGAGAGTTTCCTGACGTGTTTCCTAGCGATCTTCCCGGTCTTCCTCCAGACAGGGATGTGGAGTTCGTGATTGATTTGGAGCCTGGTACGCGTCCGATTGCCAAGGCGCCGTATCGGATGGCCCCGCGAGAGCTGGAGGAGCTTCGTACTCAGCTTGATGAGTTGTTGGAGAAGGGCTTCATAAGGCAAAGCTCGTCGCCCTGGGGTGCTCCGGTTCTCTTTGTAAAGAAGAAGGATGGTTCGATGCGCCTTTGTATCGACTATAGAGAGTTGAACAAAGTCACCATCAAGAACAGGTATCCACTGCCCAGAATCGACGACTTATTTGATCAGTTGCGTGGCAGTTCAGTGTTTTCGAAGATAGACCTCCGTTCTGGTTACCATCAGCTTAGGATCCGAGAGTCGGATGTTCCACGGACGGCTTTCCGATCGAGGCATGGTCATTTCGAGTTCCTGGTCATGTCTTTTGGGCTGACCAATGCGCCTTCAGCATTTATGGACATGATGAACCGGGTGTTCAAGGACTTTCTGGACAAGTTTGTCGTCGTGTTCATTGACGACGTTCTGATTTATTCTCGGAATGCGGCGGAGCATGATCAGCATTTGCGGTTGGTGTTATCCGCCTTGAGGGATCATCAGTTGTATGCCAAGCTGAGCAAATGCGAGTTCTGGTTGCCTCAGGTTTCCTTCCTGGGTCATGTGGTGAACAAAGATGGTATTTCAGTGGACCCGGAGAAGATCTCAGCGGTGATGGATTGGAGTAGGCCGAGCACACCCAAGGAGATCAGGAGCTTCTTGGGGTTGGCCGGCTATTATAGAAGATTCGTCGAGGGTTTTTCTACCTTGGCAGCGCCCTTGACAAAGCTGACGCAGAAGCATGCGGCGTTCGTTTGGAGTGATAAGTGCGAGGAGGCCTTTCTGGAGCTAAAGAGCAGGTTATGTTCTGCCCCTGTGTTGACCTTGCCGGCGGAGGGACAGGACTATGACGTTTATGTGGATGCCTCGCACGTTGGACTCGGTGGCGTGTTGATGCAGGAAGGGAAGGTGATCGCTTATGGGTCTCGTCAGTTGAAGGTTCATGAGCGGAACTATCCTACGCACGACCTCGAGTTCGCAGCGGTGATTTTTGCCTTGAAGCTGTGGAGACACTTACTTTATGGGGCCCAGTGCAGGATCTTTACCGATCATAAGAGCCTGAAGTACGTGTTCACTCAGAAGGAGCTGAATTTGCGCCAGCGGCGGTGGCTTGAGTATGTTGCTGATTATGATGTTGAGATTCAGTACCATCCGGGCAAGGCCAATGTGGTGGCCGACGCCTTGAGCCGGAAGACGGGGAAAGTCTTCAATCTCACCGCAGATCGCTTAGTGGAGGAGTTTCTATTGATGGATATCACCGCAGGACGCTGTGAGTTGCAGAGCAGTTTGGTAGTGGCAGAGCCGTCATGGATTTCTCTCACCAGATTGCATCAGAAAGAGGATCCGGATTTGTTGCACTTGTACCTCAGAGCTGAGAGGGGAGAGTTGCCAGATTTCTCCATCGACGAGGCGGGTACTTTGAAGTACCGCGGCAGGTTTTGCATCCCCGCAGTTGGAGACATCAGAGTTATGGTATGCAAAGAGGCTCACGGATCCAGTGTTTCCTACCACCCGGGATCTACGAAGATGTACCATGATCTGAAGCAGATCGCCTGGTGGTATGGGATGAAGGGTGATATAGCTCGTTTTGTCTCGGAGTGTTACACTTGCAGGCGGGTGAAGGCCGACCATGGGAGGCCTGGTGGCAAGTTGGCACCTTTGGAGATCCCGACTTGGAAGTGGGAAAGCATCTCGATGGATTTCATTACAGGCTTACCGAGATCTCCGAGAGGGTTTGATTCTGTTTGGGTGATCGTGGACCGATTGACGAAGTGTGCGCACTTCGTACCATATAAGATCGATTACTCGATGAAGAAGATTGCTGAGTTGTATTTGGATGAGGTCGTCAGATTGCACGGCGTTCCAGTTAGCATCGTTTCAGATCGAGACTCTCGGTTTACATCCCGTTTCTGGAGGAGTTTGCAGGAGGGTTTGGGCACTGATTTGAGGTATTCCACAGCTTACCATCCGCAGACCAACGGGCAGACCGAGCGTGTGAATCAGATTGTGGAGGACATGATCCGGTGCTATATTCTCGATCATGGAGGTGCTTGGGATGAGCGTTTACGGCTCATGGAATTTGCCTACAACAACAGCTACCAAGAGAGTCTACAGATGGCTCCCTTCGAGGCGTTGTATGGGAGGCGCTGCAGAACCCCTCTGTTTTGGGCCGAGGCCGGTGAGAGGCCTGTTTTGGGTCCTGATGCACTCGAAGAGATGGAGGTTTCCGTGAAGCTCATTCGGGAGAAGCTTCGAGTTGCTCAGGAGAGGTATGAGAAGAACGCCAATCGGCGTAGGTCCGATTTGGAGTTTTCAGTGGATGATTTGGTCTTCTTGAAGGTGTCTCCGATGGTAGGAGTGAAGAGGTTTGGCAGAAATCGGAAGTTGGATCCGAGATTTGTGGGCCCGTTCAGGATTTTGGAGCGTGTTGGTGTGGCTGCTTATAGGCTGGATCTGCCAGCTAGCTTCCCGGGGATTCATAATGTCTTTCATGTGAGCCAGTTGCGGAAGTGCGTGCGGAGCAGTGGACAAGTCTTGGACGCTGTGCCCCAGTTGGAGCCCAACCTCTCGTATGTCGAGGTGCCGGTCCGCATCTTGGAAGCTCAAGCTCGAGTGTTGCGGACGAAGTCTATTCCTATGGTAAAGGTTCTTTGGAAGAATCAGGATTTGGAGAGCGCGACTTGGGAGCTAGAGTCGGCTATGAGGGAGGCTCACCCTCATTTGTTCCCCTGAGTTTTCGGGTACGTTCCCTTTCTGGTGGTTTGTTTCTTTCCTTCTGTTGTAGGAGTAGTTTTCGCAAAGTTTCGGGTCAAAACTTTTTGTTAGGGGGAGTGACTGTAACGCCCCCGAATTTTCGATGATTTATTTTAAATCCTTTTTCGGCGTTACGTTGACGTTTTCCGTCTCGAGCCGTTGTTAGAGTACCTCGTTAGGTGTTCTTAGAGGTTTAGCCTGTTTGCGGGTTTCCCCAGCTAGCCGGTGTCTGTTTTGGAGACCCGGTTGAGCCTTTCAGGGAAGTCTCGTGTTTGGCTTCGGGCGAGGTTAGCTCGAGTTTTGTTCGTCGGAAGTCGTTCTTGACTTCGCCGTTGTTCTCGTAGCCCGGGTATTTAGCTACGGTACGATTTTGGTCGAAATCCGAGGACGTCGCGTTTTCGCGTCGTTTTGGCGGTAGTTAATTTGCGCGAGTCGTCATTTTCTGTGACGGCATGTCTCTTGGCGCATGTGTCGCGTGGCGCGCGACTCGTGCGAGCCGGTGTGGTTTATTGTTTTGTGTGCGTGTTGTACGTGCGTGTGAGTGGGTGCGCACGTGCGGGGTTATTAATGTTTGCGCGTGCGTGTCGGCGTTCGTGTTTGTATGCATATATATATATATATATATATTTATATATATACATATGTGTATTTGTAGATTTGGGTGTGTGTTAGTGGGTAGTGTAGTTATTAATTTAGGGTTAAGAGGTTATTAATTATATTAATTATAAGTTATATATTAAAGTATAAGTGTTATAATAACTCCCTCCCCCTTATAAAATTAATCAAACCCCCCCCCCCTCTCACCCGTGAACCAGCAGCCGCCCCCCCCTTTGTTTTCTTTTTTTTTTTCCTGTGCGTATCCCGAGCCCGAGCGGGAGATAGCGAACGGCGACCTAGCCGGCCTCCTTCCGCCGCCCGCCGCCGGCTGCTCCGGCCTCCCCTCCCCGATCCGAGCCCGGATCCGTGATCCCCTAGGCGAGATCTTCGTTCCAAGGTAATTTATTTTGAGTTTCACCGTAGATTTTTTCGTGATTTGGAATGGATGTGGTTTGTTTTTTTTCGCTCCTTGTGTTGATAGAATGCAATCTTAGGTTGGTTGGAGTGATTGGAAGCCTTCCGGAATTTTTGGGCGTCCGCCATAGCGCCGTTGTGTTGGCGAAATTTTTGGTGATTTAGCAAGGCAAGTGCTTCCCCTCTTTTCGCCGTTTGGCCTCCCTTTTTGTTAAATTCCTTGATAATTTCTGTTATTCGTGCAATTTAGAAATTTTTAATTGAAATTATCCTAACCCTAATCCCTTTTGAATCGCGTTAGAAAATTAGGGTTATATCCCTCCCGCTAGTAGCCCCCGATTTAGGACGGCGTCGCGGTAGGTGTGTAGCGTTGATGTGGGTTAGCGTCGGGTTGGGTTTATGTTAGGCCTAGGTGTAGGTCTAGGTTTTGGGATTTTTGCCTAGTTTGCCTATTTGGGGTGTTTAGGTGTGCTTGTGCACGCACGGCCTATGGTCGTGCGTCTAGTAATCGTGCGACCCGATGTCGGTGCTCGTACGCTAGGCTTAGAATCGAGTGAGTGTACTCACTCGCAGCGGCGTTGCGTAATCGCAACGACAAATCCCTTAGCGTTGATTTCTCCCCGAGTGTTTTGCTCGTGTATCGAGAGTCCCTTGTCGGCTGTTACCTTTCGAAGGCCGAATCGTGGGTTGTGGTCAGTAGTGGTGGTGGATGGCTCTTTTAGGGGTTGTGTGGCGTGATGTAGCCTTGACCACGCTCTTTACCTTGACCCGAGTAGTTTCTGGGCAAGTGAGTGTTGGGTCTTTTGTGCCTTCACGTGTCAACCCTTGAGCAATTTGTTGACTTGGAATTAGTGGTTGGGCGTTTTGGAACGCTTTCAACCTGATGCCAAGTTTCTTGTTTTTGCTACTGCCGCCTCTCACAGTTTAGGATGTTAGGCGTTTCTTCCGTAGGTGTTGCAGCATTTTTGGCATCATGGCCATGTTGACTCTGCAGGTTTTTAGGCAGAGTAGTTGCTGTTTTCCCGCACTTGGTGCAGGTTTGCTTTTCGCCCTTCCTTGGGCATTGTTGTTTTACTCTACTTTGTACTCTCTTTACCTTACTTTACTCGCTTTTACCTTACTTTCCTTTTTAGCACTTGCATTCCTTGCTCTGAGGTGTTCTATTTTTCTTCTGAACGCCTCAGGATCTGGGCAGTAGCCAGTAGGTGGCTGTTGCTGTGGTGCAGTTGGAGGTCCTTCTGTTGGCTGTTGAGACTCTCTTGAGTCGTAGTGAGGTAGTTTTACTGTTTTCTTACAGACATACATACTTGCCAGTGGGTTCGTGTCAGCTGTTGGCGCCCCTGGTAGTTTTACCTTTTTGTACTAGATATGTTTTTCTTCTTACTGCTACCCTTTCTGGGAGATAGTCTATTTGCTCTGGGAAGTTTTATGCTAGGTTGCTAGTTACTTTAAAACTATAAAAGTAAAACCATATTATATATATACAGCATGATCAGCATGATTTCTAAAAGAACTCACTCAGCGTACTTTCTTAATTACGTATAACAAATGATTTTCCTATATATGTATAAATTAAAACTAGAAGTTTTGGTTCAGCGTAAGGGTCCTTCGGGATCACTTATGCGCTCATTTAGGATGTGGTCATAAATGAAGTATTTTCCGCTACGCATAAAAAAAATCAGTTTTGAAACCGTGGACTCTTTGGTCCACTGAGCCGAGGGATACGGCCCCTGAATAAATCAAGTTTTTATAATCAATAAAGTCATGATTTGAAAGGATTTGGAGCGTCGCCTGAACGTCGGCAGTTATCCCCTGCTCGACGTGGCATCACAGCGCGTAGATTTTCTCTTACTCTGATTTAATAAATAATGAGAAAAATGCGGGTTGTGACACCTGCGCAGCGGGTCTACCTGGGGCCGAGCCGAGCTCGGGGTGCCGATGACGATCAAACCAATCCTATCCCCCACAGGCGAGCCTACGGACCTGCCAGCTAGATGGGAGCCTGCGCAGCGGGTCTACCTGGGGCCGAGCCGAGCTCGGGGTGCCGATGACGATCAAACCAATCCTATCCTCCACAGGCGAGCCTACGAACCTGCCAGCTAGATGGGAGCCTGCGCAGCGGGTCTACCTGGGGCCGAGCCGAGCTCGGGGTGCCGATGACGATCAAACCAATCCTATCCCCCACAGGCGAGCCTACGGACCTGCCAGCTAGATGGGAGCCTGCGCAGCGGGTCTACCTGGGGCCGAGCCGAGCTCGGGGTGTCGATGACGATCAAACCAATCCTATCCCCCACAGGCGAGCCTACGGACCTGCCAGCTAGATGGGAGCCTACGCAGCGGGTCTACCTGGGGCCGAGCCGAGCTCGGGGTGCCGATGACGATCAAACCAATCCTATCCCCCACAGGCGAGCCTACGGACCTGCCAGCTAGATGGGAGCCTGCGCAGCGGGTCTACCTGGGGGTCTCTTCTCCAAACCAACTCCAACCCCCGAGTGAGCCTACAGCCCTGCCAGCTTGATAAGAGTCTGGTCAGCGGGTCTTCTTGGGGGTCTCCTCTCCAAACCAACTCCAACCCCCGAGTGAGCCTACAGCCCTGCCAACTTGATAAGAGCCTGGTCAGCGGGTCTTCTCGGGGGTCTCCTCTCCAAACCAACTCCAACCCCCGAGTGAGCCTACAGCCCTGCCAGCTTGATAAGAGCCTGGTCAGCGGGTCTTTTCGGGGGTCTCCTCTCCAAACCAACTCCAACCCCCGAGTGAGCCTACATCCCTGCCAGCTTGATAAGAGTCTGGTCAGCGGGTCTTCTCGGGGGTCTCCTCTCCGACACAACTATAAAGGAAACATAAAGATAATCCAAGAACTCAAAAAAACTGTTAACCCGATCAATCAAGTAACAGTCCGACACGAGGCACCTCTACCCGCTACGTCCGCCCTCTTGGGAACCAGAGGGGAGACGAAATGCTAGGATAGTTAAGATCGACTAAAGAGGAGTGGGAGGGGACTTCTTTCGTCACATGACCTTGGTCGTCACCTAGTTCCTCTTCTATAGCCATGACGTTCGCATGAGTTTTTCTGTGCTGGTCACTCTCCACGCTCACCGCACCATAACTGTTGAAGCCAAAATTGACCGAAGTCAAAATTGACTTCCGTGGAGTTCGGGGTCCCAAAAAAGGGGTGACCGCACACCTACTACACTCAAATGAACGATCTAGGCTCTAGACTAGGAACGTAAGGGACAGACCCAAGGTCTCAGTGTAGAGAACCCACCGCATACCCGGAAGACTAACAAACTCTTCCCCTCCCAAGCCAAAGGCTGAGCTAAGACACCTTCGGAGGGCTCTCTTGGCCGACCGGAACATCTAAGGAGGGTCTCAAGACCAACTCTCTCCTATCCAGATGTGTCTCCTTGGGTCTATACAAAATTCTCCTCACCCGCGCTACTAAAGGCGCAACATCGCCGAGCAATTCTATAACACGCTGCCCAACTCGGCTGCAAACAGCGCGACTCCGCTGCCTTAAAAGGCTATCAACAGGCCAACAGGGGTTTCCCGGCATAAACCTCGGGGTTCCCACGGGACGAGCGGTTCACGAGCACACCGCTCGCCCAAAGCAAAAAGAATAAACCATACATCCACAGAGCATCACAGATTATAAATTATTACAGGAATATTAATTCCATACATCGGCACGCAGGCCGGCAATATAAATAAAAGAAAGGCCTTCGAGGGCCGGCACGAGCTTGGGCTTAAGCCCGCTATTCCCCGCTTGGTACTGCAACACCTGTGCGTCAACGTCTCGACGAACGACTGCCAGCTGAACAACAGTCGGCTAACATAAGCTGGCCAAATATATTCCGTACACCCCTTTTTTGGGGCTACGGTGCGCATTCCCTGCAAGCAGATAGTATCCAACTTCCACGGAGTCTTCTCCGGGAACCCCAGAACATCACCCACCCGGCTCATGCGTCCGGATGGGCTTCACACAGAAAATCACCAATTCGGCTCATACGTCCGAATGGGCTTCACGCAGCACATCAACAATTCGGCTCGTACGTCCGAATGGGCTTCACACAGCATGCCTAAATCCGTACTCACACTTCCGGATACTAGATGCAATTAAGAGCGGGGACGTACACGTCAACCCGTCGGAGAGCTCCCTTCCCCACTTGTTGGTGGAGAGGGCTTCCATGCAAACATGTAAATTGAGGGCTTCACCTGCCCGAGAAGAAACATCGTTACCCTTGGCGCGTGCTTGGCGATGGTACCGGTGGCCGTTCTCCCTTTTAGGCCGAGCCTTGCTCGAGGCGACGACGGGAAGAGGGGGTCGAGGGGAGCTCGGCCCCGCTGGAGGCGGCCTGGAAGAAGAAGGGGCCGAGAGGAGCTCGGCCCTGGCCGGCGACGAGAGGGGAGGCCGAGAGGAGCTCGGCCTGCTGCGATGCTCTAGGCCGAGAAGAAGAGAGGGGCGGCCTGGATGGGAAGTGGGGGGCCAAGAGGAGCTCGGCCCTGGCCGGCGACGGGAGAGGAGGAGGAGCCTCGCTCTTTTTGGCCGGCGGCGGGAGAGATGGAGGGAGGAGCGGCTGTGCTCCTCCAGGCGGCCGGCGACGGGAGAGGAGGAGGCCGAGCGGGTCGGGAAAGGAGGAGGCCGAGCGGGTCGGCTCCAGGCGGCCGACGATGGGAGAGGAGGAGGCCGAGCAGGAGGCCTGCTCCAGGTGGCCGACGGGAAGGAGAGGTAGAGGGAGGCGTTGGGCGGCGTCGGGCTCCAGCCGTTCGACGAGAGAGAGAAAGAGGGAGGGGCGCGGGCTGCTGTCGTCGAGCTGGTTGCTCCAGGCGGCCGATCCGGGGGGAGGGAGCCCTTAGGGCTTTTTTCTCCTTTTTTCCTTCTTCCCTGCCCGATGGCTGCTGCTCCCTCCTTTTCTTTTTTCTTTTTTCCTTTTTTTTTTGTTGTCCCTTTTGCCCGTACCCCCCTGCACCCTCCTTTGCTTTTTCCTTTTTTATTTGTTGTTTTGTTTCTTCCTGCCTGCACCCACCCCTCCCCCCATAACTCCATCCCCTCTTATGTTTATATAATATATATACATATATAATATAATATATATATTATAATATTTAGCAAATATATATATATATATATATATATATATATATATATATTTTAAGCCTACGCGCACAAGGCCTTCGCACGCACGCACGAGCACCCGCACGCCCCCGAACGGGGCTACGTCAATACGTCGCTCGTAGCATGTCCCGAGTCCGCCACTTGGGGAGGATCCCGCTCGGCCGGATACGGGGTTGTACACTAGCATGGTCTCTTCCTAAGAGATCTTAATCTCGCACAAGTCCAACTCTTTTGAGTCGATATCTCTCTTATATTATAACTAAAGATCTAGCACTAAGGGAGAGGTAGGAAGCTCACCTCGTTTCTGGCCATAGATCTAGTTATCCTCCTTAGCGGCATGATTCTTCACGAAAAGGAAGTGTTCTTCCTTTAATAAATCTGACACCGACGATCTTCTACGTTTCTGTCGGGTTCGGCAAGTAATGGCTCGACAAAGATGAAGTGATGGCTAGGGTTTCCTATTTCTTCCTTTTTATAAGAAAGATTAGGGTTTGAGTCATGTTTTGTCACATGTCACCCTAACATTGGACCATCCATCATTACTTTAAATAGGTCTTGTTTGAGAAGACCGGGTCCAATTGAGCCATCAACGCTTATCCCGAAAACCCGGTTCAGCCCGCACATATGAGCCAGCAAACACAGTCTGAGCCGAAAAATACTTCAAGTCAAAATCGTCGAGTATCACTCGACGATTCGTCGAATGGCGTCGAGACCACTCAACGCCTATAAAATCCAGAATCATTCTCTAAGTTAAATTATCATTCGTCGACTATCACTCGACGCTTCGTCGAGTATCACTCGACGCTTCGTCGAGTGTCGTCGAGTTCACTCAACTCTTTTAGAATCCAGAATCATTCTCTATTATCATTCGTCGAGTATCATTCGATGCTTCGTCGAGTGACGTCGAGTTCACTCAGCGCACTCGATGCTTCCCAAATCCAGAATTATTCTAAGTCAAATTCTTCTTATATGTCGAGTATCACTCGACGCATGTCCACCAGTCGACGCACTCAACACTTCGTCGAGTCCAATCGACGCACTTGACGCTTTTTGAGTCCAGAACTCTTCTAAGTGAAATTCGCCCTATTAGTCGAGTATCACTCGATGCCTGTCCACCAATCGACGCACTCAACGCTTCGTTGAGTCCAGTCAACGCACTCGACGCTTTTTAGTCCAGAACTCTTTTAAGTGAAATTCGCCTATTAGTCAGTATCACTCGACGCCTGTTACCAGTGCACCTCGAGCCTGAGTCAGGTCTCTTGACTCAAAACGCGTGTGAGGGGTCTAGCGCGAAATGGGACGTTACAAATTATACTTAATACTTAAGGTGAATCTTGGACTTCCCGAGGTCTACCCGATGTAGGGTTCGCGACGGTACTAGGAAATATGATGGATTGAATCCCAAATCTTTTTTTCTCAAGATATTTACTATTGTTAGTGACTACTCTTTATCAAATCCTCTCTCATTATTACTTTGATCTATCGAAAGGTGGATTATACCTCTTATAGGGGAGCGAAAATCTTTTGTCGATCTCCGAGCTTAACTGCTCTCCTTAAGGTTCATGCACACTAACTCACATCACCTCTTGGTAATTACCTTAGGACTCCAACCAACATCATATCATGATCCTAACCATACCCCAAGCCTATCTAGATGCAATTTTATATCGCTAATGACCATCATCCCGACTTTGTTATATGCAGGCCAAAAGTGTGATATAAGCCTAAGGATTGTAACCAACAAATATTTTTATCCAAATATCCTACAATTAATTACAGGGGCCTAAATACTCATTTATGGAATGAATCCAGAGTTTCACCAATATTCTAACTTATTTAACTATAATTGATTTTTTCCTAAAATACTTGTCACTAGAGGATTTGTACATTAAGTGCCACTTTCAGGTGTCCAAACAGTACAAATTACTCTTCATAGGTCCACAATGGTAAATAAATGATCTGGACCAGATTTTATGATTTTCCAGTAATATTTACTATTTAATTTCTAATTATCAAAATTCGATCCATTAGGTCATATTACACAGGGAGTAATGTACAGTAATTTAAGAAAAATTACTAAAGGTCAAAAATTTTAAATGATTAGCTATTTCAGAGATTCATAATTTTCTAGCTCAATTTGAATACAAATATTTCCATAATATGAAAGGAGACAAAATGGTAATTATAATAGTAACCCTAAGATCATGACATCAAAAACTTTAAAATAAATTACCAAGGATGCACAATGCTAAAATAATACTACTGACAAAGTTTCATGATTTTTTAAACTATTCATGTCACATTAATTTCATTAATACATAATCATCACAATATAAAAATAATTTAATTATCATGCAAATTCAACTCCAAAAGTTCTAAAACTCTCTGAGAAGGTGTATTTTCACTAAATTTGTGCATGTACAAAATTGTATAGAAATTAATCAAGAGATTCTTGCAAAAATCACAAAGTATTATTTTTGGTTAAACGCACACCGATCTCCTTAAGCCTTAGCTTCATGCAAGTTGAATTCACCAACATGCAGAGGTCCAATTGGCCCCTAAATTTTATCAGGGTCTTATAATGACCTAATGGATCTCCCAACTAAAACTTGGGTCTATATGAGATGTCTATTTACATATATTTCAATAATTCACTAAATTAAATATTGAAAAAAAACTACAAAAAACTGTGCCCCAAAAAGTTTGATTATTAGGAAAATAGTGTATCTAGGGTACATACAGATATGGTAAAAATTTCAGCTCCATGCATGCAACTATCTGAAAGTTATTCACAATCAAAGTTCTGTCCTTTCTAAGGACCAGTCCCACTAAAACTGCCATATAGGGGTCTGTAGACCTCTAGATGGACTGATTTTAGTTCCTTCCAAAAGTAGACATGTCGGGCTATAAAAGTTGTCTCTGGTAACTTTTCCATATTTTGCCTCTAAAGGCACTTAATTTCAGTTTGAAAATGTCCATATAAGTGTGACAAAATACGACAAACTATAGTATATAAATTTAATATCAGCATAGATCTTAAAGCGTGATCTGCGACATCCAGAACGTCTTCTACCTCCTGCCAAGGGTGGAGATTCACCCGACCTGGAGGTCCTTCTAACTTGATTTCCCGACCATTCGGCCACCTCCCCGGCCAGCCACCGCCACCACCACCACCACTGTTGAGGTGGTGGCTATCGATTGGTGGCGGTTTGCTCGTCGGAGGTGGCGGTTTCCGGCGAACCTGACACCCTCTATTTTCCGAAAATCTCCATTTTCTCACATTAGATCGGGCTCAATTGAGCCCAATTTCTCTCCTAATGGATCTAGGATGCTAGCACAAGGGGGGAGGAGAAATGAACTTATAATCGGGCTTGGAGGCGGTTGCTACGACGGGTGGCCATGGTTGAGGCATTTTCTGGCGAGCTTTCTCAATTCCTCTATCCTCCACCAAAAGCTTCAATCCAACGCACTATTTTGACTCCTTGAGGGCATCTGGAGATGATAAATGGGTCGAAAGGGGTTGGGGAAGGGTATTTATGGAGGTGTCATGAAGCACTACTAGAAAAATTGTTTTTAGCCACGATTTTTTTTGCCACGGGAAAAAACTGTGGCTAATACTGAAGTATTAGCCACGGTTCCTATTCCATGGCTAATAAGCTAGTATTAGCCACGGATGACTAATCCGTGGCAAATAACCCGACTTTTTGCCACGGTTTGGCTGTTTCGTGGCTAATAATCTAGTATTAGCCACGGAAGCCTAATCCGTGGCAAAAAGTCTGGTTTTTTTTAGTCCCACACCGCCAATAAAAAGCTTGATTTTGGGTTTATATATGCCATTCAAAATTATTGTTTGAAATGAAATCGACGTGGCGGCGGCCGGGCGGCGGCGGCGGCCGGGCGACGGAGGGAGACCGAATACTTTTTATGTTAGGTTTATTACAGGTCTTTTAGCCACGGCAATTGAACCGTGGCAAATGAGGAACTTTTAGCCACGGCAATTGAACCGTGGCTAATAACTTATTAGCCACGGATTCGGCGTGGCTAATACTATTAGCCACGCTCGCATTGCCCACGCCCATTTGTCGTGGGCAGGCCGTGGCTAATAGTTATTAGCCACAGTTTTGGACTTTTAGCCACGGAAATCTGTCGTGGCTAAAAGTCTGTTTTTTAGTAGTGAAGGGAGGTGATTGTTCATGAGCATTGAGTGCTCTCCTTGATGGTGGCCGGCTGGGAGTAATGAGAAACAATTACAAAGCACCCGGGGAGACAAATGGCTACTTTGGGGAGAGGAAAGGAGTGCCTCATGGCCTCCTTCCCTTATCTCTTCATTTACCCATTAATAATTTGGGGATTTTTCAATTTTACCACCTCTAATATTATGGAATTCCCAAATCAGAATATATTAATTGAAATAATACTAGTGGGTTGTAGGTTGGGCCTTTGTTCAAGGTCTTAGCCCATTGGAATTGATTGTGTCTTTATTTTTCTCTTTTATGCTCAATTTTGATCATGGTTGACTTAGGGTGTTGACTTGGTAAATTGATGGGTTGATTGATCCCATGAGTGGGTATTGAGTCCTATGACACCACCCCCAAGTAGTTTATGTCATGGTGGGACCCCAATTGGGCCAATTTATCCAAAAAGTGTAGGTTTGACCAAAATTGGTCTAGATTTGACTTTGATCAAATTGGAGAAATTAGTATCCACTTGATGGGACTTTTGGGTACATTGGGCCTCTAATGACATTATAAGGTTAGGGGTGAGGTCAATTTGACCATGTGAAGTCTAATTGAGTCAATTAAGGTTGAATTGACTTATGTTTAACTTAAGTTGACTTTGGTCAAATCCATGCAATTGGCCTACCAATTCATGGTTAATTCTCTCCTCCTTAGGGTTAGGGATGTATTGGTGACATCAATTTGAGTTTGTGAACCCAATTTGAGATGAATTGACCTAGGTTGACTTGTGCTCATTGGTATGCACTTAGTGATTTATTTTGGTTCAACATAACCTAGGGTTGTCTCCTTGCTATAACTCACCGCTCATGCCCTAACACTATCAAGGGGTCTAGAAGGAATAGTGATGTCACAAATCCCAATAAACAAAAAAATGATAGTGTTTGGGTGCTCCCTCTTTCCATAAATGATATTTGGTGTCTTCCATAGGTTTAGTTTTAACTTCCTTGAGCATCGCATCGGAGATCATGACACCCCATATGACGTATCATAAGTAGTATCAAATAAATCTCCTCGAATCACAAAACTATCATCTTATTACATAGATTCTCTCATCGAGACGTCATTCCCTTATCTAAACTCATGATCATCATATAAAATCATCATTTATATTTATCAATCCCCAATAGAAATGTATACTCAATATCATTATCAAACTCAACAATTCCACTATCAACACTTCATACATCGATTTGCAAATTTGCCTTCATAATCCCACCAATAGAATTAGGACAGCTTCCTAAGAGATCTGCTCTAGCGAGCTATCGCTGACGTTAACAACTATATTCGTGCGGTGACTGACATAACCCAAGTCATCTAGTTCAACACTCCATCAATCTCTACACATAGCACATGGGAATCACAAGGTTACCCCCAACCATCTACCATGCCTGGAAGCACCTACACAAGTCATATGGGAGCTATCGTCAGCGATAGCAGTTACCGCCCAACGATACCTCCCAGAATCAGAGAAATCATCCAATTTCAGCCTTCTCAAGGCTTCACATTTGCACTTCCTTGCAACCACACGGCCCTAAATCCCTCCTAACCTCCTTATTGAACTTTCCCCCAAAGAAAAAACAAATATCACGAAATCAGATCACACACTATAACACTGGATTCACACATGCACAATCAAGTGGGAAACATAGAGATATACAAGAAATATAAATTTGAATCTTAATGACAAGAATGAGAGGATTGTTATCTTTGGAGCAAGAAACAGGTCCATGGAATCATGCAAAGTTTGGGTGGAGAACCGTAGCGACCCAAGGAATCCTTCTACGATGAGACCCAAATAGAAGAAAGAA
Source organism: Platanthera zijinensis (assembly GCA_039513925.1). Lineage (NCBI taxonomy): Eukaryota > Viridiplantae > Streptophyta > Magnoliopsida > Asparagales > Orchidaceae > Platanthera > Platanthera zijinensis. The sequence goes on along the minus strand of CM077087.1, from coordinate 29,669,653 downwards.
GTAATCCGCTTCACCCGGGTTGCTTGTCGATAGCTCGACACACAGAAGTAGAGGGAAATAGATAGGAATCCCAGGTTATGCTGGTACAAGAAGGCACTATTATACGTATTAGGAAGAGTGCTCCCTACGGGGAGTACGGGAGGAGCGAAACCTCTACAACATAGTAGGGTTCCCGCGGGTGGACGGGAACCAGACCTTCGGCTTCTCAGAAAGGATGCAAGTGCTATCACTCTTCTTCTCGAAAGCAATAGCTACAGCACAGCCGAGCCGACAGGGTCATGCTGGTACAAGAAGGCAAAGGAATCAGTCTATTCTGTGCTTTCGGACTGCTCATCGATCCGAGCAGTGGAGCTCCGACAATCTTTTTTCTTCCTCAAGAACAGTGAACACCCATTTTCTCCCTCTCTTGACCTAAACTAAAGGAAAGGAAAGGCAATGACTTTATTTAGGGCATCAGCCAAACTAATACCCTTGAGCACACATATCGTGACCATCACAATGGTCATGATGGAAATCTAAAGGCCGAAATCGCGAAACTTAATAAAGGCAGTCCATCTGGGAGATACCACGATGCGATAGCACTACCACACGGGGGCATCTCCCAAGACACGAACCACTCATAAGTCATAATGAACACTACCGCCCATGGTAGGAACTACCTCACAACAGCATCCCTTGGGCTGCCCACCGTAAGAAAATAGAGAACGAGGTCAAAATGAAGTAGTTTTCGAATTAAATCCTCATTGATGGTAATTACTACCACGGCGCAGTAGCTCGCAGGTTACAACCTTTCACTTTTAAAATTTGAGGCATTACATTTGAAACTTGAAGAAATTTTCAGGAAAGCTCTCTTCTCTACAAATTTGTTGGTAGAGACTTTTCTCGATCAGAGGTCCAGAACTACAACAATTGTCGACATAAGACTTGTTTGCGTGAAATGGCCGTCCGATTGACCAACCTATCTCATGGCATTTTCCAAAAACAATCCAGCGCCGCTTTCAGACCACAATTTCGTCGAGTAGTTACAGAAATATGTGCTTCCAAACTTCAAACTTATCATACTCATTAATGGAGGAAATGTACGGGAGAATGAAAGGAGGGGGAAGATCGGTCATTGCCACCCGGGGCCCTAAGAAACCCTCCCTCGGCCGTCAGGCCACCGATTGACGACCAAAATGTGGGGCAGCAGCGGTGGTCACCTCTTGTTGCTCCTCACACTTGAGACGTTCTTGCTCAGTTCGGGCCCCGTTAACCACTCCGAAGGCCATTTCAGGAGTCAAACGGACTTGGAATCACATGAAATTAGACCCATTAACCACTCCGAAGGCCATTTCATGAAATTAGGCCCGTTACAAACCCTAGTCCGGAGAGAACAAGATGCGCAAATTGGACGAGGCAGGCATATTACGGCGCAATGGAAAAGAGGAGAGAGATAAGCGCTTGGGAGAGGGTCTAATAGAAATTAACGCAATGAAAAATCCTCAAGTTGAAGCTTTAAGTATAAGGTTTGCCACAAAATAACCTTGTCATGACACATTTAAGTAGTAATTTCTGCATTAGAGTTCACCCAGTCTCAAAGCATCAAACACCATTTCTAGGGGACAAGTAGCCATTCGTAGTGAGGCTTCTGCCTCAAAATCTACAGCCAGCGGATCCTAAGGCTTCGTTTGGCGCAGCATTTGGAGCTTTCCGTTTGATTCAAACGCCGCCGTACGGCGGTTAACTAAATGGCCGGCGGCGGTGTTTTTTCCGTTTGCACCCGCCGCATCATGAAAAATGGAGGAAAACGGAGGTATTTCAATATCAGTCTCCCCCCTCCGGTTCCAAAAGTCCCCCTTTCCCTCCCACTGTCTGAGCAAAACACCAAACCAAACGAAGCCTAAGCCTACCCTAAACTTGGATCTGTTACAAATCTAAGTCGAGCCAAGCTCGAATGGACCCGAGCAGATTTCAAGGCAGCTCCAGCTCCTCCAAGATTGAAACGTTTGGGAACTTGAAAAAATAATTAATGAAAACTAAAATAATCACAAACTATATAGACAAAATTAAGGAGTAAGGAACACCAAATTATTTTTTTTAAAAAAAACTGTACATCATTAGCAATTAATCTAAATACACGAGCAATTAATCTAAATACACGCAATTATAAATACACATCATTTATCAAGAACTTCGCTTTAACTTTGCATTATTACAAATTCTAAAAAAACACTAATGAGCTTACCATGTTACCAGATGATTTTATGTACATGTATGCTAATAATGTACGAGGGAAGGTTTATGTAATTATGCAAAGCCAACAGATGTGTTTCTCCCTGAATTTTCCAAGTCAAATCGGGAAGAATGCGGCCAAGGACACGGAGTCGGGCCAACCGGGTCAAGCGAGCCGCGCTCGCCTCAAAGACCCAAAAACACGCCGAAAAGAGAGCGAAGCCAAGAGCGTGCGCACGCGCGAGCAACGGGGACGCGCCCGCGTGAGAGGCGCTTGCGACACCGGACGCGTGCGCGGCCTGCGTGCAGGCGTGCACTAGCGTGCGCCCCTCACGCGTGCGCCCCAAACGCTTGTGCGTACGCGCGCACCGGCGGCCTCCTCCGTCGCCGGCCGCCTTCGTCTCCTTTGGCCCGCCTTCGGCCGGCTGCCTCCATCAACGGGCACCTTTCCTGGGCTACCCGGCCTTCCCGATGGGCACGTCCGTCTTTTCATGAAAATTGAGGATCCATGTGACCGAGATGGAGCGACGTCATTCGCCAACTCAGGATCCAGCCTCACGCAATTACCAGTACGTCCCTCCATAAAACTATAAAAAGACTTTTATGTCTTCATTTGAGGACATGCAACTCCAGAAAATAGAGAGAGCTCCGAGATTTTTTCGGCGAGAACGTGAGAATAAGATTGATTGTCTGATTGGAACTCGTTTTGCTCCCTCTCTAGCGGGCACAACACCCAACACTCACTTAGACACTTTTATGAGCTTGGGAGAAGGCACTGGAAAACACTCGTGCGAACGTTTGCATGAAGACTCTCCAAGTCTTTAAGAACTTAAAGTTTTTCTCCACAAGAGCACTCTTATCCAAGCTTCACGAACGCTCTAATCCAAGCTCTGTGGACGCACTCATCCAAGCTGCGTGGACTTAATTTATTTTTTGTTCTTCCTATATTCAAAGCTTGTAACGGAGAGGTGGTCTGTCACCCTCCGAATAGACCTTCAATACTTGTAAACTCAAAGCTAAATACTGAATTTTGACTTGTCATAGATCCGATTACGTGAATTTTCACCATTTTCAGATTTTTCACGGTAAAATAAATCTCATGTCTCTGTTGCTAGAATTTCATAGATTGCTTGTGCGTCCGATACAACTCCGATACAACCGGATGACCCGCAACATATATAATCAAGATTAATTATCGAGACCTCTCCTGGGAGTTTGCATAATTACAAGTAAAATTGAATATCATAAAAACATGGATGATTTTAATATTTTTTTCATCCACATTTCTAATGGAAGGGACATTTTTATAAACCGAAAAACTTAGAGAAGCGAAAAACTTAGAGAAGCAGTAAATAAATATAATTTCAAAAGATAGAGGGGTGCAACTTATAATTATGCAAACTCTCTCGGGAGGTCCCGGTAATTAACCCTATATAATAATAATAGTGTCAGAGACTAATGAATTTCCAATGAATCGGATGAGCCTTCAAGTCCTTGTAGGGCACCACGTGAGCACTACTATAATAATTTCAAGGAAACGCCAAGAAGTATAACTGTGCCAAAACGGAACAAAAAGAGCATCAAAAAAGCTACCAATCTATCCATAATGCTATGTTACAAGTGATTAGATTACAAAAAAGCATGTCAGGTGCAGCAAACCTCAGGATACAACAAAAATGCGGCAAAAGAAGGTCGAGGATGGCGTTGCCCGGTGCAGTGCTCACGGCGGATAGGCTCGGTGCATCTTGAATTTTCTTTCCCATAACCCATATATCTCTCATGTTGCCGCGAATGGACCATACCATAACAACAAAACATGAAGTGATCACCGTGATTCCTCCCCGCAATCCGACCTTAAGAGTCCTCATTCAGCTTCTTCAAAACCTTAGTAGTTGCCGGGGGGGAAGTGGGGTAAGGTAAGCGTAAATACGGCTCCGCCCGTGAAGAAAAGAGGCGCATATACACGAAATCGCATGCTCGGTCGTCATTACTCCCAGAGAAAATGAGCTTTCAATTGCCACCAGCGGCTGCAAAAAAAAAAGGAGAGCAAATAAAATGACTCACGTGAAGCACAAATAATAGAAGCTAGGATAGTGATGACTTCACTCAATTTACTACTATTACTCAATGCAGGAATCATAAATGAGCAAAAAGAAAGTTATCTTGGCATTCATGCAGGTTCCAAAAGTTGTACCAATCGCTCTATTATTTGCCTCTACATTATACACACAAATCAGCCTATAGGTCACACCTAGCACGAAAGGGCCTTTCACTAGAACCTCCCTCCCCCTTAAATTTGCATAATTACAGGTACCACTCCGTCTTTAGAAATTACAAAAACCTCATCTGTGAGTTTACATTACACAGCATGTATGCATAAAGTCAAAGAGAGGAAGAAGAGTACATACAAAAAGCTCGTGAAAGAATTAATTTCAATTTAATTTGAAGAGCAAAATAAATAATGGAGACCGGTTTTAAAAGGGGAAATAGGAAAGGCGAAAGAAACTTTAAAGTTGAAACATAGACATCTTAAAGTCTACATCTTTCAGCTCCAAAAGCAGATTCTGCACACAAAGCTTTTAACTTTACCCAAGTGTTTCCAATGAAGGAAAAAAAGCTGCTACCTAATTTAATTCAGACTCAAAATGAAAGAGCACAAGTATTTCAAAATGTTAGTGGCAGGGAATCTGAAATTTTCAACTTTGAAGTAATTTGAACAGTAAGACCTTGCATTTCCCTTATACTGGGTATGGAGCATCTTTAGAAATATATGTAATTTTCTAAGTTCTGATTAAATGCAATCCTTGCTTGTGGATATTGATTGATATCTAATGCAACTACTATTCAATAATTAATACCCTGTTTGCTATCTTATGAAATTTCTCAGGAATTAGTTAGCCTAAATATTGGTCCGAAATAGCCATCCGCAGTAGTTCTCATCAGTTTCCGATGTTACAAACAGGTTTTGATAATATTAGTTTGAGTTGTTGATATTGATAGAAATTGATCAAGATAAGTGATTTCAAAGGCAAGGGACTGGCTATTAATGCCTGCACAATGTTCTGTAAAGAAAGAACTGAGCTTAAGCTAATGCAAGGAAATAGATAGTAGCTTATGGCCTGCAATGGGCTGGGTAGGAAGTAGTTCACCATGCCTATGAGTGAAAGGAAATGAAAGAAGCTTTGAAATGCTTAAATGGATTGTGGTAAATTCAGTTCACTCCCTTCATTTCTCTTCAAACCAAAATACAAGTTTTAGTTGTTTGAGTCTAAAGTAGCTTATGACCCTTACTTTTTTTTATATATTTACATTGATCTGAATAGGACAAATTTGTGTGCGTGGAACATTTTTTTCATTTGTTCTAATTTGCATATGATAATGGTTTGTGTATAGTTAAAGATGATTTGTATATAATAATGCCCTATTTTAATTACAAAAATTCACCTATCTATCCTAATTTTAGTCATTTATAAAATAAAAATAATAATATTTCTTATAATTTAATTTAAATTAATGAATAGTATTTTTATTTTGAATAATAATATGAAATTGTTAAATTATGAAGCCCTTTTGTTTTAGAATTATTTATAAAGCATGCTAGAATATTAGTGTAATAATTAACTAGAATTGTATAATAATTCTTTTATTTAGATATATAACAATATGATAGGAATTGCGATAGACTTGCACAACAATATTTTTAAAAACAATTAAGGTGCTGAAAAGGAAATCAATGCATATATTAGGAGAAAAAGTGGTCCTTCATCTCCACCCCAATGAATGGAGATGGGGATACTATCCACTTGGCTTCAAATGAAGTAGATACATTTTGTGGTCCAAATGGAGTGAATTCCCAAGTTTTAATTTTTGGGGTGAGACGAGATACTTTCCACTGGCAACCATAACCCATTATCTTCACGTTTGGAGTGGCTTCTCTCAAAAAGCCCTCCCTAAAGAAACCTTATTTAAAGCACTTAAGCTAAAAATATGAACCATCCACTAAAAATATAAGATATAGAAATATTTTATAATTACCATCTTCATTGAGATCAACATAGAATCCCAGCTTCTTTGGTTCAAAGGAGGTGCAACTACTCATTCGCGGACAAGGGGTTTTCAATTGCAGAGCAGAACAACTGTTGCTCCTACGTGAATGCTCGTCTTGTGGATTTGCACTCAATTTTTGACTCAAGTAGATCAACTCCATGCTCGATCCGTCAATCATTCGTCTCCCCTTGTGCCTTCCAACAAGATAGTGTTAGTGGAAGTATGTGACCATAGACTCATAGAGGAAGTGGTCATACTCAAGATGTTTCAATGATTCATGTGTTCATAAAAGCAAAATGTACCTGTCTTTTCTTTTTTCCAGGTACCGTTTCAGCGATGCTTTTCTGCTTGTTGGACCCTCTGAACCAAGATAAAACATTAGCTGGTCAAAAATAATTAAAGACGTGTAACGACTATTGACTTATCATTATAAGACCCTTTAATACTTGAGAACTAAAATAATTTCATCTTCCAATGCTCGCGAAATCATAATTGTGGATGAAGAGCGCACTATGGAAGTAATCGGACTCTAAAGTAATGTTACCGAGAAGACATTAATCAAACGCAGGACATGGACGTAATTTAATGAAAAATGTATGTCAAGAGGTCCATGGTGGTCCATTGCAATTATTTTGAAGCAATTAACATCAAAACTGATGAATCATTATCAAACCTTCTCTTGTCCCCTTGTTTCATACCCTAAAGCTGTAAGATATGACCCATGGTAATGAACTGATGGGAACAGTTTACCCCATTAAAACCGACGGAAGGACAACTTTTAGCTAGTATTCGAAAAAGTAGGCCGTCAACACTATAACTGGAAAAACCCTATCCACCATTAGCACCAACATAAAATACTCCATTTTTAATACACCTGCAGCTGATATTTGAAATACGCTGCCGAAGGAATGTTAAAAAAAAATTAAGCACAACACCAAAAACCAATCTATCATCCCTAGCCACTTGCACCAACGAAGGACCTAAGAACCCAGGAACACTTGCACCAATGTTGTTCAAACACAGACTCGAATTTTATTTACATATTAGTTGGGTAAGGGCTATTAAGAGCATCAATCAACATGCAAGAATAATATAATACACAAGTGGCGTGGGTGGACATGAGTTCATTGGGGAAGGAGTGTTCAGTTTAGCTGGGTCTCTGAGTTTGGTGTTGAAGAATGAAAATGCATTGAAAGCAACAATTTTTTTTAAAAAAAATATTTTTGGAGCTGAATTCACTCTAATGCAGCGCAAAATCTTTTAGCTCTCTTTCAGATTGTGAGATTATGGCTCTGTTTGGCACACTAAGGTAAGTTTGGACAAAAATTTCATCGTCATAAAATATATGTTTGACATGACAACGGTCGTGACCTCCACCCAATAAGAGAATTAATTTTGAACATAAAGTTTGACATGACAACGGTCGTGACCTCCACCCAAAAAAAGAATTAATTTTGAACATAAAGTGGATGCAGTTCATTAGGTGAGGTCGGGCATTTACTAAGGACGATTCATAACCACGACATTCATGACCACCACCGCTGCACCAAAGGGAGCTTAAGGCTTCGTTTGGTGCGGCTTATTTGCTCCAGTAATTTTGGTCAAAAACGACATTCTCATAGAATGTATGTTTGGTAAGACAAAAGTTATGACCGCTACCAAGAAAATAAACTAGTTTTGAGCATAAAATGCACGAAATTATTTTTAGCCTAGGTGGGACGAATTACAGTTCATGACCACCGCTTTCAGGATCACCACCACCCCAAATTAAACCTAAAAGGATCACCCCCACCGCCCCACACCTAATTCACAAATTAATGGATAATCTAAAAATAGAGGACAGACGAGACATTTCATTGCGACACTCAGAGATTCCAAATACAAAGGGAATAGGAGAGAGAGAGAGAGAGAGAGGGAGAGAGAGAGAGAGAAAGAGAGAGAGAGGGAGAGGTGAGAGTCGGAGTGGAGAACCATGCAATCAACGGACAAAATGATGGTGGCCCCGCAGATCAGGACCAATCTCTGCGACACCTCACATCAATGCGAGGGGTACCCACCCTCGTCTCCTCCACGCCCTCGCCGGGCCCCGCCACCCATTATTATCTCGTGCAACCTAAGAAAATAATTTCATCCCTCCACCTCCCTTCATCTCCCCCTCGCCGTCGACCCGCCGTTAGTTAATCAAACTCGACAAAGACGGCGTCTTATTTGCTCTAACAGACTTTTGTCAAAAAAAAAAAAAAAAAAAACATTATCATAGAATCTATGTTTGGTAAGACAAAGGTTATGACCAATCAAGACAGATTCCAAAGCTTGAGGCTTCGTTTGAGGGGCGGATGCGTGCCGGTTGCACGTACATCACCACCCTGCGGGCTCCATGCATTTCAGAAATGGGCGTGGTCGGGCGGTGAGGCTCCGCCCCGCCACAGTGATGATCGGGCGGTGCGGTGATTTCTACTAAAGCCCAAGTCTTCTATGATAGATCATGGCCAGCTACTCGCATATGTACTTCCACTTATATTATTTGATTTTTATATTCAAGTCAGCATAAACAAAATATGCTTTACCTACAAAAATGCCTTGTAGGCATGTATATTATTATTGTTTAATAAATGGAATAACAGTAATATTTATCAACTATGTGCACTACAATAAATAATGATTTAGGGAAACATCTAAATGTATGATATATCATATATATAATAAAATAAAATTGGAGGTGATTAATTTTAAAAAAAAAACAAAAAAAACGGAAATCGAAGTTGCAAAATTACCCCTGAACCTCCATTTCCAGTTTGCGCTCTCTTACCAGGCACGGGTTCCCGCGAGGCTCTGCCCTCCTCAAGCCCGTCCTTAAAGCTTCGATGCAGATTTCCTGCACACAAAGCCGTCGGATGACGATCAGACGGCTGGGTACAGAGAAAGAAAGTAAGGATGGCCAGGCGGTCTGGTTACCTGCCGGTGCGTTTGAATATGACCCAGGTTCGGCAGCCGGTCCACGGTCAACCGGTCCGGAGTAGGACTGAGGAAACCATCGACCGGATGGTACGGTCGAAACAGCGAATGGGTCTGGTGCCGCCGCTAGCTGAAATATCTCACGGGCCTGCAGGTAGACCGGTGCGGATTAGGTTCTTAATTTAGACCGGATAAGTTTGCCGGTTAAACCGGGCATGGTGTTATTACCTTGTCGGACGGGACGCCTTCGTAGACGTTAATCTTACCACCGTAGAATATTGTTAGCTGCCCCGCCGGCACTCCGGCGACAATCCTGCCGAAAACACGATCGAAACTCTATTAGAGAGAAAGAAGAAGAAGAAGAAGAAGAAGGAGAAGGAGAAGAAGCAGGCGTTTGTGCCGTTCGAGAGCTGTCAGATTCGCTGCTGGTTGTTCGAAATTAGGGAAATGTTATTTACGACATTAGGGAAAGAGAAAAAACCTGGGATTAGGGCGTGGGGCGTCAACGACAGTGAAAACCGGCGAGATCGAGTCTTTTCTCCGGTACGGCGAAGGATCTTTCGGTTCCGTCGCCGCACTCCGGGAGGTGCCGCTGCCGCTCGGGGAAGGTAGTGAAGACTGTATAAGATAGAAGAAAATTAATCAAGTGACAAAGTTAATGGTATTCGTTCCAGAAGGAAAATTAGGTTTGAGTGACGGCTCACATGAGGCGATGCGAAAGATCGGGGAGACGGCGGGATACTGGGTTTCCGGCGAAGCTTGATGGCGGCGGTGAGATCATCGGGATCACTGCTCTCCTCGAGAAGGGCCTTGAGAGATATGACTTGCTGGATCGCCTGGGACTTGTTCCATGAGGGGCGGCGCATGCCTGTACGGCGCCGGACACGCGGTGAATCTCTCAATCCCCGATTCAGAAGAAAGGGAGAGAAAAGAAAAGAAAAACAGAGCAGAAAGAAATTAAACCTCTCTCTTTGAGGAATCGACGGCATTCCTCTCTGGTTATCTGCCCGATGTCATCCTCCGTGAGCTGGCTCAGCGGCTTCTCCAGCAGCGAGTTCGCTGTTGATGCCTCCGTCGGAATCATGATCGGCGCCGGTTGCCTGGTTACACCGGATTCCGGCAAGCTTCTCTTCCCTCTCTCTCTTTCTCTCTCTCTCTCTCTCTCTCTCTCTTCTATCTCTCTCCCTCACTAGATGCTCGAAACCCTTGATTTCTAGTTTTATATAAAATTTTGTTGGGAGGAACTGTGGAAGTAAGAAACTAAAAACTAAAAACCGAATGGACGGGGATAGGCCGCGGCGTCGCCGCTTCGTCGCGGGGTGTATTAACGGGACGATGACGCACCCTAGGCCGCCACGTCACTTGCAGCCAATTAAAATGGTTTAATGTAAAATGACGTTTTTGTCCTGCAAAGTTTCTTCTCGGGATTAAAAAAACAGGAAGCTCGGGCGATCCCAAGGGAAATTGACGGCCGTGATCTTGCCTTATCTGTGGGCCGAGAGACGCACGCTCTTTGGCCCACACAGCAAAATGGAAACACATGGGCATACTAAATGGGAGGGAGGGGGGAGAGATTTGATTAAAATTTAATTTACCTTTGGCCCAGCGCTCTTGTAAGTAAGTAGAACTGTCATGGTTTGATTTGATTCCGGTTCTATTAAAATTGGAAACCGAACCCAAAAGATAGCGGTTCCGGTTTTGGTTTTGCCTTCAAAATTATTTTTTGAATTATCGTGTCATCAGCTCCAGTTCAACAAAAATCAACCGGTCATTAATGATTTGGCTCGATTCTATGTGATTCAGTCTAATTCCTATCTGTTGAAATTGTTGAAGTGAGAGTGAAGTGGAGGTGTGCGGTCTGATTTGGGCAGACCGCAGAGTCCGTTGCGGACTAGCGATTAGGAGATGGCAGTTAGCCAGTTTCGGCTTATATCCTTCCTTCCTACGGTCTGGTTCAGCAAGCATCATGGAGAAGTAACCAGGTGGTTTAGCCTTGTCTAACCGTGGTTGTTGCGGTCTGCATTGTGAGACCGTCTAGTCTGCTTAGAGCTTATCAGGATCTCTGGCTCGCAAGAAGCCAGGCGCTTAGCGCGGTCCGTGGAGGCTAACCGCACAGTTCGCTGGAACTTTCTCGGGCGGGTTGATAGTCAAAATTCGCTGGTGTCGTGGACTTTGTCACGAGTCTGTGACAAGTCCGGGTTTGTTGTCTAGTTCGCCAAGTGTTGATGCGCGAAATGCGACACCGACCAGTTAACGGGTGTTCGATCTCACAAGCTGAGGATGAAAGAAGAAGGGTTGCGGGGACGGAGGAGAAGCTTGCTTGAGCAGAGGAGAAGCTTGCTCAAGCAGAGAGGGAGCTTGATCAGGTACTATCGAGCAGACAGCTACTTGAATGGTTAGATTTGCAGGTTGATGTCGAGAGAGGAGAGAAGAAGAGAGGAGGCCGCTAGCAGCGGCAACAGCAGACTTCACCCGCCGCGGCTTGAATGCCACTCTCGCGACGGGCTTTTCCTTTATTCAAGAAGAGATACAACTTGCTATTGCCCCATTAAATATAAAAGCAGTAGAGGGTACAATGGGGGAAGCTGGCGGCTGAGAAAGGAGATGCCAGAAACTAAGTAAAAGAAGCTGTAGAGGACTGGAGAACTGAAGCTGCAGATGCTGCCCAAGCTGCCTGCCGAGGGCAGAAAAAACTAAGTCCACAACTCTTGACGACCTGGAAGAACTGGAAATCGGAGGCTGCAGAGGCAAGTTGCTGCTGCTGACAGAAAAACTAAGTCCACAGCCCTTGACGACTTGGGCGGACTGGAGATTTGAGGCCGCAGACCTTGCTTAATCAACTCTGACAACCTGGAAAACTGAGTCCGCAGGCTTTGATCAAGGTGGCAGTTCTCCTCCCACGCGTGTCAGAATGAGAGGCCTTGGGGGCTATTTATAGGCCTGGGGAGAATCTTCTAGAAGCGGAACCCAGTGTCGTCACCATCGACGACCTCGGCGGACTCCGCGGACTGGCCTTTTCTCTGCTGGGAAGACTTCCGGTTGACAGCTAGAAGAGGGCTGGCAGGCTGAGCGACCTGAGGAGCAAGCAGACGGAGGCTGAACAGGCAACTCTGGGCCAACTGGGCGGACTCCAGGAGGAGTCTGCCCTTGCCGGAGCGAAGGCCACCCCCTAGCGGGCGGCCTGGGCGGACTCCGGGGGGAGTCCGCCCGGCAGGAGGAGGCCGCCCCTTAGCGGGCGGCCTGGGCGGACTCCGGGGGGAGTTCGCTCGGCAAGCGGAGGCCGCCCCCTAGCGGGCGGCCTGGGCGGACTCCGGGGGGAGTCCGCTCGGCAGGCGGAGGCCTCCCCCTAGCGGGCGACCCGCGGAGGCCGCCCCCTAGCGGGCGGCCCGCGGAGGCCGCCCCATAGCGGGCGGCCCGCGGAGGCCGCCCCCTAGCGGGTGGCCCGCGAAGGTCGCCCCCTAGCGGGCGACCTGGGCGGACTCCGGGGGGAGTCCGCCCGGCAGGCGGGAGGTCGCCCCTGGAAGGCGACCTGCTGAGGTCGCCCCCTAGCGGGCGACCTGGGCGGACTCCGGGGGGAGTCCGCCCGGCAGGCGGGAGGTTGCCCCCGGCGGGCGACCTGCTGAGGTCGCCCCCTAGCGGGCGACCTGGGCGGACTCCGGGGGGAGTCCGCCCGGCAGGCGGGAGGTCGCCCCTGGCGGGCGACCTGCGGAGGTCGCCCCCTAGCGGGCGACCTGGGCAGACTCCGGGGGGAGTCCGCCCGGCAGGCGGGAGGTCGCCCCTGGCGGGCGACCTGCTGAGGTCGCCCCCTAGCGGGCAACCTGGGCGGACTCCGGGGGGAGTCCGCCCGGCAGGCGGGAGGTCGCCCCTGGCGGGCGACCTGCGGAGGTCGCCCCCTAGCAGGCGACCTGGGCGGACTCCGGGGGGAGTCCGCCCGGTAGGCGGGAGGTCGCCCCTGGCGGGCGACCTGCGGAGGTCGCCCCTGGCGGGCGACCTGCGGAGGTCACCCCCTAGTGGGCGACCTGGGCGGACTCCGGGGGGAGTCCGCCCGGTAGACGGGGATCGCCCCTGGCGGGCGGCTAATGGAGCATTCGTCCTTGAGCGACTTCAGACTCGGCAGTCCGTCTTGCGCGGACACGATGGACATCAGGGTTAGCCTGCTCCTTACGGGTGGGAACATGTAAGAGAAAAGCACAAAAAATAGGCTCTCTTGGAGAGGATTGCCGATTTTGGGGTTAACACCAAGACCGCCTGGTTGAGCGGTCTACTTCTGGAGTTCGTCTAGTTCAGCAGTTTGGCTAGGCATAGATTCTGTTCTAGTTGTTGGTTGCAGTATGCGCGGACTGAATGCGGAGACCGCTGCTCAGTGCGGTCTGGTGGCTGAGTCTGGCAGTCTGCCGCTGACATGTTTGGATCCACTGCGCAGTGCGGTCTGGTGGCTGAGTCCGGCAATCCGGCGCTGGCGTGATTGAATCAGGACGCGTGGATGAGTCGTCAAGTCCACGCGGACTGATTTTGTTGTCCGCTCGGCTTGGTGAACTGGTCCTTATTTTTGCCCATACGGATAGATGGTTTTGGTGGAGAACTGATGCTGGTGTCTGTGTTTGTGTGGATAGGTGATGCTAGTCGCGGATTGATGGACGGTAATCCTATCGGTATGGGTGGTGACAGCACCCCTCCTCACGACTATAAATGGGAGTCCCGGCTCGTCATAAAAAAGAAATAAGAACAAGAACAGTGAGAACTTAGCACTTTGATCATGTGGTTACGGTTTTCTAACCGGCGTGAATAAGTGAAGTTGACTCTTTGCATGCTGTGTGGCTAGCATCAGGAGGCTAGGCAATTAGTGAAAAGCTTAGTGTAGAATAGTTCGCGGTTAACAATCCTCGGTATACAGTAGGTCGTAGTCTCGGTAGCCTGAAGACTCTTACTCGAGGTTGCGGTTAAGTCAAACAGTTCGCCCGGTCTGTCAGCGTGTTCTATTCAGTTCATCAGCATTCAATAAAGACAGTTCACGCAACTTTGTTGCGGATTGGCGATTTTGGCAGATTGTTTTTGGCGGTTAGCAGTTGTGTGGCTTAGGTAGTTAGAATTTGCAGACCGCTTGCTTACTCTTTCTTATACTTTTCTGTTTCCATTGAGTACATTGTGAAATCATGTCTCACAATATATGTCTCGCTCTGTAAATCAGATTGTGGTTGAGTGTTCCTGCAACCACTTTCTCAGCTTTTCATAAAATTTTTCATGGTATCAGAGGATGGTCAAGGAGTAAGCAGTTGATCAACTCAGAAGTTTGTTATTCCTTCATAAAGTTCAAGTAATTCAGTTTTGAGTAGTGGAAGCCGATAATGCAAGAGGTCTTGGAATTGAGCTCCTGACGCAGACCAACTTCAAGAAGTTGCGGTATTGTATGGAGAGTTATCTGATTGGCGAGGTCCTTTGGGAGGTCGTCGGTGGAGACGGCAAGCAATAAGTGATTACTTCTGCCGGGAATGCTGAGGTGGCGAGAGCTTGAAGAAAGACGAATGTGAAAGTAGAGTTTACTCTTAAGCGAGCAATCTCACCGGAGCTATTTGACCATATCATCATATGTCGGTCAACAACTGAAATCTGGAAGACCTTGGATGGTATGTTTAACAAGAAGAATGTAGTTCGGCTATAATTCTTGGAAAATGGGTTGGTTAAAGCCACTCAAGGTGATCTGTCTGTATTTTTTTTCTTGAAAATGAAGAACCACTGCTCTGAGATTTCGGCATTGGACCCGAATGAGCTTATCTCAGAGGCAAAGCTGAACATGCACATTTGAAAGTGAGATCTATCCTAGAGATTAGAGCAAACACACAGCAAGAATAATAAAGAAAAGAAATAAAGGCAAATCAGACGACACAAGAATTTTATAGTGGTTCCCCTAAACTTGGGTAGTCCACTCTTCTACCACCCTAGGTAGGAATCCACTGCAGGAAGAGTTGATCAGGTGTCCTGGGCACCAATGAGCTTTTGATAAGGTTCTCAAAAACCAAACTGAATTTTTTGATCAGTTGTTTTGCCACCACTGAGTTTTGATAAGGTCTCAGAAACCAAGCAGAACTTTTGAAGGGAGTTCAAGAACCCTTTTACAGGAGGGAAGGGAGAGTTGATGTTGTCTTCTCTGTTCAACAAACAAAGAGAAGCATAAGTGGATTTTGATGATGTTGTCAAAGCTCCCTCTGAGATTTGCAATTGTTCAGGAAGGAGAGCTTTGCATAAGGTGATAGGTATTCAATGTATGACTGCTCCAGCAAATGATGATTTCAGCAAAGGCTGAAATGTGAGTTGTCTTGGAGTGTGAATGATGAAGCCTTGATGATGTTGATCTTCCAGTAAGCCTTCAGACTGATTTAGAGTAGTTGTCTCTTCAGGCTTCCTGGAACAGTAGATCTGAGAAGAGCACTGGCTGTACAGGTGAAGTTGAGTTCTTCCTGGAACTCTGATTCCTGTACTACATTCTTCTCTCCACTATTCTCTATCTTCTTCTTATTCTCTATCACTACTAGAAAGCTGACTTTTAGCCACGGCAGATTGCCGTGGCTAAAAGTCCAAAACTGTGGCTAAAGACTTTTAGCCACGGTCTGCCCACGGAAAATGGGCGTGGGCAATACGAGCGTGGCTAAAAGTCCAAACCGTGGCTAAAAGTCCAAAACCGTGGCTAATACTGGACTTTTAGCCACGGTTCATTGTCGTGGCTAATAGTGGACTTTTAGCCACGATTTAATTGACATGGTTAAAAGGCCACTCATAACATAAAAAATTCAGGCCGGCCACCGGGCGCCGCCGCCGCCGCCGCCGCCGGCCGCCTGGCCGCCGCCCGGCCGCCGCCGCCGCCCGACCGTCGCCGCCGCCGCCGCTGCCCGGCCGCCGCCGCCCGACCGCCGCCGCCGCCATATTTATTTCAAAGGCTAATTGAAATAAATTCCTTATAAACCCAAAAATCTCATTTTGTTTTGGCGGTATGGGACTAAACGATGCCACGACCTTTTGCCACGGTTCAGGCAAGCCGTGGCTAATACTAGACTTTTAGCCACGGTTCAGGCAAACCGTGGCTAAAAGTCCAGTATTAGCCACGGAATAAAACCGTGGCTAATACTCACTATTAGCCACGATTTTTCCCCGTGGCAAAAGAAACCGTGGCTAAAAGCCATTTTTCTAGTAGTGTATGTTGTTCCTCTGTAACTTTGTGTATATATTCTGATAGGAGACCAATGGTCATTTGAATTCTTGCATTTATTACTGCTGCCTCTTAGTTACTCCAACGGCTATAATATCCATAACTGCATTTTTGTAACTGTCCTATAATAAAGCTATGTTGGAATATGAACAGCTCACATTGATTGGACCAAGAATATCCTGAAAATCTGCCTGGGAACTTGTGTTCAGTGAGATGGCAGAAATCGTCGATCTCAACAAGATGATCGTCGATCTGAGCTCAACTATCGTCGATCTGAGCTCAGAGATGTTGGAGCTGGTCTGGAACAGAAAACGTCGATCTGAGCTCGGAGATCGTCGAACGGAGTTCGACGCCTCGTGGACCTGAGCTTAGAGATCGTCGATCTCAGCTCGACGCCTGAACTCATCTCGTCGATCTGAGCTCGACGCCTAGGTTGAATTCTGAATTCTTCTCTGACAGATTTCTCTTGGTTGATTTCTTCAATCTCTGAGAGCCTCTGACTTAGCACATCCTATGACCCTTAGCTATGCATGGATGGGTCAATCTAATAGTCCTAAAGACATAGTGATCCTGACCCAAATCCAAACTAGGGTGTTCCAACAATCTCCCCCTATTTGGGTTAGGATTACTATTTACATGAAAATAAAAATATTACAATTAATATTACAAAGCATAAGATATAAAAAGAAAAAACTTTGCATTGTTGTCTTCTGTTGCTGTTAAAACTGACTGCTGCTGGCTTTACAAAACTCCACATATGTTGATGCAGTAACTGTGACTGGAGGAGGCTGGGATGACTTTGAAAATCTGATTTTGATTGAGTCATCCAGCTAATTCTTATAGATGGTACCTATAGAAGGCTATGGTAGAGATTGCTCTCTCCTTGAAAAGGATATGTTAGCATAAAAATGATATTTGTCCAGCAAATTTTATTATAATTCTGAATCTGAAAAACAAAGTCTGATATCTTTCTTCCTATAGAATTTCTTTTCATCAGAAGTGATTCAAACTCAGTGTCATGATCACTGCTGACCAATGCAACTAGAGTAGAGGACTCAATCTAGATGAATTTATAAAAAGATCTATAAGAAATATAAAGTTATCTGACAGAGAATTCTCATACAGAAATCCTACCATAATTTTGAACAAGATATCAAAAGGATAGAAGCAGCCCTTAAGAAAAGATGTTTCCTAATAAATTTGTTCCAAATAGGAAAAGGATTTGAAAATATTTTAAATAGTTTATCCTTATAATTATAAATCAGATTTATGAAAGAGCAGACTGAGTTCGACGATTTTATATAGGATCGTTGATTTGAGTTCGACGATGTTATATAGGATCGTCGATCTGAGTTCGACGATTTGAACTCATTTCGTTGATTAAAATGTTTCTTTTTCCTTTGAGTATATTCTGAAAACATTCCTCTGAGAAGTTATGTTTCCCCCTCAGATTTTATTGAATCTTGGCAGCAAAATTGAAGTTCTAAGTTAACTAAACTGAAAACAAAGTTAGATAATACCTGATCCTCTTCAGGTTTTGATTTTCCTTCTATTTGTTCAGACTTTAAACTGCTGCAGGAAGTATTGATGGCCATTAAGCAGAATTGTTTGGCCCTTGCTTACTCTTCTTTATCTTCAAATGATGATTCATCATCTGATACATCCCAAATGACATCTAGGGATACTGATTCTCCTTCTTCAAATAAGATGTTGTAGCTTCTTTCTGTTGTTCCATCCACTGGTTCAGAAGCCATTTGATGAAGAGAATCCCGTATCTCCTTAGTTGTTGAGCATTCAACAACTTCCTGAAACAAGTCATCAGATAATGACTGTACTAGGATATTCATGGCTCTGGCATCAGCTAGTCTGGCTCTTTTAGTTGTTGTTGCTGAGGTTGGGAGACCTGTCATAATGGCATAAAATATTTCTTCATCAATATTGTCCATAAATGACTTAATTCTTGTCTTCCAAAGTGAGAATTTGTTTATGTTGCACTTAGGAGGTCTCGTGCGAGAATATTCCATATTCTTGCTATGTGAAAAACAAAATGATTAATCTAACTAGGATAGATCAAGAGAGATCTTTTGGTTCAGGTGTTAGCCTGTATAAACAACCAAACTAGTGAAGATCTAGTTGTTGAATAACCAACCTCCCTCTGATACCAATTGAAAGTGAGATCTATCCTAGAGATTAGAGCAAACACACAACAAGAATAATAAAGAAAAGAAATAAAGGCAAACCAGACGACACAAGAATTTTATAATGGTTCCCCTAAACTTGGGTAGTCCACTCTTCTACCACCCTAGGTAGGAATCCACTGCAGGAAGAGTTGATCAGGTGTCCTGGGCACCAATGAGCTTTTGATAAGGTGCTCAAAAACCAAACTGGATTTTTTGATCAGGTGTCTTGCCACCACTGAGTTTTGATAAGATTTCAGAAATCAAGCAGAACTTTTGAAGGGAGTTCAAGAACCCTTTTATAGGAGGGAAGGGAGAGTTGATGTTGTCTTCTCTGTTCAACAAACAAAGAGAAGCATAAGTGGATTTTGATGATGTTGTCAAAGCTCCCTCTGAGATTTGCAATTGTTCAGGAAGGAGAGCTTTGAATAGGGTGATAGGTCTTCAATGTATGACTGCTCCAGCAACCATCTTTTGTGCAGGACTGGGTCAATCAACCATCTTTTCTCGAGCTGAAGAACTTGTTGGCTTCACATGAGAGCTTGACAAGACAGATGACTGAAGTTTCGATCTCAAGGGAGATGACGAGATTCTCTTCTCTGGCAAGAAGATGAGATGAGACAGGGAAAAGAAGATACATGTTAGTGATGGTCTGTCTTCTTTCATCAGAGCAGGAGAGGAGCAAGGCTCCCTAAGAAAGATGATGGGAAGAAGTGGGGAGGACCTCAGTGCTACAAGTATAAGAAACTTGGTCACATCCTAAAGGACTGTAGAGTAAATCTTCAGTCGGGGCATGCTGCAGGGAAGGAGGAGGCCGTGTACAGAGCCGGGAAAGGAGGATGGGGGAGTGCCTTGATGAAAGGTACTTGTGTTCGTGCACTTTGCTCCATCAACTATCAGGAGGAATGGATCGTGGACTCGGGGTGTGATCATCACCTCACCGGGGACGAGTCTAAATTCTCTTCTCTGCAGTACTACAAAGGTAATGATGTCATTATTAATGCTGATGATACTGTACATGCAGTAGAGGAGGAGGGGACGGTATTTTTAAGCAGTCTTTGGGGGCCACTCACTTTGAGAAGTGTATATCACATGTCGGGTGTACAACCCATATTCGATGAGGGAGGGCCCTACCACCGCCAGGTCATCAAAAGTCAAAGTCAACAAGGCAAGACCTGGGTCCAGATCAGCACCCCAGGTCGCGGAAGGTTCGGGCGAGTATGGCGAGCTCCCCAGGCCAACTCGCCAGGAGGCGACTATGACCAGATACTCGCCTCTTCCAGGCGAGCTCCTCAGGGAAGTCGCCAACTCGCCAGGGTGGGGGTATAAGTAAGGCCCCCCTTCTTTGGTTTTCCCTATAAATAGGACCCCAGGGGTACGAAAGAGGGGACAAGCAAATCTCGGCCTGAGCCCTCGCGAGTTCCGACAACTGCTCTTGACTCGTTATTGCTCAAGCTCGCCTCCTTCGTACCTAGCTCGGCCAATCTGGTTGAGAAGGGGTTGCTTCTCCTAAGCAACTGGGTGCGTGGTGGGACCTTCCTGCCGCAGCAACCTGGGGTCTTGTTTGCGCAATTTGCTTCTGTTTCCCTGTTGAAGCCGAGAAATTCTCAACCTCAGAAATCGGATTAGGCGACCTGAAGCTACTGGTCGACCGGTCAGGAAGACGATCTCTGGTTAGGAAACAAGGACGAATTGTACGAACAAGACCCCAGGTCGCTGCGGCAGGAAGGTCCCACCACGTACCCAGTTGCTTAGGAGAAGCAACCCCTTCTCAACCAGATTGGCCGAGCTAGGTACGAAGGAGGCGAGCTGAACGATAGCGAGTCAAGGGTAGTTGCTGGAACTCGCGAGGGTTCAGGCCGAGAATTGCTTGTCCCTCCTTCGTACCCCTGGGGTCCTATTTATAGGCAAAACCAAAGAGAGGGGGGGTCTTACTTATACCCCCCCCCCTGGCGAGTTGGCGACCTCCTTAAGGAACTCGCCTGGGAGAGGCGAGCATCTGGCCATAGTCGCCACCTGGCGAGTTGACCTGGGGAGCTCGCCCTACTCGCCCAAACCTTCCGCGGCCCGGGATGCTGGTCTGGATCCCCACCCTGCTTTGTTGACTTTGACCTCTGATGACCTGGCGGTGGTAGGGCCCACCCTCGTCGAATATGGGTTGTACACAATCCCCGCTCTTTTTGGGCGACGTAGGAACCCGGAAAGATTCATCCAACGCTTATTCGGCGAGGACCTCTGCCGAGTATCTGGACCGCTCGCATCATCGCCTGCTGGTTGAGTAGTCTATAAATAGGGGGGGCTTCGTTTTTTGAGACAATCCCTGGAGCTCGCCGAAGATGTCGGATGCCGAACAGTTTTTGAAGGACAATCTCGCTGCTCTGTCGGGCCTCCTCGGCATAGCTAGGTCGAAAAGACCGCGCGAGGATGATCCCACTGCCTTGCCCCCGTCGAAGAAGAAGAAGAAGACGAAGAAGGACAAGCAGCCCGCCACTACGGTGGTCGGCTCGCCTCCACTGGCGCACCAGGTCGCCGCGGCGACCGACAATCCCGTAGTGTCATCCACCACCCAGAGGGTGTTGAACGACCTAGGGCTTGACGACCTCCCTGAGTCGACCCGGGGCAGCCCGCCGGAGAACGCAGGAGCGACCGAGGAGCCCGCGGTCGTGAAGGAACCTGCGGTGTCCCAGGCCGACGTCGTCACCCTGTCAGGTCGCTACCTCGAACTCTTCTCTGCTGGGTTGTCGCCACCACTTTGCTGACTTCTTTCCTTATGCAGATTCTCCGATTGCCGCGGACGCGGCACTTGATGTCGTCCCCCTCAACTCGGCGCCCCTACTCGCCCTGGCGGCTGACAGGCCGTTCAAGGTCGCCCGCTCGGTCAGGATAGGCCTCAGCTCGGGGAAGGCGTCTGGGGCGGCGTTGGTGAAGGACCCCCCTCCCGCGAGCAAGGATCTGCCGGCGAAGGCCACCCCAGCCGGGTCATCTGGGCTGGTGCGCGAGGTCCCTCCAGCGAGTACGGCGGCTGGTGTTGTCGCGAGCGGCGGGAAAATACCCTCGGTGAGCGCTCCATTGCCGCCGCCGCCGCCGCCGCCCGCGGTCGTCACTACTGGCCAGGCGCCGAGCACCGGCTTGCCCCCTCCGCCGCCTCTGTCCGCCCTGCCGAAGGATCATCCGCGACCTCCTTCTTCTGCGCCGAGGGCTCCGCACCACTCGGCGAGCTCTCCTCAAGCTTCGCCGCCGGTGAAGAAGCCGGTGAGGCCGCGACCTCCCTACTTTCCTCCGCGGGTTGGAGACCCTGACTACGTCGGCCAAGGGTCTGGAGGGCGCGGGCAGGGCAGGCCTGCCGACCTTCCGAGTAGCTCTTCGGGGAGGCGAGATACCTCCGGGCGACCTTCTTCGCCGCGCCGATCCCGATCTCCTCGCCGTGGTGAGCCTCCTTCCACTGACTACCGCTCTGCTTATTGCTTTTTCACTCCTGACGATCTGTCTTCCTGCCGTGTCAGATCGCCCGGCGACCTCTGGGGCGACTTTCCTCGACGCTATCGGGCTGTCCGGGAGCGAGTATCGCCAGGCCGCCATTCGCGCCCACATGGAGCTGGAGAGCAAGTTTGACCAGCTCGCCATCTGTGATTCTCACCGGCGCATCTCGGCACTGGAGGCGAGGATGGCCAAGGTCGAAGGGCTCCAGTCGACCTTGGAAAGCTATGAAGCTCGCTTTCACGTGGTCAAAGAGAACGACCGCCAGCTGCAACTGAACAACCACCGCCTGCAGCTGGTGCTCGACGAGCTGGCCGGCATCCGGGCGAGCATGGGATCTGCTGGACGCCTGGCGAGGATGGAGGAGCAGCTCAGGCTCGGCGATGATGCGACAGCGCTGGCGACGGAGCATTACCGACGTGCGCGCGAGATCGGCTGGGCTGGGCGACATCCGCACCCTCCTGAGCGGCCGAGGGCGCCATAATCTTTTTTTTTTTGTTCTTCGAATGTAATCTCCTGTAATCGCCTCGCGCGACTTTGTAATCCCCGGACATCTATTTTTAATTTGATTAATTCGTGTGCGCGAATATTCCCGCTTCCGTGTGCGCGCTTTCATTCTTTGATGTACCGAGCTTTAGTTCACTTTGATAATGTCGCAGGTTTTTCTTCATCGCGCGAGTTTGTCAGATACTCGCCGGGGTGGCTGACCCCCCCCCCTCCTTGGACTTGTCGTTCCTATAAATAGGGGGGGTAGGTGGGTCATAAAGTGTATTGCTGTAGCGACCTTCTTTCCTCCTGCCGAGTATCTGAACAGTCAACTCGCCGCTCACGCTGCTTTCTGATCTCGCCATCATGGTCGGTGACGACGCCAGCGCTCGCCGACAGGCCCATGCAATTAATTTTGCCGATGCGGCTTTTAAGAAATCCATCACCACCGAGAAGGAACTGGCGACCTTCAAGGAACGCTCCCTCCCTGACGGATACTCGGCAAGACTCCCTACTCGCAGCGAGCGCCTCAATACCCATATTGAGGGCTCGCTTGTAATGTCGCTGCGTCACTTCGACGCGGGTCTGCGGCTGCCCTTTTGGCCGGAGTTTTGCGAGATTCTACGCTACTTTGGGATTGTTCCCGCGCAGATCAATCCCAACGGCGTGGCGATCATTATGGGATTCCTATGCTTCCTTCGGGAAGAGAGGATCTCTTTCGACCTCTCCGTCTTCCGCCGCATCTTCGCCTTCGCGGCGACCTCGGAGGGGGTCATCTTCTTTAGCAGCCATGTCTGCACTCTGGTCGGGACGGCGAACAAGGTCCATCGCTGGAGCGAGCAGCTGGTTGTCGTCCATGGCGACTTCGGCGGCGTTCCCGGCAGGCCGCACCAACCAGCCGATGTCGCCTTCCTTCCCCCCATCCTCGAGGGAGCTCGCGAGCAGCTCTTCGACTACTTCCGCGGTCGGCGTTTTGACGTCATTTTCTGGCGACTAAACGTCAGCGTGCTCGAGCCAGTCCTCCCCATCGAAAGTATGTTGAACTCGCTGTGCGCCCTGGTTACTCGCTCGCCATTTTGCCGCTGAAGCTAACTTTGTCACGTGTTTTGCAGTCGCCAACGAGCTTCCGGAGAAGCCGCTTCCCTTGGCGAAGGAAGTCGCCGCCACGCAGTCGGATGCTCGCCCTCCTGCCGACGTCGGGGAGAAGAAGACGGCTAAGGGGAAGTCGCGGGCCAGCTCGCAGGGTCCCGCGAGGAAGAAGGTGAAGACCTCGTCGCCGCGATCCGTCGATTGCCGGTCGCCGACGCCCGCGCGGTCACCCCATTTCCACCCCAACTACGGCCTTGGACAGGGGGTGGTGGACGCCTTCGGTCGCCCGCTCGTGACCTGGTCGGCGGGGGAGAACTCGGTGTCGCTGAGCACCAACCTCCCGTCCTGGTCGACTGACTGGGAGGATAAGGGGGAGGCGTTCGCCGTCCTTCATGCCATCTATGGTCGGGCCGACGCGGAGTCCGTCATGGAGCTGACCCCGACGGAGCTTGCCCATCAGTCGGCCTGCGCGCTCGCGCGGTCTGCCGAGCTGGGGCATTACTCGGCGAGGAAAATGCTGGAAATGACCGACGCCCTCAAAATCGTCTCCAAGAAGGCCATTGACCTTGGCATGCAGTCCGCCCGCTGGAGGGACTTCGAGGTGAGTTATCCTTGGGTAGGTTGCTTGACTTGTATTGCTGCCAGGCTCTGACATTGGTCATCTCGCAGGCTGCCGAGATAGAAGCGGCGAAGAAGCTTTCCGAGTGCGAGGAGAAGCTCGCCGCCTCCCAGGCCGAGTTGGAGGCGGCTCAAACTCGCGCTGCGGTGATGGAGACCAGGCTGATCGCTGCCGAAGGGCGGCCGAGCTCCTCAACCTCGCTGCCCGAGGACCCGGCGCGAGTGGTGAAGCAATCGCGCGTCCTCTGGGAGGAGAGATCCTCCGTTCGCCGCGAGATCGCGCGGGCGGCGGGGAATGTCATTCTCGCGCGCCTTAGGCTCGGGGGCCAGCTCGTCGAGGGGGAGAAGCCGCTCACTGTTGACGAGCTCATCCCCGAGCTGCTCGCCGAGGGGACTGTCCCGCCGTACGACGCGTCGTTGCCGACCAGCTCCGGTGATTCTGACAGCAGCGGCAGCGGAAGCAGCAGCGGCAGCGGAAGCAGCAGCGGCGAGACCGCAGAGAGCGACGACTTTGCGGATATCGGCGATGTTGGGGATGATGAATATCGGCCTGATACTGGCGACGACGAGTCCTAGTTGCTCGCCGATATTCTTCTTGTTCCTTTTGTAAACCACATTTTGACTTAGTGATTTATACAAAGTTTTGTCTTTTCCTCTGACTGGAGGTTACTCGCTAGGCTCATAGGCTCGGAGAGGGATGCTCGCTAGGTCGCAGGGGATGGCCCCAACGTCGACCATCCGCTCGCCGGGACCTACTCGCCCCTGCGCCCGGATACTCGTGAACCTGCTGTGATAACCGCGCGGGTGGCGTGTGGGACGTACTCGCATGTCCCCCGGGGCTCGCTTACTCGCGCGGTTTCAGCTCGCTTCCTCGCATGGAATCAGCTCGCCTACTCGCGCGAGATCAGCTCGCCTGCTCGCGTGAGTTTTGCTTTCCTACTCGCGCGAGGCCTGCTTGCGCGTGACGAAAATTGGGCCGGGCTTAGTCGTCGAACATAGCCCGGGGGCCCCTCCTTGTTATCGAGGAGATCGGCCGATTCCCGAGGAGAGGAGCTCGTGGGGATACCGGTCTTACGACGCTGCTCAACTCGAAGTCTTGGATTACAATCGAGGAGATCGGCCGATTCCCGAGGAGAGGAGCTCGTGGGGATACCGGTCTTACGACGCTGCTCAACTCGAAGTCTTGGATTACAATCGAGGAGATCGGCCGATTCCCGAGGAGAGGAGCTCGTGGGGATACCGGTCTTACGACGCTGCTCAACTCGAAGTCTTGGATTACAATCGAGGAGATCGGCCGATTCCCGAGGAGAGGAGCTCGTGGGGATACCGGTCTTACGACGCTGCTCAACTCGAAGTCTTGGATTACAATCGAGGAGATCGGCCGATTCCCGAGGAGAGGAGCTCGTGGGGATACCGGTCTTACGACGCTGCTCAACTCGAAGTCTTGGATTACAATCGAGGAGATCGGCCGATTCCCAAGGAGAGGAGCTCGTGGGGATACCGGTCTTACGACGCTGCTCAACTCGAAGTCTTGGATTACCATCGAGGAGATCGGCCGATTCCCGAGGAGAGGAGCTCGTGGGGATACCGGTCTTACGACGCTGCTCAACTCGAAGTCTTGGGTTACAATCGAGGAGATCGGCCGATTCCCGAGGAGAGGAGCTCGTGGGGATACCGGTCTTACGACGCTGCTCAACTCGAAGTCTTGGATTACAATCGAGGAGATCGGCCGATTCCCGAGGAGAGGAGCTCGTGGGGATACCGGTCTTACGACGCTGCTCAACTCGAAGTCTTGGGTTACAATCGAGGAGATCGGCCGATTCCTGAGGAGAGGAGCTCGTGGGGATACCGGTCTTACGACGCTGCTCAACTCGAAGTCTTGGGTTACAATCGAGGAGATCGGCCGATTCCCGAGGAGAGGAGCTCGTGGGGATACCGGTCTTACGACGCTGCTCAACTCGAAGTCTTGGATTACAATCGAGGAGATCGGCCGATTCCCGAGGAGAGGAGCTCGTGGGGATACCGGTCTTACGACGCTACTCAACTCGAAGTCTTGGATTACAATCGAGGAGATCGGCCGATTCCCGAGGAGAGGAGCTCGTGGGGATACCGGTCTTACGACGCTGCTCAACTCGAAGTCTTGGGTTACAATCGAGGAGATCGGCCGATTCCCGAGGAGAGGAGCTCGTGGGGATACCGGTCTTACGACGCTGCTCAACTCGAAGTCTTGGATCAAAATCCAAGGCATCTTTGACAAAACTCTCTCCGGAGAGGCGCTCTTGACCCTGCCAAATCGGGGGGTCGGCGTCCAGACCCGTTCCTAAGAATTCCTCTAGTCGGAAGAGAGATGCACTCGGGGAGACCTAGGCCGACATGCAAGGGGGGAGCTGATCTCGGCCGACAATGCAGAGGTTCGGTCTTACAAGAGCGCTTAAAGTCCCGAAGCCTCGTCCCATCGTCCGAACTAGGCTATTCAGTGAGAACGGGTTGAAGGCACGTATCTCGATTTGATAGTGAAGATCGCTTCCAGTTACGATTCGAATGGGGGTGGTGTTCATCGAGGGTCCTCCCCGGACGCACTCGGAATCAACACACACCCCTGAGCTCATTCTTGCCCTTTTCAGCAGGTTATCCTGCCTTGCTGCTCGTTTGAGGTTTTTCCTTCTGGGTGCTTTACGAGGCCGACCTCTCCTCGAGTCCGGGGGATCAGGGTGCGGATCTGTTCCTCGTAGTTCCTCCAGACGGAAGAGAGATGCACTCGGGGAGACCTAGGCCGACATGCAAGGGGGGAGCTGATCTCGGCCGACAGTGCAGAGGCCCGGTCTTACAAGAGCGCTTAAGATCCCGAAGCATCGTCCCATCATCCGTACTGGGCTATGTATGAGGAACAAACCGACCACTGCCTTCCGAAGTCGACTACGAGGCGGGCCATGGAAACACTCAGAAGCCTCGAGGCACCTTCAACACAAAAGGGATGAAAATCCGCATCCTTTGTTCATTTAAGAAAGTTTTACAGAAATAGATACATGGGTTACCGCTATGGGTAAAATCTTTTCAAATCATCTCCGCTCCAGGTTCCAGACAGCTGCTCTCCCGCTTGGTCTTGTAGGTAATAGCCTCCTGTGGCCAAAGCCTCTTGGATGATGAAAGGTCCTTCCCAGTTGGGAAGGAGCTTGCCTATGGCGGCTCCCCGCCCGGCGGCGTCCACTTTCTTCATGACCAAGTCCCCTGCGAGGAAGTTCTTCAAGCGGACGTTTTTGTCGAAATGCCTCGCCATGCGCCTCTTGGTTTCCTCCTGGCGCATGGAGGCTAAGTCCCGAAGCTCCTCCACATAATCTAGGGAGAGCCTCTGAGCCTCTTCATTCTCTAACCGCCATTCCTCGCTTCCGTCTTCGGCCGCGATGACCCTCGGACTATGTACCTCAAATTCGACCGGGATGAGCGCCTCGGACCCGTGTGATAGCTTGAAGGGTGTTTCCCCTGTAGCCGAGTTCGGGGTGGTCCTGAGAGCCCACAGGACAGAGGGGAGTTGTTCGGCCCAATTCCCCTTGAGATTGGTGATCTTCTTCTTCAGCAAGTTGATGATGAGCTTGTTTGCGGCTTCTACTTGCCCGTTGCTACGAGGATGATGTACCGAGGCGAACCGAAGGTCGGTTCCCAATTGTTTACAAAAGTCTCCCAGTTCCAGGCTGGCGAACTGCGGCCCATTGTCGGTGATGATGGCCAGAGGGATCCCGAATCTGCATGCGATCTCCCCCCAAATGAAGTTCTTGACGATTTGGGACGTGGTCCTGGCCAGAGCCTTAGCCTCGATCCACTTCGTGAAGTAGTCAACCATTACCAGAACAAACTTCCTTTGCCCGCTAGCTTGAGGGAATGGGCCGATCAAATCCATCCCCCAAATTGCGAAGGGCCATGGAGCGGTAATCGAGCGAAGTTGCTGAGCAGGCTGGAGCGCAAGGGGCGCAAAGAGTTGACATTGGGAGCATTTTCTGGAATAGGCCTCTGCGTCCTTTCGGATGGTCGGCCAGAAGTAACCGTGCCTCAGAATCCTTTGCTCCAGGGTGCGGGTCCCGGAGTGACTGCCGCACTCTCCTGAGTGTATCTCTTCGAGGACCCGAGGAATCTCGAGCTCTGACAAGCACCGGGCCAGAGGGCCTGAAATGGTCTTGCGATAGAGTTCGCCGCCCTGCAGCAAGTAGTACGCGGCCTTGTACCGAAACTTTCTTTGGTCTTGCCCGTCAGATGGTGGTCGGCCTGTCGCCAGGAATGTGATGAACGGATCTCCCCACGAGGCCCGCTGATCGATCTCCATCAATTCGCCTTCTTCGATGGATGGTCGAAATAACTCGATGGCGGTTCCCCCGGCCCGAGGGCCGTGTTTCGCAAGATTGTCTGCCTCGGAGTTGTGCTTTCGGGGCACATGCTCAACGTGAAAGGATCGGAACCCCCCGATAAGGCCTTTGACCTTGACCAGATATTGCTGCAGGATGGGATCTCGGACTTCGAACTCTCCCCGAATCTGGGATGCCGCCACCATGGAATCGGAAAAGGCCCTGATATCTCTGATTGCCAGTTCCTTGGCGAGTCGCAAGCCAGCCACCATGGCTTCGTACTCCGCCTGGTTGTTAGTAACCGGAAAATTGATCTTGACAGCTTGCTCAATCCTGGTCCCCTGAGGACTAACCAGCACCACCCCGGCTCCCTCGGAGTGTCTCCCTGACGCGCCATCCACGAACATCTTCCAAGGGACCGGCCGAGAGACATCCGTGTCCGCCTCGACCTCGGCCGAGAAGTCGGCCAGGAAATCCGCCACGGCTTGTGCTTTGATTGCGACCCTTGGGGGATAGGAGATGTCGAACTCGCTCAGCTCCACAGCCCATTTGGCGAGCCTGCCGGAGTGCTCCACTCCGTCCAAGATACTCCTCAAGGGATGGTCTGAGACTACTTTGATAGAGTGGGCTTGGAAATATGGACGGAGTCGCCTGGCCGAAACTACCAGGGCAAAGACCAACTTCTCCAGGATGGGGTACCGCGTCTCGGCTTGCCTTAGCACCCGGCTTACGTAATAGATCGGAAGCTGCTTCTTTCCCTCCTCTCGGACCAACACCGAGCTGACTGCTTCGGCCCCTACCCCTAGGTAGAGCAAGAGGTCTTCGCCGCCCTGCGGACCCTGAAGGAGGGGAGCTCGAGTCAGCTGTTGCTTGAGCTTCATGAAGGCCTCCTCGCACTCCGGGGTCCACTCGAATTTCTGATTTCCCCGAAGGGCTTTGAAGAAAGGGGAGCACTTTTCTCCGGCCTTGGAGAGAAACCGGCTAAGACCTGCCAGCCTTCCGGTCAACCTTTGAACTTCCTTGGAGTCCCTTGGGGACGCCATCTCCACGATGGCTTTCACCTTGTCGGGGTTGGGCTCCACCCCTAGGGGAGTAAGGAGGTGCCCTAGAAACTTCCCCCTTCCTGCGCCGAAAACACACTTGGCCGGGTTGAGCCGCATCTTGTACCTCCTCAGGGTGGCGAAAGTCTCCGTCAGATCCGCTACGTGCTCTGCGGCGCTCTTACTCTTAACGAGCAAGTCATCGACGTAGACTTCCAGATTCCGCCCCTTCTGCTCTCTGAAGACGTGATCCATCATTCTTTGATATGTCGCGCCGGCGTTCTTGAGCCCAAAGGGCATCATCTTGTAGCTATAGCACCCGTCGCTGGTGATGAAGGAAACGTCGCGGCAATCGGGGGGATGCATCCGGATCTGATGGTATCCTGAAAAGGCATCAAGGAAACTCATCACAGGAAATCCGACGGCGGAATCAACCAGCGCGTCGATCTGAGGCAGGGGATAACAATCCTTCGGGCAGGCTTTATTCAATAATGAAAAGTCGATACATAACCTCCAGCCCCCTCCAGACTTCTTCACCATTACAACATTGGAGACCCAGCCTGGATACTGGATCTCCGAAACAAAACCTGCTTCCAGCAGCTTCCCTACTTCCTCCCGGATGGGTCCCGCTAGAGTGGCGGCGCTCTTCCTTTGCTTTTGACGGACGGGGGCCGTCGCCGGATCCAGGTTGAGGCGATGACAGGCAACATCAGCATCGATCCCTGGCATCTCGGCGGCGCTCCATGCGAAGACGTCCGCGTTTTCCTGTAGGCAGGCCGCTATCTCCACCTTCCCTTCCGGGGGCAAGGCTCCTCCGATCTTCAGCAGCTCCGGCTTTCCTCTCAGGGAGATCACCTCCACTTCCTCCAGCTCCTCGGCAGCTTGCAGGCCCTCTTCTTGCTCCATCATCCTTTCCAACCTTTCTGCGTCGCCCATCCAGCTGATGGTGCTGACCGCATTCAGGTAGCATTCCCTGGAGGCCTTGGGATCTCCCCTGATCCTGACTTGGACGTCATCCCTGCAGTACTTCAGGCATTGGTGATAAGATGAAGGGACGGCCTTGAAGTAGTTGATGAGGGGCCGTCCGAAGATGGCGTTGTAGCCGCTCGGTGCGTCGACGATGACGAAGCGGCATCGGATCGAAGTCCCCCCGAGAGTAACCAGCAACTCCACTCCTCCTTCCACCTCTTTCTTCTCCCCGGAGAAGCCGAAGAGAGGCCCATCCGCTGCCTGAACCCGGGACGCTTCCACCTGAAGGCCGACGAAGGTTCTCTTGAAGATGACATTCACCGAGCTCCCGTTATCCGCGAGGATTCGGTCGACGGTGAAGTCCTCGATTGCTGCTTGAATCACCAGGGCGTCATGGAAGGGGTTCTCGTTCCAGAGCATGTCTTCCTCCGAGAAGGTGATCTCGTTCAAGGGAGGGGGGTCTGAGACGTCGAAGCGACGCTCCTTTTGTAGATTTGGTGGAGACTTCCCTTGCGGGAAGCTCCTAGCCCCGCCCCTCCGTTGATCACTCCAACGTGCCCGCCTCCCGGACCGGGAATGACATTTCCCCTTCCTCCCTGATCGATCCTGTCTTCGTTCCTCCTCCTCTGCGGTGCCTGGTAAGCCACCTGCCCAACCTGGGCCTCCTGCTGCGGCTGCTCCCTCTCGGCCGCCGTCGCTTCCATCCTCCTCCTTGTTTCCCAGAACTCTGGGCAAGCCAAGGTCCCGTGCCCCTCCACTCGATGGATATCGCAGTAGAGGGGAATCGCCGCTTCCTGCTGCCTTTCCTGCCTCCTCTCCTGTTGCCTCTCCTTCCGCCGGCGCTTGGCGGCTCGCTGCGTGATGGACATGGTCTCCCTTCTTCCTCCTCCCTGCTCCCGAGGGTTGTAAGCCCTCCTTTCCTCCTGACGGGTGGGCTGCCTCCACTGAGGGCGATCCCTCGGGTACTGGAACCTTCTTTCCTCGCTCCTCGCTTCTCGCCCTCCGACAGGCCTCCTGTCCTCCTGCCTTCGAGGCCTCTCCCGCCACTCCTGCTTCTCCGCCTTTCTGATCTCCCTTCCTCTCTCTTTCTTCTCCTCTTTCTCCCGCGGCCTTTCCTGCTTCCTGTCACTGCGCCCTTCCGGCGCCCTCTCCCTCTCCAGCAGCCTCCCTTTGTCTTGCCCAAGCGGTCGATCTCCGTCGAGCCGTGCCAGGAACTCCTTGTTCCTCTCCTCTCCCTGGATGAACACATTGGCTCTCTCCACCATCTCCTCGAACGACTTGGGTGGCCTGTGCCCCAACTCCATGTTGAACAGACCCTGCTTCAGCCCGAACTTGAGGGCCACCATCAAGGTGAACCCGTCTACCTCTTCCACCTCCAGCACCTCCTCCTGGAATCGATCGATGTACCGGCCCAAACTCTCGTGCTGCCCCTGCACGATCTTGAAGAGAGCGGTCGCCTCCTTCTTCCTCCGCTTGGACGTCGCGAACCTTGCTAGCAGGCCCCTTCGCAGATCCGAGAAGCAGTAAACGGACCCGGCCGGCAGCTGGTGGAACCAATCTCTCGCGCTACCTTTGAAGGTAATGGAGAAGAGCCGGCACTTGAGAGCATCGGACATGTTGCGAATGGAGACCACATCCTCAAACCACTGAAGATGCCCCACCGGGTCGTCCTTGCCGGAGTAGTACGAGAGGACTGGCTCTCTGAAGTTGTCGGGGACAAGGGCTGCGAGGATCTCGTCGCAGAAGGGGCTCCTCCCTTCCTGGCGGCGGCGAGTATCCTCTCCGCTCGAGCAGTCATACTCGCTCCATCGGCGAGTATCTCCATGCCTCGCCGAGAGTTCTGGTTCTCGGAACCGGATCCCCTGACTACTCGCCGGGTGATGTCGCGGGGGGATCACCTGCTCTCCACTCGCCCAAGCGGGCTCCTTCCCTGCTCGCCGAGTTGGTATCTCCTCGCCCGGGGGTGTCTGGCGACGGGGGGAAGTCGCCGTCACCTCAGGCGGATTTGACAACCCGACGAGTATCGCCTTCTCCATTCTCCTTGCGAACTCTGCAAAAGCCGCCATCGTCACATACTCGCCACCTTGCCCCGGGATTCCAGCTCCCGCCGAGTTACCTCCCAACTCGCCCCGGTCTCCATCATCGGCCATCTTCCAACCACGACTTTCTTCTTCGGTCGCTATCCACGCTCACCGCACCAAGTGTTGAAGCCGAGAAATTCTCAACCTCAGAAATCGGATTAGGCGACCTGAAGCTACTGGTCGACCGGTCAGGAAGACGATCTCTGGTTAGGAAACAAGGACGAATTGTACGAACAAGACCCCAGGTCGCTGCGGCAGGAAGGTCCCACCACGTACCCAGTTGCTTAGGAGAAGCAACCCCTTCTCAACCAGATTGGCCGAGCTAGGTACGAAGGAGGCGAGCTGAACGATAGCGAGTCAAGGGTAGTTGCTGGAACTCGCGAGGGTTCAGGCCGAGAATTGCTTGTCCCTCCTTCGTACCCCTGGGGTCCTATTTATAGGCAAAACCAAAGAGAGGGGGGGTCTTACTTATACCCCCCCCCCCTGGCGAGTTGGCGACCTCCTTAAGGAACTTGCCTGGGAGAGGCGAGCATCTGGCCATAGTCGCCACCTGGCGAGTTGACCTGGGGAGCTCGCCCTACTCGCCCAAACCTTCCGCGGCCCGGGATGCTGGTCTGGATCCCCACCCTGCTTTGTTGACTTTGACCTCTGATGACCTGGCGGTGGTAGGGCCCACCCTCGTCGAATATGGGTTGTACATTCCCGACCAGAGATCATCTTCTCGACCGGCCGACCAGTAACTTCAGGTTGTCTAGTCCGATTTCTGAGGTTGAGAAATTTCTCGGCTTCAACACTTGGTGCGGTGAGCGTGGATTGCGACCGAAGAAGAAAGTCGTGGTTAGAAGATGGCTGATGGCGGAGACCGTGGCGAGTTGGGAGGTAACTCGGTGGGAGCTGGAATCCCGGGGCAAGGTAGCGAGTATGTGACAGTGGCGGCTTTTGCAGAGTTCGCGAGGAGAGTGGAGAAGGCGATACTCGACGGGTTGTCCAATCCGCCTGAGATGACGGCGACTTCTCCCCGCCGCCGGACACCCCCGGGCGAGGAGATACCAACTCAGCGAGCAGGGAAGGAGCCCGCTTGGGCGAGTGGAGAACAGGTGATCCCGCCGCGACATCACCCGGCGAGTAGTCAAGGAATCCGGTTTCGAGATCCGGAACTCTCGGCGAGGTATGGAGATGCTCGCCGATGGAGCGAGTATGACTGCTCGAGCGGGGAGGATACTCGCCGCCGCCAGGAAGGGAGGAGCCCCTTTTGCGACGAGATCCTCGTAGCCCTCATCCCCGACAACTTCAGAGAGCCGGTCCTCTCGTACTACTCCGGCAAGGACGACCCGGTGGGACATCTTCAGTGGTTTGAAGATGTGGTCTCCATTCGCAACATGTCCGATGCTCTCAAGTGCCGGCTCTTCTCCATTACCTTCAAGGGTAGCGCGAGAGATTGGTTCCACCAGCTGCCAGCAGGGTCAGTCTACTGCTTCTCAGATCTTCGACGGGGTTTGTTGGCAAGGTTTGCGACATCCAAGCGGAGAAGGAAGGAGGCAACCGCCCTCTTCAAGATCGTGCAGGGGCAGCACGAGAGTTTGGGCCGATACATCGATCGGTTCCAGGAGGAGGTGCTGGAGGTAGAGGAGGTCGACGGGTTCACCTTGATGGTGGCCCTCAAGTTCGGGCTGAAGCAGGGCCTGTTCAACATGGAGTTGGGGCACAGGCCGCCCAAATCGTTCGAGGAGATGGTGGAGAGAGCCAATGTATTCATCCAGGGAGAAGAGAGGAACAAGGAGTTCCTGGCACGGCTCGATGGAGACCGACCGCTTGGGCAAGATAGAGGAAGACTGCTGGAGAGGGAGAGGGCGCCAGAGGGGCGCAACGACAGGAAGCAGGAGAGGCCGCAGGGGAAAGAGGAGAAGGGAGAAAGGGGAAGGGAGATCAGAAAGGCAGAGAGGCAGGAGAGGCGGGAGAGGCCTCGAAGGCAGGAGGATAGGAGGCCCGTCGGAGGTCGAGAGACAAGGAGCAAGGAGAGAAGATTCCAGTACCCGAGGGATTGCCCCCAGTGGAGGCGACCCACCCATCAGAAGGAGAGGAGGACTTACAACCCTCGGGAGCAGGGAGGAGGAAGAAGGGAGATCATGGCCATCACGCAGCGAGCCACTAAGCGCCGGCGGAAGGAGAGGCAGCAGGAGAGGAGGCAAGAAAGGCAGCAGGAAGCGGCGATTCCCCTCTACTGCGATATCTATCGAGTGGAGGGGCACGGAACCTTGGCTTGCCCTGAGTTCTGGGAAGCAAGGAGGAGGATGGAAGCAACGGCGGCCGAGAGGGAGCAGCCGCAGCAGGAGGCCCAGGTTGGGCAGGTGGCTTACCAGGTACCGTAGAGGAGGAGAAACGAGGACAGGGTCGACCAAGGAGGAAGGGGGAACGTCATCCCCGGTCCGGGAGGCAGACATGTTGGCGTAATCAACGGAGGGGCTGGGTTAGGAGCATCTCGCAAGGGAAGCCTCCACCAGATCTACAAGAAGAGCGTCGCCTCGACGTCTCAAACCCCCCCTCCCTTGAACGAGATCACCTTCTCGGAGGAGGACATGCTCTGGAACGAGAACCCCTTCCATGACGCCCTGGTGATTCAAGCAGCAATCGAGGACTTCACCGTCGACCGAATCCTCGCGGATAACGGGAGCTCGGTGAATGTCATCTTCAAGAGAACCTTCGTCGGCCTTCAGGTGGAAGCGTCCCGGGTTCAGGCAGCAGATGGGCCTCTCTTCGGCTTCTCCGGGGAGAAGAAAGAGGTGGAAGGAGGAGTTGAGTTGCTGGTCACCCTCGGGGGAACTTCGATCCGATGTCGCTTCGTCATCGTCGACGCACCCAGTGGTTACAACGCCATCTTCGGACGGCCCCTCATCAACTACTTCAAGGCCGTCCCATCGTCATATCATCAATGCCTGAAGTACTGCAGGGACGACGTCCAAGTCAGGATCAGGGGAGATCCCAAGGCCTCCAGGGAATGCTACCTGAATGCGGTCAGCACCATCAGCTGGATGGGTGACACAGAAAGGTGGGAAAGGATGATGGAGCAGGAGGAGGGCCTGCAAGCTGCTGAGGAGCTGGAAGAAGTAGAGGTGATCTCCCTGAGAGGAGAGCCGGAGCTGCTGAAGATCGGAGGAGCCTTGCCCCCGGAAGGGAAGGTGGAGATAGCTGTCTGCCTGCAGTAAAACGCGGACGTCTTCGCATGGAGCGCCGCCGAGATGCCAGGGATTGATGCTGATGTTGCCTGTCATCGCCTCAACCTGGATCCAGCGACGGCCCCAGTCCGTCAGAAGCAGAGGAAGAGCGCCACCGCTCTGGCGGGACCAATCCGGGAGGAAGTAGGGAAGCTGCTAGAAGCAGGTTTTGTTTCGGAGATCCAGTATCCAGGCTGGGTCTCCAATGTTGTAATGGTGAAGAAATCGGGAGGGGGCTGGAGGCTATGTATTGATTTTTCTATGCTCAATAAAGCTTGCCCCAAGGATTGTTACCCCTTGCCTCAAATCGACGCGCTGGTTGATTCCGCCGTCGGGTTTCCCGTAATGAGCTTCCTTGATGCCTTTTCAGGGTATCACCAGATCCGGATGCATCCCCCCGATTGCCGCGACGTTTCCTTCATCACTAGCGATGGATGCTACAGCTACAAGATGATGCCCTTCGGGCTCAAGAACGCCGGCGCGACGTATCAAAGAATGATGGATCAAGTCTTCAAAGAGCAAAAGGGGCGGAACCTGGAGGTCTACGTGGACGATCTACTCATCAAAAGCAAGAGCGCCGCAGAACACATAGCGGATCTGGCAGAAACTTTCGCCACCTTGAGGAAGTACAAAATGCGGCTCAATCCGGCCAAGTGTATCTTCGGCGCGGGAAGGGGGAAGTTCCTAGGGCACCTCCTTACTCCCCAGGGGGTGGAGCCTGTCACAACCCGCATTTTCTCCGAATTAAGAATTATCAGAGTAAGAGAAAACACACATCGTGACAGTTGGTATCAGAGGGAGGTTGCTTGACAAGTTAGTTGAGCAACCTTCCTTTGTTCGCTTATTAGTAGTTCAGCATCATGTCATTCTCACACCGATATGTCATCAGCACGTCTTGGCAAAAGCACGAACACTACACTCATAGCATAACATGAAGTATACAAGGCATATTATGTAGTATGGGATGCATAATATGTGTTCGTATATGGATCCACCATAGGGGCTACATGTGAGGGTTATGTAGTATGGGATGCATAATCTCACCACATGACTGCGACTAGCACGTTTCTTTTTCGTTGCATGGAAATGTTATGTAGTATGGGATGCAGAACATTTTCATGCGTACGCCGCTCATAACATGCAGTAGGGCCTTTTTTTAGAATGCATAGCACAATCATGCATATCATATCATTGCATAAGCACAACGCGACGAGCTAAAGATTTGCAGGATGACATATGTACACACATGAGTTTTCAAATTAACATAAATTCATGCATCCGATCTAGGCACAAGAGTTAGTAAGGTGGTGGTTAACCATCCTAGGTTAGGGCATATCATCTAATTTTTGTGAAGAAGATAAACACTCAGAGCAAGTTTAGCAGCTTTAAGTCTATATCTACATATGTATTGTCTGTACTGGTAATCGGTTCTAGTCGTTGGATTTGGATCTGATTTGCGTTGTAATGATTTTTAGGATGGCTAAGCGTCCTGCGACTCGATCGACTCCCCTGTCTAAGGGTGAATCTTCTAGAGCTCAGAATGATGCGGTGATCGAGAGTCTGCGTCAGAGTAGCGAAGCTATGGGCAGGCAGTTGGAGGAGGTGCAAGCCCAGATTCAGTCTTTGGTGGCGGTTGTGGTAGGTCAAACTCAGGGTGTGCAAGTTCATGCTGGGGGGTTAGCTGTTCCTCCTCCTCCTGCACCCTTGAGACCTCCAGTGGTGGTGCCAGTAGAGATGGCCTTCATCTCGCAGTTTCAGAGGCTGAGCCCTCCCACTTATGATGGGAAGGCAGATTTCATGGTGATAGACGACTGGCTGATCTCCATGGAGGAGATGTTCTCGTACTCAGGAATTGCAGATGATCAGAGGGTGATGATAGCCGCCTATCAGCTTAAAGGTTTGGCTAAGAGTTGGTGGCTGAGAGAGAAGGAGAGCCTGGTAGCCGGATGTTCTTGGGAAGTGTTCAAGGAGATGCTGTTGAGGAAGTTCTTACCCTCGGTCGAGCGTGACCGCCTCATGAACAACTTCCTCCATCTGAAGCAAAGGCAACTCACGGTGGGTGAGTATGAGATAGAGTTCAGCAAGTTGAGCCGTTTTGCCCCGGGATTGGTCAGCGTTGAGGCTGATCGAGTTAAGCGATTTCTCGGTGGTTTGAGGAGTGAGGTGCAGCAGTTGGTTAGTGCTTATGGGTCAGTGACTTATGTTGGAGTTGTAGAGGCTGCACTTAAGGTTGAGGCCATTGAGACGGCAAAGAGCAGAGGCCAGCAGTTGAAGAAGGATAAGAGGAAGTTGGTAGAGGAGAAGAAACCCCTGGTACCCGATGATGTTCCGGGAAAGAGGAGCAGGGTGGTGTGCAGTTTTGTGGCCGGTCAGGCCATCCTGTCGAGAGGTGTTTCAAGAAGGCGGCAGCTTAGAAGAAGGAGCAGGTTTATGCGATTCAGGGTGCTCCTAGGAGAGATGCCTCCTGTTCTGTTTGTAAGCGATCCGGCCATTATGCGGCCCAGTGTTGGACCAAGGATAAAGTCTGCTTTCAGTGTGGGCAGAAGGGACACATCAAGTCGAGGTGTCCTCAGTTTCAGCCAGCTCTTCCCGCAGTTCCGTTGCAGGCATTACCTCCACCTCAGCGTGTGGACAAGGGAAAAGGGAAGCTGAACGTGATTTCTTCCGAGGAGGCTCTGGCTTCGACCCAGGTGATCTCAAGTTAGTTGTTTGTTATTTTTCTTTCTAGCCTGGTGGTTTAGTTGCTAGATTATTTGCGGTACTGTTGTGCTAGTTCCTTAGCTTTATGCGCTCCTATAGGGAAATTTAAGGTGAAGAACCGCTGGGCGCGTGTTCTGTTTGACTCCGGCGCTACCCACTCGTTCGTGGCTAGAGCCTTTGTGGAGCGTCATCGGTTGTCTCTAGATCGTGTTCGGGATTCCTTCCGTGTCAAGTTTCCCTCTGGTGAATCTGTGTTGTCAGATTTGGGTATTTTGGATTGCCCGGTTTTGTTGGGGGATTTTCTTGCGAAGGCGGACCAGAAGATGATTGATCTAGAGGACTTCGATGTCATTTTGGGCATGGACTGGCTCTCTCGGTATGATGCGGTCATTCAGTGCAAAGGAAAGCGCTTGGACTTCATCAGGGACGACGGTCGGCCCGGCAGCGTGTATGCTGATCCGTGTCAGGATTCTCCTGTTCTCTCTGCGGTATGTGTTCAGAGATTGTTTCTTTCTGATTGTTGTGTTTGTTTAGTCTCGGCGGTTGGAACCGTTGTTAGCGTGCCACGCTTGGAGGAGATTCCTATTGTTCGTGGTTTCGCCGATGTTTTTCCTGATGATCTTCCTGGTATCCCTCCTGAGCGGGATGTGGAGTTTGTTATTGATTTGGAGCCGGGTACGCGTCCTATTGCTAAGGCGCCGTACCGGATGGCCCCTCGTGAGTTAGAGGAGTTGCGAATTCAGTTAGATGAGTTGTTGGCTAAAGGTTTTATCAGGCAGAGTTCGTCGCCTTGGGGTGCTCCTGTTTTGTTCGTAAAGAAGAAAGATGGGTCGATGCGGCTTTGCATCGACTATAGAGAGTTGAACAAGGTCACTATCAAGAACAGGTACCCTCTGCCGAGGATCGATGATTTATTTGACTAGTTGCGTGGTAGCACGGTGTTCTCCAAGATCGATCTTCGTTCGGGCTATCATCAGCTCAGGATCCGTGAGGCAGATATTCCACGGACTGCGTTTAGGTCGAGGCATGGACACTTTGAGTTTTTGGTGATGTCGTTTGGTTTGACCAACGCACCATCAGCTTTCATGGATATGATGAATCGGGTATTCAAGGATTTCCTAGACAAGTTCGTGGTGGTCTTCATTGATGACGTGTTGGTTTATTCTCGCAGTGCTGAGGAGCATGAGCAGCATCTGCGTTTGGTCCTATCAGAATTGAGGAACCACAAGTTATTCGCCAAGTTGAGCAAGTGCGAATTTTGGTTGCCTCAGGTTTCTTTTCTAGGCCACGTGGTGAACAAGGATGGGATCTCGGTTGACCCAGAAAAGATTGCAGCAGTGATGGATTGGAGTAGGCCGAATACTCCTAAGGAGATCAGAAGTTTCTTAGGGTTGGCTGGCTATTACAGGAGATTCGTGGAGGGTTTCTCTTCTCTAGCCGCACCTTTGACCAAGCTGACTCAGAAGAATGTGGCTCTTGTTTGGAGCGAGAAGTGCGAAGAAGCTTTTCAGGAGTTAAAGAGGAGATTGTGTACTGCTCCCGTTCTGACCCTTCCTACTGAGGGCGTGGATTATGATGTGTATGTGGATGCTTCGCATATAGGACTGGGATACGTATTAATTCAGGATGGAAAAGTAATTGCTTATGGGTCAAGGCAGCTGAAGACTCGTGAGAAGAATTATCCTACGCATGACCTTGAGTTTGCAGCGGTTATCTATGCGTTGAAGTTGTGGAGGCACTTACTTTATGGGGCTCAGTGCAAGATTTTTACTGACCATAAGAGCCTGAAGTACGTGTTCACGCAGAAGGAGTTGAATTTGCGTCAGCGGCGGTGGCTTGAGTATGTGGCGGATTATGACGTAGAAATCCAGTATCATCCGGGCAAGGCCAATGTGGTGGCCGACGCCCTGAGCTGAAAGACGGGAAAGATCTTTAACCTCTCCGCCGATCGGTTAGTCGAGGAGTTCCTCCTTATGGATATTTCAGTGGGATGCTGTGGTTTGCAGAGTAGTTTGTCAGTGGCAGAGCCGTCCTGGATTTCTTTGACTAGACTGCATCAGAAGGACGATCCGGATCTGTTGCACCTGTTTACCAGGACAGAGAAGGGAGAGTTGCCAGATTTTGTTATCGATGATGCGGGTACTTTGAAGTACCGCGGCAGGTTTTGCGTTCCCGCTGTTGGGGACATTAGGAGTATGATTTGCAGTGAGGCTCATGGTTCCAGCGTTGCCTACCATCCATGATCTACGAAGATGTACCGTGACTTAAGGCAAATTGCCTGGTGGTATGGTATGAAAGGAGATATAGCCCGATTTGTTGCTGAGTGTCACACTTGCAAGCGTGTGAAGGCCGATCATGGAAGGCCTGGTGATAAGTTGACTCCGCTAGAGATCCCGACCTGGAAGTGGGAGAGTATATCTATGGACTTCATTACGGGTTTGCCAAAATCCCCGAGGGGATTCGATCCTGTTTGGGTTATAGTGGATAGATTGACGAAGTGTGCTCACTTCGTGCCTTATAAGATTGATTACCCGATGAAGAAGATAGCAGAGTTGTACTTGAATGAAGTCATCCGACTCCACGGTGTGCCGGTTAGCATCATTTCTGATCGAGACTCCCGGTTTACTTCTCGTTTTTGGCAGAGTCTGCAGGAGGGTTTGGGTACGGATCTGAGGTATTCTACTGCGTACCACCCTCAGACCAATGGGCAGACGGAGCGGGTCAATCAGATTGTTGAGGATATGATCCGGTGCTATATTTTAGACCACGGTGGAGCGTGGGATAAGCGTCTGCGACTCATGGAATTTGCTTATAATAACAGTTATCAGGAAAGCTTGCAGATGGCTCCGTTCGAAGCTTTGTATGGGAGGCGCTGTAGGACTCCGTTGTTTTGGGCCGAGGCTGGTGAGAGGCCGTTGTTGGGTCCTGATGCGCTGGAGGATATGGAAGTCGCCGTGAAGCTTATTCGGGAGAAGCTTCGTATAGCTCAGGAGAGGTATGAAAAGAACGCCAATCGGCGTAGGTCTGCTTTGGAGTTTTTAGTAGGGGATCATGTATATCTCAAGGTTTCTCCAATAGTTGGTGTGAAGAGATTTGGTAAAAATCGGAAATTGGACCCAAGGTATGTGGGCCCGTTCGAGATTTTGGAGCGGATTGGTGTGTCTGCTTATAGATTGGATTTGCCAGCGAACTTCCCTGGTGTTCATAATGTTTTTCATGTTAGCCAATTGCGGAAGTGTGTGCGCAGCAGTGGGCAACTCTTGGATGTTGTGCCCCAGTTGGAGCCCAACCTCTCTTTTGTTGAGGTGCCAGTTCGTATTTTGGATACTCAGGAGCGTGTGCTGCGAAAGAAGTCCATACCGATGGTGAAAGTTCTATGGAAAAATCAGGATTTGGAGAGTGCGACTTGGGAGCTAGAGTCGGCCATGAGGAGGGCGTACCCTCACCTGTTTCGCTGAATTGATCGGTATGTTTCCCTTTGTAACTTTTGTTTGTTACTTTTCCTTCTTTAGTAGGAGGATTGTGCGTAAAGTTTCGGGACGAAACTTTCTTTTAGGGGGAGTGACTGTAACGCCCCGTTTTTTTCAGCGATTATTTTTATTCTCGTTTGGCGTTACGATGACGCGTTTCCGTGGCTTGTGCCATTTGTGGAGTGTGGTTTAGCTCCTTAGAACTGAGTGCCCTATTCTGTAGCCTGTTGGCAAGATCTCCCTAGCAAGCCGAGTCGTTTTGGGTGACCCGGTGTGGCCTCTCGGGGGGATGTTGGTGTTTGGCTTTATTTGGGTATAACTCGAGTTCTGTTCGTCGAAAAGTAATTTCGACTTCGCCGTTGTGTTCGTAGCGTGGGTATTTAGCTACGGTGCGAATTTCGTCGAATTCCGAGGTAGTTCGGTTTTCGCGTCGTTTAGGCGCTTTATGTAATTTTGTAATTAATTATATTATTATATAATTATATATATATATATATAATGAAAACCCCCGATTCATCTTCTTCCCCACTTGAAACCGCCGGTCCTGTACGAGAGGAAAACGGGAAACCGCCTACCCTTCCCTTCGGACGCCGATTCCCGGAGCGTTTGTGGACGGAATTCGATTCCGAGAGTGGATTCGGATTGCTCTCGTCGAGACCTTCATTCCTGCGGTAAGAAATTCGATTTTCGTGGAGTTTTGGGAGGTTTGGAATTTTCGGTTTTGGAAGTTTTCCGCCATTAATGGCCGAGTGTTTGTTTTAGGTGTTGCGGCCGTTTTGATCCGTGCGAAGAGGAGGAAAGCGGTCCAAAGCTTCGCTGTGAATTGAGGCAAGTGGTATTCTTGCCCTTGCCAAGTTTTCTTTTTGATTTTACTTGCTGAAATTGAAATCCCGGTTAGCCCAGGTTAGAGGCCTTATTGTTCTCTTTTTCTTGCTAACTATAGGGCTTAGTTCTTCCTACTGAAACCCCCCCTATTTTGTGATGATTGGAATCTAAATTGTCGGCGTGAAGCCGTTGTTTTCCTTTACTCTGATTGTTGCTCTGGTTCGGGTGTAGCCGAGAGGGAGAGTTAGGAGGGGGGGTATAGTTGCCGATTTTCGTTAAGGTATTACTCGAATGATTAGGCATAGTTTGTATAGTAGTGGTGCGCGACGTTGGTAGTTTCCTGCTGCTACTGCAGTTGCGTGAGTCGTGTGCGCGTTCCGGTGTCGTTCGGGAAATTCCAAACGGTACAGGTTGACCGCGCACGGTCGTTAACCGTTAGGGCGCACGACCACTAGTCGTGTGCCTCTGTTCGTGCGTGTATAATTTTCAGTTTCCAAAGTTCTGTCTCGGCAATCGCACGAGCGCTGGCAGCAGTGCGCACGACCAGTGGTCGTGCGACACTGATCGTGCGCAGTTGCTAGGTTTTCTGTCAGGTTTTCCAGGTTCGCTTCGCACGATCATCAGCCGATGAGTGCGCACGACCACTGATCGTGCGTCACTGATCGTGCGCTTTGTATATTTTCTTTTGCTAGGCGAGTTTAGCTGGTTTCGAGTGCGGGAGTTTAGATACTCAAGTGGCAGGCAACTACTCGAGTTCTGGATCTTCTGCCTTGGTCGTTCGACTGTCGTCGAGCTCCGTATTCTTTAGTGGGCTTGTGGGTAGTGGTATTATTTTGGCGGCGAGTGAGGCTAGCTCACTCAACGCCAAAGTTTAGGTAGGCACTGAGTGGGTTTCACTCAACGCCTAGTCGTGTTGGGTTATTTCAACACTCTTTCTTTACCTTGTCTTTCGTTTCCGAGTGGATTTCCAGTTGTATTTCTGGGTTTTCCTTGTCGGCCGTTTTCTTTATTTTCCTAGAGGCCGAATCGTGGGTCGTGGTTAGTAATGGTGGTTGTAGCTCTTTATGGGGGTGAAGTTGTGTGATATAGCCAAGGCCACCCATGTTTTTCTTGCTCCAGGCACGGGCTGGGCATGCCGGGTGGAAGGTCCCTTGTGTTTTCACGTGTTGACCCTCGAGCTTTTGACTTGGACATGGTGGATTGGGGGACTGCGTTTGCCTTCGATCCGGTTCCTCGTTGTTGTTTTTGCTACTATCACTTCCAGCAGTTTAGGGTGTTAGAAGTTTCTTCTTTGGTAGTTTGCAGCATTCTGG
This sequence comes from Platanthera zijinensis, assembly GCA_039513925.1. Taxonomy (NCBI): domain Eukaryota; kingdom Viridiplantae; phylum Streptophyta; class Magnoliopsida; order Asparagales; family Orchidaceae; genus Platanthera; species Platanthera zijinensis. The sequence continues at coordinate 29,625,448 of CM077087.1, read as the reverse complement.
CTCTTGGCAGCCTAGTAGGCCCTGCGGGATGTGGTTCCTGGGCTGGGTCGTTGCTGTTTCTTTGCACATTATGCATTTCTTGTGGTCCTGTTTTGGACAGTTGTGACTCTTTCTACTGCATGTTTTTCAGTTACTTTGTCCTTTTGGTTGACTCTTACATGCAGTTGTTTTTACCTTGATTTTGTTTGCTGAGGTATTCTGTTTTCTTTTGGAATACCCCAGGTTCTGAGCTGTAGCCAGTCTGGTGGCTAGTTGGAGGTGGTGTTGTTGGTGGACTCCCGGACCTTGGAGTTCTGTTTTCCTTGTTAGTGAGGTTGTTTTCAGTACTTTCTTACAGACATATATTTGTGCCAGTGGGTTCGTGTCAGGTTGTTGGCGCCCACTGGTAGTTTTTACCTTGTACTAGATATATACTATTGCTGCTACCATTTTCTGGAGATAGTCTACTTGCTCTGAGAATGTTTTATGCTAGGTTGCTAGTTATTTATAAACTATAATTGTTATTATAAATAAAACTCATGATCAGCATGTTTTATAAGCGAAATCACTATTTTTCCAAATCACGTATAAAGACCATTTTCTTATATATTACATAAATTTAATGTAGAGTCTTGCATAGCATGAGTGGTTCTCTTGGAACCATTATGCGCTCCTTAGGATGTTAAACCTAAATAAAGTAATTTTTTTCCGCAGCGTATAAATATAGTTTTCTTTGGTGGACTAGATGATCCACTGAGCCGAGGGATACGGACTCTAATTATAACTGATTTTCTAATCATTAATCACATGATTTTCTTTCATTAAGTTGGTAGTTGGTTTTGCCTGAGCGTCAGCAGTTATCCCCTGCTTGACGTGGCATCACGACGCGTGTTTTCTCTTACTCTGATAATTCTTAATTCGGAGAAAATGCGGGTTGTGACAGAGCCTAACCCCGACAAGGTGAAAGCCATCCTGGAGATGGCCTCCCCGAGAGACTCGAAGGAAGTACAGAGGTTGACCGGAAGGCTGGAGGGTCTGAGCCGGTTTCTCTCCAAAGCCGGAGAGAAGTGCTCGCCGTTCTTCAAGGCCCTTCGGGGGAATCAGAAGTTCGAGTGGACTCCGGAGTGCGAGGAGGCTTTCATAAAGCTTAAGCAGCAGCTGACTCAAGCTCCTCTCCTTCAGGGTCCGCAGGGCGGTGAGGACCTCTTGCTCTACCTGGGGGTAGGGGCTGAAGCAGTCAGCTCGGTGTTGGTCCGAGAGGAGGGAAAGAAGCAGGTTCCAATCTACTACGTAAGCCGGGTGCTAAGACAAGCCGAAACGCGGTACCCCATCCTTGAGAAGTTAGTCTTTGCCCTGGTAGTTTCGGCCAGGCGACTCCATCCATATTTCCAAGCCCACTCTATCAAGGTAGTCTCCGACCACCCCTTGAGGAGTATCTTGGACGGAGTGGAGCACTCCGGCAGGCTCGCCAAGTGGGCTGTGGAGCTGAGCGAGTTCGACATCTCCTACCCCCCAAGGGTCGCGATCAAAGCACAAGCCGTGGCGGATTTCCTGGCCGACTTCTCGGCCGAGGTCGAGGCAGACACGGATGTCTCTCGGCCGGTCCCCTGGAAGATGTTTGTAGATGGCGCGTCAGGGAGACACTCCGTGGGAGCCGGGGTGGTGCTGGTTAGTCCTCAGGGGACCAGGATTGAGCAAGTCGTCAAGATCTTTTTTTCGGTCACTAATAATCAGGCGGAGTACGAAGCCATGGTGGCTGGCTTGCGACTCGCCAAGGAGCTGGCAATCAGAGATATCAGGGCTTTTACCGATTCCATGGTGGCAGCATCTCAGATTCGGGGAGAGTTCGAAGTCCGAGATCGCATCTTACAGCAATATCTGGTTAAGGTCAAAGGCCTGATCGGGGGGTTCCGATCCTTTCACGTCGAGCACGTGCCCCGAGAACGCAACTCCGAGGCAGACAATCTTGCGAAATACGGCCCTCGGGCTGGGGAAACCGCCATCGAGTTATTTCGACCATCCATCGAAGAAGGCGAGTTGATGGAGATCGATCAGCGGGCCTCGTGGAGAGATCCGTTCATCGCGTTCCTGGCGACAGGCCGACTACCATCTGACGGGCAAGATCAAAGAAAGTTTCGGTATAAGGCCGCGTACTACTTGCTTCAGGACGGCGAACTCTATCGCAAGACCATTTCAGGCCCTCTGGCCCGATGCTTGTCAGAGCTCAAAATTCCCTGGGTCCTCGAGGAGATTCACTCGGGAGAGTACGACAGTCACTCTGGGACCCGCACCCTGGAGCAAAGGGTTCTGAGGCACGGTTACTTCTGGCCGACCATCCGAAAGGACGCAGAGGCCTATTCCAGAAAGTGCTCCCAATGTCAACTCTTCGCGCCCCTCGCACTCCAGCCGGCTCAGCAGCTTCGCTCGATTACCGCTCCGTGGCCCTTCGCAATTTGGGGAATGGATTTGATCGGCCCATTCCCTCAAGCTAGCGGGCAAAGGAAGTTTGTTGTGGTAATGGTCGACTACTTCACGAAGTTGATCGAGGCTAAGGCTCTGGCCAGGACCACGTCTCAAATCGTCAAGAACTTCATCTGGGGGGAAATCGCATGCAGGTTCGGGATCCCTCTGGCCATCATCACCGACAATGGGCCGCAGTTCGCCAGCCTGGAACTGGGGGACTTTTGTAAACAGTTGGGAACCGACCTTCGGTTCGCCTCGGTACATCACCCTCGGAGCAATGGGCAAGTAGAAGCCGCGAACAAGCTCATCATCAACTTGTTGAAGAAGAAGATCACCAACCTCAAGGGAAATTGGGCCGAACAGCTCCCTTCCGTCCTCTGGGCCCTCAGGACCACCCCGAACTCAGCCACAGGGGAAACACCCTTCAAGCTGTCACACAGGTCCGAGGCGCTCATCCCGGTCGAATTCGAGGTGCATAGTCCAAGGGTTACGCAGCCGAAGACGGAAGCGAGGAATGGCGGCTAGAGAATGAAGAGGCTCAGAGGCTCTCCCTAGATTATGTGGAAGAGCTTCGGGACTTGGCCTCTCCATGCGCCAGGAAGAAACCAAGAGGCGCATGGCGAGACACTTCGACAAAAACGTCCGCTTGAAGAACTTCCTCGCAGGGGACTTGGTCATGAAGAAGGTGGACGCCGCTGGGCGGGGAGCCGCCGTAGGCAAGCTCCATCCCAACTGGGAAGGACCTTTCATCGTCCAAGAAGCCTTGGCCACAGGAGGTTATTACCTACAAGACCAAGCGGGAGAGCAGCTGCCTGGGACCTGGAGCGGGGATGATTTGAAAAGATTTTACCCGTAGCGGTAACTCATGTGTATCTATTTCTGTAAACATGCTTAATATACAAAGGATGCGGGATTTCATCTCTTTTGTGTTAAATGTGCCTCAAGGCTTCTGAGTGTTTCCATGGTCCGCCTCGTAGTCGACCTCGGGAGGCAGCGGTCGGTTTGTTCCTCATACATAGCCCAGTATGGATGATGGGACGATGCTTCGGGATTTTAAGCGCTCTTGTAAGACCGAGTCTCTGCATTGTCGGCCGAGATCAGCTCCCCCCTTGCATATCGGCCTATGTCTCCCCGAGTGCATCTCTCTTCCGTCTGGAGGACCTGCGAGGAACAGATCTGCACCCTGATCTCCCGGACTTGAGGAGAGGCCGACCTCGTAAAACACCCAGAAGGAGAAGATCTCAAGCGAGCAACAAGACAGGATAACCTGCCAAAGAAAGGGTATGGACGAGCCCGGAGGGAGGTGTGTGGATTCCGAGTGCGTTCGAAAAGGACCCACGATGAACACCACCCCCACCCTAATCGTACCTGTAAGCGACCTTCACAGTCAAATCGGGACACGGGACTCCAACCCGTTCTCACTGAATGGCCTAGTTCGGATGATAGGACGATGCTTCGGGATTTTAAGCGCTCTTGTAAGACCGAGCCTCTGCATTGTTGGCCGAGGTCAGCCCCCCCCCCCCCCCCTTGCAGGCCGGCCTAGGTCTCCCCGAGTGCATCTCTCCTCCGACTAGAGGAATTCTTAGGAACGGGTCTGGACGCCAATCCCCCGATTCGGCAGGGTCAAGAGCATCTCTCCGGAGAGTTTCTTTCTTGTCAAGGTATCTCTGCGATTAATCTCCAAGTTATATAAGGATGCAGGATATTAACCAAGACCTCGAGTTGAGCAGCGTCGTAAGCCCGGTATCCCCACGAGCTCCTCTCCTCGGGAATCGCCCGATCTCCTCGACTGTAATCCAAGACCTCGAGTTGAGCAGCGTCGTAAGCCCGGTATCCCCACGAGCTCCTCTCCTCGGGAATCGGCCGATCTCCTCGACTGTGATCCAAGACCTCGAGTTGAGCAGCGTCGTAAGCCCGGTATCCCCACGAGCTCCTCTCCTCGGGAATCTGCCGATCTCCTCGACTGTGATCCAAGACCTCGAGTTGAGCAGCGTCGTAAGCCCGGTATCCCCACGAGCTCCTCTCCTCGGGAATCGGCCGATCTCCTCGACTGTGATCCAAGACCTCGAGTTGAGCAGCGTCGTAAGCCCGGTATCCCCACGAGCTCCTCTCCTCGGGAATCGGCCGATCTCCTCGACTGTGATCCAAGACCTCGAGTTGAGCAGCGTCGTAAGCCCGGTATCCCCACGAGCTCCTCTCCTCGGGAATCGGCCGATCTCCTCGATTGTAATCCAAGACCTCGAGTTGAGCAGCGTCGTAAGCCCGGTATCCCCACGAGCTCCTCTCCTCGGGAATCGGCCGATCTGCTCGATTGTAATCCAAGACCTCGAGTTGAGCAGCGTCGTAAGCCCGGTATTCCCACGAGCTCCTCTCCTCGGGAATCGGCCGATCTCCTCGATTGTAATCCAAGACCTCGAGTTGAGCAGCGTCGTAAGCCCGGTATCCCCACGAGCTCCTCTCCTCGGGAATCGGCCGATCCCCTCGATGACGAGAATGAGGGGCCCGTAGGCTATGTTCGACGACTAAGCCCGGTTAAATTTTCGTCACGCGCGAGCAGGCGAGCAGGCCTCGCGCGAGCAGGCGAGCAGGCCTCGCGCGAGCAGGCGAGCAGACCTCGCGCGAGCAGGCGAGCTGATCTCGTGCGAGTAGGCGAGCAGATCCCATGCGGGGAAGCGAGCTGGAACTGCGCGAGTAAGCGAGCCCCGGGGGGCAGGCGAGTATGTCCCACACGCCACCCGCGCGGTTATCTCAGCAGGTTCACGAGTATTCGGGTGCAGGGGCGAGTAGGTCCCGGCGAACGGATGGTCGATGTCGGGACCATCCCCCTGCGACCTAGCGAGCGTTCCTCTCCGAGCCTATGAGCCTAGCGAGTAACATCCAGTCAGGAAGAAAAAAAAACCGAAACTTTGTATAAATCATTAAGTCAAAAATTTGGTTTACAAAAAGAATATCGGCGAACAACTAGGACTCGTCGTCGCCAGTATCAGGCCGATATTCATCATCCCCGATATCGCCGATATCTGCAAATTTGTCGCTCTCTGCGCTCTCGCCGCTGCTGCTTCCGCTGCCGCTGCTGCTTCCGCTACCGCTGCTGTCAGAATCACCGGAGCTGGTCGTCGACGACGCGCTATACGGCGGGACAGTCCCCTCGGCGAGCAGCTCGGGAATGAGCTCGTCGACAGTGAGTGGCTTCTCCCCCTCGACGAGCTGGCCCCCGAGCCTAAGGCGCGCGAGTATGACGTTCCCCGCCGCCCGCGCAATCTCGCGGCGAATAGAGGATCTCTCCTCCCAGAGGATGCGTGATTGCTTCACCACTCACGCCGGGTCCTCAGGTAGCGGGGTTGAGGAGCTCGGCCGTCCTTCAGCAGCGACCAGCCTCGTCTCCATCACCGCTGCGCGAGTTTGGGCCGCCTCCAGCTCGGCCTGGGAGGCGGCAAGCTTCTCCTCGCACTCGGAGAGTTTCTTCGCCGCTTCTATCTCGGCAGCCTGCGAAATGATCGACGTCAGGATCTATCAACGAAGCAAATCGAGCAAACCCACCCAAAGACAGCTCACCTCGAAGTCCTTCCAACGGACTGACTGCATGCCGAGGTCGATGGCCTTCTTGGAGACGACCTTGAGGGCATCAGTCGTCTCCAACAGCTTCCTCGCCGAGTAGTGACCCAGCTCGGCAGACCGAGCGAGCGCACAGGCCGACTGGTGGGCGAGTTCCGACGGGGTCAGCTCCAGGACGGACTCCGCATCGACCCTACCATAGATGGCGTGGAGGACGGCGAACGCCTCCCCTTGTCCTCCCAATCGGTCGACCAGGACGGGAGGTTGGTGCTCAGCGACACCGAGTTGTCCTCCGCCGACCAGGTCACGAGCGGGCGACCGTAGGAATCCACCACCCCCTGCCCAAGGCCGTAGTTGGGGTGGAAGTGGGGCGACTGGGCATCCGTCGGCGACCTGCGATCGACGGAATGGGGCGACAATGCCTTCGCCTTCTTCCTCGCAGGGCCTGGCGAGCTGACCCGGGACTTTCCTTTGGACTGCCTCTTCTTCTCCCCGACGTCGGCAGGGGGGCGAGCATCCGACTGCGTGGCGGCGACTTCCTTCGCCAAAGGAAGCGGCTTCTCCGGAAGCTCGTTGGAAACTGCAAAACGCGCGACAAAGTTAGCTTCAGCGGCAAAAGGGCGAGCGAGTAACCAGGGCGCATTTCGAGCTCGGCTTACTTTCATTAGGGTGGACTGCCTCGAGCACGTTGACGTTTAGTCGCCAGAAAATGACGTCAAAGCGCCGACCGTGAAAATATTCGAAGAGCTGCTCGCGAGCTCCTTCGAGGATGGGAGGAAGGAAGGCGACGTCGGCTGGTTGATGCGGCCTGCTGAGAATACCGCCGAAGTCGCCATGGACGACCACCAGCTGCTCGCTCCATCGGTGGACCTTATTCGCGGTCCCGACCAAGGTTCAGACGTGGCTACTAAAAAAGATGACTCCCTCCGAGGTCGCCGCAAAGGCGAAGATGCGGCGGAAGACGGAGAGGTCGAAGGCGATCCTCTCTTCCCGAAGGGAGCATAGGAACCCCATGATGATCGTCACGCCGTTGGGATTGATCTGCGCGGGGACGATCCCAAAGTAGCGCAGGACCTCGCAGAACTCCGGCCAGAAAGGAAGCCGCAGGCCAACGTCGAAGTGACGCAGCGACATTACAAGCGAACCCTCAATATGGGTATTGAGGCGCTCGCTGCGAGTGGGGAGTCTCGCCGAGTACCCGTCAGGCAGGAAGCGTTCTTTGAAGGTCGCCAGTTCCTTCTCGGTGGTTATGGACTTCTTGAAAGCCGCGTCTGCGAAGTTAATTGCGTGGGCCTGTCGGCGAGCGCTGGCGTCGTCGCCGACCATGTTTGCGAGATCCGTAAGCAACAAGAGCGACGAGTTGGTTGTTCAGATACTCGCCAGGAGGAAAGAAGGTCGCTACAACATACGCTTTATGACCCACCTACCCCTCCTATTTATAGATATGACAAGCCCAAGGGGGGGGGGGTCAGCCGTCCCGGCGAGTATCTAACGAGCTCGCACGATGAAGATAAACCTGCGACATTATCAGGTGAACTAAAGCTCGGCACATCAAGAAATAAAGCGCGCACACAGAAGCAAGAATATTCGCACACAAATGAATTAATCAAATTAAAAATAGATGTCCGGAAGTACAAGTCGCGCGAGGCGAGTTACATTCGAAAAGCAAAAAGAAAGAAAAAAAAAACTATGGCGCCCTCGGCCGCTCAGGAGGGTGCGGATGTCGCCCAGCCCAGCCGATCTCGCGTGCACGCCGGTAATGCTCCGTCGCCAGCGCTGTCGCATCGCCGCCAAGCCGGAGCTGCTCCTCCATCCTCGCCAGACGTCCAGCAGACCCCATGCTCGCCCGGATGCCGGCCAGCTCGTCAAGCACCAGCTGCAGACGGTGGTTGTTCAACTGCAACTGGCGGTCATTTTCTTTGACCACGTGAAAGCGAGCTTCATAGTTTTCCAAGGTCGACTGGAGCCCTTCGACCTTGGCCATCCTCGCCTCCAGAGCCGAGATGCGTCGGTGAGGATCGCAGATAGCAAGCTGGTCGAACTTGCTCTCCAGCTCCATGTGGGCGCGAATGGCGGCCTGGCGATACTCGCTCCCGGACAGCCCGATGGCGTCGATGAAAGCCGCCCCAGAGGTCACCGGGCGATCTGACAAGGCAGGAAGGTGGATCGTCAGGACAGGAAAAGCAGAGCGGTAGTCAAAGTAGTAGGAGGCTCACCACGGCGAGGAGATCGGGATCGGCGCGGCGAAGGAGGTCGCCCGGAGGTATCTCGCCTCCCCGAAGAGTTGCTCTGAAGATCGGCAGGCCTGCCCTGCCCGCGCTCTCCAGACCCTCGGCCGACGTAGTCGGGGTCTCCAACCCGCGGAGGGAAGTAGGGCGGCCGCGGCCTCTCCGGCTTCTTCATCGGCGGCGGAGCTTGAGATGAGCTCGCAGAGTGGTGCGGAGCCCTCGGCGCAGGAGGTGGAGGAGGTCGCGGATGGTCTGACTTCGGCAGAGCAGACAGAGGCGGCGGAGGGGGCAAGCCGGTGCTCGGCATCTGGCCAGGAGTGGCGACCACGGGCGGCGGCGGCGGCAATGGAGCGCTCACCGGGGGTATCTTCCCGCCGCTCGCAACGACAGAGGCCGTCGTACTCGCGGGAGGAACCTCGCGCGCCGGCCCAGATGACCCGGCAGGAGTGGCTTTCGCCGGCAGCTCCTTACTCGCAGGCGGGGGGCCCTTCACCAATGCCGCCCCAGACGCCTTCCCCGAGCTGAGGCCTATCCTGACCGTGTAGGCGGTCTTGGACGGCCTGTCAGCCGCCAGGGCGAGTAAGGGCGCCGAGCTGAGGGGGATGACATCAAGTACCGCGTCCGCGGCAATCGGAGAATCTGCATAAGAAAAGAAGTCAGCAAAGGAGCAGCGACAACCCAGCAGGGAAGAGTTCGAGGTAGCGACCTGTCACGGTGACGACCTCGGCCTGAGACGCCACGGACTCCTTCGTAGCCGCGAGCTCCTCGGTCACTCCCGGGTTCTCCAGCGGGCTGCCCCGGGTCGACCCAGGGAGGTCGTCGAGCCCTAGGTCGTTCAACATCCTCTGGGTGCTGGACGACACTACGGGATTTTCAGTCGCCGCGGCGACCTGGTTCGGCAATGGAGGCGAGCTGACCACCGTAGTGGCGGGCTGCTTGACCTTTTTCGCCTTCTTCTTCTTCGGCGGGGGCAAGGCAGTAGGATCATCCTCGCGCGGTCTTTTCGACCTGGCTATGCCGAAGAGGCCAGACAGGGCGGCGAGATTGTCCCTCAACAACTGCTCAGCGTCCGACATCTTCGGCGAGCTCCAGGGACCGTCTCAAAAACGAAGCCCCCCCTATTTATAGACTACTCTACCAGCAGACGACGATGCGAGCTGACCATATACCCGGCAGGGATGCTCGCCGAATAGGTGTTGGATGATTCTTTCCGGGCTCCTACGTCGCCCAAAAAGAGCGGGGATTGTGTACAACCCATATTCGACGAGGGAGGGCCCTACCACCGCCAGGTCATCAAAAGTCAAAGTCAACAAGGCAAGACCAGCACCTCAGGTCGCGGAAGGTTCGGGCGAGTATGGCGAGCTCCCCAGGCCAACTCGCCAGGAGGCGACTATGACCAGATACTCGCCTCTTCCAGGCGAGCTCCTCAGGGAAGTCGCCAACTCGCCAGGGTGGGGGTATAAGTAAGGCCCCCCCTTCTTTGGTTTTCCCTATAAATAGGACCCCAGGGGTACAAAAGAGGGGACAAGCAAATCTCAGCCTGAGCCCTCGCGAGTTCCGACAACTGCTCTTGACTCGTTATTGCTCAAGCTCTCCTCCTTCGTACCTAGCTCGGCCAATCTGGTTGAGAAGGGGTTGCTTCTCCTAAGCAACTGGGTACGTGGTGGGACCTTCCTGTCGCAGCAACCTGGGGTCTTGTTTGCGCAATTTGCTTCTGTTTCCCGACCAGAGATCATCTTCTCGACCGACCGACCAGTAACTTCAGGTTGCCTAGTCCGATTTCTGAGGTTGAGAAATTTCTCGGCTTCAACATCGGGGATGAAGAAAAACCTCTTCTCGGTGACCAACGATGTTGACGCTAAGTATCATGTTCTGTTTGACCCAACAGAAGTGAAGTTCCCCAAGAATGTGTCAGCTATGAGAGCTGACGTCACTTATGTCAGAAGGAGAGTGAAGGACTTATTTGTGTTAGCGACAAGTTCTTATGTTGATAAAATGAGGGCTAATGACAGTGTTGGGGCATGTTGGGATGGATTAGCTAAAGGTTATGACTATGAGAGGCCTGATGCATATCCTGTCTAGCCTTTCATCCTTTAGAGACGGTAATATCTATGCGGGTTGTTAATATGGTAAGGTCCATCGTCTTCCATTTGACAAGTTACAGATCAGATGCAAAGCACCGTTGGAGTGCATCCACGGTGATCTGACAGCACCCACCGTCACCCCTAGTCTTGGTTGTAGCAGGTATATGCTAGTTCTGATTGATGTCTTTTTTAGGTATACTTGGGTATACTTCATGAAGGAGAAGTCAAAGGCGTTCGGGAAGTTCGTGGAGTTCAATGAGCTCGTGGAGGACCGGCTCGGTCTGCGGATTAAAAAGTTGAGAACTGACAATGAAGGAGAATTCAACTCAAATAAGTTCTCCAACTTTTGCAGAAAACTTGGAATCCGAATAGAGCTTACTTGTGTGCATACTTCATAATAAAATGGAGTTGCAAAGCGAAAGATTCATCATTTGAAGGACATTTTTTAATTCCTGATAACTCCCCACTAATCATAATGGTTAGTGTGTGGTTATCCGTGAAATGTATGGCGACAATCGCGGTGGAATGATCGGACGGAGGGGAGAGCCTGCTACGAAAGAGCGGACACCTCACTGACGGACGGTCGCCGACAAGGGGAGAGAAGCAGTCGTGGCCGGCGGGGAGGCCAGCCGCGGCGGGAGCAACCGCAGGGAAGGGAATCCGGGCGTGGCCACCCCTGAAGAGCGGCGCTCCGCGGCCGCCAGCCGCTCCCGCGGTCATTGGCCGCTGAAAGCGGTCGCAAGGCAGGGCGGTCGGGCACGGCCGCCCCTTACAAGTAGCGCCTCGCGGCCGCGGGTGGCGGCCGCAGGGAGGGGCTCCCGGGCGCGACAGCCCCTTCGCAGGCGGCACCCCGCGGCCACCCCTTCGCGGGTGGAGCCCTGCGACCGCGGTAGGAGGTCGTGGGGAGGGGTGGTCGTGTGCGGCCGCCCCTTGTGGGTGGCACCCCAAGCCCGCAGGAGGAGGCTGTGGGGAGGGGTGGCCATGCGCGGTCGCCCCCTTGCGAGGGGCGCCCTGTGACCGCGGTGATGGTCGGACGAGCCTTTTGAAAATAGATCTAATATGACATCTAATAACAGCTCAAAACGCGGAACATGCGCCTTTTGAAAATAGATCTACTATGGCATTTTTAGAAAAAGTGTTTAACATGAAAATAAGCCTACTATATGACATTTTTAGAAAAAATATTTAGCATAAAAATTGTAGATCTCGTCGAGATCTACAACTTTCATGTTGAACACTATTCCTAAAAATATCTTTTAAAATTTATTTTTTGAACTGACAGTATCCATCGAACTGACAATAGCTATTTTTTAAGCTATCATTATCTTTGGGCTGCCAATAATCACATAGGAGCTTCCAATATAAACGCCCTAAATGATCTACAAAGTTTTTGTGGGATTTGTCACGTGGAAGCAGATTACTTTTTGAATGTGAAAGGACAGGAAAAACTTGGAGGACTCTAAGAGAACAGAGAGGCAAAAGGAAAGGAGCTTGGGACTAGTAGAGGCAACCTGTAAATGCGCGAGGTTTTAGACATTCCGGAGAAATTTGAGGGACGGTGTAGAAAATTGAGATAGAAATTAAAATCTTTTATATGTGCCTGCAAGGGTGGGAGGGTGGCATGAGGAGGCTGATTGTCTTCTGGAAATTGCGAAAGGGAAAAATATGGTGGTGTACATTAGTGAGTAGCGCGACTTGCGACAAGCAGGGGCGGACTCATCTTGGGACGAGTGTGGGCGGCCGCTCACACTCATTTTTTTAAAAAAATTTAATAGTATTTATCACGGTTTAAACTATAAACCGTGACTAATACCATTCTTTTTAAAAATGAACTGTATTAGCCACGGTTTAAATCGTAGCTAATGTCATATTCTTAAAAAAAATTATAGTATTAGTCATAGTTTAAATCGTGGCTAATACTCTATTGTTCAAAAAAATAATATTAAGCGTGGTTTAATAATATGAATTAAATAATTTTTAAGTCTATCCACACTGAAAAAAATTTCTACGTCCCCCACTGACAACAAGGCAGTGTAAATGTATTTTTTGTGTATATATATATATAGTATGTATATTATGAAAATAATAATATAATAAAAATAAATATATATTATAAACAATAGTAACAAACGGTTTGCTGTGCGGTTTTACTACGGTTCAATCTAAATCGGGTCTACAAATTCTAAAATCGCTTAAGATTTGTATATTGTGGTTTCAGTTCTATTCCAATTCTGATAATAAAATGAAAAATCACACATATCATTGTTGTTCACGGATCCAAAATTAAACCGGAACCCGAATAATTTGAGAACGGTTCGGTCCGATTTTTTGCGATTCATGTTCAGTTCTGTTTCGATTTTCAATTTTCGGCTTTAAGTGACAGCACTACTTGTGAGTTAGAAATATTATTGTACGAGTAATGCACTATTCTCGCAGAGCGTTACTCGTACAATCATCTAGTTTGTGATCCTACGGTGGAGCATTTTTGACGAAAAATACGACTGTATTAAAATACTAATAAATCACAATTTTTTTCAAGAACGAATAGTCTGATAGCTCTAACTCATGATAATCATAAGTGAGAACATATTATGAAAAAAATCCTAAGTGAGGTGCCTATTTTATCTAGGCCTGTAAGTCAAAATCAACCGAACCGCAAAACCGAACCGAATCAAACCAAACCATACGGTTTGGTTCGGTTTCAGTAGGTCGCGGTTTGGTTGCGGTTTTGATTTTAGAAAAACCATACGATTCGGTTTATGATTTTGTGTGGCAAACCGAATCGAGTCGAACCAAACCGAACCGTTATATATAAAAATATTTAATTTATTAATTAAATTTTATTAAGCCATGCGGTTAATCATAAAGCAAGTATTTCTATTATATATTTTAAGTTTTTTGTTTTTTGTTTTGATTAAACATCTAAGTTGTCGTTGATCTTTAGTCTAGATATTTCAATAATCAAGATTTTTCTCCAAATAATGTTGATGAATATTTCATTTTCCATTCATTTGATTTTGGAGTCCTGAAATGATTATGTGATAGGAATTGTGTTCAGACAGCACTATCATGTTGGGTGCTTGAGCTTCATTCATTGCATCATCTCTTATCTCTATCTATAAATCATTAGATTTTATCACATTATTTAAACCACCAAAACTGAACCGAACCAAACCAAACCATTCGGTTTAGTTCGGTTCGGTTTCAATGTTTGAGCGGTTCGGTTTGATTCCAAATTTTTGGAACCACATAGGGATGTTTCGGTTTGCGATTTTGCTTACAAATCGAACCGTTACTGCCCTAATTTGACCTTCTTGGATTTCTTCAAACATCTACTTTTTAGAACAAGTGCCCAACACTTGAGCTAGAATAGACACTCTTTTCTAAATTCCTTTGTGGTGACTATTTACTACTTCAATTTGTACTCGGGAGGAGTATAGTGCACCCCTGCATTTTACGGTAAAGTGTGGACATCCAACGGCTCGTGTGGATGCACACACGCATCTCAAAGTAGGTACATCTCAACTCCCTTTGAGATGTGTGCAGCTATCCAACGCAGACCGTTGGATACCCACACTTTACGGTAAAGTGCAACGATTGCACGTTACCTCCCCCGAATCCTTTCAATTTAGAGTGATTATTCTGTGTAAATTAGTTTTAAGATTATGTGCAAATTAATAAAATTTAAGTAGACGTCAATTTTTTTGGTTTTAAGTTATGTGCAAATCACATCTCTTCTCTTTAAACAAGGAGCAGATCTAAGGGAGTCGGCATGGGTCCCATCTCTCAGAATTTTAGTAAAATAGATGATGAATTTGGATTTTTCTCGTCGAGCCAATGAATTTTGATTACTTATGCGTCAAAAACAAGGGAGAAAATGGTTCGAATAGGTCAAGACATTTAAATTCTTTTGTTGGAAGAGCAGAAAGATGACATTGAGAGCTAACTGGTTCAATTAATTCTCATGGAGATGAAATATGTAAATCTATTACGGTCCGTTCGGCCCCCTGGAATTGGAATTGCAGAATTGGAATTCATCTAATTCCAATTCCTGTGAGAAATGGAATTGGTCTGAATTCCAATGCAGTTGTTCGGCTGCAGGATGGATTTCTAGAATTGGAATTGGAATTGGTTTAGAATTTCTTTTTTTCTCATGTCTGGAGGACCGAGCGACATGACAATTTGAAGTTGGAGTCCTGTGTCACTCAGGACGAAGTTATTGCAATAAAATTAAGTGATAGAGGGGATTATTCCTTTTATAATCTCAGAGAAATCAACTTCAAGTAGTGTACAAACAATTAATTATGACCGGACAACGACGGCGAGATCGGACGGTGATGACGAGATCGGGTGACGACGACGAGATCGGTCGACGATGGCGAGATCGGGCGACGACAACGAGATCAGGGTCGTGATCAGGCGGTGACGACGAGATCGGGCAGTGGCGGCAGCGAGATCAGGCGGCTGCAGCGAGATCGGGCAGTGGCGGCGAGATCGGGTGGCTGCGGCGAGATCGAGCGAAAGTTGCGGCGAGATCGCTCGGCGGCGGCGGCGAGATCGGGCGGCGGCAAAGGCGAGATTGGGCGGCGGCGGCGGCGAAATTGGGTAGCGACGGCAGTGAGATCGGTCGTCGGCGGCGAGATCAGGCGGTGATGGCAGTATCGGGAGTGAGCGGTGGCAAGATATGGAGGAGGCGGTGAGATCGGGCGGCAGCGGCGAGATCGGGCGACGGAGGCGAGATCGGGCGACGGTGGCGACATCGGGCAGCGGCGTCAAGATCGGACGGCGACGACGAGATCGGGCGGCAACGAGATCGGGCGACGACGATGAGATCGGGCAACAACGGACATAGTAAAAAACTGAATTCCATGAAATATCTGCCTTTACCCCTAAGAATTGGTCATAGTACAAAATTGAATTCCATGGAATTGAACCAATTCCAATTCCAAGGGAATTCCTAACAGCCGAACACTGGAATTGGAATTCTGTTGCCCCAATTCCAATTCCCAATTCCAATTCCAGGGGGCCGAACGGACCCTTAGAGATATCTGCAATCAATTTTGACCTCATCAAGTTCACGTTCTTCTTTACTTATAGCTTCTTGAAATAAATAACATCGTCATCTTCAACAAGATATATCCCTACATCTTATTTACTGAACTCTTATAAGGAGTTGTTGGCCGTGCGTGCGTCTGCGCGGGCCTGACGCGTTTGCTTGGTCTTCCCGGGTGCTTACGGTTCTCTGTGTCCCGCTGGGCCGGTTGGATTTACTTTTACTTGAACCGTCTCGGCTCGAAAATTCCATGAGAACCCCATCAATATCATTCTAGTATCTTGACTTTTTTTTTATCTAAAAGAATATTTTGTAATATGTTTGTTATCTAAAAAACAAAAAACAAAATTGAATCATGTGGGAGACATGCTGTTCACTTAAGTATAAAATATAATTGTTGCGGGTCACTCGGATTTCCCCTAGTTTAGAGAATGTATTCATCTTAGCTCGAGAGTGAACCGAGTGCGCAAACAGTCAAAAGAAAGTTAAGCAGCAATGACACAATTCGTTTTAGCATGTAAAACCCAGAAAGGATAAAAAATCACGTGATCGGATCTGTGTGAGGCCGAAATCCAATAGTTCCTTTGAGGTTATTGGTGTTTGAGATCATCGAGGGGTGACAAACCAGCTCTCTGTTTACAAGCCTTAAAGGTAAAGAAATGAGGAAAAAGGCTAAGTCTTAGAGCATCAACGGAAACGTGCTTCACTTCCTTTGTTGATGCTTGAGTGTTCACTAGAGCCTTGAGCGGGAGCAAACTTGAGAACGAGCTGAGTGAATTCAGAGCGGATGAACGATCTAATTAGTCGCATGCCCTTGCTGAAAAACCTCAGAGCTTTCTTTTGTCTCTCCGGTTTTGCTTGTCTTCCAATGAAAGCATGAAGACTTTTTTATAGCTTTCTTGAAAAAACGTCTTGGTAATTACGCATGGTTAGATTTTGAGTTGACGAACCTCGTTGCTCCATTCTGGTCATCTGGATTGTCAATTTTTCCAGAAATAATGAGCATGCCACCCGAGCGGTCCAGTCGACCCGGTCAAGTTGCCCGGGGATGGTGGTGGCCAAAAGCAGCGGAGGTGACCGAAGGCGGCAGAAGTGGTGGCGGCGCGCAGGAGGCTCTTGCCGCATGCGGCGCATGGTACCCATGCACGTGGGTGAGGCGCGCACCCGCATCGCTTCGTGCGGTTCCCGGCGGGGTTTCCGCTTGGGCGTGTGCGGACGTCGTTTTGTGTCCCCATCTGTGCAGGTTTGGAACACTTCGAGCGGGCACGACTCACTCAGCCGGGTCGGCTTGCTTGAGTATTTCAGTCGAAATCCTACCGGTTTGAATCGAAAATCTTTAGGGGTAACGCCATCAAACCCCCCAAATTTTTGCAAGTCATGATTTGCGAAGCGATGAGCCTGAAAATTTTAGGTATAAGTATATAACCATGATGTTTTTATGTTGTGGATCTCCAAACATGTTGGCAGGCGTGCATGATGGTTTATTGCTTGTTTGCGGAGTGAAACATTCTTTTGTTAGGGAGGAGATGTTGGCTAATCGCTTTGTGCTACGGGGCGTTAATCTTACGGGATGAAAATTAATTCTGTTGTTGACATTAGGGGGTGTCTTTGGGTGTGACACAAATCAAAGTCAGATAAACCTTAATATTTACACGAAAACAGCTTTACAAGTCAAATTACCTTTGAAGGGAAATAGTTCATTTCAACCTTATGTTGCCTCTTCAATCTGCCCTGAAGTGCTCGAAATAAGTGGGACAATAACTACTTAAGCCCAAAGTTCATTCATTGTCGAAATTAATCTCATTAAAGTAGTAAAACCCTTTCATTGTTCTAGCATGTATTTTCAATCGACTTCCATGAGCTTTTTGCTCCTTTTGGGGGGACTTATTTTCGCCAGTCAAGCGGTTACGACCGCATGTACCGGATCTTTTAGGTCCGGTACATGCGGTCGTAAACGCTTGATAGATGAAAATAAGTCCCCCCAAACGGAGCCTTTGTCTAACCTCCAAAATCACCATCTTAAACGAAATAAGCAATGTGAAGCTTGAAACTTAGATTTCATATGAAAGTAAAAAATGCTTTCTGAAGATCAAACCCAAGCAATATATACACTCATGCTTAATAATTTCTGAATATGTAGGTGAATCCAGCTTGAACGTTTGTAGAAAACTTTAGAGAGATATATTCCTAAGAACAAAAATCAAAGAATAGGAGAGGAAGTGATTTTTACCTGAATGTAACGACGACAAAGGCAAATAACATCGGTTGTCGGCGAGGAGTGAGCCGTGGAAATCGAAGCGAGACGCGGTCCTCTGATGGTCTTAGGAAATAGAAGAAAGGCGTCGACTGAGGGAGGTCTTTGTGGATGGGTGTTTTTGCTTTCTTAAGAATGAGATTTCCTTCAGTTAGGTATTTATGAGCGCCAAAATTTCATGAGCCGTGCTGCATGAATAGAAAGGGGCGGTGGAGTTATGTCGAAACCGTAGCTAATACTGGTAAATATTACAGTATTTGTCTTACACTCTTACTTATGATTTGTGGTTGCCAATATTTAAGTAATAGCAATACTTTTTTCAGCTCTATTTAAAATTTTAATTATTGTCCACAATTTTTACAATTGTGGCTAATACATTACTATTAGCCTTGATATTTTAATCCGTGGCTAATAAAAACGTAGCTAAAACCTAATTTTCTAATAATGAAGGGGTTTCTTTTTAGCAGGATAGCCTAAAAACATATATACATATATAACCGGGGTGGAGACCAAAATATTTAACGAGCAGGACAGGAGCTCTCAAATGCATTGAGAGTTTTTTTTTTTTGGTGTTGGTTAAACTTTTAATACAAGCAAACAAATAAATTTTAAAAGAAGCATAAATAACTAAAATAGCAAATTTAACTACAAATTTAACACTATAAGGGGAAATGTCCAAATGAAATTAAATAATAAAGCTAACAAAATCTAATAAAAGGCAAATTACAATGCAAAAGTAAATAAAAATAGATAAATTTTAATGCCTTTCAAAAAATATTTTGTACGGCATGGCAAAAATGAAACATTTATGTAAGTGGAGCCAAGTTACAATAAGATGTATGACATCGTTGTACAATCCCAATTTGACGACCCCCAGTCATGTCTATGCCCAATCAGGACAGAGCGAGCCCATCAAAGGAATGCAGGCTAGACGAGACGACTTCGCTCGGTAGCGAGCCGACCTCTCCGGCATGGTGCCAGGTCTCTGAAGCGAGGCCCAGGGCGGGGGAGCCGCGTGCCAAGACGATCGCTGGCGAGCCGAGCCCACCTTCTTCTCGGGCTCGCCTCGACAGGGAGGATCCAACTCGCCTTCTCTTTTCTGCTCGCAGCCTATCCTGATCTGCCCATAGCCATCTTGAATAGCGGGATTTTGCTACCCGCAAACCAATCAGGGGTGCCAATAGCAAAGGTAAAAAGGTGGAGGCCAATAGCAAACACTTTTTCCAGCTAGTGCCAAATCCAGGCTTGAACAGACCCTCCTAGTGCACCCAATGACGGGCAAAGTAACTTGAACTGCTTCCTCTCTGTCCGAACTCAGTTAAGCCGGTGTCTGAGTTTCAACAATCACGTCACACTTTTCTCGGGATATTATAGTCTAGAATATTATGTTGATTGTGCTACTGCAACTGATTTAGGCTCTGTTTGGGGCGGGAAGACAGGGAAAAAATAAGTGGCGGGGAACCGGTGACAGTGTTAAAGTTGTCAAGAAATCTAATTTTAAAAATTGTGGGCTATTTTAAACATCTTCCTTTAAATGTTCTTCAAAAAGATTTTTATATTTGTTTCAACAACTTTTTTATGATAGTTGTGGAATATTTACTCTTTATGTGATGCTAATGGGCGCATATTTGTTGAGGATCTTGAAAAATTGAAGAATTTTGAGAGGAACATACATGTTATAATTTCTTGTTTTAACTATATATTTCATGTTCACTAGAAATTTTACATGCAAAATATGAACAATGTTTGAGATTCTAAGATAATTTTCAACATTGTTGAGTGCACACATCTGATATCAAGAAATATTTGTTGATAATCCTGCCACATCTCTTCCCAATCTTCGTTCATTCATCCGGCATTCGATTCAAACAACCTTGCTAAACAACCCTACGAACTTTACAAAGATTTACAATGACTAAAATTTGAAACCGCAAGTGTTTGATTTCCATTTATGAATAGCTACATACTTGCAATTACCTCTTTGAATAATATGATATATAGAGAACAACATCAATGAAGAATAAAGATAATAACACTTACATTTGTATCACTATTCCGATGGTGAAGATGATTTCTATTCGTAATCTCAGATAATCTTCATGCCTACTAATTGTTGATTTGTTTAAGCCTTAGGATTAATAATTAAAGGGAGTGGTTATAGACAAATCAAAATTGACTATACACAAACCTTCACTATATACAAATCAGTACAAAAAAATTTGTTATACGTAGATAAAATTGTTATATACAAATCAGTTCAAAAATTTTAAGAATTTTTTTTTTGTAAACATTATATTATATTACAGTAAAATTAATACATTCATTAGGTAATTAGGCATTACAAAAAATTTGAAATTCAAGATATATGATTTATTGAAACCCAAAAATTGTTAGTAAGCATGTCATTTTTTCCGATCAATAATTGTCAAGAGATCGAGTAGATCTTGCAATAAAAATAAAAAATTAGATATGATTGAAGAGTATCCAAATGCATTAAAACATAAATTAATCAAAAAATTCTAACCTTTCGAGTTATAAGACTTCATTGTACACTATCTCACTTGTGTTCATCTGAGAAATCAGGATAAATACCGGGTGAGTAGCAAAATCTGAGAACAAAATCTGAGAAATCTAAGACTGAAAATGCGGTTGTTCTGAGAAATCTGGTACAACTTCACATATCGCTCCACCATGCGAACATGTAGCATGAATGACTGGAAAATGCGGTTATTCTGAACACTTATGCAAAACAACACTCAACAAGAATGGCTTGAGAACGATGTTTTGTAAAGTTGATTCTAGTTGAGCTTGGTTCAATGGTGATAATAATGATGATTCAAAATTTCTCTTAAGATCTATGGTGATTTCTAGCTTCAACCAACAAAATAATGATATGAGCATATCGGGGGAGGCGTCTGGAGGAGGAATGGCGTCGGGGCTGCCGTCGGAGGAAGAACCAGGGTCGAAGGCTCGTCGTCTGGAGGAGGAATGTCATCGGGGCTGCCGTCGGGGCTGTCGTCAGGCGGGTCGCCGGCAAAATTTGTCGACACAATAGGGAGCGACGTTAGAATGAGAGGTTCGCTCATTTTTAAGTTTTATATGCTTTGTGTATAGTATTTAAAAATGTCCTAAAAATTTCAAAATATTAATTTGTATATAGCCAACTTTGATTTGTCTATAACAACTCCCTAATTAAATCACCCCTTCCCTTCGTCCAAACATGTGTCTCTCTTTGTAATGTTATTGCCTAAAAAGATAGCTACTCTTTATTCTTAGCTTGAATATATTTTGAACTCAAAATTTCTGAATCCGGGAGCTGGATCCTTTAGATGTTCACCGGTGTGCAGCATCGACAAAGGAAGGGCCATCCGAGCCCCGACAGACGTTTGGCGGTGGCGGCGGGATACAAAAAGGGAGACCTGGAGAGCATATCTCCCTCAATGCGAGAAAGAAAGAGTATCACGAGAAGATGATGACGATGAGAATAGGGATTTTCGCCGCCGCCGCCACAGCTGCCCCCAAAGGCCCAACGAGAACCCTAAACAAGAATGAAATTAAAGTGCTCGCTATATTTTATATATTATGTATATTTATCAAGTAATTTAAGAAATTAAAAATTTTTACCTACTGTTGGGTATGAGACCCGATTTTATAACATTAGGTGTGCACATAACCACACATTCATGATCTCCCACTCAAAAGAAGTGGGATCAAAGGATTGACCGCGCGCGCGATCACCTCGCCCGATCCCCCGCGCATTGATCCACTCAACGCACTCGACGCGCTCTCGTCGCATTCAACGAATCGTCGTGTAAGCTATCAGAGTGGCGTTAGTGGGTATCGCGTGGAGATATCGCTACGTGGCGTATAGACACGTGTCGGATGGTCGGAAAGCGTCCGAAAAGCGGTGGTTGGCTGAAGTCAAAGTGGCTACGGCCGCTATCGTCAGGCGACAGCCGATATCGCGTGGCGATATCGTTAAAGTTGACTGGTCAACTGAAATCGTAGTCATTCATTCCTATTGAAGAGAGGATCCTGTGGCTGGGATAAATCCTGAGGTCACTTAAGCAGAAGAGTGGGGAAAAGAGAAGTCATTTCTCTTCTCTCACTCTCTCCCCTCCTTTTCATCAAGTTCTTAGAAGAAAGAGCTAAGGAAGAAGAAGGTTGAAGCTTTGCAAGCTTAGTGAAGGAGATCCCGTGGTCGAAATCAAGAACCGAAGCAAGATCCGTGAAGAGGAAAGCGAGGCGCTCCTTTCGAGCCAGATAGAAAGCTTTTTCATGGCTCCAAAATGAACTACGAGAGTAACGATCTTCCTTCTTAAATAAGTGAGGTCCTTCTTTTTGCATAAGCATGGAATCCCCCACCAAAAGGTGGAAAAGCGAAGGGAATTCTGATGGGTTGATACGTAATATCCCCAGGTATTTTTGCTTATAGAATCCGGAAATCGCAGTACGGAATAGGCATGTTGGGTGAAGCCCATCCGAACAGGTTGGTCTGGATTGGTGATATTTTATTTTGCATGTCGGAGAAGACTCCGAGTATAAACGAGTGGTTTATGGAGTCTGAAGGGTTGTGCCTGTGAATGGGAGTAGCAGGAAGTACTGGAGCCACTCTCCAGGAAAATACCCAGAAATTTTCACAGTTCTGAGAACTGGTGGATATCGCCGTGCGATAGTGAGTATCGCTGGCGATAGCTCTTGGTGAGCTATATATTATATGAAAGACTAGTTTTCTGGCCCTGCAGGATGCTGTAGGGTTGTGGCTGGAAAGATATTCCAGTTGTGCTTGAATCTGGAGACAGAAGCGAAATTATGTCGCTTAACGCAAGGCGATAGTGATTATCGATGGCGATAGCTTCCATATAGCATATTACTTGCAGGGCCTATCTCGTGGAGACCATGGAGCTAGCAGGTGATTTGTGAGCTTGGGTGCACAACTATGACCGTGAGTACCATTTTGTGTCAATTGCGGGCTCTGGTCCTGGGGACCTAGTAGGCGGCAGTCGAAGCTGATACCTTGAAGAGCCCAAATAAAGAAAGGCGAGTGAGCCGAACGGGCAAGGAGAGGCTGACCCGCGTTGTGTCATTCGCCATGATGGTTGTGACCGTCGATGTTGTAAGACCCCCCCCCCCCTCCTAGAACACAAGACACGGCACGAGGGGAGTCTTATGCCCAGAACAGCCGCCTTGCGGTAGCGCTAGCACTCGGGAAAACCTGTACCACAAGACGCCTATCCTGTCGGCTATAACCAATATCAAACATTGCTAACCCAACCAAACATATAACAAGAAGCCAAATCCACACATAAGCATATAATCCAAAAGTACAAACAATAAAAGAAGCTACAACAAGCTTCTACACTATCAGAGTACGAGCAAATATTGCCCATAAGGGCTACAACAAGAGTCTCTCAAAGACTCACATCAGTCACTGACGGTAGCAAAGGCACCGTCCCTTCAGGCCCTGTCGTTCTGGCCTGGCTGTCCTGCTGCATAACCTGTTACTGCTCTGTCTGCGGGGTTTCCACCTAAAAAGGAAGACGTAGAACCTGTTAGTCATAAAAACTAAGTGGCTATCACATCCGATCCCCCGACAACTCCTCAGCACCGGGCGGATAAAGGAACAAGAGTACAATTTATTTATTTATGTAGTAGTATAAACAAGTGGTAAAAGGTGAACAATATCATTGTATATAAAGCAGCGCAATAAATGAGCAAACCATCTACTCTAGCAGTTCTATCATCTATAACAGATTATGAAAGTGTAAAGCTACAACATAAAGTAACTCAACTTATATGAATGCACATACAGATACATAAGTTGAGGATCGGCTCAACAGTAATATAACTCATCGTATAACAGTGCTCATACAAACTTATACGATGAGGATCTTGTGAATGTAATGTATGTAATGATATGTATGCAATGCAAGACTCACCCATGGACACGCACATGCAAACGCTATGTCGAAACAGACTTGTAGTTCCCACTTTTCGAGTAGGTAGCTAGCCTCTCAGGCGTCAACTATCGTGGCCAGAAGGTGACAGTAGAGCGGGCATATAGGCTGACATCCACGCTATCTAGCCTAGGCCTCCGTACGCCTCAATGCCAAGAACACAACAGCGGAGCTCACATGCGTATTACGGCTCAGCGGGAGTCTTGGGTAGATGTGCACCGAGAACCAAGCCTCGAACTGGCCTATGTTGTGACCCGAAAGGAGCCTCGGAAGAAGCACGAGGACCAAGACCAACCGTTCACTTGGCACGAAAGGAGCCCCGGGAATGAGCACCGAGGACCAAGCCCAACCGCCCAATGTCTAACCGTCAACTCCCGTCGGTGTGACGACTGGCGAGCCGGTAGACCTGCCACACTATCCTTAACCCAGGATTACGACATCACGTATCGACTCACACCACATGCAATCTCACCTCTCGAGCTCAACAATACACAAGGGCTCCTCACCGAGTCCCTTATCAACACAATCGAACAAGTGCGGCAAACACTCACGCACTATCAACCCTTCCATATTTTCTTGCATCTAAGTATTTTAGGGTTCTTGTAAACCTTAAGTGGCAATCCACCTAGTACAACATAACATCACTCACTGCTACCCATGGAGAGACACGACCCTACGCGGTGGACTACAATACACGTTCCATTGACCATATGTATCCCGCGAGTATGCACTAACCTTATTCAATCCTCTTTCACATAATATTCATCGCTTTGCTAGTGTCAAGCTCATCCTTACCGGTTCACATAACTTGTTTGTTTATATAATCCAACTCATCAACCCACTAGTTCACATAAGGATCTATCAACCAACTCACAATAATCCCTCTACCACCTCCTATCATGGATTTACTTAAACCTGAGAACAAAACGTGCAATAAATGAGTAAAGTACAGAACTTCAAACGGGGATTCCTGATGCTATAGGAATCCGGTGAAAACGTTTAACCCCTTTTAAAAAGGTATTTCCAAGGAATACGACTTTTGTATTCGGTCCCTTACCCAGATCAAACTGTAACACACTTGAAATCGGCTTCAAAGTCTGCTGCGTAAAGATTACAGTTTCTGCACGCTTATCTTGACAGCCATCAATTTCGATCAGACTTTCCTGTGGCTACAGTCTTTTACTGAAGACGTGTAACCACTCGTTGGAAAGGTATTTCCAAGGGCTACGACTTTCGTGTTTAGTCGAAAGCCCATATTTTGTCATATTATATCTTAAAATGGCCACGAAGATTGATACGTGCAGAACACAGATTTCTGCTTGCATCTTAAGGCAGAATGAACGTCATCGGTTCGTCTTCCTCCTCTAGCCGATCTTCCCAATTCACATCAGAAATTCCTCCTCCCTTATTCACCCTCATAAGGTCATTTCTCTTCACTAAACCGTCCCTCATCTTCACATAGAAGGAAGGAGAGGTTGAAGACACCACTATCCCTATAGCACAAGCCCTAGAATGGCCTCTTCCTAGGGAAATCATCATCTCACAAGTCCAGACTCTCTTGAGTCAACATCGACTCTCTTGAGTCGACATCTCACCTAGATATATATCTACAGATCTAGCACTAAGGGAGAGGGGAGGAAGCTCACCTCCTTTCCGGCGTTTCCACCATTTCCAGCAAAGGATCTCGTCACCCTTCTCGATGGCATCTTCTTCTCCTCGGCGGCGGTGGTTCTTCACGGATGAAGGTTGGCTCCAGCACCAGTCTCTCCACAGAAATGGCTTGGAAAGAGGATGAAAAATGGCTAGGATTTCAGAAATCCTATATATATGAAACCAATACGGGTAGGGACACGCCCGTGTCCCTACCCGTATCCTTCTCGGGCAAACCCTCGACGACGGTTCGTTTGCCATTTGGACACATAAACACGGGTAGGGACACACCCGTGTCTCTACCCGTGTCCACGTGATACAGCGATGTTCATGTTCGTGTCCTGCTCGGGAAACACGACCGGCTTCCTGGAGACATTCACACGGGTAGGGACACGCCCGTGTCTCTACTCGTGTCCTGCTCGGGAAACACTAGACACATGTACACTGATAATACCCCGAGCGCAAATCCAATTTGGAAAACTAATGCGCTCCTACCAATTGGTCGAACAACTAATCGATCCGAGGTAGCGGATAAGTGTTCCGTACCGTTAGTCGTTTGAGCTCCCGATAGTCTATACATAATCGCAAGGTTCCATCCTTCTTCTTAACGAATAGAACAGGGGCTCCCCAAGGTGATGAGCTGGGGCGAACAAACCCTGATTCCACCAGTTCTTGCCACTGAACTCTAAACTCTACGAGTTCCTTCGGGACCATTCGGTAAGGAGTCATGGAGACGGGCTTGGCACCCGGTACTAACTTAATTTGGAAATCCACCTCCTTATACGGGGGTAATCCTAGTAGTTTGTCGGGAAATACCTCAGGAAAATCTCGCACCACCCGCACGTCCTTTATATCTATTTTCATCTCTTTCAGTTCAAAACATATCATGTAAACTTCATCCCCTCTCATTTGAGCTTTCAAGGCCTGAATTGAAGATGATAACAAACGAGACGCAAATTTTATACCTTGAAAGATGACATCAGTGCCTTCATATCTCAAGTAAATTCGCTTCTCCGCACAGTCAATTCTTGCGTAGTGCCAATCCAGCCATGTCATGCCCAGAATGAGATCGAATTCTGGTAGGCCTGAACAAAAAGCCCGATCGGGCCGGCCCGGACCGGGCCCGATCGGGCCGGCCCGGACCGGGCCCGATTGGGCTTTTTCATATATCGGGCCGGGCCGGCCCGGTCCTCCCCTGCAATCGGGCCGGTCCGGGCCGGACAGGCAGCTAAAATATGCTGCCTGCTCCGGCCCTTCAGGCCAGGCCGGGCAGGACCGGGCCGGTCTCGGGCCCGAACCGGGACGGCCCGATTTTCTTTTTTTATTATTAATTATTTTAGTATAATTATAATTTATATATAAATAAAATTAATAATTATAAATTATATTAAGGTTAGATTAGTTATAATATATATTTATTAATTATTAATTTTATATATTACTATAAATTTATAATATATATTTATTAGTTATAACTAAATAGTTATATTATAATTTATATTATTATAAATAGTTATAATATATTATAATATATATTTATTAGTTTATTACTATTAATTAAAAATTTATTAAATATATATTTATTATTTATATATTATATTATTAATTATTATTTATTATTATATATTTATATTTAATATTTATATATCCAAAAAATGAAAAAATAATACTTAATTTTAATAGCATCCAAGATTTCAAGTAGTCATACAATTGCACAAAAAATTTAATCAAAAAATTTTATTAATATTAAAATACAAAATCTAAGTCATACAATTGCACAAAATACAAAATACAAACTTATGATTCTTATAAAATTTAATTAAAAAAATTTACATATATCAAAAAAATTTACATTAAGAATTTAAGATTGTCCGATTTATTCATCTTGTAGATTCATTGCGTCAATTTCGTCTTCTATCTCCTCCGAGCTATCCTTCAATGCTGTTATGTGCTGCTTCCTCTTCATAGCATCCAAGTAGTCCTTGTAGCATATGCAAATCTCCAGCGATTCTTCGTTAAGCCGGCTCCTCCGCTCGTTCAAAACCCTGCCACTAAGAGAAAAAGCGGACTCCGAAGCTACTGTACTAGCTTGGATAGTTAGTAAATCACGTGCCATATAGGCCAAAACAGGATAGGTATTAGCTTTACCTTTCCACCAATTTAAGAGATCGAAGTTTTCGATCTCGTCCGAACTCATAAAATCGCTAAATTGTGTTTTTGTATATAATCCTAATTCATCTAAACTACCAGATGTGCGCGATTTTTTCCTAGAAGCTAAATCTAAAATTTTATTTTTAAGACTATCCTTTGTTTTGGGTTGTGTTATTTCTTCGCGGGATCGTGACCCGTATAAGTTATTGTAATAATTATAACTTTGTGTAAAAAAGTAGTAAAATTTGTAGTACTAACGGGGTCATCATCATCATAATTTATATCTAAGGTTAGATTAGTATTGATTTCATCGATCAAATTTTCTACGCCTTCTACGTTAAGTAGCGGATTTAAAGCGGCGGCGCACGAAAACATAGGCGGTATAGCTCTATAATATTTAAAAAAAATTTCTTCCATTATTTTAATTAAAGGAGCCCAACCTTCGTGTTGTCTATAATAACTAAATTTTTGTGTGATATGTACGAAATGTTCAATTACTAATGCGCTCGTTGGATAATACACTCCAGATAAAGAAATAGTGGCCCTATAAAAACACTTTAGTAAATCTAGATAATGTTCTATAATATCTCAATCATTTTCACCTAAATTGTGTTCAATATTAAGCAAACTATAATATTCCATTAGAATTTCTTTTTGTAAAACGGCTCTTTTTAACATTTTATAGGTTGAGTTCCATCTAACCGGCATATCAAATTCGGGTTTCAAATATCTCTGACCTTGTGCTTTACAAAATTTTCTAAAATCTTGAGCTCGTTGTTTAGTACAATAAATAGTTTTTAACATGTTTCGAATTTTATTAATATATTCTTCCATTCCCTTTAAACTATCCTGTACAACTAAATTTAGGACGTGACAAACACATCTAGTATGAAAAAACGCGTCGTTGAGAAATGGTTTTAAATCCCGTTTTAACAATTCAATTACGGCGCCATTATTGGCGGCGTTATCAAGAGAAATACTAAGTATTTTATCGTTAATTTTAAATTCCCGCGCACATTTCATAATAACTTTATATAAAGCTACAGCCGTGTGCGGGTATTCAAAACCTGTAAAACATATTACGCGTTTATTTTGCTCCCACGAAATGGGACCAATCCAATGACAAGTGATGCAAAGATAAGATAATCCTAAATTTAAATTACTCGTCCAAACGTCGCCCGTTAGACTCACACGTCCTTCGAAATTTTCAAAATAGTTAATTAATTCTTCTTTTACTGCTAAATAAAATTTAAGCGCGTCACGCCTTAAAGTAATTCTACTAACCTTTTGGTATTTGGGTTGAAGCCCCCCATGTATGTACTCCGTCTCGTCGTCATTGTCAAAGATGCTGAATGGCAGCCCGCGTTTGATGATGAACTGCGCCTGCAGCTCTCGCTGTCGCATTTGATCGTACGTCCAAATCTGTCCTGCTCCAGAAATTTGGGCTTAACTTGACTCGGGAGGAGCTTGTTTCGACACGCAAGACTTCTGGTGTCTAACAAGCGTCGAGTTGCCGGTGATGGATAGCAGCTTCGAGCACAACTTGCAGCGCGCTCTCCTTTCGGTCCCGACTAGGACCATCTCGAAATGCTCCCAAATACTCGCTCTACGATTGTGCTCCACTACCGCAGCCGTATTTTGGGAAGACGACGCCATTGGGAGAGCTAAGAGAGAGAGAGAGAGAGTGAGAGAGAGAGTGTGAGAAAAAAGAGAAGGGGGCTGGGGGGGGGGTATTTATAGGATTTTTTTTATTTTTTATTTTTTATTTTTTTAATTTAAATAATATTAAAAAATATTAAAATAATAAAATAATATATAATAATATAATATTATAATTATATAATAATATAATATTATAATATATTAATTAATTAATATTAATAATAATATAATAATAATAGCTGCCAACGGCTCTCATTTTGAGAGTCGTTGGCTGCTCTCATGGCAGCATGGCTGCCACGTGGCAGCCATGCTGCCATGAAGAGCCTAACGACTCTTAAAATGAGCCGTTAGGCTCAATCGGGCCTAGCCCGAGACCGGATCGGGCTATGGCCGGCCCGGTCTCGGGCTAGCCCGATTTTCGGGCTTTACCCGGCCCGGACCGGGCCGGGTACCGGGCCGGGTAATAGCTTGAAACCGGGGCCCTTTCAGGGCCCCGGGTAAGGGCTCGGCCCGGTTCGGGCCTGAACCGTGTCGGGCTTGACCGGGCTTTGACCGGGCCGAGCTCGGGCCGGCCCGTCAGGCCCGGTTTTTTTTTCACACCTAAATTCTGGTATTCTCAAAACTGTGGCAGGGGTATCAAAGGTCTTTCCCCAAATGAGTATCTCCAAATCACACTTGGCGGTTACAGTCATCTCAGAGTCGTCTGGGAGGCGTACTCTTCGAGCAATACCGGTGAAGTATTGCACTCTTTATAGGTCTTTAATGAAGTCCGCAGACACAAACGAGTGTGAGGCACCGGTATCGAATAATGTATAGGCTGGTTTCCCGTCGACCACCACGCTGCCTAAGTACCAATAGCAATACTCAAGCTAGATATCTAGTATGTCTTAAGCAACTTATAATTAATAATGAAAATGTGATAACTATCTGCAGCATACCTGTAATCACCTCCTGAGGGTTTCGTTCCTGTGTCATGTCCAGTGTGAACACCTTATTCCGAGCAAGTCCAGGGTTTCCTCCTCTTGGTCCTCATCCTCGACCACGCATATGTCCCCCGCCCTCGAGGATCTACTGGAGGGGGAAAAGCAAGAGGCGCATTTCCAAACAGTTGTGGGCAGTAGCGTCGAATGTGGCCCGGTTGGTTGCATTCGAATCACACTTGCTCATACTGCCCTACGGGTTGCTGAAACTGTTGAGGATGTGGTGGTGGAGGCAATGCTGGCGGTTGTGGAACCGTGTGCTCAACTCTAAAATTCCGGTGGAAACGCATGCCACCTCTCTGGTGTCCTCTTCCTCCTCCGTAGTCGTGTCTTCTTCTATTGCTAGGGCCAGCTTCCATCACACTCTCAGCGGGTCTCTTAATTACCACTTCCCAAGTGGTCTACTTCTAGCCTCTTCACCATGTCAATTATCTCTGCCAAGCTGGAGTCCGCAATAAACAAAAGGGTCTGCCTCAGGGGGTCCCGCAGCCCTTTATAGAAGCGCTTCTGTCATCCAAGTCCTATGAGTCAGCAAATCTCGCGAGATGTTGGAACTCTCGTTGATACTCCGTGACCGACTTCGATCCTTGCTTTAGCTGTAAAAATCTCTCTTCGAGTTCGTCTCGAGCAGACGAGGGAATGAAGTGCTCTAAGAAGGCTCCCGAGAACTTGTTCCAGCTGATCTCCGTATACACTCACCCTTGAAAGGTTGAGCCCATGAGGAACTTCCACCAAATCTTGGCGTGCAGTTCTAGGAGTGTCACTACCAGGGTCACAGCCATGTTGCTTGGACATCTAATTCCTGCCAGCAATTCTTGCACGGTGTCGAGTCATTCCTCCGTACACACCGCCGACTCTATCCCAAGGTAGGCATGAGGGGAGAGAGCTCAGAAAGTGCTCACCCAATTGGATCCCGGAACTTGTTATTGTATGGTGGCTTGTTGGGATCTGAAGGCATCCAGGATAGCTGTGAGCATTTGCTCTAGCTCTGATTGCTGGAATTTTGTGGGTACGGACGGGGCGGGGGTGCCCCCTACTGGCTCAACGTGCAATGGGATCTACATGTAGAATACAAACCTAAGGTTGGGTTGGCTAATCTTAAGGTCAGAGTTGGACATACTTAGTGTGAATTATATATGGGCACACCACTGCTTCCGCTAAGTCAGTTTGTCCCCAAACTGACTGATCGAATGGGGGTGCACCATTGTTAAATGACTTCTCTAATTCAGGATCATAGCATGCTGATATCATTTGTAAGACTCCCCCTCCCGGAACACAAGACACGGCACGAGGGGAGTCTTATGCCCAGAATAGCCGTCTTGCGGTAGCGCTAGCACTCGGGCTAACCTGTACCACAAGACGCATATCCTGCCGGCTATAACCAATATCAAATATTGCCAACCCAACCAAACATATAATAAGAAGCCAAATCCACACATAAACATATAGTCAAAAAGTACAAACAATAAAAGAAGCTACAACAAGCTTCTACACTATCAGAGTACGAGCAAATATTGCCCATAAGGGATACAACAAGAGTCTCTCAAAGACTCACATCAGTCACTGACGGTAGTGAAGGCACCGTCCCGTCAGGCTCTGTCGTCCTGGCCTGGCTGTCCTGCTGCATAACCTGTTGTTACTCTGTCTGCGGGGTTTCCTCCTAAAAAGGAAGACGTAGCAACCGTTAGTCATAAAGACTAAGTGGCTATCACATCCGCTCCCCCGACGACTCCTCGGCACCAGGCGGAGAAAGGAACAAGGGTACAATATATTTATATATGCAGTAGTATAAACAGGTGGTAAAAGGTGAACAATATCATTGTATATAAAGCAGCGCAATAAATGAGCAAACCATCTACTCTAGCAGTTCTATCATCTATAGCAGATTATGAAAGTATAAAGCTACAACAGAAAGTAACTCAACTTATATGAATGCTCATACAGACACATAAGTTAAGGATCGGCTCAACAGTAATATAACTCATCGTATAAGAGTGTCCATACAAACTTATACTATGAGGATCTTATGAATGTAATGTATGTAATGATATGTATGCAATGCAAGACTCACTCATAGACACGCACATGCAAACGCTATATCGACACAGACTTGTAGTTCCCACTTTTCGAGTAGGTAGATAACCTCTCAGGCGTCAACTATCGTGGCCAGACGGTGATACTAGAGCGGGCATCTCCACTACTAGGATGTCATCCACACTACCTAGCCTAGAACTCCGTATGCCTCAACGCCAAGAACACAATAGTGGAGCTCACATGTGTACTACAGCTCAGCGGGAGTCTCGGGTAGATGTGCACCGAGAACCAAACCCCGAAATGGCCTATGTTGTGACCCGGAAGGAGCCTCGGAAGAAGCATGAGGACCAAGCCCAGCCATTCACTTGGCACGGAAGGAGCCCCGAGAATGAGCACCGAGGAGCAGCCCAACCTCCCAAGGTATAACCGTCAACTCCCGTCGGTGTGACGACTGGCGAGCCCGTAGACCTGCCACACTATCCTTATCCCAGGATTACGACACCACGTGTCGACTCACACTGCATGCAATCTCAACTCTCGAGCTCAACAACACACAAGGGCTCCTCACCAAGTCCCTTATCAACACAATCAACAAGTGCGGCAAACACACACGCACTATCAACCCTTCCATATTTTCTTGCATCCAAGCATTCCAGGGTTCTTGTAAACCTTAAGTGGCAAGCCACCTAGTACAACATAACATCACTCACTACTACCTGTAGAGATACATGACCCTACGCAGTGGACTACAATACACATTCCATTGACCATATGTATCCCGCGAGTATGCACTAACCTTATTCAATCCTCTTTCACATAATATTCATCACTTTGCTAGTGTCAAGCTCATCCTTACTGGTTCACATAACTTGTTTTTTTATACAATCCAACTCATCAACCCACTAGTTCACATAAGAATCTATCAACCAACACACAACAATCCCTCTACCACCTCCTATCATGGATTTACTTAAACTTGAGAACAAAACGTGCAAGAAATGACTAAAGTAAAGAAATTCAAACGGGGATTCCTGATGCTACAGAAATCCGGTGAAAACTTTTAACCTCTCGTTGGAAAGATATTTCCAAGGGCTACGACTTTTGTATTCGGTCCCTCACCCAGATCAGACCGTAGCACACTTGAAATCGGCTTCAAAGTCTGCTGCGTACAGATTACAGTTTCTGCACACTTAGCTCGACAGCCATCAATTTCGATCAGACTTTCTCGTGCCTACAGTCTTCGCCTGAAGACCTGTAACCACTCGTTGGAAAGGTATTTCCAAGGGCTATAACTTTTGCATTTTGTCAAAAGCACAGAACTAGCCATATCATATCTGAAAATGGACACGAAGATCGCTGCGTGCAGAACACATATTTTTGCACGCATCTTAAGGCGAAATGAACGACATCGGTTCGCCTTCCTCCTCTAGCCGATCTTCCCAATTCATATCAGAAATTCCTCCTCCCTTATTCACCCTCATAAGGTCATTTCTCTTCACGAAACCGTCCCTCATCTTCACATAGAAGGAAGGAGAGGTTGAAGAAACCACTATCCCTAGAGCATAAGCCCTAGAATGGCCTCTTCGTAGAAAAATCATCATCTCGAAAGTCCAGACTCTTTTGAGTCGACATCTCACCTAGATATATATATCTACAGATCTAGTACCAAGGGAGAGGGGAGGAAGCTCGCCTCGTTTCCGGCATTTCCACCATTTCCGGCAAAGGATCTCGTCACCCTTCTCGATGACATCTTCTTCTCCTCGGCGGCGGTGGTTCTTCACGGATGAATGTTGGCTCCAGCACCAGTCTTTCCACAGAAATGGCTTGGAAAGAGGATGAAAAATGGCTAGGATTTCAGAAATCCTATATATATGGAACCAACACGGGTAGCGACACGCCCATGTCCCTACCCGTGTCCTACTCGGGCGAACCGTCGATGATGGTTCGTCTGCCGTTTGGACACACAAACACGGGTAGGGACACACCCGTGTCTCTACCCGTGTCCACGTGACACGACCGTGTTCATGCCCGTGTCCTACCCGCGTCCTGCTCGGGAAACACGGTCGGCTTCCTGGAGACATTCACACGGGTAGGGACACGCACGTGTCTCTACCTGTGTCCTGCTCGGGAAACACTGGACACATGTACACGGGTAGGGACACGCCCGTGTCTCTACCCGTGTCCTGCTCGGGAAACACGATCGACGATGTCAGTTACACACACGGGTAGGACACGCGCGTGCCCCTACCCGTGTCCACATACATATGGGTAGGGACACGCCCGTGTCACTACCCGTGTCCTTCTCTAGAAATTCCACGAATTTCCAATCCTGACACCAAAGTACCACACGGGTATGGACACGCCCGTGTCCCACTCTGGACGTCATTTCACGTCCCTTGCACAAGTGTAAGCCTAGTTTTCAGCACTCTCTGAGTCCAAGTCAGCTCCCCTAACTTAAAAATGTGCACAAGGGGTCTAGCGCGAATCGGGATGTTACAAGCGTTGGCATGGCGATTTGAGCAATGGGCTGTGTAACATCCCATTTTCAAATTGGACCCCCCTAGGTGTGACTTGAGCACAACTAGGTCATATGAGTTAACCTAGGTGAGCCCAGGAGACCAAGTGACCTAAAAACCTAGTTGAGACCCACTTGGTCTGCAAATAGTAATTTTCAAAATTTTGATTTTGGGTGGCCTAGTAGGTTCATTGTGACTCTAAAAATTCCCTTAGACCTAATGTGGGCCCAATGAGTCGCCAAGGACCCACTTGGGTCAACCATAGTGGTCAATTTGACCAAGTCAACCCCAAGCCCAAATCAAGTCAAACCTAGCCTATATGGGCTAACCCACCCTCAAACCACCCTCTCACTTAGGCTAACTCTTGCATAATTATTTTTGCATGATATTTGGCTGCCTATATCCTAGGGAGTTGACCAAGTCAACATGGGTGACTAGGAGAGAGAAGGAGAGCTCCATTTTCATGATAATGGAGGAGAGAGAAAAATTCAAGAGAGAGGGAAGGAGGAATTCAGCCAAGGGGAGGCCAAAGGCCACCCTTAATGGCTGAATTCAACTCCCCAGGGGAAGGGGAGAAGTTTTCAACCCATTCCCGGCCACCTAGGCCTTGGTTCAGCCCCCTCCTCCATGGTGAAACCTAGCCATTAATGGCTTTGATGGCCATTTTCAAAACCACCCTTCCCCCTCCCCTCCTGGCCATTTATACCCCATCAGCAAGCTTGGGTGAGGGATTTCGAAACCCTAGATAGGAGGGAGAGCCGCTGCCGTCGCCACCAAGGGAGGAAACGCCGCCACCGCCGCCGCCATGCATTCCCGTCGCTCTACCCGCATCCGAGCCCGAACTCAGGTCCTCCTCCTCTCCTTCTCTCATGCTTAGATCCTAGGAATGTTTAAAAGTTGATTTCATGCCCAAACGAACCGGAGCCAAGCTTCAAAATTTTAGAAATTTGCCATTTTTCATGGACTTTTGGAGCTCTCGGGTAGGGCGGCGCCGCCACCTCCGGCCACCCTAGCTCCGGCCATGGATAGCCCCCACCACCGGAAACAAATGGGTGATGTTTCCCGGTGGTGGCGCCGCCTCAGGCCGCCGGGAAATGGGCCGCAAAAACCACCTGTGCGGGTCTATTTTCGGCCCATCGGAGAAGAAGAACAGGAGCCACCTAATGGCGCTTCAAGATTCGTGCAGGATCAGTTTTAATACTTTTAAATCCTTTTTTTGATTTTCTGAAACTATTTTCACTGTAAATGGATTTTAGGCCTCTTAGGGGCACCTGATGAAAAAGTTTTTAGCATGAAAGTTGTAGGCTCTTTCAATACCTACAATTTGATATGCTGTGGTGAAAATTTGGTAGAGTACCTAGACCTGTAGGGCCATTTGATTATGGGTATGTCCTAGGATTAGGACAGATTTCCTATAAAAATTATTTAGGCCCTTTAGAGGCTTGTCCATCAAATTTGATCAACATGAATGTTGTAGGCTTTTTAATTATCTACAGTTTGATATGTTATGGAAAATATTAGGACAAGTATTCTGACCTGTAGGGTCATTTTTCTAGGGTAGGTCCTACAAATAGGGCAAATCTTTGAAAATTTCCCCACACCTAACCCTTGGTCCAAATGCTTTGAATTTTGGACAGGGGCTTAATCTCACCTAGACCTAGCTCCTGTAAAAATTGGAACCCATTTAAAGAAGTTTAACCTAGGGTTTTGCCCTACACCTAGAGAAGCTAGGGTAAGGTAGTTGAAGGGTCAAATCACCTCAAAAGTCTCCAAAATTTTGGAGGCATGTTTTTAGGGTTATCATTTAGCTCTGATAAAAATTTCAGCCCAATTGGGTTTGAAATGATTGGGTTTTGATGTGATCAAAGATTGGTCCTTAAAGGGGAAAATTAGGGCAAGGGGTTGTTGGGGCATGGTGGGTCCAATTCTCACCCAAATGGGTTGGGATTTTGTCCAGAGCCCCATGGACAGAGAAAACACCCCCTCATGGAATTTGAGATGGTTTGTGGTGGGTTTGCCCTAGGATCCAAGTTCAAACCTTAAGGGTTGATCTATGGGGTTTGTGAAGGACATAGGGTTTTATGACTTTGTATGGGTCTAGAGTTCAGTCCATGATGTTCTAGGGGTGGAATTTTGCCCTAGGAAGGAGTTGCATGGTATGGGTACTTAGTCACATCACTTAATTCTAATTATACAAAATTAGGTCTTTATATCTTATGGAATGGATGATGAGTCAAAGGATTTTAAGTTCATGTAAAATTATGATAGAGGATGTTAATTTTGATATATTGAACAGTAGTTGTTGTTTCATGAAATTTAAATAAGTTTTCATATGGGTATCTTAACAAAAGTACATAATCGTAGAATCTTGGGAGAAATAATTTATGTGGTAGTATGATTTAGATTTTAATGAAATTGTGTACATCATGTTTTTAGGATATATTAAACCTCTGGAAATTTTATCATGATTTATGGGATAATAATTAGAGTACTTTCTTCACAACTTAGCAAATAGAGATTTTTACTTATGAATTATTTATGAAGTAACCAGTCATTTAAAGTTTGTGAAATTTAGTCAGAGGAGTTTTAATATCATATTACATCTCAGTGAATTTTTATGGAATTATTTGAATTATAAATTTAGGAGTTGCTTCATTAAATGTTATTGCCCATAAAAATTTAGATAAATTCAATTTGGTATATTAAATGCAAATAAAATTATTTTTTTTGGTCAGAGGACTTTTCTGATGATTATCAAGGCTCTGTAATTTTTACATAATTTTATGATGATTAATTGTTGTACTTCCTTCATTAAATATGAATTGTGGAATTTCGATGAATAATTTAATTAGAGGATAAATACTATTTGTAAAATCATGGGAGTTAATATTTAGTAATAATTCACTGTTATACAGTAACTATAATTTTTGGATGACCAATACTTGAGTAGATCATGTAGTTCATGTTCATTATCACTCATGGTCAATTATTTGGAAAATTAATTAATTATCAATTTAATTAGGAAAAATTATAATTTTCTGGATTTAGGCATATCATGACATGATAGATTCCCAGTAATTATTACAAGGGTTTTGGAAGAGAATTTAATGGACGTTCTATCATGGGCAACGTATAGGGTAGAAGGGTATGTCTGGTGTGAAAAAGGCATGAACAGTGTTAGTATGGGACTTGGATATAAGGGTGGAGTTTTGTACCTTATAGGCTTGGGAAAATGAGCATGGAATTCATCATTGGAGATTATGATGAGTAAAGATGTGTTTGGCTAGCATAGGAGGTGCTCGGGGTAGACGAAAGATCGTCTTGCCCTAGGAGTGGAAGAGTCAAGTACACTAGGGTTAGATTCATTATAACATTAAAAAGGGATTAGGTAAAGGGTAGACAACCAATAACAATAAGTGCCTTACGAAAGGGAACTTCGGGTCGTAATGCTGCCGTCTTGGTTCCTAGTGCCCCTTGAGAGCCCTTCACGGGGTATGCCGGGGGCAGTCCTGGGCTAACGTAAATCTTAAAACAAACGAAAGAGTAATTAGCCTAATAGGGATTCACATTGCACACACTCATTAGTTAGGGTTGGTAATGGTTAAGTCGTCCCGTGGTGTTCTAAGGGATGAAGTCTGGGGATGAGCCGGACGGTTTAGTCCGGGGAAGTTGGTCTCGGATGTGGTTTATACGGACGGTTTAGTCCGGGAGTTTGACACTTTAAAATTGTTATATATTAAACGGCTGCATGTGCATAAAAATAGGAAAGATTAAGGTGGTGGGTTTTCGATATCGGGGAGTTCGATTGCACCGACACCGATATCGTTGACTCGGCAAGGTGACTAGCACTTAGCCAAGGTTAAGTCCGGCGGACCAGTCGGCAAGAGTACGCAGGAGTCCGCCTCGTGCACCAGGCGTTGAGGGCGTACGATAGGTCAGACCAGTGGTGCTTTTACTGGTTTTGAGGTGGGCGAGGCCCAACCCACCGCTTCCGTCTGCCACTACGGGAGTATCCTGGGAGTCATCTCCAGAAAGGGGGAACTAAAGGTTTGTGTGCACAAAGTTGTGTGTGTGAGTTGCACTGCTTGAACATCATAACCCACCACATAGCTGCATGTCATAATCATTCATAACAACCTTGACACCTAAAATATAAGTGGAATGGGACGCTTATACTTTAGGACTTGCAAAACGACCCCTTGGTCTATAAGCTTGTGTGGGCAAGTTTATAAATTAAGGTTAATTTGATATATGTATACCTGCTGCGTGATAACCGACACCCCAACGTATAAGCGGTATGGGACGCGTTATACGATGGGAGCCTTGCAAAAGATCCCTTGGCTTATGTGTACTCACATAAGCGAAGGTTTAATTTCTTACTTACTTCATTTCTGTTATACCTATTTCAACACTTATATTGCTCACATGTCATAATTTGCTAGTTAGGTCCACCGTCATCTGCTTTTGACTACTCTCCACTTTCATGTCCTCCCCTTTCTTCCTCTCCGCCCGGTGCCTTAGAGCGTGGGGGAAGGGGTGGGGGATGATAGGACTTAGTCTTTTAGACTAACGGTTTTCGAACCATATCATTTTAGGGGATCGCGGAGCCCAGCATGGAGGAGCAGCCCAGGAGGCCGGTACGCTTGGAGATGGGACAGTCTAGCACGGGAGTCCAGGCTACGGGGACTGTGAGTCCCGGCCCTTTAGTAGAGATTTAGTTTTGCTTCCGCATTGAGTGATTTTGTAGTGAGGACTTGATGTACCGGGCATGAGCCCTTTTATTTCCAGACTATTTATACTCTGATGTTTTCTGTGGACACTCCCTTCGTGGAGTTTTATTTTATGTGATAATCTCTT
Organism: Platanthera zijinensis; assembly: GCA_039513925.1. Taxonomy (NCBI): domain Eukaryota; kingdom Viridiplantae; phylum Streptophyta; class Magnoliopsida; order Asparagales; family Orchidaceae; genus Platanthera; species Platanthera zijinensis. The sequence continues at coordinate 29,586,025 of CM077087.1, read as the reverse complement.
TTGGTGGACTTGCTTCTCTCTTGCTTGCTACTTATTGTGATCGAAAAGGCCGGCAGAATCGTCGCATTGTAGTGGCGACCTTTCCGGGTGCGAAGGTGTCACCGCAAAGCAGCGGTTCTGGGCATAAGACCCCGGGTTTTCAAAAAAAAAATGGGGTCTTACAGGCTGTGGCTGAACTGTACCCGTGTTATATCATTTAGACTAGAATGCCTAAAGTAACTGGCTCCATCGTTGGCATGATGAGAGTCTTAGGCCCCGTGCCAGAAAAACTAGAATGCTCAAGTGAATCATCAAGTTCGGGACTACGAATGGTGGTGGGACCCAGAGATGTCCGGTACTCCGAGAATGTGCCCTGAGTGCACAAGGCGTGTGGTCGGTCGAGCCTAAGTCATTGACGAATGGTGCTTAAGTGCACGTTTTGTCTGCCAATATATATATATATGTGTGTGTGTGTGTGTGTGTGTGTGTGTGTGTGTGTGTGTGTGTGTGTGTGTGTGTGTGTGTGTGTGTGTGTGTGTGTGTGTGTGTGTTATGTATGCATGAAAGGAATGCCGCTACCCCGGGTATGGAGTATGGTCGTTATAAATTGGTCGGCTAAAGCTGACCATTGCCTTGCTTGCCGCCCTTGTCGTGGAATGTCCCTGTGCAGGTGTTGGAGAGCCGAGTGGAAAATAGCGGGTTGCTACCCTTGTTGTTATGCCGGCCCTCGAAGGCCAAGCAAAGAGCCTTTAGTGTTTTCTTTCATGTGTGGCTGACCTGCTCGCCGATGTTTTTAAATCACACTGTTGAAGCATAATTGTAAGACCTTAAGGCCGTAATGTTTTGTGTATTTTGTAAAACATTCCTGATATGTATAATAGTGGACATTCTCATTAATTGAGTTCGGGTAACCATGAAGCTTCCACTATAATGTTCTAAATTAGGATTCGTTTGATCTCTTGATATTTAACATGTAATCTCACTGACTGTCTGTGGAATATAACGTGGGGCCCCGGCCGGACCCTCTGTTATATTTCATGTGACGGACGGAGGTTTTACACGCGAGCCCTCACGCGGCTGGGCGCGCGCGCCCATGCGAACTCCCCCGCACACGCCCATGTGGACGCCCCCGCGCATGCCCATGCAGGTTCGCCCGCGCGCTGTCATGCACGCGTCCGCGCGCGCGCATGTTCGCGTGCGGCCAAGACCGCGCGCGCCCATGCGGGACCTCGCGCACGCATTCGCACGCACCTTCGCGACTGCGAGTACGCCAGCTTCCTTCTCCGGGCACGTTCATCGCCTCTCCTCCACCATAATATATTCTAATATTTTTACCCGAGTTTGTAGGGTGTCACTACTCGCCATCTCAAGTCCATCTCCGTTCGTCATCGTCGCCACCATAAAAAATGAGCAGAGGAAGATCCTTGTTTTTCTTCGTCCGAGTCGGTCTCGTGCAACAAGGATCTGGGGGGCAATTGTTGGGGATGAGACCCGATTTTATAATATTAGGTGTGCACATAACCACACACCCATGATCTTCCCCTCAAAAGATGTGGGATCATGGGATTGACCGCGCGCGCGATCACCGCGCCCGATCTCCCGCGCACTGATCCCATCATGCGTAATGGGCAAATCGCCGCGAACTTAGCGGCAAGTTCGTCGGCCACCCATGGAGTCCCTCTCCCGCCGTATGATCGGTTGGAAACACCCCCGACCATCCGAATTGCACGTAACCACCCACTAACTACCGGGTTAGTGTGGGGATTTAATTAACAATTTTATGGTTCATTTAAATGGTCTCCAAATCGCGAAATCAATATCCTAATATGCGCATTTAAACTATAATAAAAATAACATGATAGTGGTTCTGGTGTGCGGATAGCCGCGTAACCACCATAACCACCACCTGAAATCTATAAAAGGAGTCTCAAGCCTCCTCATTTCTCACATTTTTCCTCTGAGTCTTCTTTTTCCTCGAGTTGAAGCTCTGTCGTATTCCTCATACGAGTAGCATCTGAGACGCACTCGAGCCGCACCCGAGCTACAAGCGAGTCAAGTCAAAACCACACGAAGAAGTCGAGTCTCTCAAGTTCCAAGTGGCCCCCACAACCGCAAGTTCAGGTGCTTCGCTCCCGTGTTCAGAATCAGCAAGTCGCTAACCGAATACCACTAGCGCGAAGCGCAATTTGTAACAACTCCCGGTGCGAAGGTCTGTCGTCCGTCGTGTGCGCGCCAACTGTTCTCTCACCTCGAAGCTGTAACGAAATGTGGCATGTCACCCTCGATTTCACAAACAAGCTATAACAACCAGAAAATAGTGGACTTTGACCGGCACAGATCCGGTCACGTGATTTTTTACCCAGTTGAGGAGTTTTTTATGTTAAAACTCCGTGTGTACAATCGATCTACCCCATTGACTGTGTGCGCGCTCGACCGTTCCAAGAGCTAAGACGGTTCAGGTTATCCCGGTCCGACCGGGACTTCGAGTTAGACCACAACACCTACAAATATATTTCTTTCAAATGGGTTTGATGTGTTCGTGGGAACAATAATTACGTCCGGAACCCGGATGATAGTCTTGGTCTGAGATCAATGAGGAGCCTGCAAAGATGTGGGGCTCATGCAATATATATTTGTGAAATATATTTTTGAGCGGGCCCTTATCATTTCGAGCTTCTCATTAATTATCCCGGACCTTTCTTCTCCTCGGGATTCCAGAGGAAAAAAATTTCCGTGTTTGTGGAGGTTGCTATTGCCGTCCGATGCTCATCAAAGTTTGAATGCACGGAGTTTAATGCATCAGTGCTTGCCTGCTTGATGGGCCCTTAAAAAACTTTAATTTATTAAAATATTTATTTATTTACTGCGGTCTCTCTCTCTCCCTCTCTCTCTCTCTACCTCTCATTCCGCGGCAAGTGCAACATATCTTCAGTGAAGATCAGATGCTGTCATGTTGCTGCCACCACGTGCGACGGGCCAGCGTGGTTGACGTCGACCGGCGAGACGATTGGCCGGGTTATGCGTCGCTGGCCGGTGGGTCCCACTTGGACGTAGAGCACATGGTTTATGCACGTGTCGAGTAAGGGATAAATTGGGATGCAGTAGCAGTCGAATAAATAATAATTAATTATAGACCCGAATAATAAGTGACTCTTCCTTTTAATTATATATTATTAGGTGACTGTTATTAGCACTGCACTTTTGGATATTCGCACTTTTTTACTCTTAATTTTCCGCGTCTTTTGAAAATACTCCTTGTACATGCATTTTTAGGAAAAGTGTTCAGCACGAAAGTTGTAGATCTCGACGAGATCTACAACTTTCGTGTTGAACACTTTTCCTAAAAATGCATGTACAATGAGTATTTTCAAAAGGCGCGAAATCTACATGCTTTTTTAGAAAAAGTGTTCAACAGGAAAGTTGTAGATCTCGTCGAGATCTACAACTTTCGTGTTGAACATTTTTCCTAAAAATGCATGTACAAGGAGTATTTTCAAAAGGCGCGAAAAATTAAGAGTAAATAAAGTGCGAATATCCAAAAGTGCAGTGTTAATAACAATCACCTATTATTATTAGGGGCTGTTATGTGCAGATCATTTTTGATTATGTGCGCATCAAATTCTTACCATTATTATTATAGGCAAAATGTTCATTTCAGTCCCCAAATTCTTTGAACTCTATGATTCCACTTTCTAACAATTTTTTTTTTTTTTTTGAAGATTTTAGTCCTCAACTTTTCCCTGTTTTAAATTTTAGTCCTAAAATTAGCTGATTACTTTCCGTCACTCCTCTGCCTTGCCTAAATGTCGCGAAATTTTACCATCCAGGACTCGGAAGGCGTCTGGGACCAATCGTAGCATGCCACGCGAATTGTTTGTCTGCCACATAAGCAAATTTGTATCTCACACATATTGAATCTCGCGAGCAATCTGCACCTGTTTAAGATTCTATTGTATCTCAAGATAGTCCCGGACGCCGTCCGGGACTCGGACAGTAAAATTTCTCCTAAAGGCCAGAGCATTCCTTGCCGTTAATGGCGGATACAAAATCGAAGTCACCTGCGACACCGGCCTTTGCTTCTGTGGCAAATATCTCCATGAGCTAAGCTCGCTTTCTTTTTCGTTGGCTTTTAACCTCTCAAATGCCAGCGAGACGGAAAAGTTGATAAGCCCGCCGGTGCCGCCAGCACCCTCAAGCGTGATTTTCATAATGTCTCTTATGCCAATTGGGGACTGAAAGATATGGATAGGAAAATTATTTTATAGCAAACCTTCTTAATTTTTAATGACGATAAATATTCGATGGTGATAGAAGATCCACACAAAGGAAACGTATTTGGGTCTTCTGGTGGCAACCTCTGATCCAGCATCTCCTTCTTCAAGGTAACACATTTCATCCTCGAGGGATATCCAGGCGATGAGGTGTTTCCTTGCCGATGATGTAGGATTCATCACAAGTAGAATCATTCCCTCCCCCCATCAGGATCCCCTCCATTTCGTCACCATTTCTGACGAAATGGAGAGGGATTCATTTCAGGGTTCAGATAGAATGGGGGAGGATCTGACAGATTCAGTTTTTTCAGGCTTGTCAGATTGCTCTTCATCACCGATTTAACTTCCGCGTGAATCCCTGTTGCCGCGGAAGTGAAGTGCGGTGTCTTAGGTGGATTCGAGTCTATATTCCGCCATCATCTGCATGGAAAATTTTGGCATGTAGGCGAGATAGAGGAGTGACGAAAAGTAGCGTCTCTTAGTTTTAGGGCTAAAATTTAAAGTGGTAAAAAGTTGAGGACTAAAATCTTTAAAAAGTAATGTTACGGACTGAAATCAAAAAGCACATAAAATTTGTGCATCGAGAAGAATATCTATACTATATTATCAATTTTGTGTGGTCTTGTTGTGCTTAGAAGGTATCAGAAATGGTGGAATCAGTAATGGGTGCTCTGGATCCGAGCAGCAGAGTCAGGCGTAGTAGCTGTCTTCTGGTTCGCGTAAGGGAGTGTCGAGAGCGGGAGGGGATCTCTGGTGCCTGGAAACGCACTTCGGGAGTTGGAACAGGCGTCTGGTTCCCGAAAGAGAGCGTTGGGAGCAGGAGCGGACTTCTGGTTCCGGGAAGGAAGCATCGGGAGCAGGAGGGGATCTCTAGTTCCCGGAAGCGCACGTCGGGAGCAGAACGATATCTTCAAGTGCTCGCGGAAAATCTTCAAGTAATCTTTGAAGTCTTCAAAAATCTTTGAGGAATTCTTCGAGTACACAGTGAGATCTTTGAAGGAATCATCTGGAGCTCTCTTGGGCAAGGTCAGTGCAAATGAGAGCTTAGGGGACCTTGATTTTGAGGATGATATTCCGCAATTAGGTGATTAGGGAGTTCGGATATCCACAAACTCTAACTATATAATGTGTTATGCACACACCCATTTCATCGATATGCACACACTCATGATGGGTTTCATCGCTATGCGGACACCCATAATGGATTATATATATGGCTCAGTGCACACCATAACTGTATAATTTATTGTACGCATATCATCATGCGAATTTCCACTATTCGCAGACCTGTCATGCAAATTTTGCTATAAGTACACTAGTCATAAAATAATTTATTACGCGCATGTGGTGGACTGGCCAACAACGGCAGCCGCCAGGTCTGGACGATTCGATCGTGGTTACGCATGTGGAGTTCGCGGGCGGTTTCATCATGGAGTTAGTTGGTTGACTTTGGTCAACCTCACTTACCCCTAATTTCACCACTAAGCTAGTGAAGGACATGGGGTTCTCGGTTATTCGCAATACACTAATTTTCTATCACGGGTCCCCATCAGCTATTGTCCATGGGCGTGGGAACTAATGCACTATATATAATATTATTGTTGCGGGTCGCCTGGTCTTTCTCCGGTCCAGAGAAATCGGACTGCCTTAGCTCAGAATCGGACCGGGAGCGCAAACAGTCAAAATAAACCGCAGCAAATGACAAAAGACTTTTTTGACATGAAAAATCAGGGAAGTGTGAAAAACCCCGTGTCTGGATCTGTGCCGATACAAAATTGACTAGTTCCTTGGAAATTAAAAAGTTGGAGATTTGATCTCGGAGGGCGACAGACCGCTACTCCGTTACAAGTGTAAAGTACAAAAAATATTAAAAAAAAAAGCGGCCAAGTCCTCGGAGGCTCGATGGAAACGCTTCAGCCTTGAAATGGTGCCGAGCTCGCGGAGATTTGAGGGGAGCGTTCCAGCTGCAAAATTCTTCAAGTCTATGAAGCTTTGGAGGGAGCGCTCTCGTTGGAGTGGAGTCTTGATGGGAGCGCTCTCGCAGAGGCGAATGACGGGACTTCACGCTTGTTAAAACCATAGCGCAAAGAGTAGGTCTGCGAGCGGTGCGGTTCGGTGCGGTTTGAGCCCAATCAGAAACTGCACCGCATGGGTGCTGTTTTTAACCAACCAAAACCGCGCCGCAACGAAACCGTGCAGAGCAGTTCGATTCGGTTCAGTTTGCGGCCGATTTCTCGTTTTGTTCTTTTAAAAACCTATGAACCACAGCTTGATTTATTGATTTAGAACGGAAGAACCAACCAAAATTGCAACATGTTGATCAGAACAACAAAAACCGCAAGCATTGCTATTCTCTGAGGATCAGCAACAACATGTTGATCAAAACAACCAAAACCGCAAGCATTGCTCAAAGGTTTGTGTTGATCGCAACATGTTGATCAGAACAACTCAGCCTGCAAATGTTCCACAACAAATAATTTAATGATGTTTTCAAGAGGTAGCAAGAAATAATACTTAAAAAGAAGTAAATGTGTAGTATAGACTGTTCTTCTAGAGATACATTAAACAACAAGAGAATTACTATGCGCATAAGTGTTTGAAGCTGGCAATATCATCAGCCACCACAGTCCACACATAGAACAACAAGGAAATGTTAATAATCTGTTAAGCACTTTTTTAGCAATGATAAATTTCATAATCATAAACAATGGAATCAGTCCTGCAAAAAATAAAAGCTCAAGCTGAACCGCACCAGAAGAAAACCGCTCATTCAATGGAGCCCCACCAGAAGGAGCCGAACAGTTATTAAGTAACTTTAATATTTATAATATATATATATATATATATATATATATATATATATATATATATATATATATATATATATATATATATATATATATATTATAATGTCAGTGCGGTGTGGTTTCCTCTGTTTTGCAGAGTTATAAACCGCACCGCACCGACTGTGGTGTTGGGGTTGTGGAACACTTCCGGTCCTCTTGTTTCTCACACCGGGTTAGCCCACGTGAGCTTAGAGGAATCGAAGTGTGATCCCCCTTCGACATATCTGGCGCCGACGACAGCGGGGGTCCGGGGGCAGCCGCCCCCGGCGGAGGTCCCGCTGACCGGACAGCGGGCAGGGGTCCAGGGGACAGCGTCCCCGGTGGGGGTGCGGGGGCAACGCCCCCGGCCCAAATTTTTGGGGGGGTGTTTTTCCCCAAGCGTCTAACTGGGTTCGACGTTCGTCGAACTCAGCTCGACGTTCGTCGAACGGGCCAAGTTCAACGAACGTCGAGCGCAGCTCGACGAACGTCGACCGCCGCTCGACGATCTGTCGAACGGGCTGAGCTCGACGACTCGTCGAGCGCCGTTCGACGATCGTCGGCGTTCGACGTTCAACATCGCCGAACGTCGAGCGCAGGTCGACGATGCTGCTTCTGGGTGCATATTTAAGGCTTTTTTCGGTTCCTTTTTAGGGATACGGACGAAAAAGACGAAGTGATAGACAGGCGGCGGCGTATTCTTTTGGAGGCGTGTACGAGGTGTTTCGTTGACGTCGATCCAGAAGGTTTTCTCCTACAGTTTTCTTGTCCAGAAGTAGAGAAGGTAGGATCAGGCTTTTGATCCTTGTAACCTTTGTGTAATCTGTAATTTTCTGGTGAATACAAGAAGGGAGGAGAAGAAGGGGAGAGAGGACGTAGCCCGGTTTGGGTGAACCTCTGTATATCTCTGTGTCTGTGATTGCTCTGTTTTTGTTCTGTGTTTTGTTATTCGTTTTTTCGAATTTCTGCTTCTCGGCGCTCCGGATTTCCTTACATGTGGATGGTTTTTACACAAGCAAAACAGAACGGCATCACAACCCCGCGGTGCGGTTTAAAATGCGGTGCGGTTTGGTACGGTTTTCGGTTTTCCTGCGCAGGCCTAGGCGCCTAGCAAAGACAGGAGCGGAACGAATTTCTAAGCGGAGAATCGGCCTAATTCCATGATCTCGTTGAAAAATCTCAGAGTTTTCTCCTGCCTCTGGAGTCGCTTGTCTTCAAATGAAGGCTCGTGAACCTATTTATAGTTTTCTGGAGGGTCATGGTGGTAATTGTGTCGGGACAGAATTTGTGCTGGCGAATGACGTTGGTACATTTCGGTCACCTGGATCACCGACTTTAGCAAAATGACGGAAGTGTCCCCTGGGTAGTTTGGGTGGCCCGGGCAAGGTGCCCGGAGGTGGCGGCGGCTAGAGGCGGTCGGGGACGGCGGGGGTTGCCGGTGGCGTGGGAAACCGATGCTGACGTGCACACGCAGGGGCGCGGCCCTGTGGCCGCGCAGGCTGGTCGCGCGCGGCCGCACAGGGTGCCTTGTGGGGGTGCGGCCTCACTGGTGTGTAGCCCTGCGGTCGCACGGTGGCGCGACCTTGTGGTCGCGCGAGCTGTCCACGCGGGGTGCACCCGTGTGTGGCAGTGTGCGCGGCGCGTGTGTGCACAGGTCAGCGCGCGCGCAGGCTACACTGGTCGTGCATGCTCTGCCCATGTGCGCCTACGCGTAGGACGGACGCACCTGCGCGGCCCTATCGCGCGTGTACGCAAGTCTGACTTCCTCTTTCGGGCTTCCGGGTCATGCAGCTTCGATGCGTGTAATTGGTCCGTTCGAGCTCACACATACTCAATCCAAGTCATACTAGTTTGACTTAGAAATTTCATGGGGACTCCATCAAATGCCACCAAATTATCACAAGCCATGACCTGCAATGCGATTAGCGCGGAAATTTTCAAGTTTGATCGTTCTGCCTTGGGATCATGGACTTGAGATCATTTCGGTACACACCCCTTTTGTTTGCAACGTGAAGTATCCCCTTGGTTGGGCCTTGATGTGAGTGCTCGCGCCTTGGAACCACTTGTGTCGGTTTTGCGGGCTGAAGGCTCAACAAGGAATGCCTGGGTGGTGATTCCTGTGGTAGACCATTCGTGCGTAGCACCTGCAATGCGTCGTCGGAACGCCCCCTCGCTTCGAACTTTGTGTGTTATGTTGGTGCGGAGACGCGTCACTTTTCATTTTACCTTTTGTACAAATGTGTGAGTACACTGTCATGTGCTTCCTTGCATAGTTTTCGTAGAATATTAACGTTGGCGGCGGATCCCTAGGCGTGACGTGGAAGATCTAGTGTGTTTCCCCTTATCGCGAAGGGACCTGCAGATTTATTGTCGCTAGGAGACACGGAAAGGCATGGTGTCGGTTTCTGTGTTGCAGCTTAGAATGATTCGACGCCGGTTCTTGTCAGGAATTAGGACAAAACTTCTGTGAGCGGAGGCCACTAAGAGTGTCTGCGCTTCGGGATGTCGCATTGGTGCGAGCTTACGTGCATGCAGAGTGCAGGGAGTCCCGCATTTAACGACCCTAGCCGATCCAACGTGACAATGTCACGGCTCCACTCTAGGTGATGCTACCGGGTTGCAGCCCAAGCATCTCAACCCCTCTCCAACCAGACGGGTTGCTGGTGGTCACAGCCTCCCTTTGATGAGCGAACTCGATAGTTAAGTTGAGTTGTACAGGGACTTCCCAGGAGGTCACCCATCCTAGTACTACTCTCGCCTAAGCACGCTTAACTATGGAATTCTTTCACTTCTCATCACTGATTGAGCTCAATCACTAGGTCTTATGTGGACTGTTACCCCGCGGGCCTTAAAGTATCTTGCTGGTACATCCAAAACGGATATATATATAAATTATAGAAGTGCACGTGTCGAATCAAGTAATAAAATGAGAGTAGAGATTATTCTCACGGGTAAGTGACTAATCTAACGCTTGCAAATACTAACTTACCATTTTCTTTAAATTCAAGCAATTTTAATTAATTATGGTGATTTTGAAAATAACTTAAAATACAAAAATAAATTAAATAAACTATTTAATACGAAAATAACTTTGATCAATATGGAGAAGTGGTCTTGTATTTTGATTTTCTATGCTTGCTAAGATGAATCATTAAAATGATAATTTATGAAAATGCTTACTTATTTTTTCTTGCAACGATTTTAAATTAGAAATCCTCATCTCTCGAATTATGAAAATATGTATATTTCTTTATTCCCTTGGTTATCTCCAACATAGGCAGAGTAGAGAAATATCATAAAGCTAAAAAATCAATGTTGCTAGCAAGAAGATGAAATTTCTTTCTCTCTTATACGCTATATTGGATGTATGATGCACTTACGCAACTCATCTCTCGAATTATGAAGTGCCGTAAAAATACAAAAATTTCGGTGAAATATTCACGCAACTCATCTCTCGAATTATGAAGCATGATAATAAAATCTCCCTCCCATTACTACGTAGCTCATCTCTCGAATTATGAAACGCAATAAAAAGATGAGGAACCAAAAACTCCAAAATATAGTTCACAAATCCAATAAAGATAAATTCTCAAACATACATAAATATAAAAATAAAATCATCATCTCAACAAGCATAGTACTCTTATCAAACAAGAATATGAGAAATTAGTTCATGATAATAGAGACACACAACACAATTAAAAAGATCATACAAAACATGATTAATGAAATTGAAGTATTGTAAGAGAAAATTTTGAAATTTCTTCGCAAAGCGATCTTATCCTCATCGGTGCTCTAGCCTCCTCCTCCAAGTAATTGATGATTCTCTGATCCCCCTATATATGCTCTTCATGTGCTGGTTGAATCCCCTAAATCAACCCCCTCTAATTTGGTTCAAAAACGAGATCTCAAAGGATCTTTTTCCTTTTATCTAAATTATCCTTTTTAATGAAAAAAATCTTTGGAATAAAATATGATTGTTTTCCTTACAGTAATACACCATTTTAAGATTATATTTTGCTCTTTTATTTCATGTCAAAACGAACCAAGACTCCCCATAATTGAATTTGTAAATGACGTCAAATTCTGAATTTGAATTTTAAATTTTCGGATTTCAGCATGTTGCAACAACTCTGCAATAACTTTTAAGGATTTTGCGTTGTTTTGTCTCCACTTCGAATTCTCCGATGTTTTTGCAATAAAAACTTAAGAAAATGATATTATTGACCACTTTAGACTAAATATAAATTTAATCTCATTTTATTTGATTTAAAATCATTTTTTTAATTAAAGTGAGCATAAAGTTCATGAAAGTGAACTAAAATAACATCTTTTTAAGAATTTATCACGCATCCACACTTAAACCTTTGTTAGTCCCAAGCAAAGAGTTGCTGACGATTATCGTCGGGCATTAGTGGAGAGAGCTTACCGCTTGTGTGATAAGGGAGGTCACTTGCCCCCCTTGCATGCCTAGGCGGTGCGGATGGACTTGGAGGTCTGCTTGTTTAGGAAGACGGCGGTGGACCTTTGTCTGTGTGTGCTTTACAAGTCTCTGATGAAGAAACCATGATTGTCTTTGTCTGAGAGGGAACAGAGTACGCTCGTAGGGTACTGGTGATAAACCTTTGCTCGATTGCGTTTTGGAAGAACCGTGGTTCATCCAAGTGGAGGTGGCAAATGACCTATGTCTGTTCACACCTTAGGAGAATCGGGGTTCGTCCGAGTTGAGGTGGAGAAAAACTTTTGTTCGTTCACGCCTTAGGAGGACCGGACTCCGTCCGGGTGGAGGTGTCAAAGAACCTTTGTTTGTTCGCGCCTTAGAAAGATCGGGGTCCGTCCAGATGGAGGTGGCAAAGAACCTTTGTTCGGTCGTGCCTCAGGAGGACCGGGGTCCATTTGGGTGGAGGTGGCGAAAATCCTTTGTTCTTTTGTGTCTCAGGAGGACCGGAGTCCGGCCGGGTGGAGCCGGCAAAGAACCTTTTTTTGTTCGCATCTCAGAAGAACCGGGGTTCGTACGAGTGGAGGTGGCTAAGAACCTTTGTTCATTTGCACCTCAGGAGGACCGGGGTCCGTCCGGGTAGAGATGACAAAGAATCTTTGTTCGTTCGCGCCTCAAAAGAACTGGAGTTTGTCCAAGTGAAGGTATATGTGGATCCTTGTCTACCTCGCCTGGAAGGTGCAGATAGACCGTTGTCCGTCTCGCTTAAGGTGCAGAAGGGCTTTGGCCGATCTCACCTGAGGTGCATAAAGGCTTTGTTCAATCTCTCCTGGGAGGTGCAAAAATACTTTTGTCTATCTCGCCTGAGCTTCTCCGCGGACATTGCAGGATTACAATCGGTTCCATTGATGTTGAAAATATATGATAACGAGGTGCCTTGATCGTATGACTTATTATAGATTATTGGTAGAAGAGGAACGAGTTTTGCGTGTTCCAAGTCCACGAGAGCGTTTTCCCGTCTGAGACTTTGAGCTTGTAAGTCTCGGGTTTTACTACCACTGTGACGACGAAAGGTCCCTCCCAAACAGTTTTACCAAACAGTTCTCTCTTCTGAACAGCTCTGCAAACACAGATTATACAAACAAATCTCTATTTCCAGTAATAAATTTCCAACAACTCCATTTACAAACCTACATTTAGAACAACTCCTTTTACAACCGCAACCGCTCTCCTAAATGAAGTCTAAGTTACATTCGAAGGAGATCTTCGAATGAGAGGGACATATTAAAAGGCCGAAGGAGAACTTCAAGGGAAACTTAAGCTGAGATAGAACTCTAAAATATCTTCGAAAGAGCTCTCACGGGTGTTGAATGTTGGGCCTCTTAAAATGAAGATTATGAGCTCCTTTTATAGTTTTTGGTATGGCGGCTTGGTTATTTCGTCGTTGTAACCACCATAACTACTGGATGAACAAATCATGTTCCTCAATCTTGAGCACGCCGATTGCCATTTATGAGGATATGACAGTTTTGCCCCTGGGGAAGTTCGGGCAGTGACAGGGACGATAACGATTTGTGAACTGCATACATCGAATAGTGAGCAGCGAACTGTAAACTGCGAGCCGCGAAGTGTCATGCAATCCTTATGAACGCAAAGGTAAAGAGCTAAAATTTAAGCGTGCGCTTGGAAGGAATTCTATGTGTTTGCATGAGCGCAAGGATGTTACGAGCATAATATATACATCCAATTTTTATATATATAACTTTGCGGATAGCCAAAAGTGTTAATACTCAAAACAGATGTGTTCATGACAACCCACTTTTCCTAATATAATAATACGACTGACAGACACAGGACTCCGCTCCTACGATCAACCACGACAGTACAGTTGCTCAAGTGTGATAGTGCATGGGAGCCCTAGTGCCTCCCGCGACACTATCTCGGTCACAACATTGTCCCTATTGAAATTTCACAAGCAGGTCAGGAGATAGCTCTGATACCAAGTAAAAACTTTCAGAGCTATCAAACTGACTGCTTGATCAAGCGAAAACGGAAACAAGGCGCAGGAACACTCCAACCATAAACTGAGCTATGTAGATCGGAAACAACAGAGAGCAAACACAAATCTTGTAATATCAACTATCTTTATTACAAGGCAAGACATACATGGCGAGACATGATTTCTCCAAGTACAAAGGAGAAGCAAACAAGCAAGCAAGAAAAAACAAGCGGGGCGGACTGCCTCAGAGACCGCTGAGTCCGTTGAGTCTGTCGAGACCGCCAAGCCGCTGCTGCACCAACTAAACTATGGAGTTCGCGAAGTCCGCGGACTACACGTTATTCTGCTGACCGAATCCTCTGCAAGCCGCGGCCGAACTGAAGAAACAAACCGCCTAGTCCGTCGAGACCGGCAGATAGGTTATTGAACTTGGAAAATTGCCGAAGGAGAGAAGACTGGTTGGCCGCAAATGCAACCTGTTGAAACCGCCGATTGTAAACCGCGAGCTCCACTGATTTCTGACCACAGTCAGAACCAGACTCCTGGCTTCATAGTGCTAGCCGTGCAACCTGCAAACAACAACCAGTTAACCGTCTCAAATCGCGCGGACAAGAAAACCGAGGCCACGAAAATTAACCAACGCTCAACTTATTGTTCCTCAGTTACTTTTGATGTACCGGGGGGTCCTATTTATAGGCGCGGAGAGGAGCGTGCTCACCGCCCTAGTGGATAGAATCATCACCCCAGTCCGCAGCTAGCACAAGCCAGTCCACCGAGTCTGCAAGGATAAGACCGGACAAGCCAACCAAAACCACCTGTCACTAAGGATGGAAGCAAGCCCGCAACCCGGCGTACATCACACCAGTTCGCACCTTGTACAGCATGTGGACACCAACAGCCCACATACTACAGAAGTCTGCACACTACACGCAGACACAACACCAGACCACACAGGCCGCGAACACCGCACCAGCCCGCAACACAAGTCCACGACCAACAGACACAAACAGCCCGGTCAACTAGCGTACATTGCGGACTCTGCGATCACCCTGGACTTGTCACAGATTGTGACCAAGTCCAGCAACCAACCAAGCTCTGGCGTGAGCACGGCGCGAGCTCGGCGGACAAGGCTCCATTCCTCCAGCTCCCATGACAAACCGCCAACAAGCCGCTCCATCAGAGCAAGGCAATCAGCCGAACTCACAAACTCCAAGAGCAGTCCGCATAAAGCGAACTCCGCGGACTCATAGTGAGTCCGCCCTTCTGCAGATACTCCACCTATCCGCAAGGTTACACCATGGAACAGCCAACAAGGAAAACATATCGCAACAACCAGGTCGCTCAGACCGGCCAGACCGCCATAACCATCACAAGGCCGCAATATCCAGACCGCCCAGACCGCACCATCAGTCCGTCCAGGCTGCGCGGTCTACCTGATCAACCCCCACTTTCACTTCACAATTTTCAACACTCCCCCTTGAAGTGAGAAGTGGTGACCAAGCCCAACAGTCCTCGTAACCGAGTAAATGACACCTTCGACAACGGCTTTGTGAAGATGTCTGCGACGTTGTCCTCACTCTGCATATACTCCACCATAAGAGATCCCTCCAACACCTTCTCCCGAATGAAATGGTGCTCGATATCTATATGTTTTGTCTGTGCGTAACAAATTGGATTATTCACCAGTTTCAGGGCGTTTTCATTGTCACTACACAGCAGAGTTGGACCGCGCACTTCTTTATAGATCTCCTCTACTAGTCTCATGAGCCTGGTTACCTCCTCCTTGGAGTTCCCCATGATGATCATGTCAACTACGTACAACAACAAGACTAGAAGCTCCTGATGGAGACGACGGCCCCCACCTTTTGGATGATGGCACGCTAACGGAAGATTCCCCCTCGTCTCCAACAAGGGATTTGCGGCGCCGCGATGATCGTACGGAACGTCGCTACAACCTCCGCCCGCGGCGCAAGACAACCACATAATTTATTTTGTTTTGAGAACTACTCATTTTGATGCTTTTATGTCATGAAATGTTTATTTTCTATTTGGGCTACACTTAGCCAAAACCCTTATGCTAAGCCTATATATAGGCATGTTGTATTTTGTTTTCATGAAGTTGAATGAAAAAAAGAATCCCCCAAACCCTAACCTTGCTCTCCTCTTGCTCTCTCTCCCTCTCCTTCTTCCACTAGCCGCCACTCTCACTCTCTCCCTCTTCCTTCACATTTTGGCCGCCCCTCTCCCCAACACCCTCTCTTCTCCCTAGCCGCCTCCCTCACTTCTCCCAACCACCCCATTCGGCCATCACCTCTCCCCCTCTCTTCATCAAGCCGTCGGCCTCCTACCTCCCTCTACCCGGCCACCCTTCCCCAATAGTTCGGCCGACCACCACTCCAACCCGAGCCATCTCCTCATCCTCCAACCCGAGCCCCTTGTAGAAGATTCGGCCAACTCCTTTGCTAGGAGTGAGGCCGGGAGTGGCATCCTCTCCTACGAGGAACGGAACTTCGGCGTGACACGGCGAAGGCGGATAGTCTTCATCCATTCGGCTCAACTCCGGCGGAACCGTGGGGAAGTGTTCCTACGAAAATAGTCGGAATCACCTATTCCGATTGGGGTAACGAACTTCTCCACCGCTTGTGATTCCCTCTTGATTTTTCCGGTGGCCGGACAATTTTTGCGTTGATTTTGAAGCATAGAATAGTCTTGGTGTTTAATCCCGGTTGGGTTGCATTAGTTTTCCATAGTGATTATTTTCCGAACAAGGTTTGGCGAACCTCGCATCTTTTTGTTGGGAGAGATCCACCACTTTTCGAATCGTGGTTTTCCGGTGGATCGCTTTTGGTACAACATCGCTCGGCCGGGTCCAATATTGGCCCATTTAGTCGGAGAGAATATTGGCTTATCGCCCTTATTCACTCCCCTTGCGGGTTGGCTATCCGTGCGTTGGCTTAACGAGATAATCCTGCGTATTTAGCGTGCGGTGCGGTCGTGTGCGAGTGTAGCGTCGTGATAGTCGAGCGAGGTGATAAACCTTTAGCCGGTCGCTCTGGTGAGTCTCCCCCTAGCCTACATCAATTTGGTATCAGAGGGAGGTTCACGTCAATTTTCTAATTGACCCCCTCCACCATTTTGTGTCACGTTCCCCGCACTTTTGTTAGCGCGTTAGTTATCAAAATCACAAAAAAAAAATCTGTTTTGGTCTGCCAATAGCGGTGCAGATTTCTTAATTTTCAGCAAAAAAAATCAGAAATTTTTTTTTAATCACCCTCATATTTTTCTTAGTAAGAAAATCAAAAAAAGTCTTGTTTTCGGGAAGGTATCTAGCGGGATTAATTCCACCAGTGGTCTGTCTAAAACTGTTTCTTCACTTGTGCATGCGCACTAGGCTCGGTACGGAATGTCCTCCGTCATCTACCAATATGGACGATGACCGGCCGGAGGGTCGTCCCCTCACGGAGATTGAGGTGCTCCGTCAGGACTTCACGGAGCAGATGACGGCTATTCGAGAGGCTATTCATGTCATGAGGTTGCAACAAGGAGTACCTTGTAATCCACCTCCGCACCCTCGGGCGGGAGAAAATCACAATCCCTACCCCCACCCTCCTAACGAGCACGCCCCTCGAGCACCCTATGAGTTTGATCTTACTCGGGCTGTCCGAGTTAAGCCGCCTTCTTATGATGGATTGGGAGACCCCCAAGTCTTTCAGGACTGGGTCATGGAGATTGAGTGCTACTTCGAATGGTATGCTCTCAACGATGCGGACAAGGTGCGGGTAGCGCGGATGAAACTACTAGGGCGAGCCAAGATCTTTTGGCTGAACGAAGAGAGGCGCTTACGAGTAGAGGACGGCGTTAGGCCCCTCGGTTGGGACGATATGAAGGCTAGGTTGACCGAGCAATACGTCCCCACGTACCATCGAACACAGATGTTTGATGAGCTGGCTACCCTTAAGCA
Organism: Platanthera zijinensis; assembly: GCA_039513925.1. Lineage (NCBI taxonomy): Eukaryota > Viridiplantae > Streptophyta > Magnoliopsida > Asparagales > Orchidaceae > Platanthera > Platanthera zijinensis. Next base: position 29,568,552 of record CM077087.1, on the reverse strand, counting down.
AGGGGCGAGGTCGGTTTCTGAATACATGAGCTTGCTTATGGATATGATGGTCCGTTGCGATGTGCATGAGATGCCCGAGGTCACCCTCTCCAGGTTCCGTAAGGGCCTCAATCCCGACATCCAAGGAAAGTTATTGCGGTACGGCCACACGGATTTACACGTGACCTTCAACGCTGCGTTAGACATCGAGAAGCACAACGCGCTGAAAGGAAAATCGCGCCCTTTCCAAAAGGGAAAATTTATCTTAGGACCCCCCCCTGCACCCAGCTATAAGGATAAAGGGAAGTACCGGTCCTCCGATTCTTCCTCCATAGTGGTGACGGCTAAAAACAATAGGAGTCCAACGGGAGAAAGAGTGCCGATAGGGAGAGTCAGCAGGACGAACGTCACCTGTTTTGCTTGCAGGGTTCAAGGACACTATGCTAGTGATTGTCCTACTAAACCCAAGCCTCTAGCACTGTTAGACGCCGCTGGCGGATCTGACGACCTCACTTATGAAGCGGAAGAGTGTAGTGAATCGGATGGCGTGCCGAGTGATATGGATGATGACTCCCACTTGATGGTGATGAGATGTATTTTGGCCACCCCTAGGCCGTTAGACGAATGGAATAGGACAAATATCTTCTCGTTAAACTTCAAGAGCGGTGAAAAGTGGTGTAGGTTGATCATAGATAGCGGTAGTTGCATGAATGTCGTCTCTGAGGCCGCCGTGAAGCGCATGGCCCTAGTTGCGGAGCCACACCCCCACCCTTATAAGGTGGCGTGGGTGAACAAATCATCCCTCCCCGTAGCGAAGCGTTGTCTAGTTCCCCTCACCATCAAGGCATACACCGAATCGATTTGGTGTGATGTCATTCCCATGGATGCGTGTCACGTCTTACTTGGCCACCCTTGGTTATTTGACCATGACGTCACCCACTACGGTCGGGCTAATACTTATGAATTCAAGTTCAATGGCCGCGTCATTGTCTTGAAGCCCTCTCCTCCGAAGGATCCGTCGACCCCGTCTAAGGACACTGTCATCCCAGTCGAGAAGAGAGCGTTGGGTCTTATTGGTAGGAAGGAACTCACCCGGGCCACCTTCATGGACGGAGTTCTCTATGCGTTAGTTTGCCTCCAAGTTAAGGCCGATGCGGCGATTAGTGAGCGCTTACCCCCGACATTGAGGTCACTCCTCGAGGAGTTTGTGGATGTGTATCCGGACGAGCTCCCGTCTGGGTTACCCCCCATGCGGGACATCCAACACGCCATTGACTTCGTCCCCGGTTCCTCCCTACCCAACCTTCCCCATTATCGTCTCAATCCGTCGGCGCATTCAGAATTACAAAACCAGATTTCGGACTTATTGAGCAAGGGATTTATCCGCCACAGCATGAGTCCATGCGCAGTGCCCGCCTTACTTGCCCCCAAGAAGGACGGCTCGTGGCGGATGTGTGTGGATAGTCGGGCCATAAACAAAATCTCTGTCAAGTATCGATTCCCAATTCCCCGCCTCGACGATTTGTTAGATATGTTGGCCGGCGCCTCGATCTTCTCCAAGTTGGATCTTCGTAGTGGTTATCACCAGATCCGAATTAGAGAGGGGGATGAGTGGAAGACCGCCTTTAAGTCTAAGGAGGGCCTTTATGAGTGGTTAGTGATGCCGTTTGGGCTATCCAACGCGCCCAGCACGTTTTCTAGGATGATGACCCATGTTTTTCAACCGTACATGGGGAAATTCATTGTGGTGTATTTTGACGACATCTTGATTTTTAGCACCTCCACGAGTGACCATGAGGCGCATCTAAGGGTCATCCTAACCACGTTAAGATCCGAAAAGTTATTCGTAAACATAAACAAATGTACCTTCCACGTAACCTCCGTCGAATTCCTCGGTTACATCGTTAGCTCCCAAGGCATCCACGTAGACCCCAAGAAGGTGGAGGCCATAAAGGAATGGCCCGAGCCCGCCAACATTCGGGACGTGCGGAGTTTTCACGGACTCGCCACTTTCTACCGGCGGTTTATTAAGGATTTTAGTAGCATAATGGCGCTCATAACCGAGTGCATGAAAAAAGGTGAGTTTGTTTGGACGAAGTCGGCCGCCAAGGCTTTTCAGTTAATCAAGGCACGCATGTCCGAAGCCCCCCTCTTGCGACTCCCAGGTTTCTCCAAGGTTTTTGAATTATCTTGTGACGCTTCGGGGGTAGGAATTGGGGGGGTATTGAGTCAAGAAGGTCACCTGGTGGGGTACTTCAGCGAGAAGCTTGTCGGTCCGAAGTTGAACTATTCTAACTATGACCGGGAGTTCTACGCGGTCATCCGATGCCTCCAACATTGGCGGCACTATTTGCTTCCGAAGGAGTTCGTCCTCCTCTCCGATCACGAGGCGCTACGCTTCATCAATTCGCAGTCTAAGGTGAGCCCGCGACATGCTAAGTGGGTCTCCTATCTTCAGGAGTACACATTCATCATCAAGCATTTAAAGGGCACCCTCAATCGCGTAGCGGACGCCCTTAGTCGCGTCACCTTATTACTATCCACCTTAGAAGTTAAGGTGGTGGGCTTTGATAGGATTAAGGACGAATATGCCCACTGCCCAGATTTCAAGGACATATATTTCGCCACTCAGGAAAATCAACCCACGACCATTTCTGCGTTTTACATTCGTGATGGGTATCTTTTCAATCACTCGAGGTTATGTATTCCCCGCTCATCCCTACGTCATTTCATTGTGTGGGAACTGCATGGTGGCGGGTTAGGAGGTCATTTTGGCCGTGATAAGACTATCGCGTTAGTTGAGGACAAATTTTATTGGCCCGACCTTAAGACCATGGTTAGTAAAGTCGTGGGTAGTTGTCGGGCATGCCAGTTGGCCAAGGGAAACAAGACGAACACCGGGCTTTACACCCCCCTCCCGATCCCTTCGACGCCTTGGGAAGACGTTAGCATGGATTTCATTCTCGGCCTTCCGATCACGTTTAGGCGTCACGACTCGATCTTAGTTGTCGTTGACCGTTTTTCCAAGATGGCTTACTTTATCGCTTGTAGTAAAACTAATGATGCGTCACATGTCGCCCAACTTTATTTTAAAGAGGTCGTAGGTCACCGTGGCATCCCAAAATCAATAGTCACTGATAGAGACGTAAAGTTCACGAGCTATTTTTGGAAAACCTTGTGGAGGATAATGGGCACCAAACTCCTATTTTCTTCGTCCTACCATCCGCAGACGGATGGGCAAACGGAGGTTGTAAATAGAAGTTTAGGTAGTCTGCTACGCTGCCTTGTGGGAGACCACAAGGGTACATGGGACCTTATCCTTCCGCACGCTCAGTTGGCATACAATAATTCCAAAAATAGGTCCACGGGTCTATCCCCGAATGAAATTGTGCATAGCTATAAGGCCCCGGTGCCCCTTGACTTGATTCTGTTACCCCCATCTTATAAATCAAGCCAATTCTGATACTCCACCTATCCGCAAGGTTACACCATGGAACAACCAACAAGGAAAACATATCGCAACAACCAGGTCGCTCAGACCGGCCAGACCGCCATAACCATCACAAGGCCGCAATATCCAGACCGCCCAGACCGCACCATCAGTCCGTCCAGGCTGCGCGGTCTACCTGATCAACCCCCACTTTCACTTCACAATTTTCAACACTCCCCCTTGAAGTGAGAAGTGGTGACCAAGCCCAACAGTCCTCGTAACCGAGTAAATGACACCTTCGACAACGGCTTTGTGAAGATGTCAGCGACGTTGTCCTCACTCTGCATATACTCCACCATAAGAGATCCCTCCAACACCTTCTCCCGAATGAAATGGTGCTCAATATCTATATGTTTGGTCTGTGCGTAACAAACTGAATTATTCACCAGTTTCAGGGCGTTTTCATTGTCACTGCACAGTAGAGTTGGACCGCGCACTTCTTTATAGATCTCCTCTACTAGTCTCATGAGCCTGGTTACCTCCTCCTTGGAGTTCCCCATGATGATCATGTCAACTACGTACAACAACAAGACTAGAAGCTCCTGATGGAGACGACGGCCCCCACCTTTTGGATGATGGCACGCTAACGGAAGATTCCCCCTCGTCTCCAACAAGGGATTTGCGGCGCCGCGATGATCATATGGAACGTCGCTACAACCTCCGCCCGCGGCGCAAGACAACCACATAATTTATTTTGTTTTGAGAACTACTCATTTTGATGCTTTTATGTCATGAAATGTTTATTTTCTATTTGGGCTACACTTAGCCAAAACCCTTATGCTAAGCCTATATATAGGCATGTTGTATTTTGTTTTCATGAAGTTGAATGAAAAAAAGAATCCCCCAAACCCTAACCTTGCTCTCCTCTTGCTCTCTCTCTCCCTCTCCTTCTTCCCCTAGCCGCCACTCTCACTCTCTCCCTCTTCCTTCACATTTCGGCCGCCCCTCTCCCCAACTCCCTCTCTTCTCCCTAGCTGCCTCCCTCACTTCTCCCAACCACCCCATTCGGCCATCACCTCTCCCCCTCTCTTCATCAAGCCGCCGGCCTCCTACCTCCCTCTACCCGGCCACCCTTCCCCAATAGTTCGGCCGACCACCACTCCAACCCGAGCCATCTCCTCATCCTCCAACCCGAGCCCCTTGTAGAAGATTCGGCCAACTCCTTTGCTAGGAGTGAGGCCGGGAGTGGCATCCTCTCCTACAAGGAACGGAACTTCGGCGTGACGCGGCGAAGGCGGATAGTCTTCATCCATTCGGCTCAACTCCGGCGGAACCGTGCGGAAGTGTTCCTACGAAAATAGTCGGAATCACCTATTCCGATTGGGGTAACGAACTTCTCCACCGCTTGTGATTCCCTCTTGATTTTTCCGGTGGCCGGACAATTTTTGCGTTGATTTTGAAGCATAGAATAGTCTTGGTGTTTAATCCCGGTTGGGTTGCATTAGTTTTCCATAGTGATTATTTTCCGAACAAGGTTTGGCGAACCTCGCATCTTTTTGTTGGGAGAGATCCACCACTTTTCGAATCGTGGTTTTCCGGTGGATCGCTTTTGGTACAACATCGCTCGGCCGGGTCCAATATTGACCCATTTAGCCGGAGAGAATATTGGCTTATCGCCCTTATTCACTCCCCTTGCGGGTTGGCTATCCGTGCGTTGGCTTAACGAGATAATCCTGCGTATTTAGCGTGCGGTGCGGTCGTGTGCGAGTGTAGCGTCGTGATAGTCGAGCGAGGTGATAAACCTTTAGCCGGTCGCTCAGGTGAGACAGTCCGCTTGAGAGCAAACTCTGCCTTTGCATAATTAGTCTTCCTCCAAGCTCTCACCTGTTCAGTAGTACCAGTAGCAGCCGTCACTTTTTGTTTGTCATCACCACCGACGACCTCCCACAACTCCTCGCCAAAAAGATAGCTCTTCATACACGACTTCCACTTCTTGAAGTTAGTCATTGTAAGAAGTTCAATACCAATACCCCTTACGAAAGCTCCTTCCATTACAAACAACTATTGATCAAATAGCTTCCAGAAGCGCCGAGCATAACTGAGGTTGATCATTGCTCAAGCTATTGTTCCCTCTGATACAATGTTGAAATTTCACAAGCAGGTCAGGAGATAGCTCTGATACCAAGTAAAAAACTTTTAGAGCTATCAAACTGACTACTTGATCAAGCAGAAACAGAAACGAGGCGCAGGAACACTCCAATCATAAATTGAGCTATGTAGATAAGAGACAACAGAAAGCAAACACAAATCTTGTAATATCAACTATCTTTATTACAAGACAAGACATACAAGGCGAGACATGATTTCACCAAGTACAAAAGAGAAGCAAACAAGCAAGCAAGAAAAAACAAACCGTGCGGACTGCCTCAGAGACCGTTGAGTCCGCTGAGTCCGCCGAGACCGCCAAGCCGTTGTTGCACCAACTAAACTACGGAGTCCGCGAAGTCCGTGGACTACCCGTTATTTGCTGACCGACTGCTCTGCAAGCCGCTGCCGAACTGAATAAACAGACCGCCTAGTCCGCCGAGACCGGCAGACAGGTTATTGAACTTGGAAAATTGCCGAAGGAGAGAAGACTGGTTGACCGCAAATGCGACCTGCTGAAACCGCTGATTGTAAACCACGAGCTTCATTAATTCCTAACCGCAGTCAGAACCAGACTCCTGGCTTCACAGTGCTAGTCGCGCAACCTGCAAACATCAACCAGTTAACCTTCTCAAACCGTGCGGACAAGAAAACCGAGGCCGCAGCAATAACCAACACTACAAGAAAACATGCTTTTAGTGACGAAATATTTGTGACGAAATATTTTTTGTTACTAAAAATATACTTTTTGTGACTAAATTAGAGGTTGATCACTAAATGATGATTTCCACTGCATTTGTCACTACAACAAATATTTGATCACAAAAAATAATTTTTTTAGCGACCAAAATAATATTGTGTCACAAAAAAGATTTTTAGCAACCAAAATATATCTCGTCACTAAGTAGAACTATTTAGTGACAAAATATGATGGTCACAAAAAGAAAGACAAATTATTTTAAGATCTATCCTGCACTTATTTCATTTTGGAAGTGCGTTTGATTTCTTTCTCTATCTATCGAGCCCTAACAACGCTTTCGAGCCCTAAGTTCCTTCTGTGATCCCTCTCGATGACAGCCCCCTTTAACTCCCTGGCCTCCAGTGACGAAGTCATTGTGACGAAATTTAAGGATCACAATAATAATTAAGAATTAAAATGAAAAAAAAAATCAACGTGGTACTTGATAATTTTGGAACACCGCCCAATTTTTTCAATTGGCGCTAGATATTTCGCAGGCATCCGAGCCCTTACCCCAGCCCCTATTTCGCGATTTCTTTCTGCAAACCCTATCCACGCTTCCTTCTGCGACGACGATTGGCCACGCTTCCTTCTGCGACGACGATCAGCGACGACACCTCGCACGACGACGACGACGAGTCCGTCCTCCCCTCCATCTGATGATTCCAGCCCTTCTGACGACGACACAACATCTCAGGTATGATTGAATTCCTTCTATGATTCCACGATGATCGGCGACGGCGCCTCGCATTTGAATTTTTCTTCATCTCCAAATAAACCCTAAGTTCGCGACTTTCATTGTGTAGTTCACATTTCCTCTTCCACAGCCACCGTGACAGCCCTGAACAGGACTAATTTTGAAAGTTTCCACTGCCACCGGCCGGACGCTGGATTGCAGGAAATACAATTCTTGCCTGAGCCCGTGCCGAACCAATAACAGTGGAGGTAGGAGGGCATCCCCTGTGCCAAATTTAGCTTTTGGGCGTTTTTTTTTTCTGGTGGATCATTTTTCCTTAACTAAAATGGTAGACCCATATATCTAATATGTGGATATAGATTCTTGAGAATGATTATCATGATCACTGCCTAATAAATATTTTTTCTTCTTCTCTCCATTGCAGGAAATACAATTCTTCTAAGTCCAGGTTGTGCTAGTTTTGATGAGTTCAGAAACTTCGAACACCGCCGACTAGCGTTTCGAGAGTTGGCACTTTCTCTGTAGGCTTTCTTTACCCCCGAATCTGCAAATTCCGTTCTCACCAGACAAAAATTTGTTGCTTTATTTTCTCTGATATTTGTGCTATACTCAGAATTTCGGGCGGACGGGCGTTGTGATATAATATAATGCAGCGAAATTGTCTGCTCATAGTTAATTTATAAGCGTATTCTGTTAAGGCTCCGCTAAAAGTATTCTACGAATACACCATCAAGTTTGGAATGGGTATTTATAGTACTTCCAGCGTAGAGTCTAACTCTAGAACGACACGAACCCGAAACCTATTCCGAGTCGGGCTAACACGCGTGCGGACATATAATTAAATATCTAACAATCTCCTCCTATGTCCGCCGTGTACCCAGACTTCGGATAGAGGGTGGTTTGTTCAAAGTTCAACCAAAATGTGAATCATACACAACCGTGTCCAGCACCTGTTTCAAACAAAATTAGACTTAAACACAGAATAGTATGCACGCATAAGTAAACAAAACTCAGCTGCAACACATAAATAGTCTCAGGTACAACAAGACACAGACCTTATATGCCTGACGTCACAATCAACAGAGAGCTAGAAAGTCCAAACAAAACAGTGCATAAAAGAAGAGCTAAACAGTGCTCTAAACAGAAGTAGCAAGAGAGAAACTAATAACGCTCTAAAACTCATCATCCAAAAGATCATCCTGATCCGGATTCCAGTCAACCAGTGCTCCTCCTATCCCAGCAGCTCCTGCAATTTCAACGCAGAATTTCATTTCAGAATGAATTCTATCCTTTGCAAATTTACAAATATCTAGTTCTACAAAAAGAACTTAGTATTAATCATTTTAATTGGCTGGGAGGACACGTTCACAGAGTATTATAGTTTTACCTCAGAACCTGATATCTGTTTCAACCGAAACGATCTCAGACTTCTGGACACCGCAGCTATATCTGTGATCCTATATGGAATGTCACGGTTACTGCCCTTCTAAAGTTAATTGGAACTCATCAAGTTTGGAATGGAACCAATCTCCAGAAGAAGAGTCAAGACCAAGTCAAATTGTGTTATCAAGTTTGGAATAATACTCTCCTCCAAGGCAAAAGCCGAATCCAGGTGAAATTGTTAGCATCAAGTTTGGAATGAAACAATTTACCAGATCCGAACTCAGCAACTAAGAGCATCAACGGAGCACAACATGCTTGCTTTGACAAAGAAAATCAGACTAGTCAAAACATTTGGACAAAAGGCTGAACTAAATCGCCTATTGCTGAACTAAGGCCGAACTAAATCGCCTTTAGTCCCATTTCCCCCACTGTTTTGATTAGTCGGTCTTTGGGCATTCCTTTCGTCAATGGATCAGCCAGGTTATCCTTTGAACGTACATCAATCAAAGTGATAATTCCTTATTCTTTCAGATAATTCAGTAAAGCATGTCTCAGTCGTACATGTCTCCTCTTAGTATTATAGATGGCATTCTTAACGACTTGAACTGCTACTTGATTATCACAGTACAAGCTCAACGAGTTGACTTGTAACTTAGACAAGGGAATGTCTAGAACCAAGTTCCTGATCCAATCTGCCTCTTCACCGGCCAAGGCTAGGGCAAACAGCTCGGCTTCCATAGACGACAATGCTATACAGGTCTGTCTTTTGGATTTCCAAGTGATAGCAGCTCCACCCAAGGTGAATATAAATCCACTGGTGGACTTGCTGTTCCCAACTTCTGAACACCAGGAGGCATCAGAGTATCCTTCCAAAGTAGGAGGGTAACCAGTATAGCACAAAGCGTGATCTTTAGTACCTTTCAAGTACCTCATCAGCCGATCTAAGGCATCCCAATGCTCTTTGCCTGGACTACTGGTAAAGCGACTCAGCATGCCAACCGAGAAGGCAATGTCTGGTCTTGTACAACTTGTGGCATACATGAGACTACCAATGATCTTTGAGTACTTTACTTGATCAACGCCAGTCCCTTCATTCGGACTCAACTTGACAGTTGGATCAATTGGTGTTTCAACAGGCTACAATCTTTATAACCCCAGGTAGTGAGGATCTGCTCAATGTAATGAGCTTGACTTAGAGTGATACGTCCTTTGTCTACTCTAACTTTCATACCTAATAGGGTATCCACAAGACCAAGATCCTTCATGTCAAATGCTTTCGTGAGAGCGGATTTAGTATCCCTCACTACGGCAAGGTCTGACCCAAGAATCAACATGTCATCCACATATAAACATATGATGACTGTTTGATTTGACATCGAGCGGTAGTAGAGGCACTTATCTGAGAGACTGGACTGAAATCCAACGCTCTTTACCACTTGATCAAATTTAATGTGCCACATCTTAGGTGCTTGTTTAAGACCATAGATCGATTTATCGAGTTTGCACACTTTATCTCTTAGATCCTTATGTACATAACCTTCAGGTTGTGCCATATAGATCTCCTCATCAAGCTCTCCATTTAAGAAGGCTGTCTTTACATCCATCTGATGAACTATAAAGTTCTCGATAGAAGCTAAGGCAAGAAGTATCCTAATAGTGGATAGGTGACATACAGGTGAATAGACGTCAAAATAGTCAATTCCCCCCCTGTTGTTTATAACCCTTAGCTACTAGACGTGCTTTATATCTGGCTATAGACCCATCACTGTGCAACTTCTTCTTTAGTACCCATTTGCATCCTAGGACTTTAGCTCCTTTCGGCAGGTCAACTAGATGCCAAGTGTTGTTTTGTAGCAGCGAGTTCATCTCATCATCGATGGCTTCTGTCCACATTAACGCATCTCTAGATCGCATTGCTTCCTGATAGGAAAATGGATCATCCTCTAAGTGGTAGGTGACAAAATTCTCACCAAAATCCTTAGGGATTCTATCTCTTGTAGATACTCTAAGAGGAACAGGTTCCACCTCTATAGGTTGGAGAGTAGTGCTAGAGGGGTCAGCTTCAGGTTCTACAGTAGATTCTGAAACCATGTCAGTAGACCCGAAGACGGTCAAGCCATGATCTTTGATAAATTTATGTTCAAAGAAAATAGCATCTCTAGACTCTATTACTGAATCAGTGGATAGATCCAGAAACCGGTCAGCTGCACTATCTTCTGCACTACCTAGATAAACGCAGGTCATTGTTCTAGGTCCCACCTTAGATCTCTTAAGGTCTTGTATTCTCACATAAGCAATACAGCCCCAAGTCTTTAGAGTGTCATATCTACAGGGATGTCCATGCCACAACTCATACGGAGTAGAGTTAAGCTTTGAATGAGGCACTCTATTTAGAATGTGATTTGCAGTTAGGACTGCTTCCCCCAAAAGGAATTAGGCATGCCAGCTGTGAGGAGCATAGAATTCAACATCTCTGTTAAAGTTCTATTCTTACGCTCAGCGATGTCGTTTGACTGAGGTGAGTAAGGAGCTGTTGTTTCCAGGATTATTCCCTCAGAGGCACAGAATTCCTTGAACCCAGTAACAGTGTATTCTCCTCCTCGATCACTTCTAAATCTCTTGACTTTCAGGTTTAACTGATTTTCCACACGAGACTTGAATGTCTTAAACGTCTCAAAGGCTTCGTCTTTCGCTTTTAACAGATATACATGACAATGTCTTGAAAAATCGTCTATGAACGTAATCAGATACTTCCTTCCCCCTCTAGTGACGTGACTACGAAAATCACAGAGGTCTGAATGTATCAATTCAAGAAGTTTCGTGCTCCTAGAAACCGATCTGAAAGGCTTTCTAGTGATTTTGGTCTGAGCACACACCTCGCACTTGTCAAATCGAATCGACAGATCTAAGGGGATGTTATGACTCTTAGCTAGATCTAGCATCTTCCTATAGTTTACATGTCCAAGTCTGTTATGTAACAACTTAGGATCAATAAGGTTCGAACTAATTTGGTGAATGCTATCATTGTTTAAGCTAAGTCTATACATTCCGTTGATCAGGTACGCACATCCAAAATAATGTGAATTGACTGTTAAGGTCATTCTACCGTTTTGAGTTGCGAAGGACATCCTAGCCTTATCTAATAGACTAATAGAAATCAAATTCTTGGTTAAGTTAGGAACTACTTTAACATTATGCAAAAATAAAATTTTACCTGATGAAAGGACCAGCTCGGCTGTCCCTGCATGAGTCACCTGAGTCTCTCCTCCATTGCAGTTCTCCACCTTCTCCTGGACCACCTTGACCTCAGTGAGTAAAGCTCTGTCATTCGTCACATGGGTGTATATGTCCGCGCGTGTCTGGACCGACTCGGAACGACCCAATGGGTTTCGTGTCACTAGGGTGTAACGGCTCTACGCTGGAGATACTATATAAGGTCATTCCACATTTGACGAGCCTTAGTGGACTACTTTGAGAATGTTAAGGCTCCGCTCAAAGTATTCTACGAATACACCATCAAGTTTGGAATGGGTATTTATAGTACTTCCAGCGTAGAGTCTAACTCTAGAATGACACGAACCCGAAACCTATTCCGAGTCGGGCTAACACGCGTGCGGACATATAATTAAATATCTAACATATTCCTCTTTATATCATTTGTTCATCAATATTATTGAATTTATTTCTTATCTTCTATCCCAATATTTTCTCGGCTAGGGGCAAGTGTTCTAATCCTTCTTGTAAATTTACATTTCATAACAATCATGCACAAATATCTCATTGGGTAAATCTTCACGGAGTTTTTTTGTGCATGAATGGTATGAAACGTTGTTCATGACGCTCGACCTCATCTAAGACAATCCATCCACTTCTATGTTCAACTAACTACTGCTTCACAATGATATAAAATATCAATTTAGGCATTGAGCTTGGTTTTAAGCCAAAATTTTCCATTGCTGATTATTGGTAGATTTTAGTTGGTCTGATATTAACAATTATAAATCATATGAGTCCTACTTTTATATTTGTGTCCATTACTACTGGTCTGATATTAACAAATATAAATGTTTCGCACTTGGCTGTGTTCTACAAGTGCATTGCCAATTTTATATCATGAAGAATTTAAGGAAATTAATATATACAACTAGGTTGGTGTTATCATATGGGTCGTCCTACTTTTAGATGGTTAAAACTTAGAGCTGAGTTGAGTGCAGTGGAACGTGAACATTAACGGAGCCTAAACATGCACCCAGATGATAGCAGGGACGGACCTACGTAAGGCAGAGCGTGGGCGGCCGCCCACACTGAATTTTAAAAAATACTTTTTCATTAGTAAAAGACGGATTTATCATGACAAAAATGCTTTAAACTAATATATTAAAATACAAATAGTTATTATAAGAAGTTTTTCTTGGCATAGTTGGTTCTTGGTAGTGTGTTTTTTTTAATCTAAAGGTCTAGGGTTTGATTCCTACTAACATCATTTTGTTTTTTTATAGACAAATTGAAATGTTATTATTTAAATATTTTTTTATACCGAAGCTACTTATTATGTCGTTACTTTTTTAACAGAATTGTTATTATATTATTATTTTTTTAACAAATTAGTTTTTGAAATTTTTTTATACGAACAAGTTTGTTATTATGTTATTAAGTAAAATATTTAAACTATTTAAATTGATAATGACTTTCAAATAATTCATAAAGTACAATGAGGTGTGGTACATGATATCGTTTTCCCCGAATTGATCAACTACTTTAAATAAATATGTGATATTAATGTGATATAAACTTATTTTGTTATATTAGTCAATTTATTTTATTAAATAATTTTATACTCCGCTCACACTGAATATTATTCCTGCGTCCGTCACTGGATGGTAGTGTTTTTGTTCAAACTTACTAGAACAGAAACGGAGCCTAAACATGCACCCAGATGATAGTGTTTTTGTTCAAACTTACTAGAACAGAAACTGAGCCTAAATTGACATTCTTTGTGATTTTGTGCATTATTCACCATTTACACAAATCATGAAGATACTTATATATTACTTGCGCTTTTTTGCTCCATTTGATCAACACGCTCCACTATACCTTCTCAAATCACTGTAAATCTACTCATGAAATATTAGAGTTTTATGCTCCTCATTGCCAGGCTGCAAATTATTTGAACATCAAGGGACTCCTGGACCTCACCTGCCAGACAGTTGCTGACATGATTAAGGGCAAGACTCCCGAAGAGATTCACAAAACCTTCAACATCAAGAATGATTTCACTCCCGAGGAAGAGGAGGAGGCTCAGAGGGAGAACCAGTGGGCCTTTGAGTGATCAAAGCTCCCGTTTGTTTCACTCCAGATTGGCTTTTTATTTTTATTTTATTATGATGATGCGCAGTTTCATGGCTTAAGACCTCGAACAACATAGTAAACTACTCTTGTTAACTTCTGTCTGTCTTTGGTGTAAAGACCAACTAGAAAAATGCCAGCTTCAGTTTAATATTGCACTGTTCCTGTTTGGGAGTATTTATTGTGTAAAATTATGGTGTGCTTGTTGATACTGCTGCTGCATATATGTGTATGCTTTACGAGAGATTGAAGCACTTGCTGCTAACTCTCTCGTTATAGAAATTATTAGGTTTTATATTCTGTCTAGGTAGATATTATTGGTTTCATTTCTCCTGAACTCTACTATCTTGTTATAGAAGTCAACTAACTACTTGCTGCTTCACAATGATATAAAATATCAATTTAGGCATTGAGCTTGGTTTTAAGCCAAAATTTTCCTCTACTTGATTTTCTTATTTACTTGTAATGACATTTTGTATTTTTTTATGTTTGACAGTGTGGGCTATATTGTATTGACAAGTGTTGTTCGAATGACTTACCTGATGGTGGAAATGCTCACTTCACAAATACTATGAAGGTCTATATGCTATTGTAAGTAACATTTAAGCTAGTTTGTAGAATTATTAGGAGAAATTATTATTATGTTCTTCAGACTTTTTTATGTTACTTGTTTAGGTGTATAACATGATATTTATATATATTTATGAATGGTTGGAGATTTGTTTATTTTATGGTGTGATGTTTTCGTTGTCCTTTTCTGGAGGGAAGAACTTTCATCTATTGAAGATTTTGTTTCACAAAATACTTATATTAATTCTTGTGAGTTTCACAGAAATGACCCTTGTAATGTTCTGAATTGGTTTACTTGTGCTTTAAAAAATTACATGATTGGTTGGAGGTTTGTTTATTTTATGGTGTGATGTTTTTTTTGTTCTTTTCTGGCGGGAAGAACTTCCATCTATTGAAGATTTTGTTTCACAAAATACTTATATTAATTCTTGTGAATTTCACAGAAATGGACCTTGAAGCACTTGCTGGAGTTGTTTTCATTGCTGATTCTGAGGTGGACAAGTCCATGGTATGTATGGGTGCAATCCTAGTTTAAATTTCTAGATGTTTTGCTTGCATGATATTTTGATCTTCTTTAAACTAGTATATGCAGCATCTAAAATGATAGTGATGGGGATCATAGTTTACGGTATGGGGCATATATGCTGACTCTTATCGGAACCCATCCAAGTGTTCATGCGCAAGAGGAGTTATGGCCATCGTATGGATGATCCAAATCTGTTGTAGCATTAAGAGCTCAAGAATGAGACACCAAATTAAGAAGACACCAAAGAAGAAATTAAAGAAGGCAAGAGAGACGAGCCCATGAAGACAAAAGAGATTAATCTTCAAGAGCATACTATTTTTTATACATTTTTTTCATGTAATGAGTGTAATAAAGATAAATGTTCTATGTATTGATTTGTATTGAGGGGTTTTGACTATATATCTCCCACTTTCTTATTACAATTAATAAAAAATTTGTTTGATTGAGATTCTATTACAAAATAGATATTATATCTACTATTGTCTTTTATCTTGTATGTATTTGGATTCAATTTAATAGCAAATAAATAAATTTATTTAAAATATGTTTTATGAATAATTATAAAATATTAGTGATCAAATATTTCGTTATTAAATGTGATATTTAGTGACTAAAAAGTTGGCCTCTATTGCATTAAATAATTAGTGACTGAATTAATTTGGTCACAAATTGTATTTTGTGACAACATGTTGATCATTATGCATTTAACAAATAGTGACTAAATTAATTTGGTCACAAAAAAGTATCTTTTAGTGACAAAAAATTTAGTCACTAAAAACAATTAGCAACGAAAATTTCTTTCGTCATTAAAAATACATTAAGTGACGAAAATTAGTTTGGTCACAAAAAATATTTAGTGACAAGCCTTTTGCAACCACCTTGTGACGGATTAAATTTGGTCACTAAATGTCTTTCGTGACCAACCCGCAATATTTAGTGACCAAATTTTCCATCACTAAAATCTTGTTTTCTTGTAGTGCAACGCTCAACTTACTGTTCCTCAGTTACTGTTGATGTGACGGTGGGTCCTATTTATAGGCGCAGAGAGGAGTGTGGTCACCTCCCTAGTGGATAGAATCACCACCCCAGTCCGCAGCTAGCACAAGCCAGTCCGCCGAGTCCGCAAGGACAAGACCGAACAAGCTAACCAAAACCACCTGGCACCAAGGCTGGAAGCCAGCCCGCAACCCGGCGGACATCACACCAGTACGCACACTGCACAACATGCGGACAACAACAGCCCGCATACTGCAGTAGTCCGCACACTACACGCGGACACAACACCAGCCCGCACAGGCCGCGAACACCGCACCAGCCCGCAACACAAGTCCACGACCAACAGACATAAACCTCCCGATCAACCAGCGGACATTGCGGACTCTGCGATAACCCTGGACTTATCACAGATTATGACCAAGTCCAGCAACCAACCAAGCTCTGGCGCGAGCTCGACGGACAAGGCTCCAGTCCGCTAGCTCTCATGACAAACCACCAACAAGCTGCTCCACCAGAGCAAGGCAATCAGCCGAACTCACAAGCTCCAAGAGCAGTCCGCATAAAGCGAATTCCGCGGACTCATAGTGAGTCCGCCCTTCTACGGATACTCCACCTATCTGCAAGGTTACACCAGAGAACAATCAACAAGGAAAACAGACCACAACAACCAGGTCGCTCAGACCGCCCAGACCACAACAACCATCACAAGGCCGCAACATCCAGACCGCCTAGACCGCACCATCAGTCCGCCCAGGCCGCGCGGTCTGTCTGATCAACCCTCACTTTCACTTCACAATTTTCAACAGCCCCGACGTCACGGCGCTCCCTCCGCTTGCAAACTCTTAAGTGTTGTTGTACAACCCCATATTCGCTGGGTGGGACCCGGAGACACCACTGAGGAATTGAGCTAGGCTCAGGTTAGCCTTGGGTTAACCCTAAGGCATATTTGTAGAGTTCTCGCCCTGAAGAAGCTCCCGCCCAAGGCAGATAGTCGAGCTCTCGGCAGGAGAGATCGTCGACCGACCAAGGCAGATAGTCGAGCTCTCGGCAGGAGAGATCGTCGACCGACCAAGGCAAATAGTCGAGCTCTCGGCAGGAGAGATCATCGACCGACCAAGGCAGATAGTCGAGCTCTCGGCAGGAGAGATCGTCAACCACGGAAGCTTCCGCCTTAGGGCTAGCTCCCGCCCAGGGGAGGCGAGAAGGCCCCAAGTAGGCCTTCGGTTGCGATAGTTTAAAGGCCGTGAAGAGCGCGAACCTCCCTGGCAAGGGGTCTCGCCAAGGTTGGCCCGGGTGGGGGTCCAGCGAGAGCCTTCTCGGCCAGGGTTCTCGCCAGGTGGGCCCACGTGGTAGGGCCCGGCGCTCGTAAAGGGGATTAGTTTATAATATATTTTATCCCGAGGTAAAATTACCCAAATGCCCTTGGGATGATAGCGGGATTTGACTATTGGCAGACCCCTCAGGGGTATTTCAGTATTTTCAGGTCAAAGGAAGACTATAAAAAGACCCATGGGGGCTCTTTGGAAGGGGACTTATCATTTTTCCTCCAACTCTAGTGCCTTCTGAAGAGCTCCCAGCCCAGCATTTGGCTTTGGAGGGGAAGCTCTCAGAGATCTTCCGGGTGTGTGGTGGGACCTCCCAGCTGAGGCTTTGGGTCTGTGTTAGGGCCTTAGCAACCTGTCAGGGGTCGAGGTTTGAGAGAAGTAGGCATTGACTGCACTTTGATTCGTGAACATTTGTTGGGGTCAATTTTGGCTTCAACAGTTCTGGTGCGGTGAGCGTGGAAGCAGCCGGTGTAAGAAAATCTCGAGTTAAGTCCCATGGCAGGAGGCGAGGGTGAAGGATCAGGCGCAGGAGGATCCCCCACCCGGGTGGACGAGGCGACGAAGAAGATGTTTGAGGACTTCAGGCGGGAAGTCATGCAGACGATCAACTTGGCCTTCTCGGCAAGGAACGAGTGGGAGACGCCGCAGGTTCCGGTGGAGTTGGTTCCGCTGTTAGGCGAGAACGCGCCCGGGCAGCGCCCCGGGAAGGAGGTCCCGGTGGAGGCAGGCGAGAGGGACGTAGCCGCGCGGGAGCTTTTCCCAGGCCAGCGTCTCGAGAAGGAGCTTCCGGCGGATCTGGGCGAGAAGGAGGCGACGGTGCGGGAACTCTTCCCTGGGCATGGTCTCGCGGACCGGTCCAGCCAACCGAGGTTGCGAGACGTGCCTTCTCGTCAGGCGGGAGGCAAGACCCCCTTTAGTGAGCTCATTGTCTCGGCTCCAGTGCCGGAGGGGTTCCGGGAGCCGGACATGACCTACTACACCGGGAAGGATGACCTGGTTCAGCACGTGCAATGGTTCGAGGACGTGGTGTCCATCAGGCAAATGTCGGATGCCTTCAAGTGTAGGCTTTTTGCCATCACTCTGAAAGAGAAGGCCAGGGACTGGTTCCACCAGTTGCCGGCGAGTTCCATCTACAGCTTTGAGGATCTGCGGAGGGGTTTTCTATTGAGATTCTCAACTTCGAAGAAAAGGAAGAAGGAGGCTGAATGCCTGTTTGCAGTGAGGCAAGGGCCGGAGGAGACGTTGGGTCACTATGTCGACCGGTTCCAAGAGGAGGTTCTCCTGGTCCAGGAGGTCCCGGGGTATGCGCTGATGCTTGCCTTCACCCTGGGACTGAGGCCAGGGTTTTTCAGCATGGAGTTGAAGAGAGTGCCCCCTCTCTCTTTTGAGGAGCTCATGGAGAGGGCGGCGAAGAAGATAGACTTCGAGAGGGCAAACCCTGCGTTTGCAAGGAAGCTGGCCAGGTTGGCCGAGGATGATGTGAAGGAGCCGGTAGTGGGAAGGCAGAGAGAGCAGAGAGAGCAGAGGGAGCCAAGGGAAGATAGGAGAAGAGAAGAGCCCCGAGGGCAGGGGCAACAGCATGGGGGGGCCAGGGAGCCAAACAACCGACTGGGTTGGAGGCCTCAGGAGGGTCGCCCCCAGGGCCAGGGAGGACTTCAGGGAAGAGATAACTTCCGGGAGCCAAGAAGGCTGGAGCAGGGAGGATGGCGACAAGGACCAAGGGGTCATTTCCCACCGCCGCAGGAGGCTATGGAGGTGGGAAGGGGAAGAGGAAGAAGATTTCGGGGAGCCGGAAGAAGGGGAGGAGGAGAAGGAAGAGGGGGCAGGGTGGCGTTGCCTTATTGTGACTTCCATCAGGAGGAGGGTCACGCAACGGCCACCTGCCCAGAGTTTCTGGAGATTAGAGGGGCCAGAGGGGCCGGAAGGCAGGATCCGCCTGTAAGGATCGTTGAAGTACAGCGGGAAGAGGTGGAGGACAGGTGTGAAGACAGGATTGACGTGGGGACCCGAGGAGGGATCGGAGTGATCCACGGGGGAGTAGGGATCGAGGCAACCCGCAAGGGGAGCCTTCAAACCATGTTCCGCCGAGGGGTAGCCTCGACCTCCCAGCCCCCCCCCCCAGAGGAGAAGATCACTTTCTCATCCGCGGATATGCCAGACTACGAGGATCCGTTCTGCGACGCGCTTGTGATCCAGACAGCGGTGGAGAACTACACCGTCTCCCGGATACTGGTGGACAATGGGAGCTCGGTGAATGTGATCTTCAAGAAGGCTTTCGATGAGATGAGGGTGGAAGGAAAAAGGGTCCTGGCTTCTGATGGACCGCTTTTTGGCTTCTCCGGAGAAAGGAAAGAAGTGGAAGGAGGGGTAGGCCTGCATGTGAGGCTTGGGGGCGTCTCACGGAACTGTCGGTTCGTGATCGTGGACGCCCCGAGTAGCTACAATGCCATCTTTGGACGCCCCCTCATCAGCGCCTTTCGCTGTGTACCCTCCTCGTACCACCAATGCCTCAAGTTCAACAATGGAGGGGTGCAGGTTAGGATCAGGGGGGATCCGAAGATGGCAAGGCAGTGCTATGTGACGGCGGTTAACACCGTGTCATGGATGCCGGAGGCAGAGGAGTTGGAGAGGGAGATGGCTGAGCAGGAAGGAGTTGAGGAAGCGGGGATGAGCCTGGGAGAGGCGATAGAGGTTATTGAGGAGATGGCGGAGGCGGAGGAGTTGGGGGAGATCAGCCCAGAAGAGCCGAGAGGAGTGGCGGATGAAGAAGAGCAGAGGCAGGAGGAGAGTTTGGAGGAGGCGATGGAAGTTGATGAGGTTGAGGGAGAGGAGCTCGAGTTCGAGCAGGAAGAGGCAAGGGTAAGTTGGGAGCGGTCGGGGCTAGAGCCGGCCGAAGAGGTGGTAGAGATGGAGGTGCTTACAAGAGCGGGGGAGGCGCAAAGGGTTCGGATCAGCGGAGGCTTGAGCCTTGAGGATCAGGAGCGGATGCGAGCCTGCATCCAAGACAACGTCGACATCTTCGCTTGGAGCGCGGCAGACATGCCGGGCATCGACGCGGACGTGGCCTGTCATCGCTTGAACCTGGATCCCAGAGCCCGCCCCATACGCCAAAAGATGAGGGCCATCGCCACCAAGCTAGAAGCCCCCATCCGAGAGGAGGTCAAAAAGCTCCTGGACGCAGGCTTCATCTCCGAGATCCAGTATCCAGGCTGGATCTCCAACGTGGTAATGGTCAAGAAGGGAGGAGGAAAATGGCGCATGTGTATTGATTTTTCTTTATTAAATAAATCATGTCCCAAGGATTGCTACCCCTTGCCTCGAATCGACGCGCTGGTTGACTCAGCCGTCGGTTTTTCTCTTATGAGTTTTTTAGATGCATTTTCAGGTTACCATCAGATCCGGATGCACCCTCCTGATGTCAAGGATGTTTCCTTCATCACCAGAGAGGGATGCTTCAGCTATAAGATGATGCCCTTCGGATTGAAGAACGCAGGGGCAACGTACCAACGCATGATGGATCGCATCTTTCGAGATCAAAGGGGAAGGAACCTGGAGGTCTACGTGGACGACCTCATGGTCAAGAGCAAGTGTGTTGATTCCCACTTGCAGGACTTGGAGGAAATGTTTGCCACCCTGCGGGGGTTCAAGATGAGGTTGAACCCCTTGAAATGCGTCTTCGGGGCTAGTCGCGGTAAATTCCTCGGGCACCTTTTGACTCCCGCAGGGGTAGAACCTAACCCCGATAAGGTTAAGGCTATTCTAGACCTAGAATCGCCTCGCAATGCCAAGGAGGTCCAGCGCTTAACCGGGAAGTTGGCCGGGCTAAGCAGGTTCCTCTCTCGGTCAGGGGATAGATGTTCCTCTTTCTTTAAAGTACTCCGTGGTAACCGAGTATTCGAATGGACGGCCGAGTGTGAAGAGGCATTTCAGGGGCTGAAGAGGCAACTCTCCCAAGCTCCGTTACTTCAAAGCCCGAAGGAGGGGGAGGACCTAGCCTTGTATCTCGGAGTAGGAGGAGAGGCGGTGAGCTCCGTCTTGGTTAGGGAAGAGGGGAAGAAGCAGTTACCCGTCTATTACGTCAGCCGAATCTTAAAAAAGGCGGAGCTCCGATACCCCATCCTGGAGAAGCTAGCATATGCTTTGGTCATCTCAGCTAGGAAGCTTCGCCCTTACTTTCAAGCACACTCGATTAGGGTGATAACAGACCATCCCCTTCGCAAGGTCTTGGAGGGGGTGGAACTTTCAGGAAGGTTGGCAAAGTGGTCCATCGAGCTAAGCGAGTTTGACATCTCTTTCGTCCCGAGGCTCTCCATCAAAGCCCAGGCCGTAGCGGATTTTCTGGCGGACTATGTTACCGAGGCCGAGGTTGAGGAACCAATGCCGCAAGAAGCGTGGAAGATGGTGGTCGACGGGGCCTCAGGAAGGCACTCCCTGGGAGGAGGTGTGGTGTTGGTAAGCCCTCAGGGAGTTACCATAGAGCAAGCAGTGACTTTCCACTTCCCTGTAACCAATAACCAAGCGGAATATGAGGCTGTGATCGCTGGCCTTCGCTTGGCAAAGGAGCTGGAAATCCAGGATGTGGAGGCCTTCACCGACTCAATGGTGGTAGCCTCGCAGATCCGAGGCGAGTTTGAGGCCCGGGAGCCGACTCTCGCGAGGTATCTATCTAAGGTAAGAGCCCTCATTGGGAGTTTCCGTTCATTCTCTATTCAACATGTCCCCAGGGAGGAAAGCGCGGCAGCTGATCGACTGGCGAAGTTCGGGCCTCGGGGAGGAGGTACCCTAACCGAACTGTTCCAACCAGCCATTGAAGAGGGGGAGTTGATGGAGGTGAATCGGCGGTCCTCATGGGTGGATCCGTTGGTAACTTTCTTGACCACAGGAGAACTGTCGGAAGAAGTCAAGGATGCAAAGAGCTTCAGACACAAGGAGGCTCATTACCTGATCCTGGGAGGGAGCTTGCATCGGAAGATGTTGTCGGGGCTCCTCGCGAGATGCGTAACCGAGGAGGAAGTCCCGAGGATCCTGGAAGAAGTGCATTCGGGAGAATGCGGCAGTCATTCAGGAGGAAGGACATTGGAAGCGAGGGTGATAAGGCAAGGATATTTCTGGCAGACCTTAAGGAAGGATACAACTGAATTCGCAAGGAGATGTCGGAAGTGCCAAGTACATGCTCCTCTCCAGCTCTTGCCCGCCCAAAGACTTCGAAGCATCACGGCGCCATGGCCCTTCGCCATTTGGGGGATGGACCTGGTTGGACCCTTTCCTCCAGCTAGCGGGCAAAGGAGGTTCCTCCTAGTTATGATTGACTACTTCTCCAAATGGCTGGAGATCAAGCCGTTAGCCAAGGTAACCTCCCAGGTCATCAGAAACTTCGTTTGGGGGGAAATCATTTGCAGGCACGGATTGCCCCAAGCGATAGTGACGGACAATGGTCCTCAGTTTGCCAGTGAAGAATTCATCAGTTTCTGCACCCAATTGGGGATTGACCTCAGGTTCGCCTCTGTCCATCATCCTCGGAGCAACGGTCAGGTGGAGGCGGCAAACAAAGTCATCGTCAACTTGCTCAAAAAGAAGGTGGAGAACCTGAAAGGTAGCTGGGTGGAACAGCTCCCTTCCATCCTGTGGGCCTTGCGAACAACTCCGAACACGGCCACAGGAGAGACCCCCTTCAAGCTCTCTCATGGGTGTGAGGCTGTCCTCCCGGTGGAGTTCGAGGTTCAGTCCCCAAGGGTCGCGGCCGCAGCTGAGGGAAGCGAAGCATGGAGGTTGGAGAATGAGGAAGGGTTGCGCCTCTCATTAGATATGGTGGAAGAGCTGCGGGATGTTGCCGCCATCAGGCAAGAAGAAATAAAACGGCGAATGGCTCGGTACTTCGATAAGCACATCAGAGTCAAGCAATTCGTCGAGGGGGATCTAGTACTGAAAAAGGTCGATGCTGCAGGAAGGTCGGCCGCGGTTGGTAAGCTCAACCCTAGCTGGGAAGGGCCTTATGTCGTAGAGAAGGCTCTGGTTAACGGAGGCTACTATCTCCAGGATGCGGAGGGAAGGACCTTGAGTCACACCTGGAGTGGTGATGACCTGAAGCGCTTCTACCCGTAAGAGAGAGAAGGATTGTAACGTTGTAAACGACTATTGCATTGTCAATAAGTTATTTCAGAATGTTGACTATCGCTGAGTATGCAATCTTCATGTTTCTTGTTTTAACTGGCTATGACTCCTCATCTCAGTGATAGAATAGGCCTGATTGAAGTTATCTTCGTCGACACCCCGAGCTCGGCTCGGCCCCAGGTAGACCCGCTGCGCAGGCTCTCATCTAGCTGGCAGGTCCGAAGGCTCGCCTGTGGGGGAGAGGTTTGGTTATCTTCATCAACACCCCGAGCTCGGCTCGGCCCCAGGTAGACCCGCTGCGCAGGATCTCATCTAGCTGGCAGGTCCGAAGGCTCGCCTGTGGGGGAGAGGTTTGGTTATCTTCATCAACACCCCGAGCTCGGCTCGGCCCCAGGTAGACCCGCTGCGCAGGCTCTCATCTAGCTGGCAGGTCCGAAGGCTCGCCTGTGGGGGAGAGGTTTGGTTATCTTCATCAACACCCCGAGCTCGGCTCGGCCCCAGGTAGACCTGCTACGCAGGCTCTCATCTAGCTGGCAGGTCCGAAGGCTCGCTTGTGGGGGAGAGGTTTGGTTATCTTCATCAACACCCCGAGCTCGGCTCGGCCCCAGGTAGACCCGCTGCGCAGGCTCTCATCAAGCTGGCAGGTCCGAAGGCTCGCCTGTGGGGGAAAGGTTGGCTCTTGTGATACTTTGCTCTTAGCCACTTCTGCGACACCCCGAGCTCGGCTCGGCCCCAGGTAGACCCGCTGCGTAGGCTCTCATCAAGCTGGCAGGTCCGAAGGCTCGCCTGTGGGGGAAAGGTTGGCTCCTGTGATACTTTGCTCTTAGCCACTTCTGCGACACCCCGAGCTCGGCTCGGCCCCAGGTAGACCCGCTGCGCAGGCTCTCATCGAGTTGGCAGGTCCGAAGGCTCGCCTGTGGGGGAAAGGTTGGCTCCTGTGATACTTTGTTCTTAGCCACTTCTACGACACCCCGAGCTCGGCTCGGCCCCAGGTAGACCCGCTGCGCAGGCTCTCATCAAGCTGGCAGGTCCGAAGGCTCGCCTGCGGGGGAAAGGTTGGCTCTTGGGATACTTTGTTCTTAGCCGCTTCTACGACACCACGAGCTCGGCTCGAACCCCAGTAGACCCGCTACGCAGGCTCTCATATAAGCTAGCAGGTCCGACGGCTCGCCGGTGGGATGGGGGTTTAATTGGTTGGAAAAAATATGTGGGCAGGACCCTGACCTAGACCGGGGGCAAAGCCCTAAAGGTCTCGGCTCAGGGGTCTCAACCAGTAAAAGTCTCGGTTTGGAGGTCTCGGCCGGTAAGGGTCTTGGCTTAGAGGTCTCGGCAGTCTCGGTTTGGAGGTCTCAACCGGTAAGGGTCTTGGCTTAGAGGTCTCGGCCAATAAAGGTCTCGGTTAAAGGGGGGGTTCTCGCAAAAGGAGGCTCCCGGCGGACCTGGGCAGGATGACTTAATCGACGACGCGAGGTTCCCGCCTAACTGATCTCTAAGGAAGGTCACCCTAAAGAGACTAAGGGTCTCGGCGGGAGCTCGTCCGGAAGCCGTTCGGCAGAGTAATATACGTTTAAAACACACAATGACAGTGAAAAATGAAACATTACTTTATATAAAGTTAATTACAGAAGTGAGGAGTTTCTCGCTCATTACAAAAGGGTATTCAAAATAAAAGACACCTTAAGGGGACGCGCTGTAATCCCCACTGGTGCTCTCGCTTGAGTCATCGCCAGAGCCCTCTTCGGATGTCTCGCCAACGGCGGTAGAAGACCTCGGGACGTCTGAGAGAGGCGAGT
This sequence comes from Platanthera zijinensis, assembly GCA_039513925.1. Lineage (NCBI taxonomy): Eukaryota > Viridiplantae > Streptophyta > Magnoliopsida > Asparagales > Orchidaceae > Platanthera > Platanthera zijinensis. The sequence goes on along the minus strand of CM077087.1, from coordinate 29,543,512 downwards.
CCGGCGCGCCCGGGGGTTTGGGAACTGGATCGTAGAGCCAAGGAAGAAGTTGGCGAGCGTCGATGGTCGCGCCGTCCTCCCGGAGCAGCTCGACGTCTCGCAGCGTCTCGAGCGTCAGCTTGACGGTCGCCTGAGCGTTGGCTTGAAGCAGCTTGTCAACGTCATACTCCGAGAGGTAACGACTCCGCAGCCTCGCATCTAGCTCCGGAGGCGGGACCTTCGCCAGCTCTGCGCGGAGCTGTTCCCTCAGGAGGACGCTCTCGCAGCGCGCGTTGGCCAGCTCTGCGCGAAGCTCCCTGACTTGGGCAGAATCCTGCAAAAGGATTAAAAGAATTCAGTCTAGACACATTACACAGTAGTAACTTCGGGGAAACGGGGGCAAGGGTTCAGGAGGATCTCGCCTACCTCGGTCGCGGGGCGCAGAGACAGCGCCAGTCGAGCATCCGCGAGCTCCTGTTGAGCTCTCGCGAGTTCTTCTTCTGCGGCGTGCGCGCGAGCCATCGCGTCCTCCCTCGCCTTGCGCATATCGGTGAAGTTCTTGTCAATGGTGATGCTTCGACGCGCACACATATGCGTAAGCTCGAACGCGCGCAATATGGCCCGGGTGGCGTCGAAGGCTAGGAGGCGGGTGGACATCTGGTCAAACACGCCGGCATCCTCCCGGCTGTAGAGACCATATCCAAGCGAGAAGGCCTCGCCGGTCACATTTTCCCCCTCCGCCCATCTGGGAAGGAGGGTCGAAACCCTGATTGAGTTTGACTCAGGGTCCCATTCCATCTGAGGCTTCCCCTCCGAGTCGGCGTACCTAACGCCGAAACCAAAGTTCCGGTGCCCTCTCGGCACCTCCTGGGGCGGGACTCTGGCGGAGGTTTCGGCGGCGACCACTTCTCCCCCAGCCTCGCTTGCGGCCGATGTGTTCCTGGCGGAAGCCTCGGCGCGGCTCTTGGCGGCGGCATCCATCTCGCTGGCCATCTGAAGGATCGCTTCAAAGGACCTGCCCTCGGGAGGAGGTTGGACGGGCGAGACCGCCAACGATTTCCCCTTGTCGGCGGCAGAAGGCTTGGGCCTCTTCAGCGCGCGGAAAGGAGGAAGGGTGGCCTTCCGCTTCTTGGCCGGTGGCGGCATGGAAGGGGCTGGATCTTTTCGGCAGGCGCTGGCGCTAGCTTCCGCAAGCGCAAGGGAGCCTCTCGCAGCCAGGCCCTCGACACCCCGGCCTTCAGCAAAGGGCTGGCGCAGAGGGACCTCCCGCTCTCCTGCAAAGACAGCGTTTCAGTGCTAGGAAATCTTTGACGAAAGAGGGAATCTGAGGCGAGACCGTACCTTCGCCCGAGTGAACGAGTGGGAGGGAGTCGACGTCCCGCCTGAGGTAGGGAACGTCGAACTCCTTGGTTCCGAAGAATTCCAGGATTGCGCTCTCGCGCGATCCTAGAGTAGGCGGTTTGTAGGCCGCATCCTCATACTGAACGGGCTGGAGCGGGACGTTGCCGAAGTCTCCGCTGACGTAGACGAATTTCTCGCCCCAATGATGGTGCTTGTTGGCGAGACCGGTAACCTCGAGCTGTTGCCCGGAGAAGAAAACTACCCCCCCCCTTGGCACGGAAGTTGAATAGCTTCCGGAAGATGGGCAGACTAAACTCGATCCTCTCGGATCGCATATAGCATATGAATGTTATAAGTATCGCGACTGAGTTCGGGTTTAGCTGGGCGGGAACCACCCCATAATAGCGGAGAGCTAGCCGAACCTCCGGCCAAAGGGGGAGGCGGAAGCCCACCTCGAAATGCTCGAGGGGGATGGCAAGCTCTCCCGCCCCGGGAGTATTCACCCTATCGTGATTCCCCGGGTTCCGCGCCGAGAAGCCGGCGGGAACGTAGCGGTCGACGATCAGGTTGTACTCGTCTAGGGTGAGCTTGCAGGAAGGGAAGAGGTGTTTCTGAAAGGCTTCCGCGCAATGGGCGCGACCCTTGTTCTCGCCAGGCATGGTTGGTTCGTGAGTAAGAGCGAGAGCTGGAGGGGGGTCGAAGCGGAAGCAGGAACGCGAGAGCACGGAGGGAAGGCTGAGGTTCCGGATCGAAGAAGTAAATGCGGTTGATAGACTTCTCTATTTATAGGGAATCGTAATCATCATGAGTTCATCCGGCAGAGAGAGAAAGTGACAGCGGAGTACAGCTGTCAGAATCCGGGCTAACGGCGCCTCGATTTTCCCCCTCGGGATGGCAGCGGTCAACGGTCGTTTCGGGTTTCGACACAATTATCTAAATTGGCGCGAGCCTCCTAGATTGGCGCGAGCCTCCTAGATTGGCGCGAGCCTCCTAGATTGGCGCGAGCCTCCTAGATTGGCGCGAGCCTCCTAGATCGGCGCAAGCATCCTAGGTTGACGTAAGCGTCTTAATTTGAAAGCCTCGCAGAACAAAAAAAAAGGGGAAAAAGAGACATTGGTAACAGCAAGGTTCTCGCAGGCGAAAGCTGAAAAAACTTAAGTAACAATAATATTTATTACAGACACGCGGATAAAAGAGACTCGAGCGAGAAGTCTAATAGGGCTTCCAATACCATCGCCCTCGCTCTCACCGCCTAGTTCTTGGAGGTACCAGCGGATTGAAATAAGACGATAGGGTGGTGCACCCGAGGTTGATCCGCCGGGCGTGATCCCGGATCAGCGAGATGCACCTCCCTGGCGAAGAGTCGGCGGAAGGCCCTCCCGGATGATCCGTCTCGCCTAAGAAGAAGTCCCGCTCCAGAGCCTCCAACCTTTGCTCCACGGACTCGCGGAACGCTTCTGCCGCGGCAGCATGGGCACGATCTCGCCGGATGAGCCTGGCCAGGATAGCCGAGATTCTCTTCCTCCTCTCCTTCGCGCTCCCGGCGCCATTCAATATCCCTTCTATCTCGCCAGACGAAGGGAGGGGGGAATCTTCCTCTTCTTCATCATCGTCTTCATCATCATCTTCTTCTTCCCGGTTGGCTTCCGACCGCAAGCCAGGATCACCTACAAAGGAAACGCGCGAGAATTTTGGTCAAGGCATAACAATCGGTAGTCCAGGAAAGTTTCGCATACCTGCAGTTGGGCGAGAGGGTCCGGCCCCTCCGTTGGTCCCGTAAAGGAGGTGAAGAGGCTTGCCCAGCCGCGGGCGGAAGGGCTCGCGCACGATGGTCCCGACCTGGCTAGAAGCTCGTGGGGAGTTGTCTTCTCCCAAGAGATGATCGGCATCCATGGGAGTAGCGGAGGGATCGGAGGCCGTCCCTCCCGCCTGCAGGGTAGGATTGGTCACCAAGGGAGGCAATTCCACAGTTCTCGCTTCTACTTCCCTGGCGGCCAGGCCCGGGTCGGCGGGAGCGGGCGCTGCGAGGAGATAGTTCAGAAAAGGAAAGGCAGGGTTGACATATCGACAGTAGCGAAACGTACCAGTCATTTCGGTCTCGGCCGGAGGAATTGCGTCCGAAACCCGTGTTTGGTCCTCTGGGGGATGAGCGGGTAGGTTCGAAGAGCTGGGCGGAATTTCGGCGTCATTGTTGGGAGCGGACTCCTGCGAAAGCATACTTTAATCATCGAATCTAATGCACAGTCAGCTCGGTAGACACGGGCGAAAGGCTTACCTTCTGTGGGGAAGGATCTCCCGCAGGATTGGGAGTGGGGGAAGGAGGATCCCTGTTCTCGCGAGAAAGGTCCCGCCGGACCGCCTTCGCCCTTTTCTTTTCCTTCTTCTTCGGCTCCGAAGGCCCGGCGGTTGAAGTCTTTTTCGCTAACCATGGCGCCACCGCCGCACAGTTAGCCAAGGCCCGCGCTTGGGCAGCGGCTAACCGGTCTTGGAGGTCTTGCGGAAGCGGTTTGGCAGCGCGTTTGGGATGCATGGTAAGCTCGCGCGAAAATCCCTGAGGCGAGAGCTCAGTTGGAAAACCGTATTTTAAGGGCAGGGCGTATGGACGCCTATCAGTGCATAATTATAGCCGCAGTGGGACCCACCAAAAGATTCCCTCGATAGGCGGGCACGTGTCCAGCGAATATTTTGGGGGTTGGACTTGTCTTGTCGAGCGCAGGGCTAGCTCGAAAAGAGCGGGGATTGTGTACAACCCCATATTCGCTGGGTGGGACCCGGAGACACCACTGAGGAATTGAGCTAGGCTCAGGTTAGCCTTGGGTTAACCCTAAGGCATATTTGTAGAGTTCTCGCCCTGAAGAAGCTCCCGCCCAAGGCAGATAGTCGAGCTCTCGGCAGGAGAGATCGTCGACCGACCAAGGCAGATAGTCGAGCTCTCAGCAGGAGAGATCGTCGACCGACCAAGGCAAATAGTCGAGCTCTCGGCAGGAGAGATCGTCGACCGACCAAGGCAGATAGTCGAGCTCTCGGCAGGAGAGATCGTCAACCACGGAAGCTTCCGCCTTAGGGCTAGCTCCCGCCCAGGGGAGGCGAGAAGGCCCCAAGTAGGCCTTCGGTCGCGATAGTTTAAAGGCCGTGAAGAGCGCGAACCTCCCTGGCAAGGGGTCTCGCCAAGGTTGGCCCGGGTGGGGGTCCAGCGAGAGCCTTCTCGGCCAGGGTTCTCGCCAGGTGGGCCCACGTGGTAGGGCCCGGCGCTCGTAAAGGGGATTAGTTTATAATATATTTTATCCCGAGGTAAAATTACCCAAATGCCCTTGGGATGATAGCGGGATTTGACTATTGGCAGACCCCTCAGGGGTATTTCAGTATTTTCAGGTCAAAGGAAGACTATAAAAAGACCCATGGGAGCTCTTTGGAAGGGGACTTATCATTTTTCCTCCAACTCTAGTGCCTTCTGAAGAGCTCCCAGCCCAGCATTTGGCTTTGGAGGGGAAGCTCTCAGAGATCTTCCGGGTGTGTGGTGGGACCTCCCAGCTGAGGCTTTGGGTCTGTGTTAGGGCCTTAGCAACCTGTCAGGGGTCGAGGTTTGAGAGAAGTAGGCATTGACTGCACTTTGGTTCGTGAACATTTGTTGGGGTCAATTTTGGCTTCAACAGTTGTACTCCGCTCGTCGCTCATTTTTGTGGTGTGCACATGAATTTGCCCGAGTCGGGAAGAACAAATTTTTTTATTGTAGATAAAGAACTTTATTTATATGAAAGCACATTAAAAAAACATATTTAAAAATTTGAATTTTTTTAAATAAAGAAGGTTAAAATGGAAAGATGAATGTTTAATCAAAAGTAGTCATGGGCAAAAAGCCCGGGCCCGGAAAGCCAGCCTGGGCCGGGAAAAGCCCAGACGCCGGGCTAGCCTGAGCTCGGCGCCGGGCTAAGGAAAATAATCCGGCCTGATTAGGCGGGATTTTAATCCCGCCTAATCATAGGCGGGATTAAAATCCCGCCTAATCATGCGGGATTTTAATCATGGCTTTTAAATCCAGGCCGGCCCGGACGGCCTGAAGGGCCTAACTGGGCTCCCCTTTTGAGTGGGAGCCCGAGCCCGGCCCGGCCCGGTTCAAAATAGGCCCGGGCCGAGCCTGGGTGGGAAAAACCCTGGCCCAACCGGGCCGGGCCAAGTCCGGCCCAAGTGGGCTTTTGGCCCATGACCAATCAAAAGTATATATATATATATATATTAATATATATATAGATATAATTTATAAGTAATTTGAAAAAAATAAAAACGTGTATCTACGAAAATAATTCTTTCAAGCGGGTGTGAATGCGTGATGTGTTCGTGGAGGTTGCTGTTGCCGTCCGATCCACATCAAAGTTTGAATGCACGGAGTTTAATGCATAGTGCTTGGTGGACCCTTAAAAGTTTTTAGTTTTTATTCATTTAAAAAAACATATATATATTTAATTATTTACTGAGCCTCAATCTCTCTCTAGCTCTCTCTTACCGCGGCAAGTGCAATATATCTTCGGTGAAGATGAAGATGCTGTCACGTTGCTGCTACCCACGTGCGACGGGCCAGCATGGTATTGAAGACGGCCGGCGGCCCCGGCGATACAATGGGCCGGGTTATGCGTCGCTGACCGATGGGCCCACAGGGAAGTAAAGCACATGGCTGATGCCACGTGTCAAGTGAGGGAAAAATTGGGATTCAGCAGCACTGCAGTCTGCAGCAGCCGAATAAATAATAAATTATAGGCCCGATTAATAATTGCCTCTTCATTTTAATTATAATCAGGGGCGGATACAGGGGGGGGCAAGGGGGGGCCCGGGCCCCCCTTGAATTTTGAATTTGTGCATTTGTAATAAATATTATAGGCTTATAGCACCTCCACTGTGCATTTGTAATAAATATTATAACTTTTATTACACCTCCTGCACACACCTCCTGCACACGGCACCTCCTGCACCAATTTAATAAAGGAATATTATAGGCTTATAGCACCAATTTAAAAGGCCATCACACCCCCATCACACCCCCACCAGAACGACCCGCGCCCCCAAGCTCTTTAATGGATTCGGCGCCTGCCCCTCTTCCTCGACTGCCACTCGCCGAAAGTGCCTCTTCCAAGTCTCCTCCTCCACAGCTGGTTCATCAAGAACTCCTCCACTGTTGCAGCCGATGTGCAGTTTGACCCGAAGAGATCCTCGCAAACTCCTCCATCGCTGTTACAGACATTTCTTTGCAGTGCCTGCTCCTCCTTCGTCTGTGTCAGCACTCAGCACTCAGCTCAATCCTCGAAGGTATGCGTCCAGTGTCCACTTCTCTCGCGTATCCTGCCTTTGTTCAAGTGCATTTTACAGTCTTCCTTTTCTCAAGTTTTTCAAGGTTTTCATTTTCATAGAAACTTTGTTCAAGGTTTCTTTCAGAGAATTTCAATTTAGTTTAAGTTTTTAAGGTTTTAATCCCTGTAAATTTTTATAGGCCCTGTAAAATTTATATCCCATTCTTTGGTTTTTATGCAACCTCCTCTTTCACGTTTTCTTTGTTCATACTTGGTTGTTGTCCAATCTCTCTCCAAAAATCGAGAAAAAACGGCAAAAGTAGAGAAATCCCAAAAATAGAGAAATCCCAAAAATAGAGATTGGCTTAACCCATTGAGTTTACGACCGCCAATGTCGTGCCAAACGGAGCCTTAGTGAAACCAACAGTATATTTTAGTGTATATTTTACTGTTCTTAACATTTAGTAAAGAGATCAATTTAGGGAAGAATATGTATGAATTACTTTCCCTTTTATTTTCTACTTACCATATATTTTCTTAATGCAGAATATGTAAAGCTAGCTCTAGATATCGCAACCAGCTCTAGATATCCCCAACTATGCTTAGTGTGTTTTCCTTCCAGTGATCTTCTAAGTATTTCTTCATCATCTTATTTTTGGGGAGGAGAAAGCATCAATGCATATTTAAATTGAGGGTTTTCTAGCAAAAGCATGTGTAAGAAATATAATACTTTGATTGATGGCGTAGTTTACAGAAATTGTTCTACTATCTCTTTCCGGGCTCCAAGCCTAATCGATGAAATAGTCTTCAGATTTACTTGTTAAAACAGTTTATGCCTAATCGATGAAAATAGTCTTTGCTTATGATTTAGCAAGGAGGATTTTAGTATCTTTGAGGCTTTTAAGTTAGAGATCAACATGAAATAAGACAAATATAGGTTAGTAATTTCCCTCGCGGGCCTGGTACGGTCGCGCTTGGCCGTAGGGGCGTTGCCCCGTGTACCGTCTATGCAAATAAATTATTTTACTTTTAACCAAGTGGTATTTTATCAAACACAAAAATCGATTACATGTCATTGTGTGTATTGTGTATAAATGTCAACTGAATGCGAGTCATACCGTATATATTTGCTAATACGCTTTAATTTTAGGTCTCATGAAGAAGATGAAAACTATTAACTCATTTTTCAATAAAAAGTTATCAACTGAAGGCGAGCCATCTACATCAACAGAACCAATTATTGTGGATTCTTCTTTAGTGAATGTTGATTCGTGTTTAGTTGTTAATACACCTCTCATATTCGAGCGTGATCCTGGATTACGTCCTCAAATTTGGGAATATCCAGTAAATGAACAAGATGAAAAGCGTCGATCGTATCTCAAAGCCGGGCCTTATCAGCACAAACTTCAAGAGTATCCTTGTTCTGGTGAACATAAACGTAGATTTCAGTATTCTTGGTTTGAAAAGTTCACATGGTTGGAATATTCACCTGCAAAAGATGCTGCATTTTGTTTACCGTGCTATATTTTCAATAAACCAAGTATTGCTCGCTTTGGATCAAGCTCATTCACAATTGAAGGATTTAGAAATTGGAAGAAAGTCTGTGGAAAGCATTGCGCTTTTTTAACTCATGTAGGGAAAGATCATGGTTCTCCACATAGTATTGCTGTCAAAAGTTGTGCAAATTTAATGTCACAATCTGAACACATAGATAACGTGATGGAAAGACAGTCTTGTCAACAAGTATTAATGAACCGGTTGCGTGTTGGAACTTCCATTGATGCATTACAGTATTGTGTTTTTCAAGGAATTGCTTTTCGAGGCCATGATGAAACTCCAGAATCTATTAATCGTGGTAATTTCATCCAGATGATTAAGTTGCTAAGAAATTATAACAAAGAAGTTGATGCAGTTGTATTAGAAAATGCCCCAGGAAATGCTATGTACATAGCACCTAATATTCAGAAGGATCTTCTATCTACTATGTCAAGATTAGTGCAATGTGTTATTCGTAAAGAAATTGGCGATTCCAAATACTGCATTATAGTTGATGAAGCTCGAGATGAGTCTAAAAGAGAACAAATGTCTATAGTTATTCGATTTGTAGATGATCGTGGTTTTGTGCAGGAAAGATTTTTAGATCTTGTTCATGTCAAAGATACAAGTGCGTTAACTCTTAAAAATGAAATTTCTGCAGTTCTATCTCATCATAATTTGAGTATTCAAGATATGCGAGGGCAAGGTTATGATGGTGCAAGTAACATGCGTGGTGAATGGAAAGGGCTAAAAACTTTGTTCCTTAACGAATGTTCACAAGCTTATTATGTTCATTGTTTTGCACATAAACTACAGCTAGTTCTGGTTGCAACATCAAGGGAAGTGAAAGCAGTGCATAATTTTTTCAATGAATTGTTGTATGTTATTAACACGGTTGGTGCTTCCACCAAACGCAATGATCAATTGCGCGCTGCTCAAAAGGAATATTTTGATTACATGATTGCACTTGGTGAAATTGAAACTGGTACGGGAGCCAATCAGATAGGTTCGCTACAAAGACATGGCGACACCAGATGGTCGTCTCATCTAAATTCTGTCTGTAGTGTTATTAATATGTATAGTGCAACTTGCTCTGTATTGCTTGATATTAGTGATAATGGAGGGACATCTGCACAACGAGGGGATGCTGAAGCAGCTTTTAAAAAGATGGGTGCATTTGAATTTATATTTATCTTGCATTTGATGAAAGAAATATTGGGAATCAGTGACGTTCTATGCAAAACACTGCAACATCAAAGTCAAGATATATTAAATGCTATAACTATAGTTTCAACAACGAAGACTCTCATTCAAAAATTACGCGCATCTGGCTGGGAAAAGTACTTACAGGTTGTGAAAGTATTTTGTGAAAAAAATGAAGTTGAAATTCCGGAAATGAATGTTAGATACAGTGATCGGCGGTTTCGAACTCCTCGTGATATCATTACAGTGGAACATCATTTTAGAGTTGACATATTTAACGCCACAATAGATTGTGTGTTGCAGGAGCTGAACTCTAGATTCAATGAAAATTCTATGGAATTACTTCGTCTAAGTAAGGCTTTAGATCCAAGTGCTGAATATAAATATTTTAATATTGAAGATATATGCGCTCTTGCAAGAATTTTTTACCCTCAAGATTTCAGTGAACATGATATTTATGTGTTGAATACTCAGCTGCAGCATTATCAGTTAGACGTTCTTTCTCATTCAGATTTAAAGAACTTGTCAACAATTTCTAAACTTTGTGAGAAATTGGCCGAAACGAAGAAATCAAATACATATTATCTTGTTGACAAGCTAATTCGGCTAATTTTGACACTTCCGGTCTCAACAGCGACTACAGAACGGTCATTTTCTGCTATGAAGCTTATTAAAACAAGGGTGCGCAACAAAATGGAGGATGAATTTCTGGCAAATTGTATGATTCTCTACATAGAACGAGAAATAGCAGAGAAGATCGAGAAAGATGTGATCATTGATGAATTTTATGAGTTGAAAAAACGGCGTGCACAACTAAAATAAGGTAACATCCATATTGTAATTTTTCTTTTATTGTTAATGCTAAAATTTCAAATTAGAATTTTTTTTGTTTATTATATTTTGATTCATAATTTTTTTGGGCCCCCCCTTACTTCGATTCCTGGATCCGTCCCTGATTATAATATATATATAATATAATATTATCAATCTTGTGTGATCTTCTTGTGCATCAAGTCATCAACAAGAACAAAATCTATCATTCATTACTATCATTTATATCTCTTAAAATATATAATTAATATAGTTGCTTGCATCATATTTAAGTAGTAACACTTGATTATATTTCATAAATACTAAATCACGTAAAAACTATTGAGTTCTTACATCAGTTAATTTCAATTTTGAACTGGTCATAATTTACTAGCAAAAAGAATATCTATCAAATTTCTTCATTAGGAATGCAACTGTTCTTGTCAAAATTTCCAGAGCCTGAGCATGCATTGCTATTGGTCCCAAACACCATATGCCTGCCGGGAATCATGCGCAAAAACCGCACATTTTCATGGGGACTACAAAGGTAACCATTGAGAACTTACTAAGGGCAATTCTAGATATTATCGTTGAGTGTAGGAACTAATGCACAAATATTATTATTGTCGTCGTTGTTGTTGTTGCTGGTCGATCGACTTTGTTATAAACCGGTCAAATTGAATCATGTCAGCTCGAGAGTGAGCCAAATGCGCAAATAGGCACAGAGAATACCAACAGTTGGCAAAGAGACTTTTAACGTGGAAAACTCAGAAAGAGTGAAAAACCACAAGGACGGATCGATGCCGTACAAACTGAACTATAACTTTGAGTGTTACAAATTGTAGAAAGCTTAAGAAAGATAGGTCGCCACTCGTTACAATGAGTGTTTTGTAGAGAGAGAGAGAGAGGATTTTCGAAGGGCGTGAAGATTGCGTCATTGTAATCCTCATAACTAGTTGTAATATGAGATTTGTTTTTAGGATTTGATGATTGCGTCGTTGTAATCATCATAACTACCGAACGGTCGAATCACGTTCCTCGATCTAGAGCACACGGCTCGTCATTTTAGCGGATATGAAGATTTTCCCCCTCGGACAGTTCATTCAATTTGGGCATGACCAGTTGCGACGATAATTGTGCCAAACTCAAACAGTTCTGTAATCCTAATGTAACAAGAGGCGAACAAAAAAAATTGGTGTGCATGCGCAAAGGGATTTTTGTGCGCTTGCGTGGCCGAGAGTGTAATGAGCGTGTGGTGAGCGTCTCGTGAGCTCAAAGGCGTCGGTCGACGTGACGTCCAGGACGGAGTGTTGCAAGCGTACACAAAAAACTTGGGGGAAGAGACATTTATCGGGGCTAGGCAAATATGAAAACCCTGGGTTTTATGGCAAAACCAAAACCAAAACTCAGGGTCCAATTTCGATGAATCGAACGAACATTTGTTTGAAATATTTCGAGTTTTCATAGAACTTCTTAGAGTCATGATGATTTTTTTTATAGTTTCTACATAATTTTTCTTAGGATCCGGTTGACAGTCACGAATTGGAATTGACAAATAGGAACTCAACCCTTTCAAAACCAACATGAATTGGAAATGACTGAATTTCAATTCTACTATTTTGTTGATGTTCAGAATTTGACATCAAGAATTGGAATTGGACAATTTTGTTGTTCGATTGCAGAATAAAATTCAAATTTGAAATTGAAATTAACAGAGTAGAAAAAATAATACAAAAAATACAAACTAAATTCGCTACACAGGGTATCACATTACACTCCAAAAATCAATTTACAAATACGTAGCAAATTGAAATAATTGATATTCGCTCTATTATAAATGCGAGCTAGCAAAACAGATAGTAACGCATTATTAGATGCAATGTGTACTGATTCTTTTGACAAGAGTCTGTAGTGCGGCAGCAGATGCAGCAAGCATTGTCAGGACCATGTTTAATAATTACTTTGAATTCATATTCAGAATCTAGTCAAAAATCAGATTTATCCATCTAAAAAATGAAATGAGTGCACATATTAACATGGTTCTTGTTGCGAGTCACCCAATTTTTCCTCGTTCCGGAGAATCAAACCGCCTTAGTTCGAAGTTAGACCGTACGCGCAAACAGACAATGAAAATCCAACAGTAATGATAGGAGACTTTTTTTATTGAGGAAAATCCGAAAAGGGTGAAAAATTACGTGTTTGGGTCTGTGCCGAGCCAAATCCATTGTTTTGCTTTAAGTTTAAAAGTTTCGGAAATTTCCTCGGAGAGTGACATGTCACGTCTCCGTTACAAGCTTTGAATACAAAAGCAACAAAAATTAAATTAAGTACTCAGAGCTTTGATAAGAGCGCTCCGGAGGGCAAAAAATGTCAAGTCCTCGAAGCCTTGATGAAAGTGCTCCCGCAGAGTCGGAGCCTTGATGAGAGAGCCCTCCCGCCGAGAAGAATGTCAAGTCATTGAAACTTGTAGTGTCTTCACGAAAGCACCCGCAGAAGTGAATTCCAGCGCCTTCTCTTGGGCTCACAAAAGCGTCAAGTGAGTGTTGGGCGTCGTGCACGCTAGCGAGGGAGCGGAGCGAATTCCGATTGGAGAAATGATCCAGTCTCACATTCTCGTCAAAAAACCTCAGAGCTCTTTCTATCTCTAGAGTTGTTTGTCTTTAAATGAACGTCTGAACGCATTTTTATAGTTTTCTGAACGGACATGCTGGTAATTGCGTCTAGGTTGATCTTGAGCTAGCGAATGACGTCGCTCTATTTCGGTCACCTGAATCACCAATTTTTTTGAAATGACCAACATGCCCCTCGGGCGGCCTAGACAGGTTGCCCGACGACGGCGGCTAGAGATGGCAGGGGCGGCCGGCGGCGACCGACGGCGGTGGCAGCCACTGGTGCGGACTAGCACATGGAGGCGTGCGCACGGAGGCGAGCGCTAGCGCGTGCGCGCTCGTGTTGTGCATGCGCCCGTGAACGCCGCTCGTGCCCGGATGTGGTGCCCGTGCGAGCGCGCTTGCGTGTGCATAATTATGCTTGCACGGTCACTCAGCTCCCTTGGCTTGGTTCGGGAAATCTCAAAGGGAACCCCATCAGTTCTATATTGAAGATCTAGAACAAAATGGATTCTACAACAATCTCATATATAATCCTCTGCATGTAATTTTTTTTCAATCCTCTGCATGTAATTTTTTTTCAATATTGAAGTTGCAGTCCAAATGAATAGTTTTTGATATTGCCCTCTATGGAGCTCTACATGAATCCACAATTTTGGGAATATTCCCAACATGATTGAAGAACTATCCATTGGACTGCAACATCAATTTCCAAAATGGATGAGCCTCAATCATGTTGGGAATATTTGCCCAAGATTAGCAAACCTTCTTCCTCTTAGAGACCAACATCCAAGGGTCCTCGAACGACTTGGTAACTACTATACATTATAATTTGCTAATGAAAAAAAACAGAAAAAACCCGAAACATGAAGAAGAAAAAGAACTAGAGGAAGAAGATGAACCATCGTAAGGAGCATCGATGGCGAGCGAGAGGAACAAAAGGAAGAAGATTTGAAGAAAAAAAGGGGCGGAGAAAGGAGGGTGGAAGAATGAAGAGGATAAAGAACCAGAAGAAAACGAGGAAGAGAAAGATGAGGAAGGTGAGGTTGGGGAGGAGGCGCATGATCAGACTGATACCTACCGACGAGAGGTAGGAGCAGCGCCCCGCAAGGGATAGGTAGGGTTCCACTCCGCCAAAATCAGTGAATATCGAGGTTTACCCCTAAGAATTGGTCCACATGTTATCAAAGGAGGTGTGCGATCAAATTCGTACCTAGCGATGAGGAAGGAGCAGCGCCGCACGAGAGAGCTCCGCCTAAACCAGCAAACATCGAGGTTTACCCCTAAGAATTGGTCCACGCATTATTTCAATATCATGGAATTCGCCCCAATTCGAAATCTACGCAAACTCCAAACTGCCGAACACCCAAATTGAATTCCGCATCATTCAATTCCAAAACTGAATCCCATTCTCGGTCGGCCAAATCGGGCCTAAGTGATTCGTGATGAGGAGAGCGCTAAAATCCTCTAATCAGTAGTTTATGACATTGACAAAGAGTGGATACTAGAAGAAAGGAGAACTTTTCATCCACCTTAGAAACTGCTTAGCAAAGAGTTAGAGGTTTGACCGACTTTGTGGTGGGCCCCTTTTAAAATAAAATAAAATATCATGATCAAATTATTATAAATCTAGTTAATGAAATTCGTACTGTGGATGTATAATAAACATCCCTCTTGAATGTTTGTTGTCTCTGGCGTGGGAACTAGCCAGGAAAGTCTTCTAATTTTTTCTACATAAAGACAAAAAAAAGCGCTTTAAAACATCAACTTTAGGCGCCTAAAATCCTAAAAAAAGCAAAGTTCTCTTCCATGAGTGGTACTAAAGTAGACCCCCATTACCCTCTAAGTTAATTAAAACAGAGTAACGCGATTGCTAAATCAACCATCATGTATAAAAAATAGGGAAATTTTATAAGCAGATCTAAAATGACTATTTGCACTCCTAAAATTTAAATTTTTAAATTTTATTCGCAATCATAAAATCTGATAATCATATACGAGTCTCTCCATGAAACTCCTCTGCATTTGAAATGTGTCCTGTTTAAACTCTTCAACACTTCACCTCTTTGCACAAAAATAGATGAGCCTTCTCAATTTTGCTCTCACATTGTAAATATGCACCCAATTCATAGACCCAGAGTTAAAAAAAAAAGTTAGCACATTTCTTCTATCAGAGTGAGAAAAGGTAGAAAAGAGAAAGCACAGTTGTATCTATTGGTGGCCGGCTGGTATGACACCGGCGAGGATACGACTTCTCGCAATCGAGGATGGGTCTGAATAGATATTTCTCTTTTTTTTTCATGGCAGGTGCTCTACTTTTCTGTCTAAGGATGCTCTGCCTTTTTACTACATAAGCATTTCTGTGCACAGTCATATGTTTGTCATGCAAGTTTGACAAAACTTTGAAATTTGGGAAGAGAGAAAAGAGGTAGCCTTGGTGGTGAAGAAGTGTTGACTTTATGATCCTTGGTTGACTTCACCCATAAGTTGCAGACAAAGTGGATGGTGCCGAAAGGGATGCTTTCGACGACAATGATCTCTAGGAAGAATTTCCACAGGTGGCGATTTGACACCGTGATGGTGTCAGGTTCGTAGAACTCAGAGTTCACCATGAACTTTGCTGGCGAAGATGGACTGTGAATATCTTTTTGGACTGCGGACATCAATGGACTACAAATAGCCAAAATTGGACTGCTTATAACATTACACCATATTAGAAGCTTTAGCAAAAAAACTTCATATAAAAATTTCAAATGAAATTATTAGCTGTGTGTGCTCAAATAAAGGGTGGTTGTTTCCATCTATAGACCTGGAGGAATCAAAAGAAAATGATCTCTAAAGATCATGTAAGCGACCAGGACCAGCAATGACTCTATTCATACAGTTGCACATTCTTGTGGATACAAGATGGCTATAAAGCCACAATCAAAGGAAATACCAAATGTGATTTGCAAATTAGGTGAGAAAGGTTTCACATGTGCTATCAAATAATTTTTGGTTCTATTAGCAACCGCAATATTATCAACTCATCGAGAATGTGAGGCTAGCACAATCATCAACACTTAAAACTATATCAACCTTCTTTTTGTCAACAAGAAGAAGACCCAAAAGACGTATTCTCATCCGACAACAAGAAAAGAGGGAACGAAAAAAAGGTAAGATGTCACGACACAATTCATAATATCAGCATTGTCCATTTTGGTTAGTCCAGGCCATATTAAGATGAATCATGCATGTTAGAACCCCGATTTGTACTTCAATAGAACAAGTAAAACCTTACTTCAGAGCATGGATGTACAAGTGGAAGAAGTTGTTGACGCGTGGCAGAGAGCCACTCAGGGTCATGATAACTACCAGTCTTGTTGGAGGGAGTGGTCGCAGAAGTATATTCCTACGACTAACAATATTGTTGAGATACGACTACTTATCCCCTGCACGATCTATGCGCCGCAGGCTAGAGCATGGATCTACAAGTGAAAGAGAAATGAATACTACCCCTGTGAGCGATCTCTTTATTATATAATCACATCGAGAGTGAGCGATCTCTTTAATTATATAATCACATCGAGAGTGAGGAAACCTGTCATAGGCCAGAGCCAAGTGAGGACTACACACGAGGAGTGCGGGACAACCTAAGGCGCAATGCACAAAGTTGTGAGGCCTACGATCAGTGGGC
Source organism: Platanthera zijinensis (assembly GCA_039513925.1). Taxonomy (NCBI): domain Eukaryota; kingdom Viridiplantae; phylum Streptophyta; class Magnoliopsida; order Asparagales; family Orchidaceae; genus Platanthera; species Platanthera zijinensis. The sequence continues at coordinate 29,527,079 of CM077087.1, read as the reverse complement.
GAAGACTGTCCACCATATGCGAACATCAAGTGAGAGTGCTCATGGCAAGGAGCGCACCTCGTGGGTGATGAATGAATGAAGAGTAGTCATGGCTGAGATTGTATCATGCATGCGATGACCAACATGAGGGAGTCAGGTGGCGAGATCTCCCTTCAACACAACAAATGTGCTCGTGCTGAAGATATCAATCGATATGTCGGTCGGCACATAGGTTTTGGGGAGGAATTGACACGACACCGATTTATTTTACCCAAAAATAAATTTTCAATATATCAGCCAATATGTCGGGGTTTTCCCGATACATTGGCTGATACGGGATATGGAAATAGCACCCACTATTTCAATATCTCGTATTTATTATAAATAATAATAAGCAAAATACACCTGATGCTCATTTTGCTCATCCCTCTGTGTTCTCCTACAGCTTCCGTGTGACAACTTCCTCTGTGAAGATTTAGGGTTCTTCCTTGGCTGTGTGGTCTTTATCATGTATTGTTAAAGCTTCGACCCTTTGATTTACGGTTTAGAGCCTTGGAGCCACTGGGTATGTTCTAAGGCATCAACTTCTCCTGCTATTTCGACCTCGGTTTCTCTTCTCTCAATTAACTAAGGCACTGTTTGGGGGGATTTATTTTCAGCGGTCAAGAGGTTACGACCACATGTACCCGACCTTAATTAAGGTCGGGTACATGCGGTCGTAACCGCTTGACCGCTGAAAATAAGTCCCCCAAACGGAGCCTAAGACATGAGATGCTAATTGTTTCTTGGTCCTGGCTTCTTCTTTCTTGCTTTTATGTTGGTTGTGTTATGTGTTCATGATGGAAACTTAGCTGTAAGTTACAATTCTTGTTGCTGCCACTTCCGCTCCATCTACAGTTCTACTACAAGTTGTGCATTTTTTGTGCTATATGTTTGTTATGTACTAATGTGTTAAGCCTCCGGACGAGGCTAGGCTATTTGGGCAATATTACAAGAGGCGGCAACGGCGTGTGCAAGGCGACAACGGGGCTGAACCAATGGGTTCAGCCCCCTCTTCTTAAAGACTTCGGCTCCGGGGGGCTGAACCACATTTGGTTCAGCCCCATGGGGGCCGGCCGGCCCCCTTGGTTGGCCGGCCCTGGGTCCGGGGTTATATATACCCGGACCCCTCTCTTTTGGGAGTATGCAAGAATTATTCTAATGCTCCGTTCGTTTCAAAGACATTGATATTGAAGTATTGATTTTCAATCCAATATCAATACACATGAGAAATGACATTGAATTTAAAACCAATTTTTTTGTTCGGCGGCATGATGACTTTCTGTCATAGGAATTGACATTGATATTTTTTTATTGTTCGTTTGTAGAAAGACTTTGTGTCATAGGAATTGACACTAATAAATGTTATTAATGATCACAATTAAAAATCACAAACGCGATTTTTTAGCTCGACCGTGATTTTTTCTCAGGGCGTGATTTTTTCGCCCAAACTCAAGTTTTTCGACCCCAACGCGAATTTTTTGACCGGGCGTGAAATTTTCGCCCAAAAGTGTTCTTTTCGCCCAGACGTGTTTTTTTCGCCAGGGCGCGATTTTTTTCACTCTGATTTGATTTTTTCGATCTGAATGCGAAATTTTCATATGAACGCGAATTTTTCGGCTGAACGCGATTTTTTCGCCCGCACGCGAATTTTATCGTCCGAAAGCGATTTTTTCACGCGAACACGATTTTTTCGCCCGGACGCGATTTTTTCGCCCGGACGCGATTTTTTCGCCCGGACGCGATTTTTTTGCCCGGACGCGATATTTTCGCCCGGACACGTTATTTTCGCCCGGATGCGATATTTTCGCCCGGACACAATATTTTCGCCCGGACGCGATATTTTCGCCCGACCACGATTTTTTTGCCCGAGGCGAATTTTTCGCCTTCGCCCCGACACGATTTTTCGCCCGGACGCGATTTTTTCGCCCGGACATGAATTTTTGCCCGGACGCGTTTTTTTCGTCGGGATGCGATATTTTCGCCTGGTCGTATTTTTTTCATCCGGACGCGATATTAACGCCCAGACGGGATATTTTCGTCCGGACGCGATATTAACGCCCGGACGCGATTTTTTTGCCGGGGCGCGAATTTTTCGCCCGGGCGCGAATTTTTCGCCCGGGCGAGAATTTTTCGCCCGTGCGCAAATTTTTCACCCAAGCGCATCACCCGTACGCGATTTTTTGCCCCGAAGCGATTTTTTGCCTCGAAGCGAATTTTTCACCCCGATGTGAAAAAATTACATCGGGGCGAAAAAATTGTTTCGGGGCGAAAAAATTGCGTCGGGGCAAAAAATTCGCTTCGAGGCGAAAAAATCGCGTCCGGCGAAATATTCGCGTCCGGACGAAAAATTCGCGTCCGGGCGAAAAAATCGCTTCCGGGCCAAAAAATCGCATCCGGGCGAAGATATCGCGTCCGGGCGAAAATATCGCCTCCGGGCAAAAACAACGCGTTCGGGCGAGAAATTCGCGTCTGGGCGAAAAAATCGCGTCCGGGCGGAAAAATCGCGTCCCGGCGAAAAAATCGCGTCCGGGCAAAAAAATCGCGTCCGAGCAAAAAAATCGTGCCCGGGCGAAAAATAAGCATCCGGGCAAAAAATTTGCTTCGGGGCGAAAAATTTGCGTCAGGGCGATAATATTAGGTCGGGCGAAAATATCACGTCAGGGCGAAAATATTGCGTCCGGGCAGAAAATCGCGTCTGGGCAAAAATATCGCGTTTGGGCGAAAAAACCGCGTTCGGGTTTTAAAATCACGTTCGGGCGGAAAAATCTCGCCCGGGCGAAAAAATCTCGTGTGGGCGAAAAAATCGCGTCCGGGGGGAAAAAACGCGTCCGGGTGAAAAAAACTCGTCCGGGCGAAAAAATCTTGTTCGGGCGAAAAAACTGCGTTTGGCCAAATAATTCATATTTAGGCGAAAAAAATTGTGTCTGAGCGAAAAAATTACGTCTGGATGAATAATTCGGCCCAGGCGACCAAAAATTGAGTGCAGCCCAAAATTTTCGTACAGGACAAAAAAACACATTTGACAGAAAAAATTGCGTCCTGGCGAAAAAATTTAGTCATAGATAAAAAAACCGCGTTCGTGCAGAAATATCGCATTCGGGAGAAAAAAATCTGCTCAGGCAAAAAATATGCGTCAAGACAAAATATTACGTCTAAGCGAAAAAATCGTACACAGACGAATAAAACACGTCCGGGCAAAAAAATTGCGTCCCGATGAAAAATTACGTTCGGCCGAAAAAATTCAAATTCAGGCTAAAAAAATGGTCTCATTTTGAAAAACCGTAGTTGGTGATCTCAATATCCGTCACTAGAGATAGATATTGAATCTATGAGTTTTTAGATTACGGTGAATATTGACGACTTTCCATCAGAAAGCCAATTCCATTTTAAAATTGTTGGTACGAACAAGAGAAATGACATTCATATTCTCAAAGCCAATACTTCAATATCAATGTCTGTGAAACGAACGGACCCTAAAGGTATTTTCCCTTTCATTCTTCCAAACCCTAATCTCTAGCTTTCTCTTTCTCTAGTTCTTCTTCTTCTTCCCTAGTGCGTGCTTAACATTTGGTATTAGAGGCTCCTTCCTCCATCATGGTGAATACACGTTCGCAAGAGGAGAGTGGCCGCTTGGAAACCCTAGAAGAGAATTTGATGGGGCTTACCGATTCGGTAGCCGTCATCGAAGAAAATGTCAAAACGTCCACTCTAAGGTTGAAAGAGCGCATCGACGACCGCTTGAACGATATCATGACGTTATTAGTGCAAAACTTGAAGGGCAAGGCGGTGGCGGAGGATGAACCGTGCGGATCTACAGGAAATAGGCCCGAAATGGCCGGACTTGGCGGATCGGGTGCGGGAAGCGCCGGATTGGGGGTGGCTGGCTTCGGACCTACTGCGTCGGCCCAGGCTGGGGCTGGATTTGGTGCGGCGAACCACGGAGGGACGGATTCGGCCTGGGGCGGCCTCGGCTGGTCGGGATCGGCCTCAGCGCACACGCAGGGGCCCGGATCGGGGGTTGTCGGCGCTGGTGGGGCTGGATCGGGGGTGGCGAGCACGCAGGGGGTCGGATTTGTTCCTGCGGGCTATGGCGCGGCGGGAAACGCCGCAGGTGGCTCTAGCGGGGTCGGCTTGGAATCAGCAGCCCCTGTGGGGCTCGGATCGGGACCGGCAGGCCATCAAGGGGGCGGTTTTGGGCCGGGTGGCTTTGGCATGGCTGGGGGTGGCTTTGGAATGGCCGGACCCCCCGCGGCAAGCATGAGGAGGGCCGGATTTGTGACGGCAAGCCTGAAAATGGACGGTTGGGGTGGTGGCTTCGCAACTTGGGCTGACGGAAGGGCTGAGACTTTTACCGAGCACGCTCCTTGGAGGCAAGGTCGGGATGGGTTGTTACCCCCACCGGCAGGAAGAGGGCAACCACCAGGCTTTGGAAGGGGGTGCAATGGGGAGAAGGGGGGCCTTTCCGTCATGGGGCCCCAATGGCGATACAGTTCCAACAAATTCTGGGCATGGCGGGGGAACGCGGCCAAAGGCCGTACATGGCTCCCAAGTTGACTCAGATGAATTTCCCTCGGTACAATGGGGGCGACGCTTTGGAGTGGGTACAAAAAGCTGAGTTGTTTTTCAGTTATCAGGAGGTGTCAGAGGCTCAGTGGGTGCAACTAGCGTCCTTCCATCTGGAAGACGACGCTTTCCAGTGGACACAGTGGTTTTTGCGGGGACGGGAGTATGTTCCGTGGGAGGAATTTGTGGAAGGCTTCACGGCTCGGTTTGGGCCTCTGGAGTTTGAAGACTTTGAGGCGCTGTTGCAGAAGCTACGTCAGAAGGGTACGGTGATGGAGTACAGAACGGAGTTTGAGAAGTTGGCCAACCGGGTACAGTGGGGAGAGAGGACACTCCTCAGCTGTTTCGTATCAGGACTGAAGGATCACTTACGCGATGAGATTCAGGCCTACATGCCCCGTAGTCTGAGCCATGCGATCAGCTTGGCCCGCATCCAAGAGGAAAGGTTAAATAGGCAACAGACCCGCAATACGGCAAGGCATACTACTACACCGGCCACGGCCAGGAGAGAGCCTCCATTGGCCGGCCGACCGACGGTGACACGGTTATCTTGGAACAAGTTACAAGCACGGAAAGAGAAGAGCCTTTGCTTTAATTGTGATGAGAAATTCACGCCAGGGCACAAGTGCCAGAAGGTCCAGGTCTTTATGTTGCAGCAGGAGGATCAGCTTGATGAGGACGTGTTTCCAGAGGAGTTGGAGTCTGGGGGGACTTAGATTTGACAGAGTTGGGTGTATCCCTACATGCCATGGAGGGGTGCAATCCACCCCCCTTCCAAAGCTTTGGATTTGGTGCGGCGAACCACGGAGGGACGGATTCGGCCTGGGGCGGCCTCGGCTGGTCGGGATCGGCCTCAGCGCACACGCAGGGGCCCGGATCGGGGGTTGTCGGCGCTGGTGGGGCTGGATCGGGGGTGGCGAGCACGCAGGGGGTCGGATTTGTTCCTGCGGGCTATGGCGCGGCGGGAAACGCCGCAGGTGGCTCTAGCGGGGTCGGCTTGGAATCAGCAGCCCCTGTGGGGCTCGGATCGGGACCGGCAGGCCATCAAGGGGGCGGTTTTGGGCCGGGTGGCTTTGGCATGGCTGGGGGTGGCTTTGGAATGGCCGGACCCCCCGCGGCAAGCATGAGGAGGGCCGGATTTGTGACGGCAAGCCTGAAAATGGACGGTTGGGGTGGCGGCTTCGCAACTTGGGCTGACGGAAGGGCTGAGACTTTTACCGAGCACGCTCCTTGGAGGCAAGGTCGGGATGGGTTGTTACCCCCACCGGCAGGAAGAGGGCAACCACCAGGCTTTGGAAGGGGGTGCAATGGGGAGAAGGGGGGCCTTTCCGTCATGGGGCCCCAATGGCGATACAGTTCCAACAAATTCTGGGCATGGCGGGGGAACGCGGCCAAAGGCCGTACATGGCTCCCAAGTTGACTCAGATGAATTTCCATCGGTACAATGGGGGCGACGCTTTGGAGTGGGTACAAAAAGCTGAGTTGTTTTTCAGTTATCAGGAGGTGTCAGAGGCTCAGTGGGTGCAACTAGCGTCCTTCCATCTGGAAGACGACGCTTTCCAGTGGACACAGTGGTTTTTGCGGGGACGGGAGTATGTTCCGTGGGAGGAATTTGTGGAAGGCTTCACGGCTCGGTTTGGGCCTCTGGAGTTTGAAGACTTTGAGGCGCTGTTGCAGAAGCTACGTCAGAAGGGTACGGTGATGGAGTACAGAACGGAGTTTGAGAAGTTGGCCAACCGGGTACAGTGGGGAGAGAGGACACTCCTCAGCTGTTTCGTATCAGGACTGAAGGATCACTTACGCGATGAGATTCAGGCCTACATGCCCCGTAGTCTGAGCCATGCGATCAGCTTGGCCCGCATCCAAGAGGAAAGGTTAAATAGGCAACAGACCCGCAATACGGCAAGGCATACTACTACACCGGCCACGGCCAGGAGAGAGCCTCCATTGGCCGGCCGACCGACGGTGACACGGTTATCTTGGAACAAGTTACAAGCACGGAAAGAGAAGGGCCTTTGCTTTAATTGTGATGAGAAATTCACGCCAGGGCACAAGTGCCAGAAGGTCCAGGTCTTTATGTTGCAGCAGGAGGATCAGCTTGATGAGGACGTGTTTCCAGAGGAGTTGGAGTCTGGGGGGACTTAGATTTGACAGAGTTGGGTGTATCCCTACATGCCATGGAGGGGTGCAATCCACCCCCATTTACTATGCGGCTGGCGGGTAGGATTCGGCAGGAGAGGGTGACCATTCTGATGGACAGTGGGAGTACTCATAATTTTATTTATCCAGATGTGGCACAAAAGGTGGGGCAGGTGATTGACACAGGAGCTGCGTTCCAGGTTATGGTTGCGGACGGTAGCAAATTACAGTGCCAGAGAGTGTTGAAGGCGGTGGAGCTTCGGATGCAGGGCTATGTGGGGTGCACGGATGTCTATCTCTTACCGATCCGGGGCTCAAATATGGTGTTGGGCGTGCAGTGGTTGCAACAGTTGAGGAGGGTGACTTTTGATTGGGACCAGATGACGATGGAGTTCTTGCAAGGGGAGCGACAGTTCTGTTTGAAAGGGCTCAGATCTTCTCCGGTCAAGGAGATCTCCCTTCGCAGCTTACAGCAGCTTGAGGAGTCTAGTAGTCTGATGGCCGTTCTGTTGGGGGTGAGGTCTGACGAGGATAGTCCGACGGAGGTTCCTGACCAGATGCGGGCGTTAGTAGAGGAGTATGATGACATCTTCCAGGAGCCGAGTACACTTCCACCGTCACGATTCCGTGATCACCAGATTGTGCTGAAGACCGGGGCGGAGCCGCCCAACATTCGTCCATACAGGTATCCCCACATGCAGAAGGCTGAGATCGAGCGCAGTGTGAAGGAGATGCTTGATGCAGGCATTATACGGCCTAGTACCAGTTCCTTTTCAGCACCGATTATCCTGGTTAAAAATAAGGACGGATCTTGGCGTTTTTGCGTAGATTACCGTGCCTTAAACAGTGTTACCGTGAAGGACAAGTTTCTGATTCCCGTGATAGAGGAGTTGTTGGATGAGTTGAATGGGGCGACTCGGTTCACGAAGCTGGATTTGCGATCCAGCTATTATCAGATTCTTATGAAGGAGGACGTGCATAAGACGGCCTTCAGGACCCATGACGGCCACTATGAGTTCTTAGTGATGGCGAATGGATTGACGGGGGGACCGCCTACTTTTCAGGCCAATATGAACGAGATTTTCCGGCCATTTCAGCGACACTTCGTCTTGATCTTCTTTGATGACATTCTGATCTACAGCGCTACTTGGGAGGATCATCTACGTCATGTGGCTCAGGTCTTCTCTACCCTTCGACACCATAAGATATATGCCAAGATGTCCAAGTGTTCTTTTGGACAACAGGAGGTGGAGTACTTGGGGCATCTAGTTTCAGCTGACGGGGTGAAGGCCGACCCACGAAAGATCGAGAGTATGATTTCTTGGCCACGGCCTCTGACCATCCGGGCGTTGAGGGGGTTCTTGGGCCTCACTGGGTATTACCGGCATTTTGTGCGGGATTATGGGAAGATTGCTCGGCCACTTACGCAGCTGCTACAGAAGGATGCTTTCTCGTGGTAGGGTGAGGTCGAGACCGCTTTTCAGGCGTTGAAGAGGGCAATGACGACGACTCCGGTGCTGGCAATTCCAGATTTCACTAAGGAGTTTGTGGTAGAGACGGATGCGTCCGGCGTGGGAGTGGGGGCGGTCTTGATGCAGGAGGGGCGGCCGATCGCCTTCTACAGTAAGGCCTTGGCTCCACGGACACTGGGACTATCGGTGTATGAAAAAGAGATGCTGGCGGTTATTCATGAAGTGGCCCTATGGCGGTCATACTTGCTGGGACGTCGTTTCAAAATCCGGATCGATCATCAGAGCTTGAAGCACTTCCTGGAGCAGCGGATTTCTTCCCCCCTTCAACAGAAGTGGGTCACAAAGTTGTTGGGATATGATTATGAGATCGAGTATCGACCGGGGAAGGACAATCGGGTGGCTGACGCCCTATCGCGCTTACCAGAGGGGGCCTTGGCGCACATTTCTATGCCACATTTGGAGTCGATGGATGAGATTCAGGAAGAGGTGCAGCGAGATTCCGAGTTACGAGTTATTGTGGAGAACCTGCGGCAGGCTCGTGAGGCAGCCCCAGGCTATCACTTACAAAACGACCGGCTATATTATCAGGGACGCGTGGTCATTCCTGCCCAGTTAGCTTGGAGGACGGTGATGATGCATGAGTTCCATTCGTCGTCGACGGGAGGTCACGCCGATATTCTTCGCACTCTCCAGCGGGCTCGAGCAAATGTGTTTTGGAAGGGAATGCGCTGTGACATTCAGGAGTTTGTGCAGAAATGTGAGGTGTGCCAAAGGCAGAAATATGAGACTACTTCCCCAGCCGGGCTACTCACTCCCTTAGAGATTCCGCATCAGATCTGGGATACGGTTTCTATGGATTTAATCGATGGGTTGCCCAAGTCGAAGGGTAAAACAGTTATCTTAGTGGTGGTGGACAAGTTGTCCAAATATGGGCACTTCCTTGCTATGAGCCACCCTTACACAGGCGAGTCTGTGGCAGCTTTATTTGTTCGGGAGATTGTTCGATTGCATGGGATTCCCCGGGCGATCATTTCCGATCGGGACCCTACTTTTGTTGGCAGATTTTGGACGGAACTCTTTCGTTTGCAGGAGACTTCATTACGTTTAAGCACGGCTCACCATCCCCAGACTGATGGCCAGAAGGAGGTCTTAAATCGGGGCGTGGAAACTTACCTGCGCTGCTTTGTCATGGATGAGCCAAGGACATGGACCACCTGGTTACATTGGGCGGAGTACTACTTCAACACTTCGTATCACTCCGCTAGCAAACTCACTCCCTTTGAGGTCGTCTATGGCCGGCCACCTCCCTCCTTGAGCAGTTATGAGCCAGGTAGTACCGCAGTGGCAGCAGTTGATCGGGCACTCCGTGATCGGGATCGGACCCTCGCCACCTTGCGCGAGAATCTTCGGGCGGCGCAGGATCGTATGAAGGCACAGGCGGATCGACATCGGACGGAGAGAGAGTTCCAGGTGGGGGATGAGGTTTTCCTTAAACTTCGCCCTTACCGGCAGTTGTCTGTGGCGCAAAGGACAAATCAAAAGCTGGCACCCCGCTACTATGGACCCTTTCGGATCACGCGGCGGGTCGGGCAAGTTGCGTACACCTTGGCGTTGCCCGCGGGCTCACGGATTCATCATACCTTTCATGTCTCCTTGTTGAAGCGGAAGCTGGGTGATGCGGTTCCGGTCTTTCCCGCTCTACCAGAGGCTACTAGTGGAGGCGAGCTTTGCCCAATTCCGGAAGATGTACTGTTGATCAAGTGGAAACGTCGTGGCACGGCGTACTGTCCAGAGCTGTTAGTCAAGTGAAAGGATCTCCCCGCGGAGCACAATACTTGGGTGGACTTGCTGGAGTTTCGGCAGCTTTACCCCGATTACCACCTTGAGGACAAGCTGGCTTTTGATGGGGAAGGGAATGTTAAGCCTCCGGACGAGGCTAGGCTATTTGGGCAATATTACAAGCGGCGGCAACGGCGTGGGCAAGGCGACAACGGGGCTGAACCAATGAGTTCAGCCCCCTCTTCTTTAAGACTTCGGCTCCGGGGGGCTGAACCACATTTGGTTCAGCCCCATGGGGGCCGGCCGGCCCCCTTGGTTGGCCGGCCCTGGGTCCGGGGTTATATATACCCGGACCCCTCTCTTTTGGGAGTATGCAAGAATTATTCTAAAGGTATTTTCCCTCTCATTCTTCCAAACCCTAATCTCTAGCTTTCTCTTTCTCTAGTTCTTCTTCTTCTTCCCTAGTGCGTGCTTAATATAATGTTCTTCACGATTTCACTTCTCTTTAGCCTAGTAAATTTGCTATTGTTATGACAACGGCAGTTCTAAAAAAATTTAATCAGTTTTCACACTGACTGTTGTAGTGTTGCTCATCTCTCTATGTTTTCCTGTTACTTATGCTACCGTAAACCCTATTATTATGCTACTGTATTTCTGTGTTGGCTACTATAGCTATTTTCTTAGTCTCTTGATTCACTTTAGTCGCTCTTACATTTGTTGTTCTATTATGGCAGGGTGCATTAGTTGTGTTTACTTTAGTACTACCGTGAATTTACAGTTCATAATAGTATTTCTATGTTGCCTATCTGGCTGTTATATTTTTGTGCTGTTGTTTTGTTTTGCATGCTTTTTTTACAATATTGGATTTAAATCATCTTAACTAGCTTTGGATCTTTTAATCGCTTAAGTTGATTTTTCCTGCCGTAAGCCTGTAAATTTATTGTTACAACTGTTTTGCAATTCCCATAGTTGTTCTCTTAATGTTATTACTGTGGCAATTATGTGTGAGTGTCTGAAGTGTTTCTAATATCTATTGAGTATTAAATTTTGCTAAATTTTTACAGTTCAGAGGCATGGGGAACAGCTTTATGTAGCAGCTGTCTGGAGAGTCCAAGGCGGCGGTGAGATGGGGATGGGGTGCTTATGCCAGCAGCTTGAAAGATAGAAGAGAGAAAGGGGTGAGGAGGATGTGGGCAGTGAAGGGATGGTAGCGCGGAGACACGGGAACTGGCGTCTGAGCGGCGATAATTGCAGGCTTTTTGTTGGTGACTGGGAAAGGTGGTGGGAGGCTGGGAGTAACAACAGCGGCTGAAAGAGAATGGGAAGTCGGCAGCATTAGCACCACCTAAGAAGAGAGTATGATTTCGGCACCATGCTGTCTTCTTGTGACTGAGCGAGCTCAGGTACATTTTTAAGTCTCAAATTCTCGATACCCATAAATCTTACTCTCACATACATATACAGGCACGGGCTAGGACAAATGTCAAACCAGATCAGTGTTGTGGATATCAGCCGACATGTCCTTCATGTCGGCCAACATGAAGGTTTGGGAGGTAAAACGCCACGAAACCGTTTTAAAATTTGGGCGCAGCGTTTTGAAAATAATGGGCTGATATGTCGGTTTAAACCAACATACCGGCCCCAAAAAAACGGGCATATCGCCCATTTTTAAATTTTTTTTTTATTAAACCCGGCCCCCCTCATTTCATTTCATTTCACTCCGTTGTTTTAACTCCCCCCGACCCCGCTCATTTCATTTCACTCCGCCGCTCCTGCCCTAGTTCTCCCCGTCGCTCCTGCCCTAGCTCTCCCTCGCGCGCCGTCGACACTCTATCTCTCTGGTTCTTTCTTCTCCCTGCTCGCTGGTGCTCTCTAGCTCTCTGGTTCTCTGGTTTTTTGGTTCTCTGGTGCTCTCTAACTCGTTGGTGCTCTCCTTCTCTCGCGCACCGTCGGCACTTTATCTCTCTGGTTCTTTCTTCTCCTTCCTCGATGGTGCTCTCTAGCTCTGCTTCTCTGGTACTCTGGTGCTCTCCCTCTCTAGCTCGTTGGTGTTTTCGATCTCGGCACTCTCTCGGCTGGTGCATTCTTCTCCCTACCTCCCCCTCTCATTCTCTCTCTCTGTATTTTGGTTTTTTTTTGTTGGTTGTTGTGCTAGCTGCTGTCATGCTATCTTGTTGTCTTGCGCCCTGCTGCCTTATTGACCAGTTGTCCTCCTGCCTTGCGCTCTGCTGCCTTATTGGTCAGCTGCCCTACTGCCTTGCTCCCTGTTGCCTTATTTGTCGGTTGTAGCATGGTGGTTGCTTTGTGGGTTGTTGCAATCAATAACCCGTTTAGTTGTTGGTGGATGTCATGTTGCCTTATTAGTTCAGCAAGACATGGTGGTTGCCTTGTGCCTGACGTGCTGGTTGTAGCATGGTGACTGTCATGTTGTCTTATTTGCCTTATTAGTTGTTGCCTTGTGTCTGACTTGCAGGTTGTACATTGGTGGAGGCTTAACGGTACTGATACGTCATAACTTAAAACTATGGTTATGAAGAGTTTAAGTCTAACTACTCCATCCTATGACTATGAGAGGAACTAGAGCATCTTCGAGATGGTATGCATTAATTTAGTTATTTAGTTAAATATAAACATCTTATTATAAGATTGTGATGCAGGACAACGCGTAGGGTTTGCGCGCTTGTGGGTGTTTTCTAGAAAACCCTAAATACGTGCAATGAAATATGGAATTTGCAAAAATAATTTGAGCGGGAGTTGCGCAGACTTTATAAAATTAAACAACGTTTGTTTTTTGCAAAGCATTAAAAAACTATTTTTGTTTAAAAAATGGAATTTCTTAAAATAATGGTTCAATTCTGAATCTGGGAAAGCAAGCTCGCAACTTTTGTTTCGTTCCCCCTTGTCGTAGCAAAAACGGAAATCATGTACTCCAAATACGTTTCCGTTTGTAGTTTTCGACGTAGCGTTCGCTGACAAAATTCGGGCGAAAACCCAAAAATGAATCTAATTATCCTAAGAGAAAATGTAGACACACGTAAAGGAAGAGATAGAAGCAAGTTACCCCACAGAAAGAAGCATTTTTCCATATTTGAAGTCGACGGCGATCACGCGAGAAATTCCTTGTCACTTTCGATCTCCCGCTCCGAGATCGGCCGCTATCACACACGGGCACCACAGAATTAAATCGCTCTCTGACACGAGGTGGTTCCACGGAATCACTCAACAATGTGAGAAAGCCATAAACTAACAATCTAAAACTCAATCGCTCTCACATTCAAGGTGAATCCACGAAATCTCAATCGCTCAAGGTGGATCTACAAAATCTCAATCAAGAAGTCACTATTCACGGAATTAGTAAACTCACAACAGTTTCACATACTACTGTTCACAGCAACCAATCGACCAATTGAAATCCTAATCTAAAATTATTCTAACGGATCACGGGAGCAAACAGTAGCAGACTTAATGTCTATCCTCAACAGGAAACTAATGATCCAACAGTACCATCAAAATCTTACTGCTCACGGGATCAACAACTAATACGACTTCACTGTTCACCTTCTTCATACGGGAAACAGCAGGATTAATTTTTAAAAAAAACACAAATGGCCTCCGCATTCAGCATTAACCATAGCTAAACAGGAAATCCCATCAAACTCCTTCAACTCCTACAGCAAACAATCAACACTCACCTAATCTTACAGAAATCAATATCAAGATTTCAGCCTATCACTCCTAACAGGAAATCAGATACTAGCAATTTCACACAGGAAACGCATACAACTATATTCAACATCAATATTTTTCATCAATCACCATCATCCCCCCTGATTTTCCTGTTCATCTTCTTTATAGGGTAGCAACAACAACAACAACAGGATGACATGGGAATCGTGGACGGTAGCTGTAGTTGGCTGCTGAAACTGCCAAAAAATAGAGATCGTGCGGAAGACGCGGTCGGGAGTTGCGGAGACCGAATCATTCGTGGTTGGTTGACGTCGAGCAGGAGCAGGGTAACCCATTCATGCGAGGTCGTGTGTAGACGGTGAGCCGGGAGCCCTAGGTCGTGCGCCAGCCTTGGCTCGGGAGCTCTGAACTGGCCGGAGAGATGATCAGCAGACTGAACCGGGCTCTAAACCTAAACTTTATATATATATATATAAACATATATTCATACAAGTGACAGGCACGGGCCTTTGGCCCTTGGGGCATTCGGCGAGGGTGCGACAATCGGCGGGGTGCGACATTCGGCGGGGTGCGACATTCGCCGGCATGCGATATTTGTCGTGGGGACGACACTTGTCGTGGGCGGCGACATTTGTCGTGAGCGGCGACATTTGTCGTTGGCGTCAACATTTGTCGTGACAGTACCCGCCCCTATGGTCTCGCGCGACAGTACCCGACCGACGACGGTGGGCTATGCCCGCTCCTGGCGGGCTCCGCCCGCTTCCGGCGGGCTCCGCCCGACCCGCAACATATACATATGAGTACTCAAAATGACCGTAAAAAAATATAAATCAAGAATACAATTTTTATTTTGTAAAACAAATTATATTTTAACGTTAAGACATTAATTTTTCTTTTGTCATTCCTATCTAGAGACAATAGGTTTAGGGTATCTAGTATTTTTATTTTTTGTATTTTAATATTGTAAAGTTGTGTAATTACCTAAAAGGATATTGTCTTTAAAATATACTAATATAAAGTTCGGTATAATTGTGTAATTATGAATACAACTATAAGGGCAATATAGGGACATCAAGCAATGTTTCACCAAAGAGTAGTTTTCGTATATTAGTAGAGATATATAGATGTATATATATATACATATACATATATATACTTACATATACATATATATACATACATACATATACATATATATACATACATACATATACATATATATACATACATACATATACATATATATACATGCATACATATACATATATATACATACATACATATACATACATACATATACATATATATACATACATACATATACATATATATACATGCATACATATACATATATATACATACATACATATATATATATATATACATACATATATATATACGAGTTCCCTACACGGGGCTACGCCCCTATGGCCAAGCGCGACAATACCCGGCCGGCGACCGCGAGCTTCGTCCACCCTTGACGGTCGGTGCGGGTTGTGTCCGCATAAAGGTGGGTTGTGTCTGCATCAAAGCGGACTGCGCTCACAACATATACATATGAGTACTCAAAATGACCGTAGAAAATATACATAAATATTATAATTTTTATTTTGTAAAATAATATAAGTTTTGACCTAAAATATTAATTTTAACTTTAATAAAGTTGATTGGTTTAATGTCATCTCCTCGAAAATATCATTGATATGCCTAATGACAATTTTCCTTAAATAAACCGCTGACATGCTTAATGACAATCAACCATAATAGATGTAGGAGCTCTACTAAAAAACTTTTTGAATTTAAATAGATTTTCATCATTACATCTAATTTTTTGATTGTAATTACTTGAATGCACATTGTATTTTAATTTTTTGAAATATATTATAATATATGTAACCTCATTGAGATATAAAAATGAAGGAATAATTGGTATTTTTGAATGTTTCACCAAAGACAAATTTTCTCTTATAATAGTGAAAGAAATATATATATATATATATATTAATATGTAAATATATAAATATATATATTTATAAAAAAAATTTAACAGTTATATATATATATATATATATTTACAAAAATACAAAAAAACAATTACATAAATTGCAAAATAACACAATGCAACAATCAGGGCAGATAGAGGTACGAGCGGGTGGGGCATCGGGTACTTTGCGACGTCCAAATCGGGACTGGTCTACACCAGATTTTATGCATTATTTAAATCTTTAAAAAAATTTGTAGATACATTCTAAAATGAGAAATAAACTTGATAGCAAAAGATTGAACGATTTAGTATTTGTAAAGTTCAATGTTTTGTTGAAGTCAAAATATTCAGAGACATCTCGAGATCCATTGACAGCTAAGAATGTTGATTCTGAAATGGTACAAAAGTGGATGGTGAATGTTGATCCTAAGAAGGATGAAAATGAAGATGGCGATGATGAAGTCTTTTCTGGAGAGGGGCTGACATGCGCGCAAATTGGCAATATAGTTGACGTTAATCATTATAAAAGGAAACCTCCAAGACAAGCTACAAGAAAAGAAGTGACAATTAGTTATCAAAGAAGGGGGAATAGAAAAACATCTGAGGTGGACGAGGGAGATCTAGAAGATTCATTAGATGAAGATCATATTCTATCTACTATGTCGACTATTGATGAGTCTTTAAGAGATGAAGAATGAAGTATGTTTGAAATTTAATTTTTGGAATTTTGATCACATAAAAATAATATATAGTTGCAAGTTTCTTAAAATCATTAGTTTTCCAAATTTTTATCTTTAAAGTGCGTGTTAAATGTTACATATAGCGTTTAATATTTAAAACTTTAATAGGTTGTAAAATAGATGGTACTGTGACATGTATAAAAATTAAAAAATAATAATTAATTACATGTATAATTAATTAATTATTAAAATTTGATATATGAAATATTCCCGATATATAAAAAACCGACATGAAAACTCAAATCGACGTGTCCCCGACATCCGACATCTGCAACATTGGACTAGATCATCAAATTCAACTAAAATTCATCAAAGTGACAATAATTCTAGAATGCGATGACAGGATTTGATCATCAAAATGACAATAATATAAATAACTATGATGAGAATAGATCATGATGCACATGCTCTGCTCGATGCAGTTGATTCCTATCAACTCTCCCTGACTTGGAAGAATCCATCACCGATGAATAGAAACTATCACACTCCCACAACAAGCCAAGCGCGAGTTGATCTAGCTCCTTAGACGTCATCCAAAGGTCATCACTAAATGAGCTTTCTTCCCAGAATATCAAGTATCTAACTATATCTCGTAATTTAATATCAGTGTGATGTCTACTAGAATTCGATGTACTATTGACGATCCTGCCAGGAAGAATGGTCATAAATTACTTGGATATTTCATCCATGCGGTAGAGATAACTAATATTTAGACCCATGGCCAAGAACGAATCAAACTAACTCATTAATGCCCCCAACCTGATAAATTTATGTTTTGTACTCGTTCTTCTTTATGAACAGATAAGAAGTCAACGGGATAAGGGGCCAAAATGAGGGAGAAAGCGGGATTCATCTCCTCAAGAACACACATAAAACAACCCTTCTCATTGGAGCCCCCCTAGGGACAAAAACCTTAAAATGCGTTCTTCATTTTCTTAAAAATGAACTCCAGTTTGATTTAGGCCTGATTTTGGGCTTCATGAAGCTAATCTGACAGAGATTGATGATACATTGAAGCACGAGTTACGAGGCATTTTCAGGCCGATTGGTACCCTAGGCTGAAAATTTGTGGGAGAGCCTTTTGGATCTCATATTTGTGTAGAAAGACATTATAATCATTAATCTTATAACATCCAAGGTTTATCAGCATCTCCTGCAATTATTTTACCTCGCCAACCAGAAGGTTCCTCTGATAACTATCGATATTGAAAGCATAGCGCTGCACAGGGTGTGGTGGACGCGTCAACAGGTCCCTAATCTTTCATGACCAACATTGAAGAAGGAACTTCTTCGCCACTATAAAATTCGCCAGGTGGATATGTAGCCTATTTCGCCACTATAAATTCGGGCAGGGAGTGTTGATACGATGATGACTCCTCTGACCTGCCACGTGCTCCCTGGTAGTCTATGTAGCCCTCGTGACATGTATGCGTTTCGCTGTAGTTTATCTTGTAAAAAGTCTACATCTATATAAGGAGCCCTCAATAGGAGAGTAAAGCATCTTGGATCATTGTTTCGGTTAAGGCAATCATAGGAGAGTGGCTCTGTTACGGGCCTCCCCTGTAACTTCAATAGCGTCGTTGGAGGAGTGGCCGAGGGTAAGGATGACAGTGGCGAATGATATGGTGGAGCCAGAACCGCGGCTGCTTGGGCGGGGTGTGCTCAGAGAGAGAGAGCTATCACAATCTCATTAAGGGGGCAAGGAAAGAGAGCTAATGCTTGGCATATCATTCCACTAGCACAAAGGAACTTTAAATAAAAGATACAGGGGGCATAAATGTAATTACGTCACCCAACCTTGGACTTGACATAAAATATAAATACAACAACACAACATAAATATAACACACAACATAACAACTAGGCATGAAGCCCATAATATCTCTCCCGCCATGCAAAAATAAGACATAAGATCCAGTGTTGTGAATATCGGTCGACATGAAGGTTTGGGAGCAAAAACGACACAAAACCAGTGTAAATTTTATTTGTGGCGTTTTGAAAATAGCGGACTGACATGTCGGCCACAAAAAACGTCCATATCGGGCGTTTTTTTAAATTAAATTTTTATTTATTTATTTTTTTAATTTAATTATTAGTTTCATACTTTTATTAATGAAATGAGCGGGGTCGGGCTACTGTTTTAGGCTCTATTTGTTTGGGCGTTTCGCTGCTCCGTTTTGGGCAAACGCCGCCAGAAGGAGGGTAAACAAATGAACCTCCGGCGGCGTTTGCTCCGTTTCCACCTGCCCGCCTTGAGAAACGCCCCCAAAAAGCTCTGTTTGGAGCAGCCACCTCCCCCCTCCGGTTCGAACACTCCATTTCCACCCGCCGGATCGACCCGCCACCGCCAAACCAAATGGAGCCTTAACTCCCCCGACCCCGCTCATTTCATTTCATCCTGTCGCTCTGCCCTAGCTCTCCCCGTCGCTCCTGCCCTAGCTCTCCCTCGCGCCCCGTCGACACTCTATCTCTCTGGTTCTTTCTTCTCTCTGCTCGTTGGTGCTCTCTGGTTCTCTGGTGCTCTCTAGCTCGTTGGTGCTCTCACTCTCTCGCGCGCTGTCGGCACTTTAGCTCTCTGGTTCTTTCTTCTCCCTGCTCGCTGGTGCTCTAGTTATCTGGTGTTATCTAGCTCGTTGGTGCTCTCCCTCTCTCGCGCATTGTCGGCACTTTATCTCTTCGGTTCTTTCTTCTCCCCGCTCGTCGGTGCTCTCTGTTTCTCTGGTGCTCTCTAGCTCACTGGTGCTCTCCCTCTCTCGCGCGTTGTCGGTACTTTATCTCACTGGTTCTTTCTTCTCCCTGCTCGTTGGTGCTCTCTCGACTTGGTTCATTATTCTCCCTACCTCCCCCACTCATTCTATCGCTCTGCATTTTGTTTTTTTTGTGTTGGTTGTTGTGCTAGCTGTCGACTGTAGCATGGTGGCTGCTTTGTGGGTTGTTGCTGGTGACTGCCGACCCATTTAGTTGTTGGTGGCTGCCCTGTTGCTTTATTTGTCTTATTAGTTGTTGCTGGAAGCTTTCATTGATTGCCCTGTGCATGCTCTCTGGGCTAGAAGAAAGAACCAGAGACATGTTGTCGGACATGTCGGTCCGCTATTTCATTTGTGGCTGCCTTGTTGGTTGTAGCATGGTGGCTGCGTTGTTGCTTTATTTGTCTTATTAAATGTTGTTTTATTTTTATTTGACAAGTTTATTAATCAACAAATGATTTGAAATACCCTTATTAATAGTTATTTATGCAACTTCATTTTGCAATCAATGATGCATGTATATCCAATCACATTTTTAGTTGCCTTGCTGCTTTGTGTCTTTTGATAAATAAAATGTGAGATGCTTTGAAAATTTGAATGATACTTGAATGCTTTGTTCATTCTGTTGGATACTTTGAAAGTTTGAATGATAGTTATAACTTTGTATACTAGT
The DNA here is from genome assembly GCA_039513925.1 of Platanthera zijinensis. Lineage (NCBI taxonomy): Eukaryota > Viridiplantae > Streptophyta > Magnoliopsida > Asparagales > Orchidaceae > Platanthera > Platanthera zijinensis. Next base: position 29,507,274 of record CM077087.1, on the reverse strand, counting down.
ATACTACTGAGAATGCAAAATGTTGTCGGATAAATAAAATATTGCGTAGATAATATAAAAGATATCTGAACATCTAACGATCTAATGAAGTTATGGGGCTTTTCTGATGTTGATTTTTTTCAACTAGTAATTTTTTCTCGTGATGTAGTCATGTAAAATATTAACTAATATTAATTTCATTTCTTGCCCTATTAGAATGGCTTCTTCTGTTGGTTCAAGGGAGGTTCCCGTATCACTGGTACCAACCGGTAGAGATCCGTTCTGGGCATTTGGTGAGAAGTTGGTTGCAAACGACACCAACCGAATCAAATGCAACTACTGCAAGCAGACGGTGAATGGCGGAATTACACGTTTCAAGCATCACTTGGCTGGGTGAAAGGGAAATGTTAAGTCATGCCCTCAGGTTCCGGCCGACATTAAGGCTAAAGCGGATTCGGCCCTAAACTCAAATTTAGAGAGTAAGATAGCTAAAAGTGCTAAGTTTCAAGCAATCTTGAATGAGATGGTTGTTGGAGGAGTCCATGATGATCACGAAGAGGACACTAGCATACGTAGGAGCACAGGTTCAAAGGGTCCAATGGACCAATTTGTTCATTCAGCTGTCGAGTCTACCAAGGGAAAAGATTCCCAACAGAGCACGATAGAGAGTAAGTACAAAAAGAAAGTCAGAGATGATGATGTCGTGTAAATAGGTAGATGGGCATATGAAAACGGGATCTCGTTTAACGTCATATATAATTCATCCTTTCAGCAGATGGCTCACGCCATTGGGTTATGCGGACCTGGGATGAAGATCCCAACATTTTATGAGTTGAGAGACAAAATTTTGCGAGGGGAGGTGGAGAGGACGAAGGAGATGTTGGGCATATTCACGCAGACCTGCAAATTGAATGGTTGCACTATCATGACCGATGCGTGGACAGATCGGAAGGGTAGGAGCGTGATGAATATCATGATACATTGTAGTTCCGGAGTGGCATTCTGGCTTTCGAAGAATGTCTCCTCCACACACGATGGAAAGTTCATCTTTGACTTCTTGGATGAGGCGATTGATATCCCTGAGAGCCCAGGAGAGCACAGTATCTTGCAGATTGTAACGGATAGCACGTCCAATAATATGGTTGCTGCAAAGCTTATGGCTTTGGAAAGACCTACGATTTTTTGGACTTGTTGTGCGGCTCACACTATTAATCTACTGTTACAAGATATAGGAAAATTGAAGCCAATAAAAAGTGTTATCTCCTTGGGCCGTCAACTCTCTATATTCATCTATGGTCACACCATCTCGCTCGACATGTTTAGAGAGTCAACAAAGGACTTGGACTCTCATGAGCTTATTCGACCAGGTGTGACTAGATTCGCCACAGCACTTCTATCTTTAGAGAGCATCTTAAAGAAGAAGAATCAATTGAGGGGTTTATTCACATCTGTAAAGTGGGCTGCAACAAAGTTGACCAGTAATTCCGGGGGAAAGCAGGTAAAACTATTGCCTCTTTATTCATTTCATTTAAAATATATGTTTTGAAAGTTGCCCTTTATAGTATTTTCTTAATATTTTATTTTGCATATGGTAGACTGCAATGATAGTGATGAGCGCTAGATTTTAGGCGAATGTCGAGCTGGTTGTTGATATATTCACACCATTTGTGAAAGTTTTGAGAAGAATCGACGGGGATACACCATCCATGGGGTGGTTATATGGGGATATCAAAAAAGTTAGGGAAGAGGTTGTTGTTGTTCTCGATTACCAAGAGAACAAATATCTTCTTATATGGAAGTTGATTGATAGCAGATGGGAGAAGAAGATGAGCAGCCCTCTACACCTTGCAGGCTATTACTTAAACTCAAAATTTTATTATTTTTGTCGAGTGGAGATTAAACAGTCCTCTGCACTTTGCAGGTTATTACTTAAACCCATATTTTTATTATTCTCATCGAGTGGAGATTGAGGCTGACAAAAGGTTTATGAGTGGTTTTGTTGAGTGACTCTCAAAGATATATAGGAAAGATCCTTCTACACAGGATCACATCAGTGCTGAGTTTGATGTTTACCAATACCAACAAGGGTTATTTGGTAAAGATATAGCAAAGAGACAGCTACAAAATCCCAACTTAAATTCAGGTACATTTTAATATATATATTTATTAATAATAATGATGTATTTATGTATAATAAATGAATAATTAATACATTGTGTTGTCATTTTAATTTTCACAGTACATTGGTGGCGGCTTAACGGTGCTGATACGCCGTACCTTATAACTATGGTCATGAAAACTTTAAGTCCGACTACTTCATCCTCTGATTGTGAGAGGAACTAGAGCACCATCAAGATGGTATACACTAATTTAATTATGTAGTTAAACATTAATATCTTATTATATGATTGTATGCATTATTTAACATTTTTAAAAAAAATTGCAGATACATTCTAAAAAGAGAAATAAACTTGATAGCAAGAGATTGAACGATTTAGTATTTGTAAAGTTCAATATTTTGCTGAAGTCAAAATATTCAGAGACATCTTGGGATCCATTGGCAGCTAAGAATGTTGATTCCGGAATGGTACAAGAGTGGATGATGAATGTTGATCCTGAGGAGGATGAAGATGAAGATGGCGATGATGAAGTCTTTCCTGTAGAGGAGCTGACATGGGCGCAAATTGGCAATATAGTCGACGCTGATCATGATGAAAGGAAACCTCAAAGATTAGCTACAAGCAAAGAAGTGGCAATTAGTTATCAAAGAAGGGGAAAGAGAAAAATATCTGAAGTGGACGACGGAGATCTAGAGAGTTCAACGGATGAAGATCATATTCTATATACTCTGCCGACTATAGATGAGTTTTGAAGTGATGAAGAGTGAAGTATGTTTGAAATTTGATTTTTGAAATTTTGATCTTAAAATCACTAGTTTTACAAATTTTCATCTTTAAAGTGTTGTATGTTAAATGTTACATATAGCTTTTAATATTTAAAAATTCAATAGATTGTAGAATAGGTAGTGCTGTGACATGTATAAAAATTAAAAAATATCATTTAATTACATATATAATTAATTAAATATTAAAATCCGATATATGAAATATCCCAGATATATCCCCCGATATATAAAAAACTGACATGAAAACTCAAACCGACGTGTCTCCGACATCCGACATCTGCAACATTGATAAGATCAATGGCAGTGCGTTAGTGACAATCTTCACTTGATGCCCTCGTCATAAAAGTCCGCGTACAAATAAAAAACCTCTTTTGCAACGGTTTCTGCAAGTATATTGTTCATCGGAGTTATAAGATAACCCTTGTACGCACTAGTCAGACATTTCGACCGGCCTATGGGATTTGGTTCCCTCGTCACGTCTCTCCTGAGTTCATGTTTTTGTGGTGAACTAGGCCTCGTGAGAAAGTTGAAGTTGACGAGCGCACAATCTGGCTAAACTCATAACAATCACCAGGTCCATGTGAGCCTCGAATTCGACCTCCAAGCCCTGTCGATCGTAAAGGTCGACTGTGAAAATGGCGACATGCATCTCAGGGGTATCGTGACGAGAGCCAAAAGAATCTAAAATTGTTCCAGATATCCATCAATCGACCCTATCTAACATAATGTCGTAAGGGCCCAAAGGGGGTTGTTGTGAATCGATGGGCCAAAGCGAAGATTGCAGGCCCGTTTGAAGCTGTGTGAGATCATTTCATGGTTGTCGCTTGTCGGCTTGCAAATGAGTGAACCATAACTGAGCAACATCAAGCATGTGGAAGGAGGCCAAACTTATCCATTTTGTCATCGATGACTGCTGACGGCTGAAAAAATATTCGCATCTGGTGAACCAACCTAAGGGATCGTTCTTTCCATCATAAGTCGGGAATACCAACTTGGTGGTACCACAATCGAAAGATCATGCCGAAGTAGCTGCAATGGAGGTGCCTGATTACTGCAAGCTTGATCTGGTGCGGGAGTATTGGAAACTTGTAGAGCGGAAGCTAGATCACAGAGGCGCATGGAGAGGGCAGCAATAGCCTCCTGATGACGCTCCTCGACGGCAATTTTATGGGACGGAGGGCTTGCATCATGGTCAAAAATTGGCTCCAACGAGTCACCCATGTTGTGCGAGTAACAAGAATGGAGAGAGTTATGGTATGCTTGTTTCTAGTGGGGCGAGCAGAACTGACATGCTCAAATTTGGTGTGACACATGAACCGCGACGCTTCCCTATGTTGACACGAATTAAACTCACTATGATTGGCCCGCGAGGTAAGCAATCGGAATAGGGCACGGGTACATGAGTCCAAAACTTAAGTTACGGGCTTGATCGTGGCTTTGGGAGTGAGAAGCTCATGGTTTTTTCTACAGATGAGGCGGCTTTGGTGGTGTCGAGTGCACACTACTGACGGTTTTGGGAGATCGACGCGTCAAGCCCACACAACTGCGGTTACGGAAGATCGACGCTGACGGTTTCTCACGCATGCGCCAAGCGCACGTTGTTGCAGTTACGGGAGATCGCTGTTGAAGACAACGGTAGTTAACAGAGCATGCGAGCGGAAGTAGATGACGGGTTTTAATGGTTGTCGTGCATGTGGAATTGTGCCATTGCGATTCCAGGGGTAGAATGATCATTAAATCTTGTCGGTTGTTGCGACTGGAGCAAGGGAAGAAGAAGAAGACAGGGCGGTCACAAACGGATTGCAGAGGTGTCGATTGGGAGCGTCGAAGTGGTCGGTGGAAGGTGAGAAGAACAGTGGGAAGAAGCACAGTGGCTCAAATTGCATGCAGCGTCTGTTATCACAGAACGCCTGGACGATCAAGAGAGACGAGCGCCCATTTCGAAATCGACAGAGGACGCAAGATGTGTGGGGAGGAACTTGGCTCTGATACCAAAGTTGTTACAAGCTTCCCTCGTAACTTCAGTAGCCTCATCAGAGGAGTGGTCGGAGGCAAGATGACAGTGGCGAAGGATACAAAGGAGCCGAAGCTATGGCTGCCTAGGCGCGTTGTGCTCAAAGAGAGTGAAAGGGCTACCACAATCTCATTAAGGGTGCAAGGAAACAGAACTAACTCTTGGCATATCATTCCACCAGCCCGAGGGGCCTTAATATAAGAGATACAAGGGACATAGATGTAATTACGTCCCCCAACCTTGGACTCGACAAAAAATATAAATACAATGACACGACATAAATATAACGACAAAACATAACAACTAGACATGAAGCCCATAAGAGGCTCTTAGAGGGGCCCTGTCTTGGTATCGAGCATGTCTCGATAAGTGTATCTAATATTTTACATTAGTTATTTTGTTGACAATAACGTGAATCTATCATAGTCTCTAAACAAAATCACTCCTCTCCTAAATACACTCTTTTGGGGAATATGAGGTCTTGCTCAAGAACCTGACTCTTAATGTAGAGTCATGCTAAAGCTTATGTCACAGACATACATTGGGATCAAGCATGCAAAAGAAATACGTGTGAGGCTCACACGAAGGAGAAATAAATGAAAAAGACCATCTGAGTCCAAGATCCTCTAAAAATTCAGTATCTTTTATTATGCTCTTTTAATATTTTAAGAAAAATTGGTTATTTTTTATTTTGCAAAGGGTAATTTGCAATGCACCTTACATACTTCTTATGTTGTAAAATGGAAATGAGAACACAAGCAGAAATTATTATTTTCTATTTCCCATTTTTATCTACTCTAGTCAAACCGTGCACGGGAAGTCGAAACCCCTTCAATTGATGGCAAGAGATCCTTGTACATAGATTGATCATTTTCTGCAACCAATGAAAATCCCTGAGGATCTCATGAGAAGAAGAAAAAACTCTCTTCTTCAATCTTTGATCCCTTACTCACTCGGTTGATGACTAGTTCCTACACTAGGGTGCACAACAACTTATCCCTTGAGACCACTAACCTTTTATCAATAGAAATATGGTGTAACAACACAACCCACAATTTTAGAGATATTGTCTGACCTAATTCATATCTCCTCGTACTAAGTTGAACCACACGGTTTCCCTTTTCACATATGGGTTTCGAGTACTTTCCAGGAAGTCACTCACCTCAAAATTACTCTCACCAGAGCATGCATAATTCTAGAGTTCCAAACAAAACTCCATCACTTACTTTGAAAAGGCACTTTTGAACTTCAAGGGTTCAAATTATTATTTAATCTCGATAATTTTCCTTTTATTCTGATGCATAATTCGGTTCACTCATGCGCCTCCTTTCACCTACAAGTCTATCATGAATTGCCTTTCTCTGAACTTCTCCGAGACACTCATCACCTTCATTAAAACGCACTTATCAAGTCAAAATAGTACACATGGAAAGGTCCACAACTTCTCCATCAGACCCTACATTAAGGTGAGGATCCGAGTCCAAGCCTCGGTCTACCAAATGCATCCAAGTCCTATGAGAGCAAGATCTTTCTTAAAATAAACTGAGTTGTACATTGAAAATGGAATTCGGTAATTTCACAATAGTCCACTGGCACATCTTCAAGTCAGCACCATTGGTTCATGGTAAGTCATTTAATAGTCAAGATACAATAAGGTTGAGTTTGTTTACGTTGTTTTGAAGCGTTGTTTTCGTTTAGGGGTTTTGAAAACTCAATTTTCGTATTTGTTAAGCCATATTTTAGGCCATTTTGGTTTTGGGCTTAAAATGAAAAGTTTTCAATTCCTTCTAAAAGCAACCTGCCCCAAAACAGACCTAGCAAGACCTGTTTTCGTAGTTTTGAGAATAGACGCCCTTCCCACTTTTCTGTGATTTCGCCACGGTGAGCGATGTTTCCTCTGGAGCTATCCCTGGCGAAGAAGACACAGAGCAAACAGGTGCGAGAGAGCAAGAAAGACAGAGAAAGAGAGGGGGAAGGAGAGAGAGAGAGCAAATCGATTTGAGGACCTGGGGAGAAAGAAGAGAACTGTCGAGTCGAGATACTGGATGGAATGACAACAAGGTTAAGCGCGTCAAACGATAAAAAATACCTGGTAGGCTTCTGAGATCTGCTAGAACTTGGCTTCGGCATCCTTGTTGTTAGGATTCTTGTTTGGGTGCCAATTCATAGCGAGTATCTTGTAAGCCTTCTTGAGATCATCATCGCCGACGTTTCTGTCATCTGCGGGCTTGAGATCTGCTTCTGAGATCTGCTTGAACTTGGTTTCGGCCATCAAAAACAACCACCAAGGGATAGAAAAATAAACAGTTACAGGATTTCTGTCTCTGTTGTGATGCGCAAACGAACATAAGTTTTTATTTTGGCCTAAAACAGACCTGAAAATTGTGTTGCAAACGAAAATAAGTTATTGTTTTGCCGCAAAATGAAAACGTGTGATTTTTTTCGTTTTGAACAAAAACATAAACCTTTCAATGAAAACTATCCAAACAAACACAACCTAAGTCAATGCCAACAACCATAAAAGATCCCAATTTATGGTAAGTAATCAGGGCCAAGGCTCCCTAACTCTTTGAAATAGGTCCACCCTATCTTTCTAGACGACAAAACCATTGGGCTATAAAAAAATTTACCATCATCTTGCATCCAATTTTACATGCATGAAGCAAAACATAATAACACTTATGAATGTCATACTACGATGAGTATCATATCACCGTAGAGTGAAAACTTGAGGAAACAGATTTTCAATCTGCCTCCTAGATTTTCAAGTTCCCAACCCATAGAAGCTCGTAAAGCCCAAAACCTGTTGACAAGTGTTGTGGATATCATCTGACATCATCGATATGTCGGCCGACATAAAAGTTTCATGAGCAAAACGACAAAATATCCTTTTGAAATATATCCGCCGATATATTAGCTATCGGCTGATATATCTCAACAATATATCGGTTGAATATTTTAATTTTATTTTATTTAGCATCTATGATTTAATAGACAACAAAACGAAAATCATTTCATTGTTTGGATTGTTCTATGCTCTAGCTCTCAACTATCTTTCTGCTTCTTCTGGCTTTCTTCCCTATGCACATCCGTCATTGACTTTGATTCTGCTTGATCTTTGAATTTTGCACTAAAGGTTCTTTCTTTTCCATCATTGTCAACGATTTCTTAACTTCCTGCTTCCGCTGACTTTCTTCACAGAGTTATATTATTATTAACCGCATAACCTAAAATGCTTATGCTAGTTTAGTAGATTTCAAAGTTTAATAAATGTTAAATTGTTAATATATTAATATATAAAAACTAAAAAAAAATTATTTAAATATAATTATGTATATAAATAATTAAATATTAAAACCCGATATAAGAAATATCCTCAATATATCTCCTAACATATTAAAACCGACATGTAAAACCTAAACCGTCGTATCCCCGACATCCGACATCTGCAACTTTGCTATTGACCAACATCAAACATATATTCCAATAATGTTAGGTCAAGGGTAATTTCTAGAGAAAAGGACTTTAGAATAATCCCACAACTTGGAAATTAGAAGTGCTTTCTTTGAAACAAAGGGATGCCACTCATGGTTAACGGCTAGAATTCCAGCAATCAAAGAAAAAAATTCAATATCTATTACTAGAATCAATGAGCTCAGCAGGAAGTTCTACTCACCTTCTCCATCGAAATCGTTTTATCTTCCCCAACCAAATGATAGAGAAGCACTCCTGCTGCCACACTCACATTCAAGCTCTCCACAGCAAAAAAGGAATTTAACTCTTGGCCAAAACAATTATGACCCTTCTCTTCAACTTCGGATTCAGTGTCTCCAATGGTAACACTTCCAGGAATTCTTATCAATTGAGTACATGAAATCTCCACCAAAGGTCTCAATCCAGTTCCTTCACTGCCCAGCACAAGTATCGTCGGCAAGCCAGCTTCGACCTCGTGCAGAGGAAGAGCACTAGAAGACACCGACCCACCAAGAACTCGCCAGCCATTGTTCATGGAGGAGGTCAAGAACTTCATCATATTCCTACATGATCTCAATTCGATCAGCTCGAGGGATCCAGCGCTTGCTTTGCTAACCACACCACTCAAAGGAGCTGAATTTTTAGCACAGAGAACAATGCCTTGTGCCCCAAAGAAATAAGCTGATCTAGTGATTGCACCCAGATTTTGAGGGTCGGTAACCTCATCCAGAGCAATCCAGATAGGCGATCTGAGATCGCTCTTTGCAGGAGGATCAAGCTCCTTTATGGGAACCATCTCCAGTGAAGAAGCATCAAGAACCAGGCCTTGATGCGGCCGACTTTCCACCGCCATGTTCAAATCGTGTTTTGAAGCTTCGATGATCTTCAGGCCGATGGCATTCGCTATGTTCAGAATCTTCTCCACCCCCTTCTTGTCCTTCCTCTTCTTCCTATTTCCTCCACTCAAGTCCAATCCTTGTTGAACATAGAGCGCATAGAATTCTCTTCTTGCCACTGTCAACGCCGCCAGAACAGGGCCAACCCCGTAAACACCTTCACCAACCATTTTAGGCACAGAGGACTCCTCAGCCTGTTGCCATGTTCTTTTGCCCCAGCTTTCCTGCTTGTTCCAGCGCAATATCTCTGGATTCTCAAACCGAGGCTTTGTATCAGTAAATTCCTTGTAATTGCTCTTGATTCTGTACCATTTTGGCTCATCAATAGGCCGTGCAGTTCCCAAATTTGTTCTTTCATTACCACCCCCTTTCTCATCTCTCAACTTCCCTCTGCCATTTGTCAAAGAATAGTTATCAGCAGACTCCTCCCATGAAGATGAATTGGACCTAACACCGCTCTTCTCTCTGAACTGTGATGGGATCATTGGCGACATTTCTCTATCGGGCTCTCCAATTCCCAAATTTGTTCTTTCATTACCGCCACCATTTCTCAAAGAATAGCTATCGGCAGATTCCTCCCAAGAAGATGAATTGGACCTAACACCGCTCTTCTTCCCGAACTGCCGATTTTCTCCTCTACCGCTGTAGGCAGCTATCCATGGAAGTGCTTTGCCGTCTCTTGATCTTCCAGCGCCATCACTGTGCTCAGGTGACAATAGGTTTGGAGAATTTGAAAATTTTCTAGGTCTGAGAAGAAAAACGAAAGAATAGCTACTGACAGATTTGGAGCAAAAACCATGACAAAAGCTCAAGGGTTCTCTCGAAATTGTAGAAATCAGAGTAGTCGGGCTTCTAGCTAGATTGCAACAGTGGTGGGAGTACATGGCGACGCAGATCGACAGATACACATGGAACGAAGGCGGAGAAGAAGAAGAATATTCGAGAAACCCTAGTGTAGTTAAAGATAACGCTGCCGGAGGGAAGCGAAACGATGAGAAATAAGCTGGGGCTACCCTCTTGAGCAGGTAGCTAAGTAGGGTTTTACGGTGATGAACTCGGCGAATAAAAAATTTGGGATAATTTGAAATAAATCTTCACAGATTTATTTGTTCGGAATTGGTCCAAAATTTCAAAACATTTTAAAATCAAGTCTCATTTAACATTTGGATGACAAGAGGCTGATGTGAATATTAAGTATTAACTATATTTAGTTATTTACGATTAAAAAAATTATTTTTTTTCTGTAAAATAAAAATGATGACTTATATAGTTATATCACTATAATTTAATTTTGGATGCTCTTATTAGCAAATTCACTTTGATTACTAGCAAATCAGAAAAAAAACAGATTCGATCATTTTTTGTATTTTTATTTTCTCCCCAAAAATACTACTAGCAAATCAATCTTATTTTTTTTGTATTTTTTACATTTTTAAATTTTGAGTCTCAAACGTTTCTCATTTGAAAAAGTGATCAACATGAAAGTTGTAGATCACATCAAGATCTACAACTTTCATGTTGATCATTTTTTGATTTCAAGTCGTTTAGGTCTCCATGGGCCCGAAATAAGACACGCATGGAACGAGTCGTCCATACAGATTTTCGGCGTAGCTTTTTTCGGGGCCCAACTCGGAAATCTAAACTGCTTCAAATCAAAAGGTGTTCAACATGAAATTTGTAGATCTCGTCGAGATCTACAACTTTCATGTTGAACACTTTTTTATTTGAAGCCGTTTAAGCCCTCTATTTGTCCTTCGAAAAAAGTCATGCGTCCGTACATATGTTCGACATGACTTTTTTCAGTGACCAAATCGGAGGTCCAAATTGCTTCAAATAAAAAGGTGTTCAACATGAAAGTTGTAGATCTCGACGAGATATACAACTTTCATGTTGAACACTTCTCATGAAAATGTATGTATAAGATGCAGTTCAAGAACACATGTATATTCTTATATGCACTTAACTCGTATATACAGCACAGCCCTTCCTTATAGGAATTAGAAATCAAATATATTTCTAAATCGGACAATATTTTGTTTAATGATTTTGATGCAGAAAAATAAGTTTTGGACATACTAAATAAAATTTTGCGGCATTTTGATTCATTTCTAATACTAACATAAGTGATTGAATGAATACTTTTGAAATCATTTATAATGTCATTATATGTAATGAATTATTTTGAAAGAATGAATGTTTTAAACAAAATTTAATTTTTTAAAAAAAATTTTATGTTGATTTGCTAGTGACAAAATGATTTTCAAATAGCCATTTTGAAAAATGAGGATTTGTTAATAGTAATGATTTGCTAAAAATCAAATTGAATTTGCTAGTAACAGCACCCTTAATTTTGGACAAAAATCATACAGGTCACTCTCCTTTGATAGCTAGGTCAATTTAGTCTTTGAAAAAAAATTTATGTCAATTTAGGCTTCGTTTGGGAGGACTTATTTTCACCGGTCAAGCGGTTACAACCGCATGAATCGGGCCTTAATTGAGATCCGGTTCATGCGGTCGTAACCGCTTGACCGGTGAAAATAAGTCCCCCCAAACGGAGACTTAGTCTCTAAAAATAAAATTTAAGGTCATTTAGACTTATTATTCATTTAAGCATGATATCGTCAAGGTTGCACGCTGTTTAGCCGAATGAATTTGCTCATGCGGAATTGAAATGATACGACGATGCATCACACTGTACATTCATATTGCATCGGACAAGCCATGACCAAATAACACATTAGCCTTGCCCTTCGACCACCCAACATTGGGAAAATATATTTCATGAGAGGTCGCCGGAAATGTCACCGCCAAAAATACTTTTTTGGCTAGTGGTACTGTAAAGACCGTTCCCACTGGCAGAGGTATAGTCGCAATCCCCCGTACACGGGGAGGGGGTGTGCCTCGCACGACAGTACTCATGTCGCTCTCCTTCTCCAATCTACAACATGCAGTAATGATCGGATCCAGCATCGCTCAGCGCAGCCTCACTCAAAAAATGCATTAAAGGAATCAAACGATGCTTGGTTCCAATCGTTACCATACATTGCAGAAGGGAGAAGGAGAACGGCAGGCATACTGTCACGCGTGGCAAGAGGGCCGCATCAGATTCACCACTAAGGAATCGAGTAATTTTTACTACTTTGATCGACTTCTAATTTGCTTATGAGGACAATTTGGTTAGCCTTGCATAGGAAGAGTAAAGTTGGATGAAATACTTCAATTTGTTTGCTCTCACTGCCCTTAAATTTGTCACAATAAGTGTTTAAAATACATTGTTTTTGTACATCTTGCACAAACAAATTTCATTTTCTTGACTTTTTTACTTTGATACACTAACAAACATTCAGCTAAGCCTGAATTGTGTTCCACTAAAGCCCAGATACACCCTCTGAGCCAAAAAGGGCAGCCCCCAAGCATAGATGAGAGCACATGCAAGAGGGAAAATTTTTAGGTCAGGCAAACGGATCATGCCACAATCAGGACATAAATACCCTTTTCATTGGCGGGGTCCACCTCCATTTGGAAAATTTTCCCCTTTCCCTTTCCCAATCTCCTCCTTCCGCAGCTCTCCCCCTTCTGAAAAATTTTCTCCGCCTGCCGCTCCCTCCTCTTGTCGGTAACCTAGGCCCTTCCCCTTTCCCGAGCTCCTCCTTCCACTGCTCTCACTCGTACGTCTTCTTCCTCAGCATAGGCAGAAGAAGTGGCGAAAACCCAACTCTTGAATGCTTAAGTCTGAGATTTTTTTCTCCGAAGGTTAGTATCTATCAGTTAATCCCACTCTTTAATTTTAGATCTAATTTCAAGGTTATTTTCATGGCCATTTTTCTGATAGGTGCAAGAAAATGGCGGCTCACGGGGGAACAAGTGCCCAGGCTTCTTCCAAAAATATTGGTGATGAAACGGTCAATGTAAGCTTGGTTTTCTTGTGTCGATGCATTCTATTTTGAAATGATGTGTGTGTCTTATGCTGGACATTAGCTAGTGTTTTTATATTTTACTCTTCAACTGCATTTTTTATCTGAAATTCAACTGTTTTGTTTTTTTTTGCAGTGGTGCATTAAAATCTGTCACCGTTTTCTGATTTACAACTGTATTTTTTATGTGAAATTCAACTGTTTTGAAAATTAATTGTTGCATTATCATTATTTGTATTTTCTGATGGTTTGTTTAGGACTGAACTAAACCTTTATACTCTTTCAGGTCAACAAACAGCAGGTTGTTTTTCCAATTGTGCACTCAGAAGATGAGGCGTATGCTATGTACCGTGAGTATGCTCATAGCATGGGTTTAAAAACATAGTATTGAGTACATTGACATGTACAGATTATTGATGAATAAGGCAAATACCAACAAGCATATCAATAAGGCCCGATGAAGGCTCTATTAAATATTTAGTGTCTGCATCAATTGTTCAAAATAAAACATTATCTTATAAAACACACTATAAAGCACAATTCCAAAATTAGTGTTTGCATCAATTCTAAACTATCTATAATAAAATATTGCCTTATAAATTTAAGTTAATCATGCATCTGAAGGATCTAGTCTAGCAATGCTCTCTGAAATACTGCTTGAAAAAGTTTTAATAATTTCTACCACAATTTCGGCGCGAAACCGCGGCATGTCGTCTTGCCAGTTCTTGTGATCTGCTCATAATACGGTTGTCGTGGATGAAATGACTTCCATGAACTTTAGAACAAATAATCCGCAGTCCCAATTATTGTCTTGTTTAGGCAAGCCGACCGCATCCACTACCGGCCAATTAACAAAGCCTTCTGGAAATGTCGCTAGAACATCATCTTGAAGCGCCTTCAGCTGTAGTACATGCGACAAGTAAATGCAATTGAATTTAATGAGTAACATTAAGCAACAATATAATATTGAGTGGTGTTCTTTATACATACGTTAGCACGTATGCCGACCCGATGAAGGCTGCTTGGGAGCGAATCAAAATATTCTCAACGCTGCTCTTTTATCCAGCAAACCAATAAGGCCCAATGACTAGTGAGGTGGCAAGGCATGATAATTAATTCTGAGGAATTAACAGACTTTTCCGTAATATGACTGATAAGAGTGGTGTAATTCCTAGTGTTACTTTTTTTATAGTATTGCACATTAGACATTGTATATTAGACAATACTATTACAATTTAACTGATAGAACATGGTGCAATTACTTCACTTATTTTGATGAAAAAAGTATCATACCTCGTGATTTGGGGACACGTATATAAAACTTCTAATTTTTTTGGAGTCCTTTTCCTTTTCGCACCAATTACCACAAAATAGGCATTTAAATGATTGTCCATGACCCAACCTTGGCCAAGGAGATCATCTACATCACCTCTTGACATGGATATGTTCCCACTTTCAAAAATTAACATACTCCTGGAAAAGGAAAAAAATTGGAAGTTAATAGCTTTCATTACAACCAAAATGCTTAAAAGGACAAACAAATCAACCTGCCAACAAATTTACACAGGATAAAATCAACACTTTCCCTGGCTCTTTCTGTTAGAAGCAATCTCCCGGGATACCTTACATCTGTCTCATGAATGGTAGGTGCCCGTTTACATATGGCCTTCTTCACCTTTCTTGGGCTAACTGTAATTACCTCTGTTTTAGGAGAATTGATATTCTCAAGTGTGGAAGTGGGCTGTGACAGCTGTGTGGTCGGAACCGATGAAGAACTTGGTTTACATTCACTTTGTAAGGTCTTAAATCATGACTCACAAAAATTCTTCAGTCCTGCAACCTCTTCTTTGATGTATGCCTTGAGTCGGTCTTCTAGACCTCTCCAACCCTCGTCAGTTTGAACATGGTCAACTTTTTCTTCACTCCTCGCTCTCTTCATCTCCGACCTAGTCATCATCGTCAAAAATTTCTCTTTACTTCTCATACTCCTCTTCTCATCTAACTTATTTTCATAACCTAATTTCTCGCCAACAAAATCTATGGTCGCAAACTTTACCCTTTTTTCTTTTTCTTTCCTCGATGGCCGTGTTTCAAAATCTGACTCATCATCTTCCTCACCTAGTAGGACCTTCTCCTCATCAAGCACATTCCTAAACTCCCTAATGACCTACAAATAACAGAAAAATGCAATGATGATGATAAGTAGAAGATTATTTGAAAAATAAGTTTATGTTTATTATGACGTACATAATGCTTGATGAACAAGTTCTCCTGTACTTTCATGCTAAACTTGGCACTGTACTTAAGGGTGGGAGACCAGCGACAAACTCTAGGGCGTGCTAGGTCGACCAACGGAGGTTGGAGCTTGCTGTGTTCGTACATCCACACATTCAAATATTAAAAATTAGAGCAAAAAAATAAACATGATACAAAAAAACATTGCTAGCTAGGAAGACCAACACATACCAGTAATACGGTAGCGCATCCCTCCAAGGAACCAATGTTGCTACCAACATTTCGAACAACACTTACACGACTTAAATGATCGAACTGTAAATGAAGAAACTCATGGATGGCAAGAGGCCAGTTATATTTCAGGAACTCGGAGAGACATGTGATCTTGATAATACAGGAAGGAACCTTCAAACTTTTCAACGGAAAGAAGAACATAGCTAATAAATAATTAACCAACATACTTAATCTTATACCCTCATCATGATGAGACCCCTCCTCATCAGCAGCTCTATGAATCTCTTCAGTTAAATTCTTGTGGGTCTTGTCCAGAACGGGTAATCTTGAAAACTTAAAGTGAAGACCCGCATTTGGGAGATCCAATATAAGAGCCACTTCATTGACAGTCATTTTGACAAGATATTTCACAAGCTGGAAGGCTTGTTGGTCCTTATTGTATAACCTCAACAAAACATACAACATTGGTATGTTTTGTGGAATAGTTGGCATTCGGAAGAGAGGAAGGAGACGGGCATCCCTAAGGGCTTCTATAGATTCTTCCGACAATCTATTTAAAAGGGGTGTGACATTGGCCGTGAAGGTATTTGGCGCGCATCTGCAACTTAGGTATTTGCTCCCGGGCATGCTGGAACTACAAAATCAGAAGGCTCACTAAATATAACTACAACTAAGAATTCAAAGTTCAACTGCAAAGCATTGAACGGAGATACAACTGCAACTACGGGTAAAAAAAGCGACTGCAAAGCATTGAACGGAAATACAACTGCAACTACGGGTAAAAAAAGCGGCTGCAAAGCATTGAACGGAAATACAACTGCAACTACGGGTTAAAAAAGCGACTGCAAATCATTGAATGGAAATACAACTGCAACTACGAGTTAAAAAAGCGACTGCAAAGCATTGAACGGAAATACAACTGCAACTACAGGCTAAAAAAATGAGTGCAAACAAACATCAAAATCGAACATTTGAACGAAAATACAACTACAACTACACATCACATTGCTCCCGGGCATGCTGAAACTGAAAACAGAGAAAGAAAAACAACTGCAACCACAACTCCACAATGCGGCTGCAAAAATTCAGAGTAAGCGGAGGAAATAATACCTTCTCAGAGAATGGGGAGAAGATCCAAGTCCTTCAACAATGGAGGCGCCTGCTGGAAAATTTGAAGGCACCCAAAACTTTTTCAGCGGGCGCCTCCATCGTTTCTTCTCCGTTGAAGGACTTAGATCTCCCCATTCCGATCCTTCCTCCGACGAAATCTCGTCATTTCCTGCTATGGAATCATCTCAGTTGGTGCCTTCAAATTTTCCAGCATCCCCGTAAAATATAAAAACATCGCTGGAGAAGATCTAAACCTTTATATTTCCTCCGCTTAGTTGGTGCCTTCAAATTTTCCAGCGGGCGCCTCCATTGTTGAAGGACTTAGATCTTCTCCCCATTCTCTGAGAAGGTATTATTTCCTCCGCTTACTCTGAATTTTTGCAGCCGCATTGTGGAGTTGTGGTTGCAGCTGTTTTTCTTTTTCTGTTTTCAGTTCCAGCATCCCCGGGAGCAATGTGATGTGTAGTTGTAGTTGTATTTTCGTTCAAATGTTCTGTTTTGATGTTTGTTTGCACTCATTTTTTTAACCTGTAGTTGTAGTTGTATTTCCGTTCAATGTTTCGCAGTCCTTTTTTTAGCCTGTAGTTGCAGTTGTATTTCCGTTCAATGTTTTGCAGTCGCTTCTTTAACCCGTAGTTGCAGTTGTATTTCCATTCAATGCTTTGCAGTCGTTTTTTTAACCCGTAGTTGCAGTTGTATTTCCGTTCAATGCTTTGCAGTCGCTTTTTTTACCCGTAGTTGCAGTTGTATTTCCATTCAATGCTTTGCAGTCGCATTTTTAACCCACAGTTGCAGTTGTATTTCTGTTCAATGCTTTGCAGTTGAACTTTGAATTCTTAGTTGTAGTTGTATTTAGTGAGCCTTCTGATTTTGTAGTTCCAGCATGCCCGGGAGCAAATACCTAAGTTGCAGATGCGCGCCAAATACCTTCACGGCCAATGTCACATCACTTTTAAATAGATTGTCGGAAGAATCTATAGAAGCCCTTAGGGATGCCCGTCTCCTTCCTCTCTTCCGAATGCCAACTATTCCACAAAACATATCAATGTTGTATGTTTTGTTGAGGTTATACAATAAGGACAAACAAGCCTTCCAGCTTGGGAAATATCTTGTCAAAATGACTGTCAATCAAGTGGCTCTTATATTGGGTCTCCCAAATGCGGGTCTTCACTTTAAGTTTTCAAGATTACCCGTTCTAGACAAGACCCACAAGAATTTAACTGAAGAGATTCATAGTGCTGTTGATGAGGAGGGGTCTCATCATGATGAGGGTATAAGATTAACTATGTTGGTTAATTATTTATTAGCTATGTTCTTCTTTCCGTTGAAGAGTTTGAAGGTTCTTTCCTGTATTACCAAGATCACATGTCTCCCCGAGTTCCTGAAATATAACTGGCCTCTTGCCATCCATGAGTTTCTTCATCTACAGTTCGATCATTTAAGTCGTGTAAGTGTTGTTCGAAATGTTGGTAGCAACATTGGTTCCTTGGAGGGATGTGCTACCGTATTACTGATATGTGTTGGTCTTCCTAGCTAGCAATATTTTTTTGTATCATGTTTATTCTTTTTGCTCTAATTTTTAATATTTGAATGTGTGGATGTACGAACACAGCAAGCTCCAACCTCCGTTGGTCGACCTAGCACGCCCTAGAGTTTGTCGTTGGTCTCCCACTCTTAAGTACAGTGCCAAGTTTTGCATGAAAGTACAGGAGAACTTGTTCATCAAGCATTATGTACGCCATAATAAACATAAACTTATTTTTCAAATAATCTTCTACTTATCATCATCATTGTATTTTTCTGTTATTTGTAGGTCATTAGGGAGTTTAGGAATGTGCTTGATGAGGAGAAGGTCCTACTGGGTGAGGAAGATGACGAGTCAGATTTTGAAACACGGCCACCGAGGAAAGAAAAAGAAAAAAGGGTAAAGTTTGCGACCATAGATTTTGTTGGCGAGAAATTTTGTTATGAAAATAAGTTAGATGAGAAGAGGAGTATGAGAAGTAAAGAGAAATTTTTGACGATGATGACTAGGTTGGAGATGAAGAGAGCGAGGAGTGAAGAAAAGGTTGACCATGTTCAAACTGACGAGGGTTGGAGAGGTCTAGAAGACCGACTCAAGGCATACATCAAAGAAGAGGTTGCAGGACTGAAGAATTTTTGTGAGTCATGATTTAAGACCTTACAAAGTGAATGTAAACCAAGTTCTTCATCGGTTCCGACCACACAGCTGTCACAGCCCACTTCCACACTTGAGAATATCGTTGCTCCTAAAACAAAGGTAATTACAGTTAGCTCAAGAAAGGTGAAGAAGGCCATATGTAAACGGGCACCTACCATTCATGAGACAGATGTAAGGTATCCCGGGAGGTTGCTTCTAACAGAAAGAGCCAGGGAAAGTGTTGATTTTATCCTGTGTAAATTTGTTGGCAGGTTGATTTGTTTGTCCTTTTAAACTATTTTGGTTGTAATGAAAGCTATTAACTTCCTTTTTTTTTTCCAGGAGTATGTTAATTTTTGAAAGTGGGAACATATCCATGTCAAGAGGTGATGTAGATGGTCTCCTTGGCCAAGGCTAGGTCATGGACAATCATTTAAATGCCTATTCTGTGGTAATTGGTGCGAAAAGGAAAAGGACTCCAAAAAAAATTAGAAGTTTTATATACGTGTCCCCAAATCACAAGGTATGATACTTTTTTCATCAAAATAAGTGAAGTAAGTAATTGCACCATGTTCTATCAGTTAAATTGTAATAGTATTGTCTAATATGCAATGTCTAATGTGCAATACTATAAAAAAAAGTAACGCTAGGAATTACACCACTCTTATCAGTCATATTACGGAAAAGTCTGTTAATTCCTCAGAATTAATTATCATGCCTTGTCACCTCACTAGTCATTGGGCCTTATTGGTTTGCTGGATAAAAGAGCAGTGTTGGGAATATTTTGATTCGCTCCCAAGCAGCCTTCATCGGGTCGGCATACGTGCTAACGTATGTATAAAAAACACCACTCAATATTATATTGTTGCTTAATGTTACTCATTAAATTCAATTGCATTTACTTGTCGCATGTACTACAGCTGAAGGCGCTTCAAGATGATGTTCCAGCGACATTTTCAGAAGGTTTTGTTAATTGGCCGGTAGTGGATGCGGTCGGCTTGCCTAAATAAGACAATAGTTGGGACTGCGGAGTTTTGTTCTAAAGTTCATGGAAGTCATTTCATCCACGACAACCGTATCATGGGCAGATAACAAGAACTGGCAAGACGACATGCCGCGGTTTCGCGCCGAAATTGTGGCAGAAATTATTAAAACTTTTTCAAGCAGTATTTCAGAGAGCATTGCTAGACTAGATCCTTCAGATGCATGATTAACTTAAATTTATAAGGCAATATTTTATTATAGATAGTTTAGAATTGATGCAAACACTAATTTTGGAATTGTGCTTTATAGTGTGTTTTATAAGATAATGTTTTATTTTGAACAATTGATGCAGACACTAAATATTTAATAGAGCCTTCATTGGGCCTTATTGATATGCTTGTTGGTATTTGCCTTATTCATCAATAATCTGTACATGTCAATGTACTCAATACTATGTTTTTAAACCCATGCTATGAGCATACTCACAGTACATAGCATACGCCTCATCTTCTGAGTGCACAATTGGAAAAACAACCTGCTGTTTGTTGACCTGAAAGAGTATAAAGGTTTAGTTCAGTCCTAAACAAACCATCAGAAAATACAAATAATGATAATGCAACAATTAATTTTCAAAACAGTTGAATTTCACATAAAAAATGCAGTTGTAAATCAGAAAACGGTGACAGATTTTAATGCACCACTGCAAAAAGAAAACAAAACAGTTGAATTTCTGATAAAAAATGCAGTTGAAGAGTAAAATATAAAAACACTAGCTAATGTCCAGCATAAGACACACACATCGTTTCAAAATAGAATGTCTGGGCACAAGAAAACCAAGCTTACATTGATTGTTTCATCACCAATATTTTTGGAAGAGGCCTGGGCACTTGTTCCCCCGTGAGCCGCCATTTTCTTGCACCTATCAGAAAAATGGCCATGAAAAAAACCTTGAAATTAGATCTAAAATTAAAGAGAGGGATTAACTGATAGATACTAACCTTCGGAGAAAAAATCTCAGACTTAAGCATTCAAGAGCTGGGTTTCCGCCACTTCTTCTGCCTATGCTGAGGAAGAAGACGTACGAGTGAGAGCAGCGGAAGGAGGAGCTCGGGAAAGGGGAAGGGCCTAGGTTACCGGCAAGAGGAGGGAGCGGCAGGCGGAGAAATTTTTTCAGAAGGGGGAGAGCTGCGGAAGGAGGAGATTGGGAAAGGGGAAGGGGAAAATTTTCCAAATGGAGGTGGGTCCCATCAATGAAAAGAGTATTTATGTCCTGATGATGGCATGATTAGTTCGCCTGACCTAAAAATTTTTCGTTCGTCTGACCTAAAAATTTTCCCATGCAAGACTCGGTGAGCATGCGTACGTTATAAAAAAAATGACAAAAACGGCTTCAAGTTGAAATTTTTACTGCGACACATTCGAAAAAGTATTTCATACATTCTTATGAAAAAAACTAAATTAATAAAAATAATATTGTCCAAACACAGAAGGGTCCATCGCACAAATTGGAGTTGTTTTCAATAATGTTGTTGGATTGCAAAATAATTGTGTAGCATGAAGTGAACTTAGGCTCCGTTTGGGAGGACTTATTTTCACCGGTCAAGCGGTCACAATCGCATGAATCGGATCTTAATTATGGTCTCATTCATGCGGTTGTGACCGCTTGACCGGTGAAAATAAGTCCTCCCAAACGGAGCCTTAGTCAATTTTGTTATTCGGCAACATGATGAAATTCTGATGCTCGAAATTGAAATTCGAAGAGCAAAACAACGAATGTAGAAACCTATAAATCCATGGTGTACTTCCACAAGCATGATATATTTAGTCTCCAGGCGGTAAAAAAAAAATCCGCATACATAAAATAGTCAGAAATATATAAAGACTACTGATGCGAGACAGGCATCACACCTGCCTGCCACCGTGGAGTCCTACCAGGGGGCTCACCTAGAGTCAGCATCAGTCGGCTATCATCAGGGCCGCGGCCCGTACATCCCAACCAGCTCTCCGTCATGGAGTCACCACCATGCGGCAGTTTGTTGAGGTTGGGGCTCAATCCCCAGACCTCCTAGATAAGAGGTCATCTGTGGTCTGATCCTTGGTCGAGATATGACTAAGCTCCAGTAGCCCACTATCCAACTTGTCTTTTATGAAGAATCTACCGATCTCAATATGCTTGGTTCTATCATGGTGGATTGGATTGTTTACAATACTGATGGTTGTCGCACCACGGCTTCATCCTATCTTCTCGATCCAATTTCAGCTCTATCAGCATTCTCTTCAGCCACAGAAGTTCAGCAACCCCCAATAACATAGCTCTATATTCTACTTATGTCGTCGATCTGGCCACCACCGACTGCTTCATGCTTCTCCAGGAGACCAGGTTGCCTCCAACAAATATGTGATATCCCGAAATGGATCTCATGTCGTCTATACAACTAGCCCAAACAGTCACAGTAGCACTCAATCTTCACATGTCCATTCTCCCTGAATAGCAACCCCTTTCTGGGGGCAGTCTTCTGGTACCGAAGGATCCGGCATACAATATCCATGTGGCCTTTTCTAGTGGCATGCATATAGCGGCTCACCACACTTATGGAAAAAGAAATGTCCGGACATGTATGGCTCAAGTAAATCAGATTCCCAATTACTTCCTGATACATCTCCTGATCGACTGGTTCACCTGCCTCAGCACCCAGCTTTAACTTTGGGTCGATCGGTATTGCAGTAGGATTGCACCCCAACATCCCTATCTGTGTGAGCAGATCCAAGGCATACTTCCTCTAAGACAGAAAAATTCCCTTTGCACCATAGGCAATCTCAATCTCAAGAAAGTATCTACGCAAACCCAAATCATTTATCTCGAACTCTTTGCCCAACGCCTCCTTGAGGCAGACAATCTCCTGCTCATCACCCCCTGTGATGATCATGTCATCCACATACACTGCAAGCATGGTGATGTGGTGACCTTCATTTTGCCTGAAAAACAGTGTGATCAACATTGATTTGTTGATATCTCATCCCAATCATAGTCTTTCTGAATCGATCAAACCACGCACGGGGAAACTGCTTCAATCAATATAGGGACTTCTTCAATCTGCAGACTCTGACTTCTGTCTTGGTTGTGCTAAAACCCGTGGTATTTACATATACACTTCCTCAACCAAATATCCATGAAAGAATGTATTCTTCACATCTAGTTGATGCAACTTCCATCCATCATTCACTGCCAAGCTGATCAGAGTCCGAACGGTGCTCATCTTTGTCAATTGTCACAGGTGCAAATGTCTCGTCGTAATCGATGTCATATGTCTGGTTGTACCCTTTGGAGACCAGTCGAGCTTTGTAGTGATCGACCTGTCCATCCGAATTCTGCTTCACGGTGAAAACCCACTTGCACCTGACAATCCTCTTATCTTTTGGTAGTCGTCTCAGGTCTTGTTTTTCATAAGAGTTCTCATCTCCTCCTTCATTGTTGCTTGTCATTTTGGATCGGCTTTCGCAACCTGTCAATTGTTAGGTACAATAATACTATCCAAAGATGCAATGAATGCTACATGGGAAGAAGAGATATTATCATAGGAGACAAAAAAAGTAAGATCTTAACCATAACTATCAGGAGGATTGTCCGCATTGCTGCGAGTGGTCCTCCGGACCGTAACAGTTGGGGATGGAGGAGTGGAAAAAATGATCTCACCAGGAAGTGACAGTGGTGGTAGAGGTGCTCCAGGATTAGAGACTGACGTAAACAAGGGGCTAAGCACTAACACTAGAGGCACATGTACTGGTTCTGCAGTTCGCTTCCCTTTCCTACGATATGTAAGTAGCTCCCCTTGAGGCGTTGGCCACACACCTCTCACTTCCTCCTCCTGCTCCTCATCACCTCCTGCTCCTCCACGGATCCTTCATATCATACTTTCAAATCTGTCACCAAACTCTCCCTCTCTCGGCTAATGCTTTCGGTATTTGGCAATTCTAGCATAGGTGAGGCCTCCTCCTGTCAGTAGTACTAATCCAGCTCTCTGAAGTGGACATCCATGCCCACGAAACTTCTCTTCTCCACTGGACTCCAACACGCGTATCCCTTCTAAGTATCAGAGTAGCCCACAAAAATACACTTGAGTGCCTTCGCATCAAATTTCCTGACACTCGGTCTGTTGTCCTTCACAAAGCACACACAGTCAAATACTTTTAATGGAAGCATTCCCCCATTATGTCCTTGCAACTTCTGACATGGGGATTTCCACCCTAGAATCCGTGACGGCATTCTGTTGATAAATTGTGTTGCAGTTCACAATGCATACCCCCAGAAACTCAGGGGAACGTTCATATTGAGCATCATACTCATTGTCATCTCCATGAGATGTTCATTTTTTGCTCCGCCACGCCATTCTGTGCAAGTGTACAATCACAAGTGGTCTGATGTAATATTTCATAGGATGATAGGTATTCTGTCAATGCCCTATTATTGTACTTTG
This sequence comes from Platanthera zijinensis, assembly GCA_039513925.1. NCBI lineage: Eukaryota > Viridiplantae > Streptophyta > Magnoliopsida > Asparagales > Orchidaceae > Platanthera > Platanthera zijinensis. Next base: position 29,482,893 of record CM077087.1, on the reverse strand, counting down.
TTCCATTATCCAACCTTAATACTTATATCACTGCAGCATATTGTGTTTGAATGTGCTTATGAAAATCCCGAAAATAAGTAAAGACATCACTCTTAGTTCTCATCAAATATAACCAAGTGACACGCGAATCACAATCAATAAATGTCACAAAATACATATAACCATTCAAAAATCTTACGACACAAGGCCCTCATACATCAGAGTGCACAACATCAAAAACAGAAGAACTCATCTGACCCGTGCTCATATGAGAGATTCCAGTAAGCTTACCCAAGTCATATGCATCACATACCAGTTTGTGTTTATTAGCCTTTTAAAACAACAAAGAAAATAATCTAGCTAAGGTACCAAAACCCGACTGCTCTAAACGCTGGTGATGGAGTAGTAACATATCCTCTGAACTCATCTTTTGTCCCCCTTCTCATGTCTTCTCCGCCACATATATAAGAGTTGCATCCAATACTTTTCGAACCAAATATCATGGCTCGTCATACCAAGTCTCAGTCTCAAGTATCTGTTTTGTCTCTTTCTACTGGAAGATCACCTTGGGAATATCTAAAAACGGCACATTTAGTTGAAGAATAATGGAACTGATGGATATGAGGCTAACTGGAAAAGAAGGAGCATGCAAGACATTAGATAGTTTTACCGAACATGTGCAATTGATCGTGTCCTTACCGACCACTGGCTAGAAAGTCTCATCCATCATCTGGATGTTATCTGCAGTAGTTAGGCGAGTGTAGGAGGAAAACTCGCTCACATCCCATGACACGTGTCGTGATGCAATGGAGTCAACGACCCAATCTGATATCCTGGAAGGGTGAGCATACATAGCTGAGTTTGATGGTCCTCCAGTTCCACTCCTACTGTCTTTACCCCGCTTGCTTATTCTTACGGCTCTCCATCATGCTCATCATGCTCAATAGGGTTTGTTCCTCCTAATGTAAATAACACCAGTCTCCTCAGCACATCCGCTAATGCCCAGATTGGCTCGATAACCACCTCGACCACCATGACCCTTGCCACGTCCACGACCACGGCCACATCAACGACCACCAGTCCATTCCCCCGCCTTGGGTGGTTTGGGTCAAGCATACCAGAGATGACATGTCTCCCACAATTGTAGCACTGTCTGGTTTCCTCTCGTGGTCTTGGAACACCCGAGCCAATAGCCGTTAGTGCTAACTTAACTACAACGGACCCTCCAGTCCCCACCTAAAGTCTGAGGCAGGCCTCCTCCTGAATCATGGTCGGGATGACCTCTGTAAGTGTAGGAATCTTCGTACCAGACAGAAGTAGAACTCTCCTCTGATTGAACCTTTCATCCAACCCCTTCAGAAACTTCATGGTCCTCTCCTCCATGATGATCTTGGAGGCCCTACACGGTGGGTCGCTGCAACTCACCCCACAAGAAGCATGGTCGTAGTCCACCTATAGATGTTCTAACTCAGAGGCATACTCCTGCACAGTTTTCTCACCTTGAACTGCCATTAATTTCTCCGTTCACTTGGAAAACCTGGAGGGTGTTTCCCACTCCATAATAAGTACTTTTCAGCTTTTCTCAAACCTCCATGAAAGTCTTAAGGTCATTTACCGTGGCCGCAATCAATATGACTACCGAGTTGAGAAGCCACATAAACACTGTCATGTGGGTTGACTCTCAGTCATTTCTAGCTGTTGGATTCTCTGGCTTCTTCAACTCCCCTGTCAATAAACCCTCAACCTTCTGTGCTGCAAGGATTTTCTTCACGCGACGTGACCACCCTAGATAAGTGGTCGGCTCGTCGAGCTTCAGATCAACCAACAAAAGGTTCAACTTCACCGGTCGAGGCGATGAACCCAATATTTCAACAAAGTGGCCACCTCTGCGGGACCCAACTACTTGAGAATATCCTCCATTAGAAGCTACAACAGTCCCACAATAGGAGGAGGAATCTGTCGCTGATCCGGAGGAATCTGTCGTTGTTGTGCTCTAAGCGGTGCCAGCAAACATTCTTCTCCTCCTTCTCTGTGTTGCGCTTACCGTTGATCTGAAGGACGCGGACCACTTCAACTTCCGCCTTCACCTCCTCCTTCAAGCCGGGCAGATCTACAGCAAACTTCTTCCATCTGGACGTGACAAGGGCGGAGCGAAGCGCCACCGCAAGGTCAGATCCGCCTTGAAGAAATGCTCTGCAGGGTTCTCCTTCCAGTCGATGAGGTTGCGTTCCCAGGGAGGCGGAAGCGACGGAGGAACTTACCACTGCTTTGCACCGCCGAAGATCGAACGCCACACTCACTGACTCGCGTTGTTCTCTTCAACCGGAGGTGCCGCTCTCAGATCCGTCATCCCCTCCTTCCCATTTCGATCTTCTCGATCGATCCCAGCGAGACCTTTAGCAAAACAGCGAAAGAGGGGAATGACCTGTAACCAGCTCTGATACCATGTAGAATAAAAGTTGGGACTTCTTTCATTTCTTATTCCTATATATATTTGTACAGGTATGTTAACCACACACCACTAAATAAACACCAACATTTACCCCAGTAGAAAAAGAGCATAAACACATGGAAAAAATTGTAAACCTTTGCATATACTTGTGTATGCAAATACAAGTATGAATACATATATATAGGGAGAGAAGAGAGAGAAGAGTCCCAATTTCAAGATGTGGGACTATTACAAGAGGAAGAAGGCCTATGATGGGCCATTATATGGGTCTTTACATATTGTTTTTCTAACACTCCCCCGCAAGCTGGAGCGTACAAGTCGTAGGCACCCAGCTTGGACAAGAACTGATAAAATGGAGCACTCGACAAGGCCTTAGTGAGAAGATCGGCAACTTGGTCAGTAGCCAGAACATGTTTCACTTCCAACTTCTTCATTTGAACTTTTTCCCGAATGAAGTGGCAGCCAACTTCAATATGTTTCGTTCTTTCATGGAAGAAAAAATTCTTAGCTATGTGAATCGCAGCTTGATTGTCACAGAGAAAGGTGGTTGGTGAGGAAAGTTTTACTCTCATATCACTTAGGAGACTCTCAAGCCATGTGAGCTCGGATACAACGGACGCCATCGAACGATACTTAGCTTCGGCCGAAGATCGAGCAACTACAGTCTGTTTCTTACTATGCCATGTAACAAGATGACCTCCGAAGTAAGTACAAAATCTGTTGGTGGAACGTCGATCATCCAGGGAACAAGCATAATCAGTATCTGAATATGCAAGCAACGTTGGAGTAGAGGAGGAAATTTTGTATACTAGTCCTTGACCATGAGCATTTTTCAGGTATCGCAGAATACGTTCAACGGCCTGTAGATATGACGCCCGAGGAGAATGCATAAACCGGCTGACAACCCCAACAGCAAAGGATATGTCAGGTCTTGTGACTGTTAGATATATCAATTTTTCAACCAGACATCGATAGTATTCTGGATTTGGAAGAAGATCTTCATCAGAGGCATGAGCACACAGCTTGTGATTGGTGCCCATAGGAGTGTTAACCGACTTACATCCAGAATATCCAGTATCCTAAAGAAGGTCGAGATAGTATTTCTGTTGAGATAGAACAAGGTCATCAGAACGTCTTGCGATCTCAAGGCAAAGAAAGTATCGAAGGTTCCTAGATCTTTTGTTTGAAAAACAGAACTGAGCTGTTGTTTGACCACTTGTATTCCTTTTGAATCATCTTCTGTAATTAGGATGTCATCGACATACACCAAAATAAGAACTGTCTATGTTGTGTTATGTCGAGTGAACATAGAAAAATTCGCCGAGCTCCGAGTAAAGCCAACCTCCCGAACAGTCCAGCTAAACTTATCGAACCAAGGCCAAGGAGATTGTTTGAGACCATAAATCGACTTCTTAAGGATATAAACTTGGGACTCCCTCGTGGTCTCAAACCTGGGAGGTTGTTGTATGTAGAGAGTTTCTTGAAGATCGTCATTGAGAAAAGCATTCTTGATATCAAGTTGATGTAAGGGTCATTGACGATGCACGTCGACGGAGAGGAGGACACGAACCGTGTTGAGCTTGGTCATTGGATAGAATAATTCCACATAATCTAGACCATGTTGTTGAGTAAATTCACGCGCCACCAAACGGGCCTTAAGTCGATCAATCGTCGCAACAAAAAATATGATACTTCCACTAAAGAAGGATAAGTCGCAAACTTATGAATAAATGATCATTGTTCAAATAGTTCTCGCAAAACATAGAAGAAGATAAATAAATAAATAAGTACATCACGATATGTTCGCTCTCGTCGAGTTAGTGCGGGATCCACATCCACGAACCCTGCCCTCGCGTCCTCACTAGCGGGCCTCCCCTCTGGGTGACTTCCTCGCGAACAGCAGCGACTTCGTGGTGGAGTGTTTGACAACATTCTTCCATCTTCTTTAGATGCACCTCCAGAGAGGTTGTGTTCCCCCCGAGTAATCTCTGCATCGCAATTGTGAACGAGGCGCACTCGTGTTCCAACATCTCCACTCGTTGTTGTGGAGCGAGAAGGTGAGGGAAGCCGTCGTTCGCTGGCTGAGCTCGTTCATCCTGTATCTCGTGAAGCATGATTCCATGCTTCCACAGAATGATCGCCACCCGCTCGTTCAGCTCGGCGACGGATGTACACTCGCTGAGGAAACCTCGGATCATGTCAGGAGAGGGTGGTGCTGAGTACGTCGTGGTGGCGTCGAGATCGGCACCTATCGAGATGTCGGTCACATCTATTGAAAAAGAGCAAGAAATCAGCGCAGGCGGGTGCGATCAGAATTGCGAGTATGTGTCGATTACTTACCCAGGGAGGCCTCGACCTCCTTACCTGGGCGGTGTGAAGGAAGGCTTGGTTGGCCACTGAAGGGGTCACTGAGGGGTAGCGGCAGCGACTTCCCCGACCCCATTCGCAGGATGACAGGATCCCGCACCCCCACTCGTCGGAGACTTCAAGGCATTGGCGAGGTCTTGGCTAAGATCGCGGGTTGGAGATCTAATCGGCGAGGGAGTCGAAGTAACATCAATGAAGGGAGGCACTGCGCAAACACGGGGAGAGTCAGAGCGGTGCTCACTGCTCGCCTTAGGGCGCGAGCAGAATCAGGAACAAGAATACCAACCAGGGATCTGCGCGCGAGTGTCCGGCTAGCCTTGACTAGCAGGCGTCCTTTGCACCCCGTCCGCTTGGCGCTCCATGACCCCGGCAGGAACATTAGACTGCGGAAATATGCAGCACGAGCTCGCTTTGGCTCCACAAATACCGAGTTAACAATAGCAAACTTTAAGAAGAAAATACCGGGGATGGGGAGACGGTCGCGCGGCTGGATACGGGGTGAAGCGCTTTGGCGAGCCCGACCCCCCTCCGGAGGGATCAGCCCTCGACTTCTTAAGCATCTGATCCTCCAGCTTCTTCACCACGGTTCGGGATGAGTGTTCTGTAGCAATGGCAGTCAGGTTGGTTGTGACCGCCTTGTTCTTCTCCTTCTCGGCGGCCAGACGCGCGAGAGCAGCCTGTGAGATCGACATAACGTTGAAGAGCACGAGGCTTTTGAAGGGATGGAAAGAAGAAAAAGGGAGGGGGGTCTTAAGGGTGACCTCCCACGCAGTACTTATAAGCTTGGGTGGGGGCCCACTAAAAGATTCCTTTTAGCCCCTCTCGCCAAATAACGATGAGGTTGAACTGTCTTTCCGAGCCTGGGACAGGTCTCGCAATGAGCGGGGATTGTATGCAACCCCGTATTTATCGAGTGGACTTGGCCGGCCCAAAGGTAAGGAACGGGTGCCCAGCTTCATCAAGCACTCGCTACCAATCTAGAGGGAATTCGTGGGCGAGTGGAGTCAAGGAGCCGTTTTCTTCCATTGGCGAGAGCCAAGTGGCGAGTGCCTAGCTCCATCGGGCACTCACCACCCAGGCGAGTGACGAGTGGCAAGCTCCATCGAGGACTCACCATCCAAGCGAGTAGGCTGAGGCCCGCCGACTCGCCGACTGTGAAGTTCCCCCCCTCATTCCTCAGTGTTCCGATTTTGACTGTCAATAGCCTTTTCAAACAACAGAGTTCCGTTGTTGGCATACCACTTTGGGTTGCGTTTAACAGTAACAAAAAGGCGGGATCTCGCTATTGGCAGATCATCTCAATAAAACTATAAATAGACCCTCAATGACACCTTTGGAGAGGACCTCTTCTAGAGTTTTCCTCTCCCCTAGCTAGCTTTGATTGTCAGGAACTTCAGCTCACCATTCACTGTGGTTTCGGGTGGGTGGCCGCAAGTTCCCTCAGCTCTCAAAAGGTGCTTGGTCCAGCAATGGATTGGGAGAGGAAGCAATCTAAGATCTTCCAGGTGTGTGGCAAGACCTCCTCGCTGCGGCTCGAGGTCTGTTTGAGGTTATTTTGGCATGAAGGTTTCCGAACTCTAAATCCTCGGCTAAGACGTTGGTGTGAGAAAAGTAAAAGCGAGCTACACCCTAGGTCCAAACTACTCGTTGAACCGTGGTTTCCGGGTCCAACAAACATGCTTGATGACAAAGACCAATTTACATCCAGCAGTAGTCTGTCCTGGAGGAAGAAGAACCAGATCCAACGTCTGATTAGCCCAGAGGGCCGTCATTTCTTCGTTCATGGCCGCCCGCAAGCCCGGATGTTGAAGAGCCTCCTACACAGAGTTAGAGTAAAAATAGAGGATAATGAGGTAGCAAAGTTTTGAAGCACCGGGTTCAGGCGATGTAAGGATACATAATTTTCCATAGGATAGGTTGTGGAGGGCGGAGCCGGGTCGACAGGTCGCAGAGTGTCAAAGGTTGAAGCTGACTGCAGCGGGGCGACAAAGCGGGGAGGTCGTCAAGTATACACACGAAGAAGAAGGGGGTGGAGACCCTGAGCTGGGAAGGGGAGGAGAGGAGATGGTGGAGACAGAGCTGGTGGTGGTGGAGGAGACGTAACTGGAATGACAAGTCTTGGTAAGTGTGGGTGTAGTGGAGAGGACGGTGGAGTGAAGAAAAACGGTTGATTTTCCAGAAAGGTAACATCAGCTGAAACAGTCACCTTGCGGGTAGTGGGAGAGTAGCAGACATACCCTTTCTGAGTATAGGAATAATCAACAAACATATGTTTGCCCGCCCGAGGATCGAACTTGTCGATGGTAAGACCAAGTCAATGAACATAGCAGGTACAACCAAAACTTCGAGGTGTTAGAGGGAATGAAGGTGTGGAAGGAAAGAGGAAGTTGAACGGGGCGGCGTTGTCGAGGAGGGAGGATGGAAAACGATTAGTGATAGCACGCCATTGAAACCGTAAAGTGTCAGTACGTCTTGGGAACATGCATTTAAATCATGAAAGAGCGAGCAACATCAAGAAGATGTCTGTTTTTACGCTCAGCCACATCATTCTGTTGGGGAGTATATGACTATATGCACATGACGTTTGATGAATAATCCCGAACTCAGAACAGAGATTATCGAACTCATGACTAGTGTATTCACGAGCATTATCCGTCCGGATTGTTTTGATTTTGTCGGAGAACTGAGTACGAGTCTCAAGAACAAAAACCCAAAATACACGCGGAAGCTCGGAGCGAACACGAAGTACAACCATGTCATTCGAGAATAATCATCAATAAAAGTGATAAAATAACGATGATCAGAGATACTTGTTGTTTTATACGGGCCCCAAATATCAGAATGTACTAACATAAAAAATAGTAGAGCTCCCGATACAATGAGGAGGATAAGAGGAACGATATTGTTTCCCCAAAATACAAGAATCACAAGTAAAAGTAGGAAGATGAACATCAGGAAGGGCCATCTTGGGAACTGAAAGAGAAGCATGCCCAAGACGTTGATGTCGGTCAATAGAGGAGACAAAGGAGAGAACGGTGGGGGAGACATCAATAAGGTAGATCCCGTTGTGCAGTCATTCTTTACCAATGATACTCTGTGTCCGTCGGTCCTGCATAAGAAACAAAGATGAGGTGAATGTGACAAAGCAATCCAAATCGATAGTGAGGTGACTAACAGAAAGTAAATTAAACGAAGAGCCCGGGATATGAAGAGCCGAGCAAAGAGAAATAGAGGGATTTAGAGGTATATCAACAGAGCCGGAGACATGAGCAGTGTTGTCATTAGCTACAGTGATAAACTTGGGATGCAGAGAATCCAAGTATTGAGGTGGCTTCAAGGAGGTGATATGATGAGTAGCACCTGAGTCCACTATCCAACGCGGACTAGAGGAGAGACAAGCGATACCTTCATGAGAGACGGAGGTAACAGAGGCCGGTGAGGTGTGGAGCAACCCCTGAAGTTGTTGGGGCTGGAGGCGGACTTCATCAAGATCAGCACGAGTGGCAGATGGGCTGAGGGCAGTAACAGAAGCATTGGGACAAGGAGGCAGACCATGTTTGCGATAACAAGTCGCCTCAAGATATCCATCCTTATCACAGAAAGAGCACTTAAGTCTCGGCCGGCCATTTCGGCACCTCCCACGAGAGCCTGTACGGCCCCCACGAGTAGAGGGAGGGAGAGAGAGTAATAGCGCAGAAGATTGTTGGAGAAGGGTCGCTGAAGGAGGGTCGATAGCAGCAGGAGGTGGTGAGACCTTTAACAACATGGAGCACACATCAGAGAATGATGGAATAGTAGCAGAGGAGAGGATTTGAGCCCGAACACTATGAAGATGAGGTGGAACGCGAGCCATCATCATGGCAATACCAACAGCTTCTTTTTGAGCACGCTGGGCAGCTAGTTCCGTAGTCGGGGGCTGATGTTGAATCCAGGCCTCAACCAGTGACTTTGACCGAGCAACAAAAGATGTTAAATCAGCAGCACTGCCTGAGTCAAGGGACTGAAGATCGGTGATGATATCATACAGATGTTGTAGACTATCCTTGCCAGAGCATAATGAACGGAGCTCATCCCACATCGCCTTGGCCGTCTCATGATACATGGTCATGCGGTGAGGTTCGCCATCAAGGGAGTTGAGAAGTCAAGCCTGAACACGATCATCGTCACACAGCCAGACATCAGTAAGTGCAGGAGTATCCTTATTTAGATGATGCAGAAGTTCCTTGGACTGAAGTACCTGACGGACAGAATGCACCCATTTAACAAAGTTCTTCTTCCAGTAAGGGAGATGGTGGTAATTCTCAACTCGTCACGGAGCTTAGGAGTCGGGACCAAGAGGGTTGGACAGCGAACAGAGAAGAGACTGTGGCGGGCTGAGGAGTAGCGAGCTGAGAAGAGACCACGGCAGACTGAGCACCGAATAGAGAGGAGACTGCGGCGGAATGAAGAGCAGCGAGCTGAGAAGAGACCGCGGCAGGCTAAGGAGCAGCGAGCTGAGAAACGAGCAGAGAAGAGACTGCGGCGGGCTGAGGAGCAGCGAACTGAGAAGAGACTGTGGCGGATTGAGCACCTAATAGAGAGGAGACCGCGGAGGGATGAAGAGCAACGGGCAGAGAAGAGACTGTGGCAGGCTGAGGAGCAGCGAGCTGAGAAGAGACCATGGTGATGAAAGGGACTAGAGACCGCGACAAGCAAGGGAAGACCGCGGCGACTAGAGGCAAGAACAGACTTAAGCGGATAAAGAGACAAACTGCGGAAACAAGAAAGCAGCGGACAGGATGAGACCGAACCGAGCAGACCGTGGCGGGCACAGAACAGGACGCACGGTGGGACCCAGCAGCGAAGTCTATAAAAACGAGATCTAAACCCAGAAGAAAAGGGAGCAGCACAAGGATAACCTTGCGGTCAGAAAAATTCTATCCACCGAAGGTTGCGGATAGAAAACCGCACAAAGGGTTGCGGTTAAAAACTTTCTATCCGCCAAGAATTGCGAGTAGAAAACCGCACAAAGGGTTGTGGTTAGAACATTAGAGATCGCCCAGATGGATCGATCCCTCTGATACCATGTAGAAAAAGAACACAAACACTTGAAAAAAATTGTGAACCTTTGCATATACTTCTTGTGTATGTAAATACAAGTATGAATACATATATATAAGGAGAGAAGAGTCCCAATTTCAGGATGTGGGACTATTACAAGAAGAAGAAGGCATGTGATGGGCCATTATATGAGCCTTTACATATTCTTTTTCTAACAACCCCTAAGAACTGGGGGAAGATTTATTTCAAAACCCTTGGAATTGGCCAATTTCCAATTTTGAACCAATCCCATCCATCCCAATACTGGCATGGAATACTAACTCAATAATTCCAATTCAGAGTTGTCGAACGGCCGTAAGAGAACTCCCTTTTCGGACAAACAATTCAACAAAAATATATTTAAAATGTATAATTTAAGGGCATGCGTTAGGATGACTAACCCGATAACTTCTTCTAAAATTGTGCAGCCAAAGCTGCACTAGCCAAATCTAGGCCTTGTGAAAATAATGTACACATAACTACAAAATAGCCAAAAAAAATTCAAGTCCAAAGAGCAAGGAATTCAATTCATGGTAGGCAGATTAGTCAAATACTACTGCACACAAAAGCATAATACAAGTATATAACAGTAGAAATTTTTCCAAATGCATTTTGCAGCACCAAACAAGTTCTTTATTCATTTATTTATTTTAAAATGCATTCAGATAAGTAGATAGAGGGTGTTTATATAGTAAATAGAGCACTTCCCCCCCCCCCATTGAATTCAGACTGCCTCCACTGCTTTGCCAACGGTGTCCTTCTTCACAAAAGCATCAACATACCATTTCCTGCAACTCAAAAGGCAAAGTTTAAAGCTAAAAGAAGCTTATGGATGAATCTCTATCAATTGTAGGGCAAAAAGAAGCCACACAGACCTAGCTGGGAGATGATCGTGGGGCCGGTTGTATGGAGTCCATACAGGTTCCCCGACAAAAAGCCGCAAAGCCTGCGGAAGGAGAACATCTAGTTTTAAATTCGAACATCATGCGAAAATTGCTCAAGCTTGTTTATTAAGATAAATGAATTAGGTTGCATGATTTTCTTTATTAGGTTACAAATATATTATTATTATGCTAAAACTCAATTAGAAACTAAATATCTTAATTAACATGTTATCACATTAATTAATCTGCTATGTAATTTATACCCAATAAATTTTTATTATATCTTAATTACTGACTTCTAGATCCATATTAAGTGTACAGGACTAAGGCTCCGTTTGGCATGGTGGTGGAGGTAGTGACCGTCGTTCGTGAAACCATTCTCTTGCCAAACATGCATCTTATGACGGTGGCGTTTTTGTTTAAACTCGCCGGAGCAAAAACGCCGAGCCAAACGGAGTCTATATTAGATTCCCAATGTTGAATGATTTTCGATAAAGCGCAAGTCAACAATGATTATTGCATTCCAAAGTCCTGTGCCGGTGAAATAATAGCATTTCACATTTCATTGCATTCCAAAGTTTTAAATTATCAAAAAAAAAAAAGATAATCTTAAATAACGTATCCAAAAAACTCATTTAAATTATAAAATAAATCACTAAACAAACTAAAAAGTTTTTGGCATATCTTACCTAGGAAATATTTTAATTCCCTCGTTTCCATTCCATTCTGATATTTATCAAGTGTTTCCCTTCTTTGCCACTGGATTCATAACTCTCCACCCATTCTCTATCTCCTCAACTTATTTTCTCCCTATTCATAATACTAAAACTTGAAGCTCATGCAACTACACTTGATTAATTTAAATTCTCAGTGTGCATCTTTTCAAATAATTTCATCAAAAAGAATGCCCGGTACTCTAGTCAAGGCAAAAGATGCATCTTAAGATTTTGGAGGGGATTTGAGGTTGTTGAAGAAAATATGTAAAAGATCAAAATAAGGCCCATCTTTAGCCTTATATCTTTTTAGGTTTAGTCCCACATTTTAAAATGGGATTTCTACTCCTCTCTCTTCCTATATAAGTGTACAAATACTTGTATGTATTTATCAAGATTGAGAAATTAATAAAAAAATCTTTTATTTTTCTCTCTTTTTGTGTAGTACTACAAGGTCAGAGCATATTTGGGCGGTTAGCTTATTTTCTAACCGCAGCTCTGCCGCTCCTGCCCCCCTAGGTGGTAAGCTATTTTTCTGACTGCAGCTCTGTGGTTCCTGCCCAGCATGGCGCCCCCCCCCCCCCCCCCATTCTCCTTCTATAGTTTTCCTCTGGTCCCCACCAGACTGTCTCTACTTGCGCTCGCCCAGCGTCTCTCTTGTCTAGTTGCGCTTCTTCAGCTCTTAGCCGCCGCTGCTTGCACTCGCTCAGTGTCTCTCTTGTCTAATCGCGCCTCTTCAGCTCTTGTCTAGCCGTCGCTTGCTGCTCTTGGTTGTCACTACTCTTTCCCGTGAGCGTCTAACTGTAAGATTCTCGGCCCGTCAGGACTCCTGCTCACCACTGGTAGACGCCAAGGCTTCTTTCTGCGAGCTCCCTTCTTCGTCAAGTCATTTGTTCGCAATACCTGACTGTTGCTCGCTTGATCACTGCTAGTAACCGCCGACTGTCGTCGTCAGCTCGACAATCCTTCCTCTCTTGCTTACCGCTTGGTCGCCTGGCTAGCCGCTTTCCTTGTTCCAACTGTGTGACCTCTAGACTTCCTGCTCCCATGGTGGCCACAGAAATCTAACAGCATGGTCTTCTTTCTGACCAGTGGCTTGCCCGCAGAAGTCTAACTGCGAGTCTTCTTACTGACCGTAGTGTCTTGTCTGTAGCAACCTTCCTTGGTCACAATGGCCATGAATGATGCCCCCTCCCTTCCCGCTCGTGTAGCAACCCCTCTTTCTTAAGTTCGTGATGAGCTTCAGATAACCACTCTTTCTTAGTGGGAAGAAGAACTTTGTTTAGTGGGTGCACTCCGTTCGTCGTGTTCTGCAGACCAAAGACCTCCTTCATCATCTAACAAAGGCAACTCCTACCGCACCTACCGAGGAATGGCTTTGTGATGACGATCGTGTTCAATCGTGGAACCTCAAATCCTATGAACCACCGACACTTTAAAATGCCCAGCGTGTCGGTGTCGGACACTTTGACACTCGTCCGACTCTCCGACACTTTCTGACACTCGTATCGGAAGTCCGACACGCTGGCTCACGCGGGACTCGCGTGTCCCGCTCAATCGGACATGCGTGTCCCGCTCAATCGGACACGTATGTCCGTAAGCTAGCTACTTATGGTGAGGTGGGAAGCAATTTGTCTTGTAAGTGCAATTTTTTTGAAAAATGTTTTAAAAGTTCAAATACAAAAGTGAGAGCACATTTGTTAATGATTGGTAGAAAATGAATTGAAAAGTGTGTAAATGTCTCAAGCAGTGATCTATTTGAGATGAAAAAACTAGAAGAAGAGGTGAATGATAGAAGAGCGAGTCTTGCTCCTAAAAAAGTGTCTTTGCCCCCTTATAGAATTTCACGTAGTGAAGGTAGATCTACTAGTGGGGTGGATATTTTCTCTAGAAAAAGGAAGACTAAAAATGGGGGAAAAAGTTTGCTTAAGAATCCATTATTTTTACTGATGATATAATGGTAATGTGTTAATGTTCTATTATTTTTTTACCTTTTGTTAAGTTTAGCATTTAAATATTTGATGAGTAATATTTAAACATGACTTAGTTTATTTGAATATTTGTTAATTGTTTGTTTTTTTATTATTAGTTAAATGTTTTAGAATTTCCATAATTATAAAAAATAAATATTTAATATATGTGTCCTAGCGTGTTGGAATATGGTTTTTTTTAGAATTGATGAGTGACACGAGTCACGTGTCGTGTCGCGTCGCGTGTCAGTGCAACATAGCTCAATTCTATGGACAGTGAACCATATTGGATGGTCTTGTATTATGAGACGGTCAAAACCATGTGGGAGAAACTTCACTCCTATTCTGGCAAGGACAGCCTCCACAGCTGTTCGACATCATCACAGATCTTCAAACTCTTGACACTGGAATGGCGAGAGACTTAACCTCCTTTGTTGCACGCTCCGAGACTCTTGTTGAGGCATGTATTCAACATCAGCCTCCAACAACAAATTTTGCAACACAACGAGAACATAAAGAAACAGTCAGGATCGCTATGATGATGGCTCGTGTTGCATTGCATCTTCACAATGTCCGGGCTCAAATTTTTGCTTCCTCTACAATCCCCTCACTTTCGGATGTGTGCTTCATGCTATTAAAGGTTACATCGACGCTTGATACTCCTGGGACTCTGTTTTCGGCCCTCCTCCAACAGTCTTTCACACCCCCCTGCTCCCCCTTCGACTCGTGGAGGTCGCACAGCTTCTCAAGGAAGGGGGTGCAACGGAAGACACTGCACTAAGTGTTCTCATTGTGATCGAAATGGTCACCTTGAGGCAACATGCTATCGCAAACATGGTATGCCTCCATAACAACACGCATCCATTACGGTCGCTACTGCCTCCACCACCCGTGAGGCCGTCAAAATATTGATGTCTTGCGCACCCAGCTCCAACAACCTTAGGGAATGATCAGTCGTTCATCTAGCTTTGTTGTGTCGATCTCCAATGAAGGTATCTCCTATCTCTCTCATAGCTCCATTTGGATTGTAAACTTGGGTGTCACACATCGTCTTACTCCGCAGAAACCACTTCAGTACTTACAATTTGTGTATATCAAGTTCATCACTATGACAAATAATGACACCACCCCGGTTTCTGGTTCTGCTAATCTGCCCATCACTCCAACTCTCTCTCTCTCTCTCTCTCTCTTCATTCGGTCCTTCATGTTTTGAGATCATCTTTTAATCTTCTTTTTGTTAGCCGTCTTACTCAGGATCTTGATTGTTGCATAACCTTCTCTCCCTCCTCTTTTATTGTGCGGGATCAACGGACTCAGAGTATCATTGGTAAAAGGTGATTGTCTAATGGACTCTATATCTTGGATGTTCCATTCACGGTTCTCTCATGTCACTTCTATTGATTGACATCGACGTCTTGGGCATGCTCCGCTCCAGATACTCAAGCAAGCTCTTCATGATATCTCTCTCAATGACTTTACTTGTGAATCATGTCTTCAAAAAACAACATTGTTCGTCTTTTTTTCCTCATTGTACTCGGAGCAATACTCCTTTTGCTTTAATTCACTCTAATGTTTTTGGACCATATAAAACATCTAGTGTTTACGGTTATCATTACTTTATTACATTTATTGATGATTATTCTTGCATGACCAGGTTGTATTTACGTCGTAATCGTGTTGAAGTAGCTGTTATCTTTCATGTTTTTATTGTTGAGACTCATACCCAGTTTTTCAGCTCTCTTAAGATACTCTGCACCGACAATGCGCATAAATATACAAGTCATGCTTTTACTTTAATTTGTGCCGAATTTGGGATAATTCATAAAATTTCATGCGCTAATACACCCCAACAAAATGGTGTGGCCGAGCAGAAAAATCGACATCTTCTTGAAGTTGCACGCACACTGATGTTACAAATGCAGGTGCACACACTATACTAGAACTTCATGGTCTATACAGTTTGTCATCTCATCAAACACATGTTTCCCACCATTCTCAACTTTGCAACTCCTTTTTCTCTTCTTTTTCTTTCTACCCCCCTTTCCCGGCACACCTCGCATTTTTAGATGTACCTGTTATGTCCATTATCATTGTCCTTCCACTGACAAGCTTGATACTCGTGCTACCAAATATATATTTGTTGGTTACTCTCGCACTCAGAAAGGATATATGTATTACTCTCCCAACAATCGCAAGGTTGACGTTTCTGCGGATGTAACTTTCATCGAAGACCAACCATTTCACTCTCCCCATCCAGCTCCTCCTACACCTCCTTACTACCACGTCCTACCGTCCCTGTTACGTCTCATCTTTCACCACTCCTTCCAACCCTGACTCCAGTACCATCCAAACCACTGCTTCGTGTTTACACACGTCGTTCTCTTAGATCTGATGCCCTACAAAAGTACCCTCTACTAGTGATACATCGCGACCGGAAGATCCGACACCAATCTCTACGGTTCATCCCTTGATGAATTATGTATCCTTGCATCGCCTTTCCCCCACACTTTTTAAATTTGCAACTTCTTATATCCTTCATTTCTATACCTAACTCTTTGCAGGAGCCTTTCCAACATCCGGAGTGGTGCGCGGTCATGGATGAGGAAATGTTTGCACTATGGGCTAATCAGACTTGGGATCTTGTCTCTCTTCCTCCGGAACAGACTTGTGTGGGATGTAAGTGGGTCTTTGTGATCAAACATGCTCCATACGGAACAATTGAACCTCTAAAGACTCGTCTTGTAGCTCACGAGATTACTCAACAACAAGGCCTCGATTACGATGAGACTTTCTCACCAGTCACCAAGTTGAATATTGTCTATGTCCTGATCTCCTTAGTTGTTCATCGACAGTGGCACTTACATCAATTGGATATCAGGAATGTCTTTCTCAATGGCGATCGACGACACCAGTGAATCGCGGTATTCTTACTGAGTAACACTAGTTATACTCGCCAAATTGTCATCTATAATAATGGCGTTTAGTAAGAGGTCTAGCTCAGTGAGAACATTTAGGATGGGCAATAATAAATGCACTCAATGTCCGTTTCTTAAAGCAGTGGTAGTCACGTAATTATGGTGAAACCGTAATACTCCTCTTTAAAATCCCTCCACGTCCTCCCTCTGTTAAACGCTCTCAACCACACGCAACGAACCATCGACTCCTTTGATCGACGAAACCGCCGACCCCCCCCTTCTCGTCATCGCTCCCAGCGACGAATCGAAGCCCCTCTGCAATCAACGGTAGATCCCAGCCCTCGTCGAGGCCCTTGCTCCTTCGATCGATCGCAACAGTCAACCCTCTGCGAAAATCGACATCAGCATGCCGCAAAGACCTTTGTCTCCTGTACTCTAGGTGGTCGGTTGAACCCTCTATGCTTTGTTTTCACTTCTCCTTACAAGGTAACTAATTGACCCTTCTCCAACAAGACATTTCTTGTTCAAGTCTTCTCCTCCCTTTTTGGTTCAAGTTCAGATATTTAGGGATTGGTTTCTCCTATTCCTCAGAGTTCAGAATAGTAAGCGATGTTTTTGGTATTTTCTTCTACTGTAGAATTTTTTGCAAGCCTTAATTGAGACTCTCTAGTGGGGACTTGTGGTCAATCAGCCACCTCCTTTAATTTTACTCAGTTAATCGTGTTCCCCTCTTTTTATCTTCAATCAATACTCGTATAAACTCCCTTATGGAACTTCCATCTAAGTCTTATGGAACTTCCATCTAAGTCTTATGGAATTTTATTTAGGGCTTGGATCCTCCAAATCGTGTTTGGTCCACAACCTATAGGCTTAGGCAGGATCGTTTCCTTTCTCAGAAATAGCCAATCCTCTAGAGAAGTGGTAATTGTTGCCTCCCCCTCTTAATGAATAAGTGTTCTTATTATTTCAGGAAGAATGAGTACATGTTTGATTTATCCATTGTAGTGACTCTTAAAGTGATTTGAGGGAGACTCGTGTCAACCGAAGATCAAGTTACGGATTTCAGAATTCTCCCTACAAGAAAATATATCACCGCACTGCACCTACGAGTGTTGCAGTGCCGAGGTAAGAAATTTGACTCCTCTTGGCTAAACATACCACCGTAAATAATTGCATTATCTAAGTTATTTAAAAATGCTTAAGTAATTTAATTATTCATTACTTTAGATAGCGCAGAAAGCAACGAACACGGAACTTAGTAACGCATAATAAAATCCAGTGTTGGGTATGATGCAACATACATAGTGTAACAAGAATACTTGCATTTACAGTAAGATCAAATACAATTAAGACTGGAGAATTAAATCAGACAAAGAAGAAAAGCTACAAACATATAATAAGCTTCAGATCAGTGACCTCATTCTCATCTGGCGAGCAGTCAACATGAGCCTCAGACGTTGGGTCGTCAGCCACAGCTCCAGACTTGAGATTTTCAGATACGAGACCGTGTTTCACTTGGGGAACACTTCAGTTCAGGGCATCTTCGGGTCGCCATTTGGGCTCCATAATCAAATTAAGTACAAAATCATAAAAGTAAAATCTTGCAGTACACATGTGCCTCAGACGTGGGGTCGTCGGCCACAATTCCAGATTTGGAACTTTTCAATTACGAGTTTGTGTTTCACTCAGGGAGCACTTCAGTTTAGGGCGTCTTCAGATCGTCATTTGGGCTCTATAATCAGAATAAGTGTAATAAATCATAAAACATGAAATTTGATTACTCAACCTTTAGAAATAATTTAGGGTACCAAAACTCAACACAGACAAAAACTCAGATAATAAGACAATATTCAAAATGCATCATCACAGATAATAACCTATTAGACTGCAAACAGATTATTCAGAAACATACATTAATAATCAAAAACTCATATTTTTATACACAAACTAATTATGTATTTTTAGTGTTACTGAGAGCAGTAGTCTTTCTTACTCACCAGTTGAGCTGACCCATTTTCGAAAATTTATTTTTCAGCGGTCATCGGTGGGGAACTGCGTATAGGATTAGCGTCACGGTTCTTCGTATCTGTTCGTTTTCATTTCAGTTGTTTTTTCAGTTCAGTTGATGTACTGTTATATTTGACATGTATCAGAATATTCTAATGTTTTCATTGTATCAGACAATGTATAAGTTTTCAGTCATTTAACCTTATGACATTTTTATTTCTAGTTGGCTCTGTGAATCATATTTTGAGGTATTCCTATTTACCCATAGTTGTTTTTTTACTTTCGTTGTAAGCTTACAATTAGCATTTTTTAATTATGTCAACTATGTACCAGTTTTATTACCGTTTCTTAGTTTACTTCTTATCACGGTGCCCGACTGGACTGTTGATTTGTTGTTAAACTGGATTGAGGTGTTACAGGTCTAGTCCTATCTCAACGGAAGTATTGTCTTGACCTTCTTCATGATGCTGGCCATTTTGGATGCAAGCCTACTGGCACTCCTATGGATGTCAACCATAAGCTGATTTATTAAATAGTTACAAAATCTGATATCTCATTTGTCGTTGGAGTTGTCAGTTGATTCATGCATGCTCCACGAACCTCTCACCTCCAGGCCGTCGAGCGCATCCTCAGATATTTGAAGACCACTACTGGACAAGGGCTTGTATACAAACTCTCTACTTCTTCTCTATCACTGATTGTCTACTATGATACTGACTATGCTGGCTCTTTGGATGATCGACGCTCCACAAGTGGTTTATGTATTTACTTCGGAAGACACCTTATTAGCTGGCGCGGCAAGAAGCAATTTGTGGTTGCTCGCTCATCTGCTGAAGCCGAGTATCGTTCAATGGCCGTTGTTGTGTCTGAGCTTACCTGGCTAGAAAGTCTCAAAGGTGATTTGGGAGTCAAACTTTCTTCACCGATCACTCTATTTTGCGATGGTCAAATTGTTATACACATTGCCAAGAAACTTATATTCCATGAACGAACCAAACACATTGAAGTTGATTGTCACTTCATTCGGGAGAAGCTCCAATTGAAGAAGTTGGAATTAAAACATGTTTTTGTTGCTAGGCAAGTTGTTGATATTCTCGCCTAGGCCTTACTACGATCGTTATATTATCAGTTTTTGTCCAAGCTTGATACTTACGATTTGTATGCTCCAACTTGCGGGGAAGTATTGAAGAAAATATGTAAAATCCCAAAAAAAGCCCATATTGAGCCTTATATCTCTTTAGATTTAGTCTCACATCTTAGAATGAGATTTCTACTCCTCTCTCTCTTCTTATATAAGTGTACAAATATTTGTATGTATTTATCAAGATTGTGAAATTAATAAAAAAATCTTTTATTTTTCTCTTTTTTCGTGTATTTCTAGATGACATTTCTTAAGTGGCTTATCATCTTAATGCTACTATTTTCAGTCTATATTAGAAGCAATGAGAACATCTGATGCATATTTGGAATATGGAAAGAGGATTTCTAGTAAAGGTGGCACACTCAAAGGAAGTTTAAAGGATGGAGGAGAATCGGAGTTCGAATCCATGTGTGCGGAAGTGAAGATTTTGTAGTTAAGGAGGCAAAGCATGTTGAGCTTATTGTAAATAAAAGTGAGAGTAGTCCTAAGGTCATTAGGAGGTGAAACATGTTGAGCTTGTTATAAAGGATTGAAACCGTTGCCACTAAGCTGACGCAAGTGAGTTTTATGCAAAGAACTCAATTGTAAGGCCTCAAGTCATTTGTGAAAGATATGGATGAGGTTGAGCAAGGTAATGTGGCCATGTTATGTGATAAGTAGCCGAGATCAATATAAATGTGAAAATATTAGTGTTTTAACGGTATAAGTTGAGTTATAATAGTCTCACACCATCCATAGGGAAGTGTACACGGTCATTGTAATTTATTTATATAAATGAGTATTTTCTCAAACATAGTATCAAAGCAGGAAAAGTTGCTCCTGCCTCTGTTCTAAGTCAAGCATCCCATAGGAAAGCCTATCGGGACGAGTTCGTCTAGGCTTCCTGGGCAGAACGACTAAATAGGTGGAGAACTCATGATGCCCTAATCATAGAAGCAATACAAGCAATCACAAACAAATGTAAAGGTCAGCGACAAACCCTAAAATGATAATGCAAATGCAAGTGCCGAGTAAGCAAACAACACATGACCGATGAATGAGAACCCACAAGATAAATCCTAATGGAAATGCAACATCTCAATAATGATTTTTTAACCATTTGTGGAAGTATGTACAACTTCAACTATCTAATTAATTTTGCAAATGCCAATAAAATAAATTTGATAATAAATATTTTTAAATAATGGGAAAGAAAATCTTAAAACTCTTTGATGGTGAAATAAAATAAGAAAATAATACCTTTATGTAGTTATTCTCATCAAGAGTGAACCGGTGATAGATTCCAGCAGGCAAGACAATCATTGCCCCTTTCTTCACAGATATGCGAATCCACTGCTCATTTTCATCCCTCACATCAAAATACCCTACAAAAGGATAGGATATTTAACAGCATACTGCAATCAGGCATTTCAAAGAAATATAAATCACACAAGATGCCAAAAAGCAGAAATACTTGCCACTTCCTGCAATACAATAGCGTATCTCTTCATCAGTGTGAAGATGCTCCTCAAAGAAGCTCTTGATCTTGGCGTCATAATTTGGCAGTTTCTCTGGGCAAATATCACATATATCCTGAAATGGGAAGGGATAGCAACAGAGATGAAACTTTCTAATAGTAGCATTTCCATCTACTCGGAAATTGTTCGGTTGACAGATATTCAATGTCATGTTATGTTACTAGAAGATGTGAATCTTTTTGCTCACTGATGTCTTCAAATAGCAATTTGTAGATGATAGTTAAAACACTTTCAGAGTCATTAGATGTCAGGTAACATCTATTGGCACTCCACGATAGTTGACATCTAAGTACATTGATATTAAACCAAACATAGTGCTAGAAAGATAGCATTGACATCTCATAACACAACATCTTAATAATATTGACCACTAAATAATAAATTACAATGAACCAAACAGCCCCTTAGAATTAAACCGTTTACAAAAAAAACATTAATCAAATACCATGTAAGTATAATCCCTGGCTTCACGAATTTTTTTCAACGCATCATCATTTTCATAATCATCAGCATTCAATCGCCAGCTGATGACACCAAGTTCTACAAAAGAAAGTTAACCGCCACAAAAATTTCAACACAATGAACAGCAGATCAAAAATTAGGGGTAAAAAGGAAATTTAATGACCCACAAACCTGCAAGTCTGTCAATAGAGACAAACTGTTTTGGTTCACGGTGATGGGGAAGTCTTTGGTCTTCTTCATTGTCATCCATATACCATGCTTGGATAACTTCCTCCTTTCCTTCCTAGATGATGGCCAATGGAAAATAAATCATCGCTGAGAATTCATTCTTGTTTTTATATAATTGTATATAATCACACCAATTGCATAAACTCTGAATAAAGACCATGCTGTGTATGATTTAAGAATGTTACTAAGTTACGGGGACACGACCGAAACATCTGCACCCAGCTCATCCTGGCAACAAACCTAGCCGCACAGTTGGTCTACCATCGGCGGAAATATCCCAATCCAAGGAAGACGCCAATAGGAGAAGGGATTTAAGAGCATTAAATGAAGGGATAAATCGGGAATGTCACAATACTTTTGAGAAAGGAATAATTATTTATGACCACTCTAGATCAAAAGCTCACAAAGGAGCTCATTGTATTTTTCCTCCTTGTATTTAGTCTCACATCTCCAGATGTACATACTTTTTCCTCCTCTACTCTACATAAAGAGGGGAACTTTCATGTAATATTTTATATTTTTTTTAATAATAAATTTTTTAATTCAAACTCTCACATGGTATTAGAGCAAAACGAAATCCCTACATGCTCTCTCTCGGCTGAATACTCCTAAACTCGCATGAAATCTTTCTGATATCACGTGAACTCTCTCGTACACACAAAATTTCTTGAAACCCGCTAACGACATCATTAAGTGCGGGCACTCGCCCCCGCCTCTGCTCCTCCGTTGACTGGGCTCGACGCTCAAATCAGCCCCTCCCCGTGGCATATTTATAGGTTGCAACTCGGCGCGCCGCTGCGTCCCCTCCAGCAGATCATACCGTCTTTTAAGGCCGACTCCACTTTGGAACGTGAAGCTTGCCAATATGATAAACATCATCGTACTTCTTTTCCTGCTATACCATGTAAAAGTTCTATTTATCCTTTTTATTTTGTTCATTCGGACATCTAGGGTCCTAGTGCCACCAAGTTTGTTGGTGGAGATAGTCCGCATTTTGTAATTTTTATTGATGATTTCTCTAGATGTACTTGGGTGTATCTTTTACTGGAATGTTATAAACTTCTTTTTGTCTTCTCAAAATGTTATAATGGAATTCGCACTCAATTCGGTAGCCACTCAAAATTTTTCAAACTGATAATGCAAAAAAATACATGAGCCAACAATTCTTATCTTTCTGCACCTCCAACGGTGTCATTCATCAAAGCAAATGTGTGCATACGTCTCGTAAAAATCCAAAATACATAAAATAAAATTAGTTTATTTCTCTTCAACTTATACAAGGATTTGTACAAAATACATAGGGAGGAGTGGTAAATAAACAACAAACCAAGATGTGGGACTAAACTACATGCCAAAACTGGGCCTTTACATGAGCTTTTTACAAAAGCTAAGACAAGTTTTTACACTCCCTCGCAAGCTTAGAGTATACAAATTGTACCAAGCTTGGAAACAAACCGCCGGTATAGTGGGCGTGGTAGGCCTTGGTGTGAACATCAAAAATCTCCTCAGCATGTGGCACATGTCGCAAATCAAGTTAGCGTAACTAAACTTTTTCCCTGATGAAATAACAATCAACTTCGATATGTTTGTACATTCATGAAAAATGAGATTCTCGGCGATATGAATAGTAGCATAACTATCGCAACAGAGAACTGCCGAAAATGGGAGTTTCACACTAAGATCGGCGAGAAGACTTTCCACCCACGTGAGTTCAGAAATAACAGATGTCATTGAACGTTATTCAGCTTCTGCAGACGAGTATGTCACCATCGTTTTCTTTTTGCTTCGTCGGATGACTAGGCGTTCGCCGAAATATGTGTGGTAGCCACTCGTACACCTACGATCATCAAGAGACCCGACATAGTCTGCATCAAAGTAAGCAACCAAGGGCAGAGAAGATGAGGACATATGCACAAGCCATTGTCCTGGGTAGTTCTTCAGATACCAAAGAATTTGTTCGACAGCCTAGAGGTGAGACATTCGAGAACTATGCATGACTCGGCTGACCACATCAACAACAAAGGATATCTCGAGTCATGTGACAGATAAAAAGATAAGTTTGTCAATCAAGTGACGATAGTACTCCGAATTAGGGAGAAGTAAATTGGAGTCTGACATATGAGCGTAGAGATTGTGGTTGGCATCCATCGGTGTGTGTATGCAGGTTTGCATCCTGAGTAGCCTGCATCGTGAAGAAGGTATAGACGGTACTTCCATTGAGACAAGACGAGTCCATCGAATTGATGAGCTATTTTGATGCCCAAGAAATATCGAAGACTACCCAAATATTTGGTTTGAAAATGTGAGGTCAAGTGCTTCTAGATCATAGAGATTGTTCAGGTCATCCCCCATGATGAGAATATCATCAACATATACCAGAAATATCACCGCCTACTGGGCGGTGACGAGTAAACAGGGAGAAGTCTGTCGAGCTCCGATAAAGGTCAAAATCTCGAACAACTGGACTTAATTTATCAAACCAAGTTCGAGAAGACTGCTTGAGGCCTTATAGAGACTTCTTAAGGTGACAGACAAGGGATTCCCCCGTGATTTCACAACTAGGAGGCTACTGCATGCAGACCGTCTCAGTAAGATCACCATTAAGGGGAAGGTGTTTTTGATGTCGAGTTGATACAATGGCCAATGAAGATGGACGATCAAGGAGATCAAGACCCGAAAGGTATTTATTCAACTGAGTGACTGAGGAGAATGTCTCGTCATAGTCAAGTCCATGATGTTTAGTGAACTCGCAAGCCACAAGACAAGCTTTGAGGCACTCAATGGTCCCATCAGGACGATGCTTCACAGTGAAGACACATTTACATCTAACACGGGATTAACCCGGAGAAAGGGGGACAAGGTCCCAGGTCTGATTTGCCCAGAGGGCGGCCATTTCTTCATCCATCGAGGCCAGGGGCGGAACTAGGATTTTGGCGCCGCCCGGGCACAATAAATTTGAGCATAAAATCATTATTAAAAAGTTGCTAAAATTTCTAATTGGGGGAAGGTAACAGGATTAGGTTGACAAGGAAGAAATAGTAGAGGTGTTTCACTTACCCCATGAGGAAGAAACAATAGAGGTGTTTCACTTACCCGATGAGGAAGAAACAATAGAGGTGTTTCATCTTAGTGGGAGAGATGGAAATAAAGATGCACTCAGATTGATTCGTAAATAGTAGTTTCAGTAGGGGAGAAACACGTCAAAGTGATTCAGTATTTCATTCACATTTGATTTGAGCTCAAATTGATTATTAAGTTTTTTTATTCAATTTGCAGAAAATATGGAACCTTATAATTAAATGAATCAAAACAGAGGCACAGAGCAAGAAACTCCTAAAAATGAAGCAAAGCTGAGCATGCTAATAGAACCAAAGAAATACAGAACTTCGCCTCTATCTCTTTTCACATAATCCACCGCATCTACAGATCTACGAGCATTTACAGATCAAATATTTGCATCATTTCAGAAATGAAAAATCAGATCTACAGACTTCACCGACTTACAGACATAATCAGATCTACTGAAGTCGATGAGAGCGAAGAGGACTGAAGTCTAAAGAATGCAAAAGAAATATCACTAATCAAAAAAAAAATCACAATCAAGAGGCTGAAAACATTCTATGTTTTACCAGTTTATCGCATTCAATCACCAATCAAAACAACAATCACAAAACTTGGAAAATAAAAGAGATTAGAAGTACCTGCTGGCAGCAAGAATTGGAAGTCTGGAAAGGAAAAATCATAGAGCACAAAACAGTGAAGCACCAAACCTGGAAAGGGCCGAACAGAAATAGGAAGTTAGGATCTGATCGTATTTAGAGAAATAGGAAGTTAGGATCTCATAGATTAAGAGAAATTGAAACTCACCTCACCGGAATTAGATAATGTTGAATGTTACTTCGAAGGTTGCGGCTGCGGCTAGGGCACGTCATGGAGATTTGGTTGGAAGAAGAACAGTTGAGCTGTCGGTAGAAGAAACTCGTAAGCGAGATGCAGGAATGCTGCGGGCCTACGACTAGGGAAATCGCGAAGATGGAGATCTGGAGAAGAATGGCGGAATAGATGAGCGCCATTAGGGCAATCGCGAACGAGAAATCAGGCGAAAATGACTTGCCAGCTGATATCCGCGAAAAAACCTACCCGGGCACATGCCCGGGTGTGTCCGAAGGTGGGTCCGCCCATGATCGAGGCCCTCCACCCCGGATGTTGAAGAGCCTCCAACACAGAAGAAAGAGGAATATAAGAGAGAGAAGTCGCAAACCTGTGAAGATCGGGAAACAAGTGGTGTAAGGAGATATAGTGGGAGAGAGGGTGAGCGGTAGACATCGTAGGCGGATTGGTTGGTCGTGGAGTAGCATCAGTAAGAGTTAACTGTCTCTGAGCATCAGAAGAGGTATGATGGCGAGTATAGACACAAAGAGGTGGTGGAGAAAGAGGAGGTGATTGTGGATAGACGGGAGGTAGTGTGGGAAGCAGAGGAGGGGTGTTGTGGCGGATAGGTACATTAGGGCGAGGGATATCAAAGAGATAAATATCATTAGAAGTCGAGGAGTAGAATAGATGATCCTCAAGGATGGCAACAACCGTAGATGTAACGAGTTTCCGAGTAGTGGGAGAGTAACACACATATAACTTACGCGTGCGAGAGTAGCAAACAAACATATATTTAGTAGTGTGAGGTATCAGTTTGCTCATAGCAGGGCCAAGATGATGGACAAAATGAACACTACCAAAGACAAGAGGAGTCAAAGGGCAGGGAGGTTGCGAAGGAAAGAGGATGGAAAATGATGTCGCAAAATTGAGAATAGATGAGGGCATGTGATTAATTAGATAGCATGAGGGGGAAACGGCGAACAGTCAATAGGTCTTGGGGACTTACATTTGAAACGGAAGGGAGTGAGCAACCTCGAGGAGGTGGCGGTTCTTCTATTCGGTGACCTCATTTTGTTACGGGGTCTAGGCGCAAAAGGTTTGATAGATAAAACAAACGTGGCACAAGTGTCCTAGAAGTAATGACTAATACATTCGTGTGCACTATCAGTTCGAAGGATTTTTATGGAGTGTGAGAATTGAGTACGGGTTTCAGCAATGAAGGAGTGGAAAACATATAACAGTTCAGAGCGCTTGCGCAACAAATACAATCATGTCATGTCAAAATGATCATCAATAACTATAAGAAAATAACAAAAGCCAGATAGACTAACAATTTTATACGGGCCCCAGATATCTGAGGGCACTAAATCAAAAGGAGCAGAGCTCCGAGTACAATAAAGTGGGGAGAGTTGAGGGATGTTGCTTCGCGTAGATACATGATTCACATGTAAAATCAGAAAAAGAAAAATCGGGAAGGGCTTTTTGCAGAATAGAAAGAGGAGCATGACCAAGATATTGGTGTCAATCCACAAAGCTAATAAAGGAGAAAACAAAGGTGATAAGGTCTAGAGTGTAGAGTCAATTTGACAGTAGTTCCCTACCAATGATATTTTGCGTCGGTCAATCCTGCACGACAAAGAATAAGAGAAAAAGATGATAGAACAGTCATGATCATTAGTAAGACGACTAACAGAGAGAATATTAAATTGAGAGACGAAACATGGAGCACACAGCGGAGAGAGAGGGATGGAGTGAGCAGCACGTCGCTAGAGTCGCAGACCGGGGTGGTGTCATCATTGGCCACCGTGATAAACTTCGAACAAGCGGACTTAGTATATTGAGAAGACTTTTGTGGGGTAATATAATTTGTCACCCCAGAGTCCACAATCCAAGAGAGATTATGGGAACAGCGGGATATACCATAATTTGAGATAGAAGTGTCGAAGTCAAACGTCCGAGTAACCAACCCCTAAATATGTTATAGTTCTTCACGCAAAGTGTCAATGTCAGAGCGAGAGGTATAACCATCCACCACAGGAAAATCAAGGTACTGATAGGTGGAAGGATGCGGAGGGGACCCATGTTTGAGATAACAGGTGGCCTCATTATGATTCATCCGCCACAATGGGCACAAAGGCGAATGTTCTACCCCTTTGAGCGAGTGCGGCTATCACGCCCACCGCCCCGAGATCCATGACGACCTCCACAGTGCGCAGGAGGTGGAGGAAGAGTGTCAGGAGAGTGTTGGAGAAAGGCAGGAGAGGGATGCATTGGAATATCGATGGGCGGAGTCACCTTCAAGATTATGAAGAACACATCTGAGAGGGACGGAATAGTATGAGAGGATAAGATGTTCGCACGGATACTGTGGAGATGAGGTGGCAGTCGTGCCATCATTAGATGTGTCGGCAAACTCCTTCTGAGCACGTTGGGTAGCAAGATCCAACGTCGGAGGTTGTTGTTGAACCTCGGCCTTGATAAGAGTCTTGTATTGAGCCACAAAGGATGTCAAATCACCATTTGAGCAAGGCTCAACGGCTTGGAGATCCTGAAAGATATCGAACAGATGATGAAGGTTATCCTGTCCTGAGTACAAGGTTTCAGTTCATCTCACATAGCTTTAACAATCTTGTGGTGCATAGCCGTACAATAGGGCTCAATATACATGGAGTTGAGAAATACATGATTGTACGCGTCCATCAACCAGGATTCATTATTCGATAGGCTTAGCAGGGGTATCGCAAGTGACATAATGAAGGAGACATTTGGTCTAGAGGACGCGGCACACAGAATGTACTCACTCAACAAAGTTTTTATTCTTGGTGAGGGAGATTGTTGTAAAGCGGAGTTCGTCCCTGATGTCAGGGAGAGGGGCTGGGGAGGTAGCATTTGTTCCCGTAAGATGAGACATTGTCGAGAAAGAGATGTGGCGAGAACTAGAGAATATAGGGCGGCGAGCTCAGGAGAAATGGGGGGGCGAGATCTGTAGACGCAGCGGGTAGAGAGTGTTGAAGAAGAAAACGAGCGGTCGGCTCTGCAAGATCTACAGACGCGATGGGCAACGAGCACCGGAGTCTGCGAGATCAACAAACCAATGGACAGCGAGCTCTGAGGAACATTATGAATCGGGATCCGTGGGAGCAGCAAATCACACTAGTGTTGAAGAAGAGGGTCATGCAAGGTCGTCAGGAAGTAGCAGCTGCTGAGAGTCTGCGAGATCGACAAATATGGCAGGAAGCGAGCTCTTGGAAATCGACGTAGGATTACGAGCGGCAAGATCAATCACAAGTGACAACAGCCGAGGTATTGTGACGAAAGCTTGTTGGATTATGACAGGCGAGACTCCAATCAAGAATGTCGTCGGCAGAGCTGCGGGAGCGAACAGAGGAGCGGTGAGCACCCAGGAGTCCGGAGCGACGGCAAGCTGGCAGGCTTTAAGGGAGTTGTCGAGAAGCACAAGAATCGTGCAAGTACCCGGGATGGGAGTGGCGAGTACCCAAACAGAGAATGGTCAATCGACTAGAGGCTGTTGATTTGAGATTGTGTGGCATTGATACCATGTAGAAATCCAAAATACCTAAAATAAAATGAGTTTATTTCTCTTCGACTTAACCAAAACAATACAAGGATTAGTGCAAAATATATAGGAATGAGTGGTAACTAAATAACAACCCAAGATGTAAGACTAAACTACATGCCAACAATAGGTATTTGCATGTGATTTTTACATAGTCTAAGTCAAATCTTCTACACATCCCAATAAAATGAGGCGGATAAAAGGAAAAATTGGCATCTACTCGATGTTACTCGGACACTCCTTTGTCAGATGAATGTTCTCAGCTCTTATTGGGGTCATATGAGGTTACCATTTCTTGTTTTTTAATTAACTATTTACTTTTTTTCTCCTTCAAGGTAAATGTAACACCCCGACAAGGAAATGAATGCTCTACAAAAATCGTCGAGCAGAGCTCGACGATCGTCGAAGGCAGTTTGACGAAAATCGTCGATTTTCAGTTCCGTTCGACGAAATGTCGAAATTCGTTGTCGCCTCCTGTCAGATGGCTAGTGTGCGGCCACTGAGCGGTGGTTGACTTTTCAGCTTTAATCCAAGCCATTACTTGGTTTTGATGATTTTGATTGTGTGGCTGGGATGTAACCCGAGGCCTTATCTGGAACGGAATGGAAAGAGGAAATTATTATTTCCTTTTCTCTCTCTCTCTTCCTTGCTTCCCGAGTTCTGGAGCAGAACCCTTCGGCTGGTGCTAGGGTTGTTTGCTGGAGAAAATCTTGAGGCCGGAATCAAGGGCTGAAGCTAGATTCATGAAGGGGAAAGTGAGGCGCTCATTTCCATCCGCGTAGAAACGTTGTGTCATGGCTCCAAAAAGACCGTCAAGGGTAACGATCTTTCTTCTTGGACATGTGAAGTCCTTATTTTGGCATGTGCATGGATTTCCCCCAAAAGGTGGATTATTGAGGGATTTCCCTTGGGTTGATTTTTGAAATTCCCAATAAATCTTGCATATAGATCCGGAAATGTGTAGTACGGAATATGTATGTTGTGTGAAGCCCATCTGGACAGGTTGGTCTGCATTGGTGATGTTTTATTTTGCGCACCGGAGAAGACTCCGCGTATAAACGAATATTTTGTGGAGTCGGTGGGTTGTGCCTGTGAAGGGCAGTAGCAGGAAGTACTGGAGTGAATTCAATGAAAATACCCTCGTAATTCATGTGTTGTATGCTATGAAAAGACCAGTTTTCTGGCACTGCAGGATGCTGCAGGATTTGGGTTGAGTTTGGGCGCAGAAATAGAGCTTCTGTTGGTCCCGTCAAGCGATCGCGACGAACGCTGGCATTAACTCCCACTTTGATTGTGAAGTCGGTCCTTGGTGGACAGTGTGGCTATTGTGTGAGCTGCGAGCTCTTAAAGGCCAGTGTGTCGAACGGGTAAGGGGAAAGCTGACCCACGTCATTTTGACGATTTGGGCAATGGGCAAGGCTGAACTGTACCCGCGTTATGTCTGACTGACTAGGAGACCTAAGTTATTGGTCTCGTTGGAGCGCATAATGAGAGTCTTAGGTCTGCGCGCCATTAAGACTAAAATGCTCAAAGTTTACCGTTGGGTTTTGGACTTTGAACGGTGGTGGGACCCTGGTTTTTCGGTACACCAATAATGTGCCATGAGTACACGGAGCGTCGGACCATGTGGTCGACGTTTGTGATATATTGATTGTGCGTGAGTGCACATCTTGTGATATATCTACTTGTGAAATGTCATGCCTGCAGGGAAGGAATACCATTGCCCCGGTAAAGGGGTAGGGTCGTTATAAATTGGTCAGCTGAATGCTGACCGTTACCTTGTTTGCCACCGTGCGGTGGACTGTCCTTGTACAGGTGCTGGAGAGCCGAGCGGAAAATAGTGGGTTGAAGCCCTTGTTGCTGCTGCTGCTATGCTGGCCCTCGAAGGCCAACTAAAGAAATGTTTATTGATTTCATGTGTGGCCGGCCCGCGTGCCGATGTATGTAATCCACACTCGTAAAAAGAACCTGTAAGGCCTTAAGGCCAGACAATTTGTGTATTTTATATACATTCCTTAGAATTCTATATAAATACGGTTATTTATATATATAGTGGACATTCATGATTGTTTGAGTTCAAAGAACCTTAAAACTTCTGTTAGCATGCTCTGGGTTAGGATGCGAATAATAATTTGTATTAACCTGTAACCTCGCCGTCTGTTTGTGGCAT
Source organism: Platanthera zijinensis (assembly GCA_039513925.1). Taxonomy (NCBI): domain Eukaryota; kingdom Viridiplantae; phylum Streptophyta; class Magnoliopsida; order Asparagales; family Orchidaceae; genus Platanthera; species Platanthera zijinensis. Next base: position 29,451,559 of record CM077087.1, on the reverse strand, counting down.
ATAGTGTGGGGCCCCGGCCGGACCTTCTATTATATGTCATTTAACGGATGGGGTCGTTACAACTTTGGTATCAGCTTGTCTTGGTCTTTCTCTTTCGAATTCGTGGTCGAATTCTTTTGTGGGGTGGCGAGCACGTGTACGTGCGACCCGTTTTAACTGTAAATGAACTAAAGAATGTCCACTAAGGAATGCAAATACACCTGTTTGTGGAACATGCGCGTTCCTATAATGTTGTTGTTGCTTGTGCAAAGTCGCTAAAGTGTGTCTTGTCCACTTATAGGTGACTCGAAGTGGTGTTGGGCAGTTTGAGCCCCAGCGTTCTGATGAGAGTGCGGCACCAGTTGAGGTGCCTCCACCTCCTCCTTCTGCGGAGACAGTACGTCTAGTTGCTGAGGCACTGTTTACAATGATTCATGCACAGCCTACTGGGCAGGCGCAGCCTGCAATGGTGCCAGAACAGGATGGTATGAGGCCAGAACCTGTTGAGGTTGTTGCTGATCCTCAAGCAGCTGAACGGCAGTTGAAGCAGTTTATGAGCTTCAATCCTCCTACATTTACGGGTGCGGGATCCCCAACGCAGGCGGACGATTGGTTGTCGCGCGTCAAGCGAATATTGACGGCGATAAGGACGGAGGAAGAACAGAAAGTCACCTTGGCCACCTTCTTGCTGGAGGGAGAGGCCCGGCTATGGTGGGACGAGATAGAGTTGCACCACTTAGCGGGCAGACAACTAACCGAAGTCTCGATAGAGGAGTTTTCGAGACTGTTCTTGGCAAAGCACTTGTCATCGGCTCAGCGGATAGCCATGGAAAACGAATTTCAACGTCTAACTCAAGGAGAAAGTAGTGTTGACGCCTACTTACATGAGTTTACCAGGTTGGGAAGATATGCTGGAACAATCTTTGTGGACGAGGAGCGTAAAACCAATAGGTTCTACGAAGGGTTGCGGGATGAGATGAGACTCCTGCTCTCGAGTTCGGTGAACCAGGGATTCCAAGCGTTGGTTGATACGGCTCGTGCGTTGGAGAAGGATATGAAGCGGGTACAAGGCAAGAGGAGCTTGGCTATGACAAAGTCTGAGTTCAAAGCGCCGCGTTCTGGAAAGTCGAGCTACCAAAAGAAATGGGGTAAGAGATCCAAGTCTTCTACACAGGCTCCCTCGAGTGTTGCATCTGAAGCAACTTCGAGGAAATAGTCTCGTACCTGTTATACTTGTGGTAGAGTGGGGCATATAGCCCGTGACTGTCGGGTTGGTCCGCCAAAGGTTGAAAAGAAGACAGGAGCGTCTTATGCGGAGAAGGGAAAGGCAGTGGTGGAGTCCTCTGCATCCCAGGCGTAGCCCCGAGTGTATAATCTTGGCCAACAGGAGGTCATAAAGCAAAGTGACGTCGTCACAGGTACGATCTAAGATATTGATTGCTTACTTTTCATATTTCATACATTGTATGTCGCTTGTGTATGATGCGTTTGTCATAGGCTTTGTCCTAATTCGGGACAGTCCGGCGAGAGCACTATTTGATACGGGTGCTTCGCATTCATTTTTATCTGAGGACTTCGTAGCACGAATCGGAGTACATAGTCATATGACGACAGATGGTGTGAAGGTGTTGTTACCAAACAGATGTGTGATGCTTGCGGATAGGACTTGCTACGCGGAAATACGAATAGGAAGTCGGGATTTCTGCTTGAACGCATTTGTGCTACCGATATCGAAATTTGATGTGATCTTTGGTATGGACTAGCTCTCGGAGCAGCGTGTCTTTATTGATTGCAAATCAAAGGAGATCACACTGGGCCAGAAAACCGAGCTTGAGACTAAATTCGCCGGTATGCGAGGAGTGAGCGGGATCTTGATGTCTGCTCTCCAAGTCGTCAATGCTGTTCGGAAGGGCGCAGAGTTATTCTTCACGCTTATTCAGGCTGTTGAGCCAAAGGCCAGTGTGAGTGACGTTCCGATAGTATCGGAGTTTGCTGACGTGTTTCCTAAAAGTAAATTGCGGAATTGAAAGTTCAACTACAAGAGTTGCTGGAACAGGGATACATACACCCAAGTATGTCATCTTGGAGCGCACCCGTCCTTTTTGTGAAAAAGAAGGACGGTAGTCTGCGGTTGTGTATCGACTATCGCGAATTGAATAAGCTGACGGAAAAAAACAAGTATCCGATTCCACGGATAGATGACTTGTTTGATCAGCTAGTGGGATCAACCGTCTATTCTAAGCTGGACTTAAAATTTGGTTATTACCAGTTGAGGATTCGGGAAGGTGACATTCTCAAGACAGCGTTTGAAACACGCTACGGTCATTATGAGTTCACTGTAATGTCGTTTGGGCTATGTAATGCGTCATCGGTGTTCATGGATCTAATGCACCGAACGTTCCGAGAGTACTTGGACTTGTTTGTGATCGTCTTTATTGACGACATATTAGTGTACTCTCAGTCTGAAGCAGACCATGCGAACCATTTACGGATGGTGTTGCATACCCTGAGGCGAAATAAGCTCTATGTCAAGTTCTCAAAGTGTGAGTTCTGGCTATCAGTGGCCGGTGTTGTCTTCGGTGGCCGAAGTCAGGAGTTTCCTTGGACTGGCGGGCTACTACAGACGTTTCGTAGAAAACTTCTCACGGATCGCTTTGTCTCTTACCACATTAACGAGGAAGGATCAGAAGTTCGTTTGGACGCCGGAGTGCGCGCGAGCTTTTGAAGAGTTAAAGAGTCGTTTGACCACGGCGCCTGTTTTGACGTTGTCATGTGGTACAGACGGCTATGAGATTTATAGTGATGCATCAGGGAGCGGCTTAGGCTGCGTTCTTCTTCAGTTTGGAAAGATGATCGCTTATGCCTCACGCCAGTTGAAAGTGCATGAGCGAAACTATCTCGTCCACGACTTGGAGTTGACGGCGGTGATTTTTGCACTTAAATTGTGGCGTCATTATTTATATGGCGTGAAAGTGGATATATTCACGGACCATAAGAGCCACTAAAGTATCTATTAGATCAGAAGGATCTCAATATGCGACAACAAAGGTGGATGGAGTTCCTCGGGGACTATACCTTTGATATTCATTATACTCCCGGGAAGGGAAACGTTGTCGCAGATGTCTTGAGTCGTAGGACTCCAACAAGGGCAAATTGGTTGCAGATGCATGATGAGCGTTTGATCCAGGAGTTGGAAGCGTTAAAGATTTATTGCATTGACAAGAATTCCACAGCAAATGCGTGCTTGAACTGGATGGAGGTACAGTATAACCTTGCGGACAGGGTGCGGCGAGCAACGGAACTTGATGAAAGTTTGTAACGCTATGCAATGGATGGTGGCCAATTCTTCTGGTATGACGGTCTTTTGCGAAAAAATGGTCGTTTGTGTGTCCCAAGTATGGGTAAGCTAAGAGAAGAATTGATATATGAGGCTCACTTTACGAAATACTCAATTCACCCAGGGAGCACAAAAATATACAAAGACATGAAAAAGCTATTCTGGTGGCCGGGTTTAAAGAAAGACATCGCACACTATGTGGCTAAATGTGAGACATGTGTCTTAGTGAAAGCGGAATACCAGAAGCCTGGAGGTTTCCTGAAATCACTATCGATTCCGGAATGGAAGTTTGATGATATTTCGATGGATTTCGTGCACGGTTTGCCGAGATCTCAACGCGGTAACGATTCGGTTTGGGTGATTGTAGATCGGTTGACTAAAGTGGCTCACTTCATTCCGAACAAGAGGGATGATTCAGTGGAAGTCTTGGCTAAGCTTTATGTTGAGCAAATCGTACGATTGCACGGTGTTCCCCGTAGCATCGTAAGTGATCGAGACGGGCGCTTCACTTTGAATGATTCGAGGCTAATCCATCAGTTGTTGGGGACAAAATTAACGTGCAGTATATCCTTTCATCCACAAACGGATGGCCAGACGGAGAGGACCAACAGAACGATGGAGGACATGCTCTGAATGTGCGTCTTGGATTTCGGGAAGAGATGGGAAGACCATCTATATATGGTAGAGTTCACCTACAATAATAGCTATCAAGCTAGTATAAATATGGCACCGTTTGAAGCTTTGTATGGAAGGAAATGTTGTACACCATTAGCTTGGGCGGAAAAAGGCGAGTCAAAGCTCTACAAGCGTAACGAAGTCGAAGAAGCTAATGCGATAATACGCTCTATCCGGGAGAGGCTACTAATAGCCCAAGATAGGCAAGTCAAATACTACAACGTCAAGCACCGGAATGTGGAATTTGCGGTTGGCGATTGGGTATATTTGAGTCCAAGATTCGACACTTGAAAAAGTTAAGCCCGAGGTATCTTGGTCCGTTTGAAGTGGTGGACCGAATTAGAGAAACTGTCTATCGGCTAGCTCTTTATATAGAATTGAGTGGATTGCATGATGTGTTCCACATCTCAGTGCTTCGAAAAATCGTGAAAGATCCAGCTCAAGTAATTCCAAATGGCCGTGTACTGGTCGAATTTGGGCTAACGACGAAGATTAGGCCCATTCGGATTGAAGATCAAGCGGATAAGCAGCTGCAAAACAAGACAATCGGAATGGTCAAGGTCCGGTGGGACAATTATGGTCGTGAGGAGCTAACATGGGAGCGGGAGCAGACCATGCGTGTTGAATTTCCCGAATAATTTGTCTAAACTGGAATAACAGTTTTTATTTTATTTTGTACAAAACAAAGAATGTTGCAACAATTTTTTTGTTGAAGAAAGTTATGTTATAACATGTTGGTTACGGTATTCTGGTATTGTATGCAAATTTCGGGACGAAATTTCTGTGAAAGGGGGGAAGGTTTGTAACACCCCAGCAAGGAAATGAATGCTAGACGAAAATCGTCGAGCGGAGCTCGACGATCGTCGAGGGCAGCTCGACGATCGTCGAGGGCAGTTTGACGAAAATCGTCGATTCTCAGTTCCGTTCGACGAAATGTCGAAATTCGTTGTCGCCTCCAGTCAGATGGCTGGTGTGTGGTCACTGAGCGGTGGTTGACTTTTCAGCTTCAATCCGAGCCATTAATTGGTTTTGATGATTTTGATTGTGTGGCAGGGATGTAACTCGAGGCCGTATCTGGAACGGAATGGAAAGAGGAAATTATTATTTCCTTTTCTCTCTCTCTCTTCCTTGCTTCCCGAGTTCTGGAGCAGAACCCTTCGGCTGGTGCTAGGGTTATTTGCTGGAGAAAATCTTGAGGCCGGAATCAAGGGGTGAAGCTAGATTCGTGAAGGGGAAAGTGAGGCGCTCATTTCCGTCCGCGTAGAAACATTGTGTCATGGCTCCAAAAAGACTGTCAAGGGTAACGATCTTTCTTCTTGGACATGTGAAGTCCTTATTTTGGCATGTGCATGGATTTCCCCCACCAAAAGGTGGATTATTGAGGGATTTCCCTTGGGTTGATTTTTGAAATCCCCAATAAATCTTGCATATAGATCCGGAAATGTGTAGTACGGAATAGACATGTTGTGTGAAGCCCATCTGGACAAGTTGGTCTGGATTGGTGATGTTTTATTTTGCGCACCGGAGAGGACTCCGCGTATAAACCAGTATTTTGTGGAGTCGGTGGGTTGTGTCTGTGAAGGGCAGTAGCAGGAAGTACTGGAGTGAATTCCAGGAAAATACCCTCATAATTCATGTGTTGTATGCTATGAAAAGACCAGTTTTCTGGCACTACAGGATGCTGCAGGGTTTGGGTTGAGTTTGGGCACAGAAATAGAGCTTATGTTGGTCCCGCCAAGCGATCGCGACGAACGCTGGCATTAACTCCCGCTTTGATTGTGAAGTCAGTCCTTGGTGGACAGTGTAGCTATTGTGTGAGTTGCGAGCTCTTAAAGGCCAGTGTGTCGAACGGGTAAGGGGAAAGCTGACCCACGTCATTTTGACGATTTGGGCAATGGGCAAGGCTAAACTGTACCCGCGTTATGTCTGACCGACTGGGAGACCTAAGTTATTGGTCTCGTTGGAGGGCATAATGAGAGTCTTAGGCCTGCGCGCCATTAAGACTAAAATGCCTAAAGTTTACCGTTGGGTTTTGGACCTTGAACGGTGGTGGGACCCTGATTTTTCGGTACACCAATAATGTGCACGGAGCGTCGGATCGTGTGGTCAACGTTTGTGATATATTGATTGTGCGTGAGTGCACATCTTGTGATATATCTGCTTGTGAAATGTCATGCCTGCAGGAAAAGAATACCACTGCCCCGGGAAAGGGATAGGGTCATTATAAATTGGTAGGCTGAATGCTGACCGTTGCCTTGTTTGCCACCGTGCGGTGGACTGTCCTTGTACAGGTGCTGGAGAGCCGGGCGGGAAATAGTTGGTTGAAGCCCTTGTTGCTGCTGCTGCTGCTGTTGTTGTTGTTATGCTGGCCCTCGAAGGCCAACTAAAGAAATGTTTACTATTTTCATGTGTGGCCGGCCTGCGTGCCGATGTATGTAATCCACACTCGTGAAAAGAACCTGTAAGGCCTTAAGGCCAAACAATTTGTGTATTTTGTATACATTCCTTTATAGTTCTATATAAATGTGGTTATTTATATGTATAGTGGACATTCATAATTGTTTGAGTTCAAAGAACTTTAAAGCTTCAGTTAGCATGCTCTGGGTTAGGATGCGAATAATAATTAGTATTAACATGTAACCTCGCCGCCTGTTTGTGGCATATAGTGTGGGGCCCCGGACGGATCTTCTATTATATATCATTTAACGGATGGGGTCGTTACAGTAAAAACCCCTTTCTCTCTTCTATATCCGACCGACGCAACTTTTCCCCTCGCCCAGTATGTGTTTGGTTGTACTGCTTTCGTCTACCCTCCTGCATTCGATCGTGATAACTCTCCGCTCACGCCACCAAATGTATCTTTGTGGGGCACTCTCCGACTCAAAAGGGATATCATTATTTCGACCCTGTCTCCAAACGAGAGTTAACTTAGTTGACATCACTTTTTTTGAGTTAACCCCCTATTTTTTCAAGAACGGAGGGACCCTTCCTTTCAACATCTCTCCTCTCTCTACAACCTCTACTCCTCTCACTTTTGTTTCATCACTCCCTATCATTCATGTTCCCTCCCTTAATATCCTGAAGCTGACACAAACTCCTGCATGTGTCCCTCCTATTTCACCCTTTCAATATCATTATCGCTAACGTCCCGCTTCCCCACCTGCCCCCACTCCTTACACTCTGAAGTCCCCTCTGACAACTCCAAGGACAACGCTCTCCTCTTTGGAAGGTTCTCATTTCAATAAGCTCGGACTAGGATCTTCTTATTGCTTTGTGCAAAGGGGTAAGGGGGAGCACAAAACATCCTCTTACAAATGTTGACACAGCATCTTAGACCCTCTTGCAACAATTTTGCATGGGCATTCTCTACCACCATTGTTCCTACTACACATGAGAAAGCTCTCCGTATATCTTGTTGGAATGCGATCATGGATGAGGAAATATTTGCTTTAAAATCACGGGGCACATGGGCCCTTCTCCCTACCCCCCCCCCTGAAGGAGATGTTGTCAAGTGTTGTTGAGTCTTTGTCATCAAGTTTCTCCCAGATGACATTGTGGATCGATATAAGGCTCGATTCGTTACCACGGGATCCACCCAAACTGATGGTGTTGATTTCTTTGGCACTTGCTCTCTGGTTGCTCGTATTAGTACTATCAGGATTCTCTTCTTCATTGTTGTTAACCGAATTTGACAAATGTCTCAACTTTATGTCAAAATTATCTTCCTATATGGTACCTTACACGAAGAAGTCTATATGGGGTAACCTCCTAGTTATGTTGCTCAGGATAAGTCTCAGGTATGTAAGCTTCGGAAGACCATTTATGATCTCAAACAAAACCCTCATGCATGATTTGACAAATTTAGTAAGGTTGTCTCTACTATTGGTTTCTCCGAAAGCAATGTTGAGTACTCACTTTTATACAGAAAATCAACCACAGCCTAATTATTCTCGATGTCTACGTTGACAACATTCTTCTTACCGGAAATGACTCATTTGGAATAGAGAAAACTAAGAAGCATCTTCGGGAGCATTTTGTTACCAAATATATGAGTCCTTCATGATACTTCTTGGGAATTGAAATTGCAAAATGTAATAACTCCATAGTTCTGCTCATTTAATGGCTATATATGATGTGTGATAGCCCTGAGCTTCTGTCAATTTTTTGCTCATTTACTGCTCAAAATCAAACGCAGTTTACCAGCACCATCAAAATTCTTCGCAATTACAATGCGCATGAATGAAACTATAGAATCCAAGCGGGTTGGTTGAAGTGGAGAGGCACGTTAGGGATCTTATGTGATCGTAAAGTACCACTAAAACTTAAGGGCAAGTTTTACCGTACTGCAATTAGACCTGCGATGCTCTATGGTTTTGAGTGTTGGGCAGTGAATTGTGTACATGAGCAAAAAATGGGAGTCGCGGAGATGAGAATGCTTAGGTGGATGTGTGGACGCACGAGATTGGATAAATTTAGGAATGAATGTATCAGGAATAAGACAGGAGTTGTGCCAATTGTAGAGAAGATGCGAGAAGCTCATCTAGACACGTACAAAGGAGACCATTAGAGGCACCTGTTAGGCATTGTGAGAGTCTAGTCACTAGGCATGTTAAACGGGAGAGGGGTAGACCAATAAAGACTTGGAATGAAACTATAAGGAAAGACATGATGTACTTAGGCATTAGTGAGATTATGACAAAAGATATGGCACAATGGAGACAAAGGATCCATATAGTCGACCCCATTATAGTGGGATAAAGGCTTGAGTATTGTTGTTGTACAATGCGCGTGCATACACTGGTCATGTCTTTCAAGAATTCTGCAATGCATTGGACATTATCCACCAAACCTCATGTGTGTATACAAATCAGTAAAATGGTATCACTGAGCAGAAGAATCAACACCTTCTCGTAGTGGCTCGGTCTCTCCTCTTCCAGATGCAGGTCCCTACATCCTATTGGAATTTTGTTGTTACCACTGCGTGTTATCCCATCAACGGCATGCCTCATTAATGTTCAACCTTACCAGCCCCTTCTCTCTTTTATTTCCTGAGAGCGGATTCTTTCCCTTAACAGCACGAGTCTTTGGTTGTGTCTACTCCGTTCATCATCTGGGCCCCCATTGACAAATTGTCCCCTCACTCACTGCATGTTCGTTGGTTATTCATGCACTCAAAGGCTATGTTTGTTATTCTCCCTCTGCTCAAAAGATGATCACATCCGCTGGCGTTACTTTCCTGGAACATCATTCTTTTCATCCCTCCGTCACCGCGACGATGTCCTCTATGAATCTCCTACGCCCTCTTGTTCCTACCACCTCCCCTTTACAACTATTACTCCCAACACCATCACCTGCCAAGCTTCTCCCCTTCGTGTCTACTCTCGTCGCTATCCTCGATCTGGTACCCCGCAACAACCCCTGTCTATCAATGTTGTCGGGCTAGAGATCCTAGGTGGAGCATTTCATGGTTGGATCGGATCGGATCGTAAGATCGGATCAAGAATCGCCAAATTCTAAAACATTCATAAATTAAGACTAAAAATATAAATTTGAACTATGTATCATCAAAGTACATGTTTAATTAACAAAAAATCATTAAATTGAGTAGTATATGAATAATTATATCGAAAAATAATTGAATAACAAAATCAAAAAGATTATAGCGTTTTAACTTGACTTTCAGTTTCAAGTAGGATGTCCAATAGCTACTAACAGTAAAAGTGAATCTGGACCAATGAATCGTTGGATTACTCGTACGCCAAAAGCAAAAAGTTTGGATCGCTTGTATGCTAGATTTCTAGCCGCTGGATTTCTAGCCATTGGATTTCTAGCCATTGGATTTCTAGCTACTGGATTGCTCTCCATTGAATTGCTAGTCGTTAGATTGCTCGTACGCTAGAAAGGAAGATAAAACGTCAACTTGAAAGCAAGAAGCCACTGGATTACTGACCACTGAATTGCACATAGCTAGAATGAAAGAGAAGACATCAACACGACCTGAAATGGAACTGGGTAAGGAAGGAAAAGGAAGACGGTGATTGGACTTGAAGTGATCGAAGACGTAGCCCTTGGCCTCCGTTTACAGTCAACACTTGAGATAGGGTAAAGCGGCAAGATATGAATTTGTGATGTGGTATGAGGGGCGGGATTAGGATTGGGTTAAGCAATGAGGTATGGGCGTTGGACCGATTGAATGGGGTAGGGATATGGTGGGACATGTTTCTAATTCCCTTTAGCTGGACTGATAGAATCGGATCAGGATCGCGATCCTAAGATTCGGGTCGGGATAGCGATCCTAAGATTCAGGTCGGGATCCCTAACGTAGAAGCGTCGATTTAGATCCTACTGCCTACCACTAATCCTCTGATGATTGTTGATTCGACCACGACCTCCATCGCGCATCCTCTCTCCAACTATGTCTTCTTACACCGGCTCTCCTCTGATGTGCGCAGGTTTGTGGTCTCCTTGTCTTCTATTTCCCCTCTCTTTTCTGTGCAGAAAGCTCTTCAGCATCCTGATGCGCGTAAAATACGGCAAGCGTACCGGTCGCACAAGTAATAAAGTTGGGAATAAATCCCCGGATGTCGGTCTCTTGAGGAATGCAATTAGCGTCGAACGATTTAAACTCTAAAACTATTGTTATGAGAGTTAATTGAAATAAACAGAAAAAGAAGCGGCTTTGGTTGGTGGTCTTACGATCGATTACACTAATGTAAACTATGCGGGTCGCAATCACCGCTTCTCAAGGCGAGATGGATGTAGCGGCCGCGATGTCGTACTTCGGTTGGTGAGTGGATGGAAGTCTAGCGAGTGAGGTGATTAGTGCGGAGTGAAATTGAGTGAAACGAACGTGTGGAGTGGAGCGAGATGGAGCGAGGCGCATCAAAGAATAATTCTCATAAGCAAGATGAAACACAAATGATCAAATTAACACTAGAAATTGATGTTCATTACATGCATAAACATTCCATGCAACAAGAAAAGATAGAAAATGCAAAACCACGAGATTGAAGATCCACCGCGGTTGTTGGCCGGAGGTGCGGGTTGTCAATCCGCTTCCAAGCGCAGTCCGAGGAGGGCTTCCGGTACCACCGAGCTGTCACCTCGAGGGCCTGTAATTCCGTTCTCTAGGTATGCTTCGTCTTCTTCCTTGGTGGAAAGCTCGGAGAAGAATGCTTCAATGGCCGGGAGGATCACCGGAGGATGCGGAATGCTTTGGAATCGCCGGAGAAGGTCCTCCCGATGGTAGGGATGAAGGTGGAGGCGAATGAAACTGCTGGAGGGCGAAACGGCGGACTGGCGGAGGTTTCGTAACAATGTCCGTACCCTAATTCGCGGAACAGGGCTTTTTATAGCTTGCAGAATAAATAGGGCGCACGACCACTGGCGCACGACCAGTGGTCGTGCGCGACCAAGGTCAGCGCCCGTGCGCGAGCAACCAGTAGACCTGCATCAGAAAATCAATGGTCGCGCACGATCAACAGCGCACGATCAGTGATCGTGCGAGGCAAAGCTGATGATCGTGTGGAAATAGCCAGGCAGAACTTTTTAAAATGGGTATAACTGCGCACGATCGGCAGCGCACGAGCAGTGGTCGTGCGCGGTATGGCAAGTGATCGTGCGGAAGGTTCAAGACAGAGATTTCACAAATGAGTCCGGGCTGCGCACGATCAGTGATCGTGCGCCAGGAGGTCGATGGTCGTGCGTGGGTAAAAACGCACGACCACTGACTCCTTTGCCAAAAATAGTGAAACGCCTATCCCGAATGCCCTCACGATCCCCAAACCTGCAGGAAAACTGCACGGGACATCGATCGCGGCAGCCGCAGCAAACAATAATAATCATAGCAAGAATGCAAATGCACACAAGCACAGAAATGGGCTAAAAAGGTGCACAGGGCGTGGAATGTCGTAGCTAACCAAAAGGAGTACTAATGGCGCTAAAAGACAGTGCAAAGCTGAGGAAAAAGGCCTAGATGAGTCCAAAATAAGGTATAAAATAGGGACTCATCACACCCCCAGACTTAACCATTTGCACGTCCCGGGCAAATAATCACCTTGTGGACTCAAAAATGGCTAGCTGACGTAGTAATTTCAAAATACAGTAGGACGAGAAATCAAGAAACACAAGTGCATAGAAAATATAATAGGAGTTTTTAATCATCCTATGCAATTTATAATTTTCGATAAACGTAAATAAATACTGTCACTACTCAAAGATTGAATTTCCGGAGAATCGCACGGTCATGTGTAGGAAGAAAATAGGCAAGTCGGATGGTGGAGCATTGCCAAAGAGCGGGGCTCGTGATCACCTCCAAAGGAATCCACCAATGTCGGGGACCATATGCTTGCCCGTTCACACTTTCTCCACGATGCTAGTTCGAATCGAGCATAAATCCGTAGGACTTTAGGTGAAGAGTTGGGGCTTGGGTGTAGACGTAGGTATGGATGAAAAAGATGAAAACGAAGGCTACGCACAACCCAACGGAGCTCGCACAATTACAGATTTCCCACTAGCAAAATGAATGCGAGTGCACCACACCCCCAGACCTGGTTTTTACAACATGGGTGTGTGCTCGTGCGCCGCCAATCGTGCGCAGTCATACCCATTTTACAAAGTTCTGCCTGGCTATTTCCGCACGATCATCAGCATTGCCTCGCACGATCACTGATCGTGCGCTGCTGATCGTGCGCGGCCATTGATTTTCTGATGCAGGTCTCCTGGTTGCTCGCGCACGGGCGCTGACCTTGGTCGCGCACGACCACTGGTCGTGCGCCAGTGGTCGTGCGCCCTATTTATTCTGCAAGCTATAAAAAGCCCTGTTCCGCGAATTAGGGTACGGACATTGTTACGAAACCTCCGCCAGTCCGCCGTTTCGCCCTCCAGCAGTTCCATTCGCCTCCACCTTCATCCCTACCATCGGGAGGACCTTCTCCGGCGATTCCAAAGCATTCCGCATCCTCCGGTGATCCTCCCGGCCATTGAAGCATTCTTCTCCGAGCTTTCCACCAAGGAAGAAGACGAAGCATACCTAGAGAACGGAATTACAGGCCCTCGAGGTGACAGCTCAGTGGTACCGGAAGCCCTCCTCGGACTGCGCTTGAAAGCGGATTGACAACCCGCACCTCCGGCCAACAACCGCGGTGGATCTTCAATCTCGTGGTTTTGCATTTTCTATTTTTTCTTGTTGCATGGAATGTTTATGCATGTAATGAACATCAATTTCTAGTGTTAATTTGATCATTTGTGTTTCATCTTGCTTATGAGAATTATTCTTTGATGCGCCTCGCTCCATCTCGCTCCACTCCACACGTTCGTTTCACTCAATTTCACTCCGCACTAATCACCTCACTCGCTAGACTTCCGTCCACTCACCAACCGAAGTACGGCATCGCGGCCGCTACATCCATCTTGCCTTGAGAAGCGGTGATTGCGACCCGCATAGTTTACATTAGTGTAATCGGTCGTAAGACCACCAACCAAAGTCCCTTCTTTTTCTGTTTATTTCAATTAACTCTCATAACAATAGTTTTAGAGTCTAAATCGTTCGACGCTAATTGCATTCCTCAAGAGACCGACATCCGGGGATTTATTCCCAACTTTATTACTTGTGCGACCGGTACGCTTGCCGTATTTTACGCGCATCAAGTTTTTGGCGCCGTTGCCGGGGAATGCAACTGTTGAACGATTATGATTTCTGGAAGTATTGGTATAAGAGTTTGTGCTTTTTGATTTTTGTTTCTTTGTTTTGTTGTTTCAGTAGATGCAGGGACGTGCTGCAAGAGATCTCGTTACTTACGATCCTGAGATCGAGCGAACTCTTCGTGCGCAAAGGCGTGCCGCTGCTATCAATCCAATCACAATGGGAGATCAGTTGAACAATGACAACGGAGTTCGTGTTGGAGGGAACCTCCATGATTACCGGAACGGGGATGAGAATGAGGTGAATCTGCCGCATGTCCGAACCATGAGAGACTACACCACTCCCACTGTAGGGAGCATTTACCCTGGGTTCGGACCGGCGATCGCAAACCAGCAGTTCGAGATCAAACCAGCAATTCTTAACATCATCCGGAACAACGCACAGTTCTCCGGAATGGCCACGGAGGATGCCCATCTTCACTTGGCAGACTTTTCGGAAATCTGCGCTACTTTCCGCTATGCTGGGATTCCTGATGATACGGTCAAGCTCCGTCTCTTCCCCTTCTCTCTACGTGACAAAGCCAAGTCATGGCTTCATGCCCTTCCTCTTGGAACTGCCACAACCTGGGAGGCTCTTACCACAAAGTTTCTAGCCAAATTCCATCCGGTCGACCGTATCGTGAGCTTGAGACGGGCCATCGCTAATTTCAGGCAAAACGACCAAGAGAGCTTAGCGGAAGTTTGGGAGCGCTTCAATGAGTTGCTGCGGAAGTGCCCCAACCACGGATTCCAAACGTGGAATCTCGTGGAAAGCTTCTACTTCTCCATCGAACCTCAACACCGCGCCATGATTGATGCCGCCTCTGGTGGAACAATTATGAACCTTGCTCCTGAGGATGCTTTGAGAGTTTTGCAGGACACCGCCACGCACAGCGCCTTTTGGACCGCAGGAAGGAATACCCCCCGTGGGACAAGTGGAGTCTTTGCTGTGGAAGCATCAAGGCCCGCTGCTGCTGCTCCGGTGTTGGCCATTTCGTGTCAAGGATGCGGAGGAGCCGATCATCATAGCTTTGAGTGCCCTGGAGCGGAGGTAACGTATGACCTCGCCTTTTCCAATGAAACTGTTAATTTTATCGCGAATCAAAACAGGGGCGCGCCTTATGGAAATGCGTATAATCCGGGTGCGAGAAATCACCCGAACTTCTCGTGGAATCAAAACGCATCGGGCCAACGATGGCAACCGGGGCAGCATCAAAATGATGCCTCCGCCTCCGGAAGCCAACCGCGGCCGCCTCACCCGAATTACCCCCAAGGGCCCCCCGCCGTAAAAACCAATTCATTGGCTGAAATGTTTGAAAAATTTGTTGAAGTTTCCCAGACGAACATGACAAACCAAGCCGCTTCAATGCGTAAGCTTGAGGCACAGTTGGGCCAATTGGCTCAAATGGTCTCCGAGCGCACTCATGGTACTCTCCCAAGCAACACCGAAAAAAATCCCCACGATCAAGGGAAAAGCCTTGGGGAGGAAAGGCTGGGGAATAACAACGAACTCGTGATTAGTTGTATGATCAACAATGTTGGAACCACTGTTTTATGTGATTCCGGAGCATCTAGCAACATCCTCACTCTGCAGGATGTCGCGAAGATGCAATTGCAAATAAACACCGAAGACCGGAAATCACTTATTTTAGCTAATGGAAATGTGGTTGATACTGAAGGTGGTGTGAGGGAAGTTGAGATCGAGGTTAAAGGCAAACATTTTACCACTGATTTTCAGGTCATGGGACCAAAAGAAAATGACTCCATTCCGATACTTGGTGTCCCATTCCTGACGGCAAGTGGCGCATCCCTGGATTTTTCCAAAGGACGCATCACCTGGCCGGCCGATGATTTCGCCCTCGATGATACTTCCGTACACCCCTCTCTTGTTCAAAACGACGTTTTTCTGAGTAGTGCAGATTTCAAGGAAGATTCTGGAATCCAAGCTTTGAAGGCAACCCTTACGGATGAGAAAACAAAGGGAGGATTGACCGAGACGACTGATGAGAAGAATGACTTATTGACCACGAAGATGTTCGAGTGCACCAAAGACACGGCGACCGTGCCATTTCCCACCGATGCTGTTGTTGAGCATGACATTCCTAGTTCCATGCGGGAGAAATCCCTAGACATTTATTCTTGTAATAATATTCATGACTGTGCTAAGCGTTCTGTCGCTTGGGCTGATCCGATCGCCGTCGCGGTGCCGGAAATGACGCCATCGATCATAAAATCTGGGAAAACTGTGGAATCCACTCCTTGGAAGTCTCCATCGGTTGAGAAGCTGAAGGAGGCCAAGCGCTTGCGCGATAAGCGTTATTCTTCCTTCCGGCGCGAAGACACGCACCATCTGAGCAAGGGGAAATCCCCTTCTCAAGATGCTATGAAAAATTCTGCTTCTCCTTCGCTCTCCACCGGAAAGACTGACCACAAATCGGCATATAGCTGATTGCTTCTTTGCCGCTCTGCCTCGCTTTTCCTGCTTATTTTCCTAGTTGCTTTGGGACCTTATTTCGCTCTCTATTTCGTAGCTTTTATTTTGCTGCAAAAACATTATATACAACTGCTAAAACAGGTATTTGGTCCACCTTAAGGACGGTAAACAAAAGGGCTATTCGGGAGACAACCCAAGCTTGGACCTTTTGGTCCCCTCGTTTATGCTTTTTATTTTATGTTTTCTATTTTTTTTATTTTCTGTTGTTCGGCCTAATTCGCAGGTTCAGCTTATCTTTTGTACGAAGCAGCAACTCCCGCGAATCATCACGCAATCTTCTGGCATGCTCCCCTCTTTGGAGCATAGGTACTCTCTCTCGCTTCAGATTTCATTCCTTAGTTGAATGTCTAGTTTACTTGCTTAGGTTTTCATTCAAGTCTGGGGGGAAGAGCCGCTTGTGCACTCCACGAGCACATTTAATTTCGCATGCCAGTAGTTTTTCTTTTTGCTTCATTGTTTTAGACTCCTGCTGCACACACTTTGGCACCCACATGAGCGCGCACTTGACCACGCGTGCGGCTCGAGTTGATGTATTATTTCGTGTAAACTTTAAGATGGTGGTGCTGACGTAGCATTTTGATTTAGAGTAGTTCGAAACTCGTGCAGTGCTCCTAATCGAGTGCTCACGTTGTGTAGAAATTGTATAGATTTAGTTTTTCTTTATGCTTGCAATTTATATTTTTTTTGCACTCGTAAATACTGTCTGTCCTACGCAAATCTATGAATCCGGAGTAATTACTCGGTAGTGTAGGAATGTGTGTAGGCGTCGCTAGCTTTGTATTGCTCGAGTCGGGAGGACGGATCACTTTTCTCGGTGACTAAGAACTTGCCCCAGGCTACTTTCGAAGCATTGGTGCACGGTTAGTCGAGCGTGAGCGTAGGCCATCACTTTGGCCCGGTTGAGCCTTGCACCCGTCCTAGCATAGCCCTCGCTAGCCCCGTTGAGCCTACCTTCCTTTTGTTTCAGCTCCACACTCAATTCACCAATGCCTCAAACCAATCCTAGTCGCACACCCGCGTCGAGCTCTAGTTCCAAGCATTTTCTCGTTTGGTTGTTGATGTGGGAAGTGGTTTTGTGAAAAATGTGGATTTGCCATCTTGTTATATTTGCTGAAATTCAAGAATTTGAAAAAGAAAAATTTATAAAAGCAAAAAAATTGTGAAAAAGAAACGAAAAAGAGAAAATAAAAAGTATAAATGAAAATCTGTTTTTGAGAAATCTGTTTTGGGGTAGGCGGTGCACAAACCCATGTTGTAAAAACTAGGTCTGGGGGTGTGGTGCACTCGCATTCATTTTGCTAGTGGGAAATCTGTAATTGTGCGAGCTCCGTTGGGTTGTGCGTAGCCTTCGTTTTCATCTTTTTCATCCATACCTACGTCTACACCCAAGCCCCAACTCTTCACCTAAAGTCCTACGGATTTATGCTCGATTCGAACTAGCATCGTGGAGAAAGTGTGAACGGGCAAGCATATGGTCCCCGACATTGGTGGATTCCTTTGGAGGTGATCACGAGCCCCGCTCTTTGGCAATGCTCCACCATCCGACTTGCCTATTTTCTTCCTACACATGACCGTGCGATTCTCCGGAAATTCAATCTTTGAGTAGTGACAGTATTTATTTACGTTTATCGAAAATTATAAATTGCATAGCATGATTAAAAACTCCTTCTATTATATTTTTTATGCACTTGTGTTTCTTGATTTCTCGTCCTACTGTATTTTGAAATTACTACGTCAGCTAGCCATTTTTGAGTCCACGAGGTGATTATTTGCCCGGGACGTGCAAATGGTTAAGTCTGGGGGTGTGATGAGTCCCTATTTTATACCTTATTTTGGACTCATCTAGGCCTTTTTCCTCAGCTTTGCACTATCTTTTAGCGTCATTAGTACTCCTTTTGGTTAGCTACGGCATTCCACGCCCTGTGCACCTTTTTAGCCCATTTCTGTGCTTGTGTGCATTTGCATTCTTGCTATGATTATTATTGTTTGCTACGGCTGCCGCGATCGATGTCCCGTGCAGTTTTCCTGCAGGTTTGGGGATCGTAAGGCATTCGGGATAGGCGTTTCACTATTTTTGGCAAAGGAGTCAGTGGTCGTGCGTTTTTACCCACGCACGACCATCGACCTCCTGGCGCACGATCACTGATCGTGCGCAGCCCGGACTCATTTGTGAAATCTCTGTCTTGAACCTTCTGCACGATCACTTGCCATACCGCGCACGACCACTGCTCGTGCGCCGCCGATCGTGCGCAGTCATACCCATTTTACAAAGTTCTGCCTGGCTATTTCTGCACGATCATCAGCATTGCCTCGCACGATCACTGATCGTGCGCTGCTGATCGTGCGCGGCCATTGATTTTCTGATGCAGGTCTCCGGGTTGCTCGCGCACGGGCGCTGACCTTGGTCGCGCACGACCACTGGTCGTGCGCCAGTGGTCGTGCGCCCTAAGAAGCAATCAGCTATATGTCGATTTGTGGTCAGTCTTTCCGGTGGAGAGCGAAGGAGAAGCAGAATTTTTCATAGCATCTTGAGAAGGGGATTTCCCCTTGCTCAGATGGTGCGTGTCTTCGCGCCGGAAGGAAGAATAACGCTTATCGCGCAAGCGCTTGGCCTCCTTCAGCTTCTCAACCGATGGAGACTTCCAAGGAGTGGATTCCACAGTTTTCCCAGATTTTATGATCGATGGCGTCATTTCCGGCACCGCGACGGCGATCGGATCAGCCCAAGCGACAGAACGCTTAGCACAGTCATGAATATTATTACAAGAATAAATGTCTAGGGATTTCTCCCGCATGGAACTAGGAATGTCATGCTCAACAACAGCATCGGTGGGAAATGGCACGGTAGCCGTGTCTTTGGTGCACTCGAACATCTTCGGGTCAATAAGTCATTCTTCTCATCAGTCGTCTCGGTCAATCCTCCCTTTGTTTTCTCATCCGTAAGGGTTGCCTTCAAAGCTTGGATTCCAGAATCTTCCTTGAAATCTGCACTACTCAGAAAAACGTCGTTTTGAACAAGAGAGGGGTGTACGGAAGTATCATCGAGGGCGAAATCATCGGCCGGCCAGGTGACGCGTCCTTTGGAAAAATCCAGGGATGCGCCACTTGCCGTCAGGAATGGGACACCAAGTATCGGAATGGAGTCATTTTCTTTTGGTCCCATGACCTGAAAATCAGTGGTAAAATGTTTGCCTTTAACCTCGATCTCAACTTCCCTCACACCACCTTCAGTATCAACCACATTTCCATTAGCTAAAATAAGTGATTTCCGGTCTTCGGTGTTTATTTGCAATTGCATCTTCGCGACATCCTGCAGAGTGAGGATGTTGCTAGATGCTCCGGAATCACATAAAGCAGTGGTTCCAACATTGTTGATTATACAACTAATCACGAGTTCGTTGTTATTCCCCAGCCTTTCCTCCCCAAGGCTTTTCCCTTGTTCGTGGGGATTTTTTTCGGTGTTGCTTGGGAGAGTACCATGAGTGCGCTCGGAGACCATTTGAGCCAATTGGCCCAACTGTGCCTCAAGCTTACGCATTGAAGCGGCTTGGTTTGTCATGTTCGTCTGGGAAACTTCAACAAATTTTTCAAACATTTCAGCCAATGAATTGGTTTTTACGGCGGGGGGCCCTTGGGGGTAATTCGGGTGAGGCGGCCGCGGTTGGCTTCCGGAGGCGGAGGCATCATTTTGATGCTGCCCCGGTTGCCATCGTTGGCCCGATGCGTTTTGATTCCACGAGAAGTTCGGGTGATTTCTCGCACCCGGATTATACGCATTTCCATAAGGCGCGCCCCTGTTTTGATTCGCGATAAAATTAACAGTTTCATTGGAAAAGGCGGGGTCATACGTTACCTCCGCTCCAGGGCACTCAAAGCTATGATGATCGGCTCCTCCGCATCCTTGACACGAAATGGCCAACACCGGAGCAGCAGCAGCGGGCCTTGATGCTTCCACAGCAAAGACTCCACTTGTCCCACGGGGGGTATTCCTTCCTGCGGTCCAAAAGGCGTTGTGCGTGTCGGTGTCCTGCAAAACTCTCAAAGCATCCTCAGGAGCAAGGTTCATAATTGTTCCACCAGAGGCGGCATCAATCATGGCGCGGTGTTGAGGTTCGATGGAGACGTAGAAGCTTTCCACGAGATTCCACGTTTGGAATCCGTGGTTGGGGCACTTCCGCAGCAACTCATTGAAGCGCTCCCAAACTTCCGCTAAGCTCTCTTGGTCGTTTTGCCTGAAATTAGCGATGGCCCGTCTCAAGCTCACGATACGGTCGACCGGATGGAATTTGGCTAGAAACTTTGTGGTAAGAGCCTCCCAGGTTGTGGCAGTTCCAGGAGGAAGGGCATGAAGCCATGACTTGGCTTTGTCACGTAGAGAGAAGGGGAAGAGACGGAGCTTGACCGTATCATCAGGAATCCCAGCATAGCGGAAAGTAGCGCAGATTTCCGAAAAGTCTGCCAAGTGAAGATGGGCATCCTCCGTGGCCATTCCGGAGAACTGTGCGTTGTTCCGGATGATGTTAAGAATTGCTGGTTTGATCTCGAACTGCTGGTTTGCGATCGCCGGTCCGAACCCAGGGTAAATGCTCCCTACAGTGGGAGTGGTGTAGTCTCTCATGGTTCGGACATGCGGCGGATTCACCTCATTCTCATCCCCGTTCCGGTAATCATGGAGGTTCCCTCCAACACGAACTCCGTTGTCATTGTTCAACTGATCTCCCATTGTGATTGGATTGATAGCAGCGGCACGCCTTTGCGCACGAAGAGTTCGCTCGATCTCAGGATCGTAAGTAACGAGATCTCTTGCAGCACGTCCCTGCATCCACTGAAGCAACAAAACAAAGAAACAAAAATCAAAAAGCACCAACTCTTATACCAATACTTCCAGAAATCATAATCGTTCAACAGTTGCATTCCCCGACAACGGCGCCAAAAACTTGATGCGCGTAAAATACGGCAAGCGTACCGGTCGCACAAGTAATAAAGTTGGGAATAAATCCCCGGATGTCGGTCTCTTGAGGAATGCAATTAGCGTCGAACGATTTAGACTCTAAAACTATTGTTATGAGAGTTAATTGAAATAAACAGAAAAAGAAGGGGCTTTGGTTGGTGGTCTTACGACCGATTACACTAATGTAAACTATGCGGGTCGCAATCACCGCTTCTCAAGGCGAGATGGATGTAGCGGCCGCGATGCCGTACTTCGGTTGGTGAGTGGACGGAAGTCTAGCGAGTGAGGTGATTAGTGCGGAGTGAAATTGAGTGAAACGAATGTGTGGAGTGGAGCGAGATGGAGCGAGGCGCATCAAAGAATAATTCTCATAAGCAAGATGAAACACAAATGATCAAATTAACACTAGAAATTGATGTTCATTACATGCATAAACATTCCATGCAACAAGAAAAGATAGAAAATGCAAAACCACGAGATTGAAGATCCACCGCGGTTGTTGGCCGGAGGTGCGGGTTGTCAATCCGCTTCCAAGCGCAGTCCGAGGAGGGCTTCCGGTACCACCGAGCTGTCACCTCGAGGGCCTGTAATTCCGTTCTCTAGGTATGCTTCGTCTTCTTCCTTGGTGGAAAGCTCGGAGAAGAATGCTTCAATGGCCGGGAGGATCACCGGAGAATGCAGAATGCTTTGGAATCGCCAGAGAAGGTCCTCCCGATGGTAGGGATGAAGGTGGAGGCGAATGGAACTGCTGGAGGGCAAAACGGCGGACTGGCGGAGGTTTCGTAACAATGTCCGTACCCTAATTCGCGGAACAGGGCTTTTTATAGCTTGCAGAATAAATAGGGCGCACGACCACTGGCGCACGACCAGTGGTCGTGCGCGACCAAGGTCAGCGCCCGTGCGCGAGCAACCAGTAGACCTGCATCAGAAAATCAATGGTCGTGCACGATCAGCAGCGCACGATCAGTGATCGTGCGAGGCAAAGCTGATGATCGTGCGGAAATAGCCAGGCAGAACTTTGTAAAATGGGTATGACTGCGCACGATCGGCGGCGCACGAGCAGTGGTCGTGCGCGGTATGGCAAGTGATCGTGCGGAAGGTTCAAGACAGAGATTTCACAAATGAGTCTGGGCTGCGCACGATCAGTGATCGTGCGCCAGGAGGTCGATGGTCGTGCGTGGGTAAAAACGCACGACCACTGACTCCTTTGCCAAAAATAGTGAAACGCCTATCCCGAATGCCCTCACGATCCCCAAACCTGCAGGAAAACTGCGCGGGACATCGATCGCGGCAGCCGCAGCAAACAATAATAATCATAGCAAGAATGCAAATGCACACAAGCACAGAAATGGGCTAAAAAGGTGCACAGGGCGTGGAATGTCGTAGCTAACCAAAAGGAGTACTAATGGCGCTAAAAGATAGTGCAAAGCTGAGGAAAAAGGCCTAGATGAGTCCAAAATAAGGTATAAAATAGGGACTCATCACATCCCAGTTGGCAGGCGGCCATGGATAAGAAAATTGTTGCACTCTAGGTAAATCACACATGGGACCTTGTTCCCCTTCCCACTAGCCATTCCATGGTTAAATGTAAGTGGATCTTCACCGTGAAGCATCATCTCGATGGGCGGGTCGAAAGCCTTAAAACCCATCTTGTTGCGCGTTGATTCATCATTCACTCAACATGCATTGATTATGAGGAAACCTCTCATGTTGCCAAGCTCAACACCGTTCGTCCCCTAATCACTCTTGTTATCCATCGCCAGTGGTCGCTAGACTACCTATACATCAAAAACGCCTTCCTTAATGTCAACCTTATGGAGACTGCTATATGCAACAACCTCCAGGTTATGCAACCACAGGGGAATCCTTGGTTTGTCATCTGAAGAAATCTTTGTACAGTCTCAAACAATCTCCATGGGCGTGAGCGTGATTTGATAAGTTTAGTCTGGTGGTTCGTGAGTGTGGCTTTACCCGAGCTCGGTAAACTTCTCCATATTTATTTGTCGACTCCTTCGGGCATTGTCATTCTTTTGATCTACGTTGTTGATATTCTTGACACGGGTGATGACCTATCAGGCATTACTCGGATCAAGAAACATCTTGTCTCTCAATTCCACACTAAAGACCTGGGTCAGCTTTGATATTTTGCAGGGATTGAGGTTGCCCGACGTACTAATGGTCTTGTTCTCTCTCAGTAAAAATACTGCTTTGATCTACTTCATGATGATGGATACTCCGGGTGTAAGCCTGTGGATACAGCTATGGATGCAATCATGCAAATCATCAACTGTGTGCTCATGGCTCGAACCATAATCAACTCCAGCCTAATTCAAAGTATGATGCTTCGTTTGCAAGCCTATCCACCTTGTTGTCACAATACTCGACATATCTTTTGCGGTCAGTGTAGTCAGTCGCTTCATACATACTCCTCGGGCCTCCCCCCGTCTTCAGGCAGTTGAACATATTATTAGATATTTGAAGAATGCTTCGGGGCAAGAATTAATGTACAAATCTTCCACTTCTCTCTCTATCTCTCTCTCACACACACACATTACATACTATGATGTTGATTGTGTTGGGTCCCTCGATAATTGTCGATCCACCATCAGTTACTGCACATATTTTGGCGGAAATCTAGTTACCTGGCCAAGCAAGAAGTAAATTATGGTTGTTTTCTTCTTCGCTGAAGCAAAATATCGTTCCATGGCTTCTGCCATTTCAGAACAAATAATATACATGAGCCTCGTTTGGCGCGGATTTCATACGTGCCGCACACTCGCGACCGCAGGTCCCGCGGTGCGGATGAAATCTGCGGGAAATCCGTGCTGAATAACGGCGGGGCTGATCGTCGCCGCCAAACCGCTGCCCCACCAAACGGCACAGGACTGCGACCGGGCGGTGTCGTCCACCCAACTGCGGCGGATCAGCCCCGCCAAACGAGGCAATGGTGACAGTTGTTAAGATACTACCAAATAGGAACAATCATTGCTCTCAAATTTTAATTTTCTATAAGGTTCATCCATAATCCCCCAGCAACCGAATATGAAATAACGACAAACATCGACAACAGACACAAAAAGTAAAATTAACCCTTTTTAGCAAAATTAACAATTTGTTGTTAGGAGTCTTCAAAAATACAAACAAAATATCATCTGATATAATGCAATACAACTACATTCATACTTTTCATTAAGTATCATGATTTCACAATGGACAAATAATACTCATTAGAGATTAAATAGGAAGGAGTATAACAAAAACAGTCTAACATAAGGTGCAATGATCTTCATCTTAATCTTCTCCAAGTTATAGCGTACAGAAGCTGTTGTTATGAATCACGGGGATAATTTATAGATTCGTTGGGATTGAAGGAAAAGAACAAAAAAAACAGCTAACAAAGAAAATGAAAGAATTCCTCATACAGCAGGTGACTCTATCAAACCCTAAATAAAAAGGGGGAAATGATGTGGTGCAACTTGCGTCGCATCATTTGTCTTATTTTATGTCACACAATTTTATTTCGGTATTTGTAGCGCAAGTATTAGCGCACGGGTGTTCTCTTTCACGCATTTTTATTTTGGCATTGTAGTGCATGTATTAGCATACGTGTATTTTTATTCCATGTACTCGTATGACTTATTGAGGTGATCGTCCAATAAGTTCTTAAATAAAAAGATCCGTCAAATTAGAGGATAAGTTAATTGAGGCAAGCATGCTCAAAATTTAAGATCAAATAAAAGTAAAAAAATTTATTAGTTAAAATATATCTCAAGTGAGTCAAGTCCACCCTTGATTGCTGGATAGGTTAAATAGGAATATCCAATATATATATATATATATATATATATATATATATCTTTATTATATAAAACAATAGACATATCTCAAAAGCACACCATCAGGAAAATCTGGACCGTCGGATCAAGCATCTTCATTTTCTGGCCGTTGGATTAGAGAGGGAGGGGCTGCCAATAACCAAAACAGGAAAACTGCTACTGTTCATTCAGGAAAAAAACCCAATCCCAGCATCCCGCCTCCCGCGCCTTCACGGGCACACCCCGCCGGCGGCGGCTTGCCCTGCCCGCTCGCCGCCGGACAACCCCCGGCGAGTTCACCGGAGGCAGGCGAACCCGCCGGTGGGCGCCGGGCAGGCCGCCGGCGCCTCCGCCGGCGGCGGCGTGGAAAGTCGGCCTGCGTGAGCAGGCCGAAGCGAGGGGGGGGGGATTTTCGGTTTTTTTTAATATTTTTTTTTAAATCAAAAGTATTTATATATTTATAGTTTTTTAATAATTAATTTAATATTTTCATAATTAATTTAATATTTTCATAATTAATTTAATAATCCTTTTAAATGCGATTATAATTAGGTTTCGCGCGTCGGGGGGCGGGCGAAGCCCGTCGAGGGGCGTTCGCCCGCCGGGGGGCGGGCGAAGCCCGCCGGAATGCCAAGCGGGCGAAGCCCGCTTGGTTGCGGGCGAAGCCCGCTTGGTTGCGGGCGAAGCCCGCTTGGTTGCGGGCGAAGCCCGCTTGGTTGCGGGCGAAGCCCGCTTGGTTGCGGGCGAAGCCCGCTTGGTTGCGGGCGAAGCCCGCTTGGTTGCGGGCGAAGCCCGCTTGGTTACGGGCGAAGCCCGCAGCGACGCATCGAGAACGGGCGGAGCCCGTTCGAAGATGCTAGTATATATATATATATATATATATATATATATATATATATATATATATATATATATACGCGCACACACAAAAAAAAAATATGACATGACATTCCTATTTAGTCTAGATACCTAAAATTAAAAAAAATCACTTTATAAAAAACCTTATCCCACCTTCCCGTAAAGAGGCAGCTTGGAAAAATTGGGAAACAGAGAATTAAATTCTTTGTTTCCAAATTCCAGCTCGTACCCTTCCTCCCCGTCTTGTCCCTGTCTTCCTCCCGGCCACAGGCTTGGCATCCGCGACTGTTCCAAAATTTCCAGGCGTCCAGCCAGCTGCCATCAACAAGCAGCAGGAAGTGCGGGCACTGTCGACCTCGGATCTCTTCTGGTGTCCGGGCTCTCCTGCCATCGTGCGCCCTAGTTCCGCCGGCATGTGGCTTCTTCTCCCTCTGACTGTCTCTGTGGACGTCGGCGACCTCCCTCCACATCTCGGTTCAGTTTCGCCAACCCTCCCCCACCACCGTTCGCTACCTGCACCTTGCCTGACAACATCGGGCTGCCATTCATCACGAAGTTGTCTCCCGTCCATTGCCCTGAAAGAGTCCGACCCGGATTGCTATTTATTTTGATTTTCTCCTATCCATTTCAGTGAACGGGCTATATTTGAGGTCATGGGTATATTTCTTATCATCCTACATCAACTTTGTTAGCTTAATTTGGTGCCTATATGTTTAATTGATCTGAAATTTGAGAGCATGTTTGCCCTTAATTAACTTGAAACTATTTGTCGTTTATTTTCATATCCACACCTGTTTTGTTTTCCTTTCGTCTATTCTTGTGGAAAATTTATTTCAAGTCGTTGATTATGCTCGAGTGTTAGACTCATAGGCGCGTTTGTAAAGCTAAGTTCGATTGACGCTCTCCGTTTGCTCGAGAACATCTCTTGCACTACAAGTTTTAAAGAAAAACTCAATTTTACTTATTTAAAATCGACTCGATGAATCCGGTTTACATCATGATGACTGGCATAGAAATCAGCGAGGAAAGATATGCCTCGCTAATTTCCCTTAAAAACAGCTTTTCCCATCGACCGGTAGTCCAGCCTAGAGCTCTCAAAGAGGCGTGTTTACTTAAACCTTGCTCTCTATAGAAAAAATTTATCATGTAAAACACTAGTTGTGTCAGATTGATCACCGGAACCTCTTCATATTCTGCCCTAATCCATTTTCATAATGCAAAACCCTAGATCAGTAAAACTAGTAAGTAAATATAGACCAAAACAACTGGATGTTTTCCAGAAGCATTCAAAATTCAATCGTTGAGCAGTCACAATCCTGGATTCCAAGTCTTAAATTCATTTTTCAGGATGGATATGAGGAAAATGAATGAGGCGAGCTTATTTTAATTCAATGAAAAGGCTTCTTCGTTAAACCCTAATTATAAATGCGAAACTGAATACCTGGAACTCGTTCTCCATCTCCTCTCCTTCTTTCTCTCTTCCCCCCTCGAATCTGAAAAATCCAGAAGCCAACGCTAAAGAGCAGCTTGGATTAGCGTGTTCCTTGGGTCAGAAAAAATAGTGGTCCAGGGAGCTCGAGACGTGAAAGTTGCACGAGAATAACGGGATTATTCCATGGTATTGATACATCATATATGGCTATTGATACCCCATTTCAAAAATTAAAATCTTTTTTTTACAATCCTAAATCTAATATTTGTACCCTCTTCTCATCCGACGTCATCCCGCTCGGCTGCCCGTCCCGATCCCGGCCCCGCTCGGCTGCCCCGTCCCGATCCCGGCCCCACTGCGCTCGGCTGCTCCGTCCCGATCCCGGCCCCTCTCGGCTCTTCTTCTTCTTCTTCTTCTAACAGGATTAATTCTGGACTGAAATTCAGTCTAGATTTTTTGTGAAATCTGGACCGAATTTCAGTCTAGATTTTTTGTGAAATCTGAACCGAAATTCACAAGACTGAATTTCGGTCCAGATTTCACGAGAAATCTGGACTGATTTCAGTCCTGTTTTTTGGTGAAATCTGGACTGAAATTCAGTCCTGATTTTACAAGAAATCTGGACTGGATTTCAGTCCAGACATGGACTGATTTCATTCCAGATTTCAGAAAAAATCTGGCCCCAGTTTGGAGGTATTATGTCTGCTCTCTTATTTATATTGTTTGTGTGCGGTTGTAATGTTGTAATATATATTGTTCAAGCGGACGCTTACGGATGTTGTGCTCGTTTTTTTGGCGATTATTTATATTGGAAACTAACGTTGTGTCGCAACACATTTTGAGTGATGGCTAATTGATGACTTTTAATTTTTTGTACATGTTGCACCAATGTAATTTTGTAGCGACATATTTTGAGCAACAATGAAAGCTAAATGATGAAAATCAATATATTACCTTTATTGCACAATATGTGATTCTTAGTGTTTTAATTAGGCATCGTATGTTACCGTTTAAAATTTTAAACTTGGGGTATAAATAGCGAGTGGGTGTACAAATATATTTTTGAGGTGTACAAACAGTCATGGGTTATAAATAGTCATTCCGTCCTAATCGGCCTGGTGGAGGACCGGTCCCAGGGGTTCTAAGGAGTCTCATTTCTCCCTTAAAAATTGATCCCGGAACGGGCCTGATAAAAGACCGGTCTCAGATCGGGACCGGTAAAAGATCGATCACAGACCCGGACTGGTAAAAGACCGATTTTTAACCGGTAAAAGACAGGTCTTTGACCGGTCCCGGTCTAAGACTGGAACCGGGACCGGTCAAAAGACCGATTCCGTAAAAGCAAAGAGCCGTTTGGCTCTTTTTAATGTTGCAGGACCGTAGGTAACGACTCTTTAAAGAGTCTTTACCATGTAACAGCTCTTTAAAGAGCCGTTACATTTGGTGGCAGCCATGTGCCGGCCGGCCATGGCTGCCACCAAATTTTATATTAATTTTTATTATTATTATTATAAAAATATAAAATCATATTTTAATATTTTTAATAAATTAAAAATTAAAAATTTTAAAATCTATAAATACACCCTTCCCTCTCACTGATTCATAATTTTCAGTTTCTCTCTCTCTCTTGCTTTCTATTATTTTCACTCTCACTCACTCTCAATTCTCAAATGTCTTCTTCCTCATTCATGTCGGCGTCCTCCTCTGCGTCCGTTGCGCACGAGATAGTATAACACCGCCACAAGGCGACGGCCTGGGAGAAATTCAATAAAGTGTGGATCGAAAGCGAATTGAAGTCGAAATGCAAACTTTGCGGGAAGCTAATGGTTGTTGGTAGCAATACAACGCTCGTCCGACATGTGAAATCGTGTATTTCTAAACAAGCCCCGGAGTATACCCAAGCTCAAATTTCGGCGATAGGGCACATTTGGACATACGACCAAGCTCGGCAGCGAGAGCGACAAATGGAGAACGTCATCAAAAGGGGATTTCCATTCAGCCACTACGACGATGAAAAAATGATATTCTACATACAAGAGGTATTCCATGTAAGGAAATCCGGAGCGCCGAGAAGAGGGAATTCGAAAGCGAATAACAAATCACGAAGGAACAAAACAGAGCAATCACAGATCAAACACACAGATATACAGAGGTTCACCCAATACCGGGTTACGTCCTCTCTCCCCTTCTTCTGCCTTCTTGTATTCACCAGAAAAAACCAGATTACAACACAGGTTACAAGGATCTAAACCCGATCCTACCTACTTCCACTTCTGGACAAGAAAACCGCAGAAGAAAACCTTCTGGATCGACGCCAACGAGAACCTCGTACCCCGTCTCCAAAAGAATACGCCGCCGCAATTTTGTCTGAATTGTACCGCAAAAGTCTCTTACCCTAAAAAGAGGCGGAATCCGCCTTAAATAGGCTTCTGCAAAACCGATCGTCGAGCTCGGCCGGATCGTTGAGCGGCGGTCAACGATCGTCGAGCTCGGCCGAACG
Source organism: Platanthera zijinensis (assembly GCA_039513925.1). Classification (NCBI taxonomy): domain Eukaryota; kingdom Viridiplantae; phylum Streptophyta; class Magnoliopsida; order Asparagales; family Orchidaceae; genus Platanthera; species Platanthera zijinensis. The sequence continues at coordinate 29,421,837 of CM077087.1, read as the reverse complement.
TCGAGCAGGGTTCGACATTCGATCGACGAGCTCTGTCGAACGTCGAGCTCGGCCAAACGCCGAGCTGTGTTCGACACGGCGAACGTCGAGCAGGGCTCGACGTTCGACGTCGGGCTGGGTTCGACGATCGTCGATCCTGGTTCGACGATAGTCGAACCCAGTTCGACTACAGAAGGAAAAATTTTCCTGGAGATGTGGCCAGTCCTGGAAATGTCGCAAGGGGGGATCACACTTCGATTCCTCTGAGCTCACGTGGGCTAACCCGGTGTGAGAAACAAGAGGACCGGAAGTGTTCCACAACCCCAACATTCTCCCACTTGATGGAAAACCTCCGCAGATGAGAGCAGCTCCTCCAATCTTCCTCTTCAACCCCACTGCTGCTGCACACCATTCAAACTTAGCAACAGGCACAGCCTTGGTAAGAAAATCAGAACTGTTCTCCTTGGTATCAACCTTCTCCAGTTGAACCACCTGTTTCTCTACCTTTTCCCTAATGAAGTGAAATTGGATGTCTATGTGCTTTGTCCTAGCATGGAAAGCCGGATTCTTGGCTAACTGAATCGCCCCTTGGCTGTCACACCACAGCTTCACAGGACCTTGCTCAAAATCGAGCTCCCCGCACAACCTTCTCAGCCATATAGCCTCCTTACTAGCATGTGTAAGAGCCATATACTCAGCCTCCGTCGACGAGAGTGCCACTACTCCTTGCCGCCGACTCATCCAACTAACAGCACTACCAAACAATGTAAAAACATACCCACTGGTGGACCTCCTGCTATCCAGGTCACCTCCCCAGTCAGAGTCCACGTGTCCGACCACGTCCAGGACTCTTCCAGCTTCAGCACCTTCATAACATATGGAATAATTTACAGTGCCACGAAGATACCTGAACACCCGCTTCACAGCATTCCAGTGCTCCTTCCCTGGTTTGGCCATGTACCGGCTCAGCACTCCCACTGCTTGTGCTATGTCAGGCCGAGTACAAACCATGGCGTACATGAGGCTCCCCACTGCACTAGCATATGGAACCTTCACCATGTCCTCCATCTCCTCATGTGTCTTAGGACACATCTCCGCAGATAGCTTATCCCCCACGGGCATAGGGGCACCAACAGGCTTGCAGTCAGTCATGTTGAACTTCTTCAACACCTCTTCGACATACCTTTGCTGCCCCAACCAAAGCTTCTTCTTGCTTCTATCCCTGGTAATCTGCATCCCCAAGATCACACTTGCTGGCCCCAGGTCCTTCATTTCAAACTTGGCCGAGAGCAACTTCTTCACCTGTTGGATCATTTTGACACTATTCCCTATGAGCAGCATATCATCTACGTAGAGTGTCAAGAAAGTGAAGTGCTCTCCCTTCCTTTGGATATAGATACAGTGGTCCGAATTCGACCTTTCAAAACCCAACTCCAGCATGTAGGTGTCGAACTTCTAGTACCACATCCTCGGAGATTGCTTCAGTCCATAAAGGGACTTCTTCAACCTGCACACCAGATCCTCCTTGCCCTTGGCCTCAAATCCTTCAGGTTGCCGCATATAAATCTCCTCCTCTAGATCCCCGTGAAGAAACGCCGTCTTCACGTCCATTTGTTCAATCTCCAGATCATGCACAGCCGCAATGGAGAGAACCATCCTGATAGAAGTGAGCTTGGCCACCGACGAGAAAATCTCGTCGTAGTCCACACCTTCCACCTGTGAGAAGACCTTGGCAACCAACCTCGCCTTGTACTTCTCTATGGTGCCATCCGCCTTAACCTTCTGCTTGAAGACCCATTTACTCCCAATGGCCTTCCTCCCTTTTGGAAGCTTGCACAGACCCCAAGTCTGATTCTTCCGCAGAGACTCCATCTCATCAATCATAGCAAGCTCCCACTGATTCGCATCAGCCCTCGACCTCGCATCCCTGGCTGAAATGGGATCTTCTCCAAGCATGTTCAAACAATATTGTGCTCCAACCGCACCAAGGGAGTACCGGATTGGTGCCCTCCTTTCCCTCGTTGAACGCCTCAGAAGTGGAGCATCAGCAACTTCATCTTCTGACTCATCATCAAGGCTCACCTCCTCCAAAATATTAGATTCAGAATCTGAATCCGAAACAGCCACTGTAGTGGTCTGAGCATCCTCCAGAGGAACTTCCTCCATGCCCCTCTCCACTACCACCTTTTCTGCAGCTTTCCCTTCCTCCGCTTGTGTAGTGACTTGAGGACGGGCTTCATGAAAGACCACATCCTTGCTATATGTCACCGTCCTCGTCACCGGGTTCCAAAGCTTATATCCCTTGATGCCATCTTTGTAGCCCACAAAGATGCACCTCTCGGACTTCATATCCAGCTTCCCCCTCTTCTCCTTTGGAATGTGAACATATGCATCACATCCAAAAACACGAGCATAAGCCAAGTTTGGCTTCTTCTGGAAAACAGCCTCAAAGGGGGTACACCCCTTCACTGCAAATGTAGGGATCCTGTTCTTCAAATAGTTAGCTGTAGCCGTCGCTTCAGCCCAGAACTCCTTCCCCAGACCAGCCCAACTGAGCATGCACCTGGCTTTCTCTATCAATGTCCGATTGAGCCTTTCCAACACTCCATTCTGCTCTGGAGTATACGGAGTGGTCTTCTGCCGTGCAATCCCCTGCTCAGTACAGTACCGCTCGAAGGCGTCCGAGCAATACTCCCCTCCGTTATCAGAACGGAGAACCTTCACCTTTCTCTCCAACTGGTTCTCTACCAGGCTCTTAAAATCCTTGAACCTATCGAGGACCTCCAACTTGGACCTGAGAAAATAAAGCCAAGAATACCGAGAATAATCATCAATGAAAGATACATAATACCTAGCCCCACCCAGGGATGGGACTGGAGTCGGTCCAAATACATCACTGTGGATTACATCCAGCACTCCAACAGCCCTTTTGCCCACTCCAGAAATACTCACCCGGTTCTGTTTGCCAAGCAAACAATGTTCACAGAACCCAAAGCTAGTAGTGCACATAGGCACACCATCCACCATGTTACCAGATGTCAAACTAGACATTCCCTTTTCACTGATATATCCAAGCCTATGATGTCATAGCTTGGACTTCTCCTCTTGATCATCCTTCTGGCCTTCAGAGATAAGTGCTCCATTAGGCACCACTATATCAGCCAGCAGCTTGTACAGTGTCCCATGCCTCACGCCTTTGGCGATCACCATCGCCCCTCGAGTCATCCTACACGAGTGCATGTCACAACTGAAAGACACTCCTGCATCAGCCATACATCCCACAGAAAGAAGATTCCTGCTCATCCCAGGAATATGCATCACACCTGGAAGAGTCCTCATGGTCCCGTCGGCCAACTTCAGCATCACCTTGCCACGCCTAATAATCTGCACAACAGTATCATCACCAAGCATGACGTCACCACCATCAAACCTCTCATACTCACAAAACCAATCTTTATGAGGGGTCATGTGATATGATGCTCCTGTGTCGACATACCACACATCAGAATCCTTCTGGGCAACACATGCAGCAGCAATATACATGCCACCCCCATCGGTCTCCTTCTTTGCACCCGAAGTTGACCCAGCATCTTTCTGAACGGACTTGTTGGGACATTGAGATTTCACATGCCCAACCTGATTACACTTCCAGCACTTGATGGGCTTCTTCTCTTTCTCTCTTTCTCTGCTCTTAGATCTACCCTGAGATTTATCTCGAGATCCTCCTTGCTTATTATCCCTCCATTGAGGGCGAGATCTGGATACACTCAATGCACCTTTGCTGGTCTTCTGTGAACTTCCTCTCTTGGTCTCCTCAGATAACAAAGTGGCACATACTGACTTATTGGAGAGAGCCTTATCTCCATTACCACCTATGGCAACAATAACATTGTCCCAAGAATCCGGCAATGAGCACAGCAGTGTAATAGCTCTGTCTTCATCCGAGATTTTCTCACCAATTGAGATCAACTGACCCACGACAGTGTTGAAACTGGTCAGGTGCTCTGAGAACGAACCGCCTCCCTGCATCTTCAGATTGTACCATTTCTTCCTCAGCAACAGTTTATTAACCAGAGACTTGCTCTGGTAGAGAAATTCCAACTTTCGTCATAGGCCTTGGCTGGAAGTTTCCTCCATGACATTTGTTAAAATTGAATCTGTGAGAAAAAGTCGAATCAGACCTTTGGCTTTCCGATCGGCCTTTGTCCAGGTTGCAAAAGCCTCCGCATCAGACTTCTCTGTTGGAGGAGTATCCACTATTGCATCCCACAAATCACGATCAACCAACAGGTCTTCCATCTTCATCTTCCACAGATCAAAACGACTGCCATCAAACTTCTCTATCTCGATCCGCACTCCTCCTGAACCCATCGCCAAGAAACCAAGAACCTCCCTCTGATACCAAATGTAAGGAAATCTGGAGCGCCGAGAAGAGGGAATTCGAAAGTGAATAACAAATCACGAAGGAACAAAACAGAGCAATCACAGATCAAACACACAGATATACAGTGGTTCACCCAATACCGGGTTATGTCCTCTCTCCCCTTCTTCTGCCTTCTTGTATTCACCAGAAAAAATCAGATTACAACACAGGTTACAAGGATCTAAACCCGATCCTACCTACTTCCACTTCTGGACAAGAAAACCGCAGAAGAAAACCTTCTGGATCGACGCCAACGAGAACCTCGTACCCCGTCTCCAAAAGAATACGCCGCCGCAATTTTGTCTGAATTGTACCGCAAAAGTCTCTTACCCTAAAAAGAGGCGGAATCCGCCTTAAATAGGCTTCCGCAAAACCGATCGTCGAGCTCGGCCGGATCGTCGAGCGGCGGTCAACGATCGTCGAGCTCGGCCGAACGTCGAGCAGGGTTCGACATTCGATCGACGATCGACGAGCTCTGTCGAACGTCGAGCTCGGCCAAACGCCGAGCTGTGTTCGACACGGCGAACGTCGAGCAGGGCTCGACGTTCGACGTCGGGCTGGGTTCGACGATCGTCGATCCTGGTTCGACGATAGTCGAACCCAGTTCGACTATAGAAGGAAAAATTTTCCTGGAGATGTGGCCGGTCCTGGAAATGTCGCAAGGGGGGATCACACTTCGATTCCTCTAAGCTCACGTGGGCTAACCCGGTGTGAGAAACAAGAGGACCGGAAGTGTTCCACAACCCCAACATTCCAGCCTAAATATCATCAGGTAAGTCGTTCTACAACTAGACGCGATGTTTTAGCAGCTTATATGCAATCTAAAAAATATTTTAAAAATTATTTTGAAACATTTGACAGCTTAACAAGCGACGTCTACACTAGCGGTATATCTGAGAGACATTATTATATTTGCATTACTTGTTACTAAATCGATCTCAATAGTTGGGAACTAAATAAACACATAATTTGTTTTAAAGGATTTGAATATCCGCATACCGGTAAAGTTATTTATCAAATAATTATTAATTAGTGTATTAGAGAATTTAAAATAAAAGAACAAATTATGAGTATTTTTTTTATAACGCTTCAAATAATGCGACGACCATCAAATATTTGATTTCAGATTTGCAATCAATGTTATATGAAAAAAAATTTCATACATGTTGCGTCTGTCACATTTTAAATTTAATTGTACAAAATAGTTTGATTGATATGAACGAGTATGTAATTAAAATACGAACTATGCTAAGAGTTATTTATAGTTCAAAAAATAAAACAAGATTTTTAAAAAATTGTAATTTCACAAGGAAAAAAATTTTATGTTCATCTTATGATATGCATATAAGATAGAACTCAACTTATAAAATGTTACAACGAGCTTTGCCGCAAAAAACATTACTAATAAAATTTTATAATAGTGTAAAAGCACATGATTTAGTCGCACCGGATTGGGTCGTCTTTGAAGATTACGTAAATTTATTAGACCGTTTTTATCGATCAACAACAATTTTATCTGCAGTTTATTATCTTACTTCACCATTAGTTATTGAAAATATTTTATCAATTACTGAAACGTTTAAAACATACAAAACGAATGAAATGTGGCGTTCGTTAGTATTAGTAATTGAGGAAAAAATTTTAAAATATTACGAAGAATGTCACCCATGTTTTCTTGCACCGCAGTTTTAAACCCTTTAATGAGTGTGAACGTGGTAGAAAATTTTATAGAAGAAATTAATCAAAATTTAAATTTAAACGAATCGGCTAGTGATTATGTTAATTTAAGTGTTTCAAAATTTAATTCCAATTTTACTAGTTTTTATATTTATTACGATCAAATGTATGGATCGCGACCTCGCGAGTAATCTACCCAACCTAAAACAAAAGATATTTTAAAAAATAAACTTTTAGAATTAGCTTCTAGAATAAAACAACGAATTTTGAGTAATTTAAATGAATTAGGATTATATACCAAAACACAATTTCAAGATTATATAACCGCAAGCGAAATAGGAAATTTTGATATTTAAAAATGGTGGAAATCTAAAACCAATGTGTATCCTATTTTGTCCTTAATGACCCGTGATTTACTAACAATCCAAGCTAGTACGGTAACTTCAGAGTCTGCATTTTTTTTGAGTGACAGGATTCTGAACGAGCGAATAAGTCGTTTGATCGAAAAATCTTTAGAGATTTGCATTTGCTGCAAGAATCATTTGGATGTTATAAGGAGGAGACAACATGTCTCGTCAATTGAAAATAGTGAGTCTGAAGTGGAAGACGAGATGAATAACTTAAGTTTGGGCAGCGCGACTGAAGAATAAGAAAGCAAAATGTATTTTATTTATCACTTTAAAATTTGAATTTAATTCTATTCTAATTTATATGTAAATTTTATTTTCGTTCGTTTTAAATGTAATGTTATTTAATTTTTGTAAAAATGAAAAATTTAAATTTGTAATGTTATTTAATTTTCAATAAAAATCAAATTTCATCTCATTTTGAATTTTTACATTTCATTTTGTAATTGGACCGGTCCGGAACCGGTTAGGACCGGTTAAATATAATTTTATTTTGGGCTTGCCCCTCGTCAATCGCGCGCTTGACGGGTTAAATGTGATTTGCATGCAGACACAAACATGTAATTTTATTAAATGTAATGTTATTTAAGTTTAAAAAAAAACTTTAAAAAAAACGGTCCGGGACCGGTAAGGACCAGTCCTCCGGTCCCAGCCGATCCTCCTCAAGAGAAGGAAAACCGGTCCCGCACCGGGACCGGTCCGAGACCGGTCAGCCAAAAGTTCGGTCCAGGACCGAACCGCCAGTCTTTTTGAGCATAACTGATTCTACACCGTCTTTATTCGAAAAAAATATTGTGTGAGTTACTCTTATTTAAGTGTAGGAGTAAATATTGACCGTTAATTTCCCATAGAAATAACATGATTGATCCAAATACTAATCAACGGTCAGTATTTTATACTGTATGAGTCGTAGGATGTCAGATCAACAGTCGGTATTTACTTATGCACCTAAAAATATGTGAGAGTAACTCACCTAATTTTTTTTTCCTTTTTTTCATTCTCTACATAGTTTGTTTCCCCACAGCCCAAATCTTTTCAGTTCGGACCTCATCTTCAGATTTGAGAATGAGCATCTTGCCATGTTGTCGTGTGGTAATAATCACATTAAATTGTTTGTCTAGATATTATTTATAATATCGAGACATACAAAAATTAATGCAAGAATATCATATATGATATCACAACAATGAAATAAGATCGCAAGAATATCACTTTGGATACTAAGATAATCAACACGCCACTTTTGCGGTAAAATGATATATTTACTGCATCATGAAAGTGCAGTTTTATAATGTGGCTAGGTGTCACACTTGCTCGCCACCCTAGAGTCTCAATAGGGGGGCCACCTTGGAGTCCACTAAGGCGTCTTTCATCAGGTTTACGGACCGTACACCCCAACCAGCTCTTCGCCCTGGAGTCAGCATCATGCGGTAGGTTGTTGAGGTCCGAGATCGAACACCCGACCTCCTAGATAAGAGTTTTCAGGCTCTCGTTACCAACTAATTTGCGGGTCAGTTTGTGATAAGAGCTCTGGTGAAATACTTTTATCTAGGTGGTTGGGTGTTCAATCTCAGACCTCAACAACCTGTTGCATGGTGTTAACTCCATGGCAGAGACGGGTTGGGGTGTACGGTCCATGGACCTGATAAAACCATCTTGGTGGACTCCAAAGTGGGCCCCTTGGTGAGACTCCAGAGTGACAGGCAGGCGTGACACTTGTGTCGTATCATAAAGCCTTACAATCAATCTCAAGATGACTCGTCTCTAAATGGAAATAAGCTCGTGAGCTAAGCTATAGACAACAACCGTAATGTTCACAGGAAAACAACACAAACATAACATGTCAGATGGATATTGGGGAAATCATGAATATTAGTGGAAAATGCAACCCTCTAGCAAAAGATATTATGTTTATAAGTTAAATTTTGCAAAGCTAGAAGTAGGCTGTCAATCTCCCTTTTTACAGCAAACGATGACATAATTGATCACTCATAAGGGTTTAAATTAATTTTCTTAAATAGAAAGATGGGAAGATGATAAAAAAAGTAACATGAAAAGTCACACTTAGTTATGTAAGTCCATGCATTTCCATGCGAGCATTGGCTTCATCGACAACTTATCATAGATGACATAACATATCCTCCTTGACGAGGAGTTGACGACAATGGCGAAAGAAGAATTCAGGACGACTCGTGCGCTAGGTTGTCAAGATTGTCATGCACAGACCCCGCATCGTCTCGGTCCTGTAAACATAATTTGAACAATTTGTTTTCTTCATGTAAATCTTGTTGCATTATTAACATTTTTATTCTTTAAGTCATCTTGGCGATTCTTTATTGCACTTGCATATTAGACTAAGTTGCTCGTATGCGAGATCATTTTATCTTTAATCTATGATGTGATGTTTTTCATCATATCACATAGTATATTTTGTGGTTTGTTGATTTTGTCCTTGCTAGCGACGTCGCCAATTGGAGAGCTTGGTTTGGTAAGTTTTTTTTCGAAGTAACTTAGATCGGCTGGGAATAGGTTCGTCAGTCCTCTGCAAATCGGATCACTCGGTGAGTTTTGGGATGGTCTCGCCAGTTACCATAAGATTACGCCGCTAGAACCATCTCCGGGTCAGTGGGCCTTGCCTATAAATAGGTGATCTCTGCATTGTATTAAATGTGCTTCTTTGTTCGAGCTATATTGCAAGATATGATCATCTATCTTGACATCTCGCCATGTCTGTCCCAAGCGAGACCAAAGCTTGTCGCATAAGTTGCGCGATCAAGTTCCTTTCTCATGGCTTAAGGAAGTTGAGGACGACCATTGCCAAGTTTGACTCCTTTTAGTTTCAGTACCTACCGACTGGTTATTTTGCGGGGTGAACCAACCATATATTGTGAGTTCGTCAATACCCTGTCCCTAGTGAACTTGACTTCTCACCGACACACTTCGAGGTGGAGCTGCGAATCCCCCCTATGGCCGGAGTTATGCTAGAGTTTGTGATATTTCGTGTTAGTCCTATCTCAAATCAACCCTAACAACGTCATGTATCTCTATTTCCTCCGCAAGGTGGGAATTGAGTTCGATTTCACGGTCTCTTCAGTAAGATATTCACTATGAGGGCAACCTAGGACAAGCTTGTTCACTTTAAGAGCACTACCTTGAAGCTTTAGGGTACCCACAACAAAGTCCACCTATGGAGCGTCAGGTTTGTTTTTGTCAAGCACGACTTTGCCTCCATCCCGCTCTGGCCACAACTACTAGGTCTGAAGGTTTCCCTCGTTCCCCTTCTGAGGGCATCTCGTCTCACCCTTCATTCTTACCTGAACAATAAAAAATTCGACGTCATTCGCTTCCTCCAACAAGTCGACCAGTTGACTTACATCAATTCAGGTGAAGGTTAGTATAAGAGAGTGTTGTTTGAGTGGGGTATTTTTGTCATGTTGGATTTGCCCTAATTTTCCACTATAAATATAAAGGGGTTAGAGTTCTTTTTAGTGAGAGAGACTTTGAAGTTGTGTGGAGTTATAATTGTATTAGCCTCTTATTTTCTCCCCTACCAGTGATAGTGAATAGCCTCTCCCAGTAGACGTAGGCGTTTCTCTTCGAACCACGTAAATCGCATCATGTTTATTGTGTCTGGTTGTGTGATTTTGGTTTTTCCGCATCGTTTCGCACAACAAGTGGTATCAAAGGCAGATTCTGAATGAGTTTTTTGTTTGGAGGCGGCGTGATTCTCAGATTTTCAACCGGGGAAGGGCCGCATCAATTTTGGATCTCCTTCGTTTAGCGGAAGCGGGCGCAGGTCTGCAATGAATCTCGTCTGTAAGTCTTCCATTTCTGAGGAGGAGGCTTGACACATCTGATTTGTTTCCGAAGAGGAGGCGGAGGCACAAATTGAAAAAAGAAATTTTTTTTAGCGGCACCATTTGGAAATTAAACAATAGAAGAAAATATTTTTTAATTTGGCAAAACAACGCCAGCCGAAAAAAAAAGGAAACAATTTTTTGGGAGTGCCTTTTCTTCTTTGACATGGAGCAAGCATTTAAAAAAAACCAAAGAAAGAAAAAGGTTATGGTTCTCTCTGTCCTCCGATGCAGAAATAGGGAAAATTGAAAAAAAAATGGTTTTGGTGGCTCTCTTCATTGGCGATACAGGAGAGTAGCAGCCTTTGAGAAAAAGGTGGTCTGATTTTTTTGTTCGGTGGGGGCGACTCTCTTTTTCGGCCACACAGCAGCCACGTACAAAATAAAAAGCTGCATCTTTCAACTTGATTGCGAGGTGTGTGGCTCGAGAAATTTTGTTTGCGGATATTCTAGGTTGCAAAGGCAACGAGATCTTCTGGTTGCGGAGGTTGTGTTTGAAATCATGATCCGGAAGATGCAATAATTTTTTTTTGTTTTTTGTTTTTGATTAACTAACAAAAATATTTTTTTTTTCATTGTCGTGTTTTTGTTTTCGTATTATTATTGTTGTAATCAACCCAAAAAATGGGAGACTCTGATATCTTTTCTTCATCCTCCGGAGCAGCCTAGAATATGTTGACGGAAAGGGCAACTTTGTCATGTGGTGGTGCGAGGTGATGGATGTGTTGTGCTCTCTTAATTTGGAGAACGTTCTTGATGGTGATGAATATCCTGATAGGATGACTAAAAAAGTGTGGTTGAAGATGAATCAGAGTGCTTGCGGGTTGATCAGAAATTGCCTGACTCAGGAGATCAAGTATGGAGTTACGTTGGAGACGTCTGCGGGAAATCTTTGGAGGATGCTGAAAAATAAGTATCTTACGAAGAGCATGGAGAATTGTCTCCACATGAAGCATCAATTGTATCGGTTTCAGATGAGGCGTGGAGTATCGATTGATGAACATTTGAATGAGTTCATGAAGCTATTAACAGATCTGTTGAATATGGACGAGGATATTGACGATAAAGACAAGACATTTCTTCTATTGAATTCACTTCCAGATGAATATGAGAACTTCACAATGTTTCTCATTCATGGGAAGGAGATCTTAAAGTATAGTGAAATGTCTACGACATTGTTGAATCACGAGTTTCGTCGGAGAGATAAAGAGTCGTCGAAGGCGGAGTTGGCTGAAGCACTTGTGTCTCATCGAGACAGATCTGAGAAAAAGAAGAACTGACACAAGAAGACCAATAACAGTACTCAGAAGCGTGACAATTCACGTGATCGCAGTCTTGGGCGCAATCAGTGTGCATTCTATTTGGAGATAGGTCACTGGAAGAAGGGTTGCCCCAAGTTAAAAGAGAAAAAATGGTCTTTCCTCAGAGGCGAAGACTCATATTACCCAGGAGATTACCAGTGGCGGTGAGTTTGATGTTTCTCTGTCTGTTACCTACAGTGTTTACTTACTGATGATTCATACCGGATTCTGGACACAGGTGCTACCTATCATATTTATCCAAATTGGGGGGTGGTTCTGTACTTACAAGTCTCTAGATACTGGTGTTGTTTCTATGGGCAATGATCGGACTTATTGTACTATTGATGTTTAGAGTATTCTGGTTCAGATGCATATTGAAGCAGTGAGAGAGTCGACAGAGATCAGACATGTTCCAGATATCAAGAAAAATTTGATGTTTGTTGGGGCTTTAGAAGCCAAGGGCTACAAGGTAGTAATCAAGGCAGGAGTTCTGAAGATCAGTCGCGGAGCTTTGGTTTTCATGAGAGGAGTTCGATACTACAATTTATATTATCTTTATGGGAGTACAGTTACCGGGACTGTGGCTGTGACTGATGATTCTTTGGAGACAAGTACTTTATGGCATATGAGATTGACTTATACTGAAGAGGCTTCCCTCCGGGCTCTTTCAAGGCAAGGATTGATTAAGAGAGCGAAAAACTGCAAATTGGATCTTTGTGAGCATTGCGTGATTGGCAAAAAGACGCGAGTATCTTTTGGCACTACCGTCCACAGTACGAAAGGTATTTTAGATTATGTTCACGCAGATGTTTGGGGCCCGACCAAGACGAAATCTTTTACGGGGCGACAATACTTTGTCTCCTTCATTGATGGTTATTCCAGATATATTTGAGTGTACACCATGAAGAATAACAACGAAGTTCTGAAGATATTTGTGACTTGGAAGAAGTGGATTAAGAACCAGACTGACAAAAGAATTCGATGTATCAGATCAGACAATGAAGGCGAATATACATCGAAAGCGTTCTTGCAAGAGTGCCAGAGATCAGATATAGAGCATCACTTCGCAGTCAGGGAGACACCTCAATAGAACGGGGTGGCAGAATGCATGAACCAGACTTTGGTGGAGAATGTTCGATGTATGTTGTCTAATGCTGGGTTAGGAGGATTTTTTGTGTTGAGGCTATTGATTATGCTTGCCACTTGGTGAGTCGTCTGTCTTCTACAGCTATTGGGAAGAAGATACCAAAAGAGATGTGGTCGGAGCATCCTGCTAGAGATTATGTGCACATAAAAGTGTTTAGGTGTCTAGCTTATTATCACGTCAAGAATGATAAACTGGAACCACGGGTAAAGAAAGCAATCTTCATTAGATTCAGGCTGATAGTTTTACTTTCAAGACAACCTAAACACCTAGAGGGGGGGGGTGAATAGGTTCTAATTGCTTGTTTATACTTCTAGGCAGAATTCAATAACAGAAATAAAACATTCAGCACAGCAATCACAGAAATTGAAACATCACAGATTGCACAATGTTTTATAGTGGTTCCCCAAGGTTTGGGTACATCCACTTTCCCCCTTCACCTATCTAGCAGTATGCTAGATTCGGCCAAACTTCCACTATTCTCAGATCCACAGATCCTACAGCTCAGAACCTGAATAGGTTCCTACAACTCAGGCTCAACAGCCCTACCTCAGCCTTGCCTCAAGGCCTACCACTCAGAGAAGAACCTTCTCCTACACTCAGGCAAATAGCCCTACCACTCAGAGATCACCTCTCTTACACTCAGCCTTTATAACACAGGCTTACAACTCAGATCTGTGTAAACAGATCCTACAAAAATTTAGAAAAGATATTTTAATGTCTTGCCTTAGTTGAGAGAGAAGAGGACAAGACACTTCTTGATCAGCTGATGAAATCAACTGAATCTGAGCTTTCTTCAAAGCTTCTTGAATCTGAACTTAGCCGAGTTGATTTCCAAACAGCTTCTTGAGAAACCACTGATGGCTTCCTTCTTCTTCTTCAAGATGACTGGATTCCTCTCTATCCAACACCTTTTCTGATACTTCAGACTTCTTCTTCTTAGATCTTCTGATGAAGATCTTCTTTAGAGCTTAACACTTTCTTGAATTGAAACTTCAATAGGATCGTAATCCTTTTTTTTTCTTAGATCTTCTGAATATGTCTATTTATAGACTTCCTTCATGGTAACCGGCTGATCCGGTTTCTAACTGTTTTCTGACAGGTCTGACAGCTTCAGTTAAACGGTGGCAACCCACAGCTGTCAAGTCTTCAAACAGTTCCTATACCTTAGCCTTGGACAGCAAAATGTCGAGACAGTCTGTTAGAAAGTGTCGAGACCAATCTGTCTATCTGTGTCGACACAAGTGACTTTGGTGTCGACACTGTCTTTGATGATGTCGACTAAGTTGCCTTTAAGTCGACACAGCTACTTCAGAAAATAACTTGGTCTTGGCTCTGCAATGTGTCGACAAAAGTCCTGTGTGTCGACACAGTTGTTGTAGATTCAGAACTCAGTATGTGTCGACTCAGCCTTCAGGTGTCGACACAGCAATCTTCAATTCTGCTAAAATGTGTCGACTCAGTCTTCTGGTGTCGACACAAACATAGTCGACTTCTGCCAATATGTGTCGACTCAATCTCAAGGTGTCGACACATCCTCCCTGTGTCGACACAGTTGAGGTCGACTATCTTCTTCTGTGAGTCGACTATCTTTCTCTGGTCGACTATCTTTTACTAGTCGACTATCTTCCACTAGTCGACTATCTTTCTCTGGTCGACTATCTTTCACTAGTCGACTAACTTTCTCTGGGTGTCGACTATCTTTCACTGTGTCGACACTGCTTCCCAGTGTTGAGGTCGACGATTTTCTTTATGTGTCGACACTGCTTCCCAGTGTCGAGGTCGACGATTTTCTTTATGTGTCGACACTGCTTCCCAGTGTCGACATAAATGTGGTCGACTATCTTTCTCTGTGTCGACACCGATATTCTGAAGTGTCGACACAAATATTCTGAAGTGTCGACACAATTTCTTCAAGTGTCGACACGTGGACTTAGAATATTTTTCTGCATTCTTTAATACTTCTTCACCTGCACATGTCAACTCAAAACAACATCAAATACACCTTGATGTATATCATTGAGCTAAGTTAGGCTTCTTCAAATCAGGTACATATTTTCCAATGTACCCAACACAGGCATGAAGTCAAAGACTACAAACTGTATGATCAAGCAGAGAGAAAGATTATAATTATCAGGGATGTTACTTTTGACGAGGCGAGTTTGCTGAAGCCTCGAAACTCAGAGCAGGTGGAGAGTTCAAAGTCGAACGTTACTACTGATCAGAAGGAGTTTGATGTGACTATATTTGTTCCACCAGTTTCTCGCACTCCTAACGAGGTATGTGATGAGACTACTGATAAGGTACTAGATATTGATGATCATGAGGTAGAGAAAGTAAAAGAAGAGAGTCAGATTCAGGATTCTATTGCCAAAAGTCGGACCATGAGATAGAATGTCCCGAAGCTAGCTTGGTTGAGGGACCATATTGCATTTGCACTTTCAGCATCTGAGGCTGAAATCCATTGTCACTCCAAAGAGGCTGTAGAGAGTCCTAAAGTAGTTTTTTGGAGGTATGCGATGAATGAAGAGATGACTTCTCTGAATAAAAATGCTACATGAAGATTAGTGAAGTTACCTTCAGGTAGAAAAGTAATTGGGTGCAAATGGGTGTATGCAAAGAAAAAAAGATCTCATGAAGCTGCTGATGTACGTTATAAGACAAGATTGGTGGTCGAAGGCTTTGCTTATTGTGAAGGTATTGATTATGATGAGGCATTTTCCCCAGTTGTCAAACATCCGTCAATCTGTATTCTCTTGGCCTTAACAGCGTTGTACAATCTCATATTCGCTGAGTGGGACCCAGAAACACCCAGGGCCAGGTTTGGGCTAGCTTTGGGCTAGCCCCAGGTGAAATTACTGCTCTCGCTCAAACAGGGTTGAGCTCGACTTTTGTCGAGCTCAGCTCAAGTTTCGTCAAGCTCAGCTCCGGTCTCGTCGAGCTGGGCTCGATGTTCATTGAGCAGGTGCGGAATAGGAGAGCTCTCGCATAGGGGTGGGCGAGAACGTTCACGCTCAGGTAAGATGTTCGTCGAGCAGGGCTCGACGCCAGCCAAGACAGGACAGGCTTCGACCAAGACATACTCCCGCCCAGAGGCGGGCCTTCTCGCGGGGGGGGGGGGGGA
Source organism: Platanthera zijinensis (assembly GCA_039513925.1). Lineage (NCBI taxonomy): Eukaryota > Viridiplantae > Streptophyta > Magnoliopsida > Asparagales > Orchidaceae > Platanthera > Platanthera zijinensis. The sequence continues at coordinate 29,405,925 of CM077087.1, read as the reverse complement.
GTCGACACAGCCTGAAGCATTCTTCAATATCCTTTTAGCTCCCGCCAGGTGAGGGTGGGAGAGTTCTCGACAAGGCATGGGTGCCTTCAGTTCTCGACAGGAAGGTTCCCGCCGAGTTGGGCCCAGGGTGAAATTACCTGGATGCCCTTAGGTAAAATTACCTATATACCCCTAGGGTCTGTATTTAGCTCCTCATAACAACAGAGTTTGGCTGTTGGCAGACCAACCAGGGGTAATTTAGTAATTTCAAGTCAACAAAGGCTATAAATAGACCAATAGGGGCTCCTCAGAAAGCAGGCTTTTCATATTTTCCTAAGATCTTCTAGTGCTTTCCGAGGAGCTCCTAGCCCAACATTTGGCTTTGGAGAGGAAGCGCTCACAGATCTTCCGGGTTAGAGGTAGGAGCTCCTAGCTGAGACTTTGGGTCAGTTTCTGGTTCTTTACTACCAGTTAGAGGTTGGAGCTATAGAGAAGTAGGTGTTGATTACACCCCAGATTTCGAACTTTCGTTGAGGTCAAATTTCGGCTTCAACAAGCGTAGTATGGTCTGATTTTGAAGCAGTTTGATGTGAAGAATGCATTTTTGCACAGAGATTTGCAGGAGAAGATCTATATGAAGCAACCACCTAGATATGAGTCTCAGAGTGACTTGGTATGCAAATTGGATAAGTCACTTTATGGTTTGAAGCAGTCTCCAAGACAGTGGTACAAAAAGTTCGATCAGTTTATGCTAGGACAGAAGTACACACGGAGTTAGTATGATCACTATGCATATTTCAAGAAATTGGCTACTGGTGAGTTCATTTAACTTCTACTGTATGCTGATGATATGTTGATTGTTGCTTCAAGTTGTAGGGACGAGAAAACTATAAAGGTTTGACCCACTCAAAGAGCGTATATTGAGAAGGTGCTGAAGAGATTTGGAATTGATGACACTACTAAGGCAGTGACTTTATCATTGGCAACACATTTTCAACTGAGTGCTGACTTGTGTCCTAAAGAAGACCATGAGAGGAAGGGAATGAAGCTAGTTCCGTATGCCAGTGCAGTGGGCAGTTTGATGTATCTTATGATTTGTATAAGGCCAGATATTGCACAAGCTATTGGTGTGATGATCAGATTCATGCATGATCCCGACCAGAGTCATTGGAAGGCAGTTAAGTGGATTCTGAGGTATCTCAAAGATACAATTGATGTTGGTTTAGTATATGAGATGCAGCAGTCCAGTATTGGGTTGTGTATGAGCTACACCGATTCAAACTATGCTGGTGATATAGATAGGCGCAGGTCTACCCCCAAATATTTATTCACATTGGCAGGAGGTCTAATGAGTTGGAGGTCGACTTTGCAGTCGACAATGACTTTATCTACAACAGAGGCTGAATACATGACAATGACAGAAGCTATGAAGGAGACCATCTAGATGCAAGGCCTATTGGATGATCTTGGTGTAGAACATAAGACTTTAACTATCTTCTGTGACAGTCAAAGCGCGATTTTCTTAGCGTCCAATCCAGTGCATCATGCTCGTACCAAGCATATTGATGTCAGGTACCATTTTGTTCGAGATTTGATCGAGACAGACGAGGTTCTTTTAAAGAAGATTGATATCAAGGATAATCCAGTAGACTTGCTCACGAAGGTGATTTTTGTTCAAAAGTTCACATATTGCAAAAGATTGGTGAATGTTCGAGTTCAGTGGTGAGTGCCTTAAGAGGCACTTTTGAAGAACTACGCGTGACTTGATCCCATGGGAGGGGGGTACGTAGGCAACCTACTTGGCACAACCGTTTTGGTGCGTTTGTTTATTGTGTCATCTCATATTTGTTTAGCGTCAAATAAGAGATGGGTGGAGATTGTTGTTTGAGAGGGGTATTTTTGTCATGTTGGGTTTGCCTTAATTTTCCCCTATAAATATAAAGGGGTTAGGGTTCTTTTTAGTGAGAGAGACTTTGAAGTTGTGTGGAGTTGTAATTGTAATAGTCTCTTATTTTCTCCCCAATCGGTGATAGTGAATAGCCCCTCCTCGTGGACGTAGGCGTTTTTCGTCGAATCACATAAATCGCATCGTGTTTATTGTGTTTGGTTGTGTGATTTTGATTTTTCCGCATCGTTTCGCACAACAGAGAGATCGTGTTCCATTCACCACCTATTGCCTGGATGCCCTATGTTCTTGAATACATTTGCAGGAACTTGCACAGTTCCCTCCACAATTTTCCCACTCGTTGTCTGAGTCCACCTCACCCAAGACAAGTGGGGATCCTCCTCGTCCGCCCAACGAGTACATTGATCTCGCTAGCGCAAAGGAGAAGTTAACTTACGAGCCTCCTCCAACGATCAAGGCAGAAACCTCGCGGGCACTAAAGAGGATGAAGAAAAAGACCGCTCAAAAGAGACGAGGTGAGTACGATTACCCCTCTGAGGATCCCAAGCTACAAGCCAATTATGGCACGGGGTTCGAGGGAATTGACATCTTGGGCAATTCCATGATATCCAGGGATTCCTCCCAGCACATGCGCATATTTGCATGCACCCATCGTCCCGGATACGGGGTGACGAGCCGGACGATGACTTTTTATGTCATGTTCGGTTTGTACGAGCGAGACGACATCCCGACAATGTACTTTACCTCCCGTCGATACCTTGCCGACCAAGATTCTCGATCACTTCTTCAAAGTGCCGTGCTCTTCAACCAGAATATCGATTGAATCCATAAGTTCTCATGATTCGCAGTGAAGAATTACGTTGAATTGGATTGACGCTGGTCGCTGGAGATAGATTCACGATGTGTGCTTCACCGCGATACTCTTAATTTTTTTTGAAGTGTTTTAATTCAAGACTAACATGAATTAAGATTAATACAGCCTAAGTGAGAGAATGTAATTTTTTCTTAATTTTGAGTGGAATAAATCAAATGAGTCGTTTTGATCATGCATACGCAACCATGCATGTTTATTAGGTTGGTCTTACCCCTGGCATGTTCAATCGATTGGTTTAATTTTACGGATAGGTGAATTTGACCTAAATAAAAAGATTATTGAGGGGTTATTTGGAAAAACCCCTCTCCCCTGCCTTCTTCCATTCGTTGCTAGCAGCAATTCGGACACAGGGCAGGTGCAGTGAAAAAACAGAGAAATTTGATAACAAGCCGATCCGGGCAGGACCCCCTAAGCTTCCAGATCGGGCCCCAATGGCAGAAAGATAGCAAACACGAATCCGTGGACATGTCAGTAAAGAGCTTCTTCCTGCCAGGATTTCTCTTACTGCTCTTGATTCCATCATACACAGCCGAAACCCTAAATTGTCTGGCTGTTTACAAGGAAGGCGGCGCCCCAGCGGTCTTCCAGTCTCCTAAGTGCCCACGGTGGACTCTTCCTGCCGACGCTCCTCGCGGTCCTCCAACCAACTGCCAGGTCGCCGTGCTTCAGGGGAGGCGGAGGTCTCAGGAGGACCGCGCCGTTTGTGTCTTGGATATAAGGATTCCGTTCGTAGGTGCCTTTTTCCCCTTTCAGTTATTTTCCCCCTTTTGTTTCTGTAAATTTGCAATGCCATTATAGTCAGCGTGAATGCTTGCGCAGTTTATTAGAGCCTTTTTTTATTGATTAAAAAAGTAAGAATTGTAGGGGCCGCAAGGGAAGGGTTTTGATACCTGTTAGGGTGGCTCTTACACTCAAAGTATTCTAAGTATATTTTGTGTTTGGAATGAGTATATATGGTACCTCAAACTTAAAGTCGTCCCCTAGGTAGACACACGTCACACACCGCTAACGGGCCACTAATAAATCGTTCTTGGCACGTGCAGATATAGTATATGCAAAATATTCAACAATCTCCTCCTATGTTCATCATTGACCAGACTTTATTATAAGTGATATGTGCAATGTTCAAACAAATATGAATCATTCATATTAGTGTCTCACATGTTCTACTGAATTTTAAATTTATAAAATTTTATGCACGCATACGAATAAAAGGTAATATATAACAATATCATACATAGCCTAAGTTAAACTGTAGCACAGAGTTCCAACATAACCCAGTGTCTAACAGTAATTAAAGCACGAACAGTCCAAAAAGCAAAACATGAAAAAACAGGAAATAATACAACTATAAGCAAAGACATAAATATAACAAAAAAAACTTTCAAAACAATCATCGTCCTCAAATGTATAACAAGTCATCCTCAGATGGATCCCATTCAATAAGTGCTTCTCCATCTTCACTGTCTTCTGTAAATTTCAAGCAAAAAATTTCACATAAGAAAAAATTCAAACATTTGAAAAATTACATGTATCTAGTTATACTGTAAGAACTTAGTACTAAATGATCAAGCAAAGATAACACCTACTAAGAATATTATATGTTTCATTTCAGAATCCATTATCTATTTCAAAAGAAACGATATTAAGACTTCTAGACAATGCAACTATATCCGTGTTCCAATTTGAAATGTCACAGTCACTATTCTCCTAGGGTTAAAACATATATCATCAGAATTTGGAATGATACTATTTAACAAAAGAAGAATCAAATCAATTTAGGTTGTGTTATCAAATTTAAAATAACATTTTCTTTCAAGATAAGAAAGAAGAATCCAGTTGAAGTTATAAACATCAAATTTTGGAATGAAATAACTTATCAGATTTAAGATCAACAACTACAAACATCATCAAAACACAATATGCTTATTAGGCAACAAAAAAGAACTGAAAATATCTAAACATTAGACTAAGACTGATCTAAATCGACTTTAATTTCATTTTTCCCACTATTTTGATTAATCGATCTTTAGACATTTCTTTTATCAACAGATCAATTAAGTTATCTTTCGACCTCACATCAATTAAAATGATAACTCATTGTTCTTTCAGCTATTTCAGTAAAATCTATCTCAGTCGTGCATGTCTTTTATTTGTGTTAGAAAGAACATTTTTAATGACTTGAACTGCTACCTGATTATCACAGTACAAACTTAAGAAATTTACTTGAAGTTTTGATAACAGAATATCTAAAATCAGATTCCTAATTCAGTATGACTCTTCACTAGCTGAAGGTAAGACAAACAGTTCTGCTTTCATAAACGACAAATTTATGTAAGTCTGTCTTTTGAATTTCCAAGTTATAGCAGTTGCACATAAAGTGAATATATATCCACTGATAGACTTATTGTTTTCCATTTCTGAGCACCAAAAGGCATTAAAAATCCATCCATTGTAGGAGGGTGTCTATTATAACAAAAAGCATAATCTTTTAGACCTTTTAGATATTTTATCAGCTTATCTAGGATATCTCAATGTTTTTTACCCGGATTACTAGTAAAACGTCTCAGCTTGTCAATAAAAAATACAGTGTATGGTCTCATACAACTAGCACATACATGAGACTCTCAATTATGCTAGATTGTTTTACTTGTTCAACGTTAGTCTCTACATTTTAACTTAACTCGATGTTATGATCAAAAGGTGTCTCAAAAGACCTATAGTCTTATATCTCCTGATAAAAAATAGTTGCTCAATGTAGTGAGTTTGACTAAGGGTTATACCACACTTATCAACACTAACTTTTATACCTAGAAGAGTATCAACAAGACCAAGATTCTTCATGCTAAATTCTTTTGCAAGTGTGAATTTTATATTTCTCACTACAGAAAGACTGACCATAGAATTAACATTTCATTCACATATAAACATATGATGACTGTTTTATTCGACAGAGCGGTGATAAAAATATTTATCAGAATAATTAGATCGAAGTTCAAGGCTCTTTACCCACTTGTCATATTTCAAGTGTCACATCTTAGGTATTTGCTTAAGCCCGTAGATTGATTTATTTTGCACACCTTATCTTTTAAGTATTTCTGGATATAACCATCTGATTGTGTCATATAGATTTCTTCATTAAGCTCTTCATTCAAGAAGACTGTTTTTACGTCCATTTGATGAACTATGAAGTTCTCAATAGACGTTAAAACTAGAAGAATTCTTATAGTTGACAGGTGACATATGGGTGAATAAACATCAAAGTAGTATATCCCCCTGTTGTTTATAGCCTTTAGTTGTTAGACGTGCTTTAAACCCAACTATTGACCTATCACCATTCATTTTCTTCTTCAGTACCCACTTGCAACCAATGACTTTAACTCATTTAGGCAGGTCAATTAGATGCCAATTGTTGTTTTGCAGCGGTGAATTCATTTCATCATCTATGACTTCTGCCTTCATCAAAAAATCTCTAAATCTCATTGCTTCCTAGTAGCAGGATGAATCATACTTTAAGTGATAGGTAACAAAGTTTTCACCAAAGTCCTTTAGAAATTCTCTCGTAGACACTCTAATAGAAAGAGGTTCACCCTCTAAAGATTGGGTAGTAGTGTTAGAGGGGTCAGCTTTATGTTCTACAGTAAACTTTGATGGCATATCAGTAGTCCCAGACACGTTAGAGTAATTTCTTTTTAGAGTAATTTTTGAGTGGAGGATAGGCTAAACTGACCTATGTTGGGACTGCAGATCTAGTACTCTCTTTAGGTAAAATACTAACTCTTAAGCATGTTAGAGTAATTTCTTTTTTAAGAAAATATTTAATCTATATGAGTTTGCTAGATAAGGCTGGAATGTCTTTTATAGCTTCAAATTCTAGAATAACTTTAACTGTTAATTCACATTATTTGGGTTAAGTATATATGATAAATTGAATGTATAGGTGTACACAAGGATAGCATTAACCAAGTTAATTTAAATTTTATTGATCATAAGTTATTGTATAACAGACTTAAACATGTAAACCATAAAAAAATGTGTTATTTAGCTACAAATCATGACATCCCTTTAGATATATCTATTATATTTGATATATGTAAGGTGTATGCACAAACAAAGATCACAAAAACATTAAAAGATGGTTTTTAGGAATACGTAACATCTTGAGTTGATATATTTTGACCTGTGTGATTTTAGGAGTCATGTTACAAGAAGTGGAAAGTAGTATTTAATTACATGCATTGACAATTTTTTTAGATACTGTTAGGTTTATCTTTAGAAATCGAAAGATAAAGCATTCGAGATATTTAAGATTTTCAAATTGAAAGTTAAAAAATAGTTAAATTTAAAAATTAAGAGATTTAGAAGTGATAGATGAAGATAATCACTGCAACTATGTTCAAGGAATTGTGTCTTTTAGGGTAAAATAATTGAAATCACTACTCCTTACTCACCCCGGTCAAATAGTGTTGTCGAGCGAAAGAATGAGAGTTTAACAGAAATGTTAAATTCTATGTTACTAACAGCGAGCGTGTCCGTCTCTTTTGGGGAAGAAGAAGTTTTAACTGCAAATCACATTCTGAACAGATTGCATCACTCTAAACTTACTTCTACACCTTATGAGTTATGACATAAACATCCTTGTAGATACAATACTCTAAAAACTTGGTGTTGTTTTACTTATGTGACAACACAAGACTTTAAGAGGCCTAAGATGGAACCTAGAATTATAACTTGCATGTATTTAGGTAGTGAAGAAGATAGTGCAACTGATAGGTTTCTAAATCTATCCAGTAATACAGTGATAGAGTCTAGAGATGTATTATTTGAAAACAAGTTTGTCAAAGATCCTTGACTGCTGTAACCTCAGTGAAAAGTTCTTTGTCATTTGTAGTATGACAAGCAACCCCGCTGTCCAGCCACCACTCAAAATATACATTGCTGCAATCACTCCCCATCATATCAATAAAAGATTGGGGTCCAAAATTATCTACAAGCATGTTTGACTTATTTTGTGGCGGATCCCCCTTGAGCTTCTTTGTAAGCTTGCTGTCTGCGGCCCAATGACCCCACTTTCTACGGTTATGACACTTGCCCAACTTTTTTTTAAAACAAGGCGTTTTGGCCTGTAAATGTGATGATTACTCACCTTTAGGTGCCAATGACTTCTTATGAGGCTTGCCGGAATGCGAAACTAAGTTAGCAACCTGAGTGGGTTGACTAGCTTACTTCATGCACTTTCTAGCAGAGTTTTGGTCCTCAATGTGAATGAACCTCTTGAGTTCATCATGTCAAATATGCTCATTTAATTTGTGCATTTCAGTCTTAAAGAATTCCATTTTGGAGGTAGTTTGCTAAGTGCTAGACCGATAAAAAGATTATCAGACATGTCACACTTGTCATCATTCTGCTTGTTCTGCATGTTTTCTATTTCAATCAGCTGTGAGGTGACTGTCTCGCATTGAATTTAAAATTTAAAATTTCTTGGTGAGGAGAGTTCTCGATAGTCCCTCTTGTTTATGGAAATGCGCGTTCCAGCGATCTCAAATCTACTTTGTGGTTTTATACTTGCTATATGTCATGGCAATGCGAGTATTCATAAAATTCAGAAGGTAATTGTGCTAGTCCACTTGAGAACCAATCCAGCAACCCCGACAAAGCTCTGTACATGCAAGAGATTCCACGATTTCACGATAATGCTCGACACAAACAAGAGATTCTGCGACAAAGCTCGGCAAGAGAACAAGATTTGGATTCTGGTAGGTGGGATGCAACTGAGTTCAGATCTTTGGTTCTCACTGCGACCTAAGTTCTTCAAAATATCTCTCTCGAAGGAGCACTGAAAACCTTCTCCTCTCAAGCGAGAATGAATCTGATGGGCAACGGGAGCACTTAAGAAATCCCTCCAAAACAAAGATGCCTCTCAATATCTCCCTCCAAGCGAGCAGTGGTTTCCTCCTTGTGGTCGACGCAAAAAAAACGGCAGCGAGGCAGGAGAACGGTGGTTTCCTAGTGGAATTTCTCCCTGCAGAAATCTGACAAGAGCAATCGGATCGATATGTATTTCTTCCTGCAGCGTTGAGATTTGGAAATTCGGCGATCAGACACTATCTCTTTGAGAACGAGCGGCTTCCTCCCCGGAGAATGACATGAGATTTTGCATGTGATTCGTATAGACTAACTGTTTGAGATGCTTATAATTTAATCATGAACATCCTATACTAGTGTTGCAGTAATAGTGCCACAATTCTCTAACAGTAGTAGCGGTTCTACACGGCACTATTAATTTACTGAATTATAATATACGTTACTAAACAAACTATCTGATATGTCTAGCTAGAAAGAATAAGAATTTCTTACCGCGGTATTACGATGCTCTTAACCTGATGCGACGGCATTGCGTTAGCGACACTTGGGAAAAGTTAAAAACTCTCTTTCTGATTCTCCCTACAACTCCAAAGGAGCAGAAAAGGTTATCAACATCAATTCTAATATTAGGGCATGCTAATTTCAAAATGAAAGAGAGAAAATTACCCTTTTTCTAACGTCAAAGCGCTAGGGTTTCTGAAATGGAGAAGTCGATTTCCCTAGTTTCCGGACTGAAATACGAAGCCGGCACTGAAAAAAATTGATCCTTTGCTGGGAGAGATCGATTGTTAGAAGAGTTCACTTGACTAGAGACAACGAAAATCTGGAAACGTCGAGAACTTCCATTAATGACCGGAAAGATTGCATGAACAAATTAGGAAGATCAACAGGAACTCACCTTGGCTGTAAACAAAAGAAAGAGCACCACTGACGGCGATCTAAAGCAAGGAGAGAAGCAGTCACGGTCTGCTAATGACGCTAAGCACCGACGGTCTCTGTTGCCACGGGCAAGACGGGAAGGGAAAGAGGGAGCCGCCTGAACTTTCTGGAGAGGAAGGAGACTCCGAATGATAGAGGAATTGGAGACGGAGGCTTCCTGCAGATGATCGGGAGACGGAACACGCACCTGCGGGAAGTTGCTGCGTCGTCGGCTTCCGGAAACAGACGAGCGATTGATCGGGGAAATAGGGTTGCGGAAAGGGAACTATACGGCTTAATAAGAGCGACCCACTGCAGTTATAATAACCGCCGGGTGAGAGGGGTGATTGAACCGACACAACACTTGAACCCCCCCTTTTTATCCTCTTTTTTTTAAACTCTAAAGAAATTTAAGTGTTACGCTCTCGCGCTAATTCTAAACGTATGATGAAAACGAACCCAACAGTTAAATTATAACCAAGATTTTTTTTTTAACAATGTTTAATCCTACTAAATCGTACCTCGACAAGATAGTTATTCGATCAACTCTGCTCGAGATCAAACCCTGAAAATTAAATTACAACCTCGAGTCAAAATAACGGATGTTATAAATAATGATTCGTGATTGATTGTTTTTTGCTTCTCTGAAATACTTGCTTGAGACCTTAGTTAGATCTAACAAATCGTAGATGTGTTTGGATCAACAGAGTGAGATATTTTGGGTTTTTTGAGCAAAAATATTTTAACTAGTAATTAAATTTGAAAATTTCCATATTATTAATAGGACAAAATTTAAACAATTTAATTTACAATTAATTTTATTCATCCGGATGTAGCTTCAACTCTGTTTGTGAGGATATTTTTTCTCATCTCAACACATAATTCAATAAATGAGGTGTTATAAAAATTGACATGTTATAGTTTGAGATCCAAGCCCCAAATCAATAATCTTAATATTTTTACTTCAAATATTTTCGAGTGACAGGCATGGGGCTCCGCCCTTATGGCGAACCGCGACAGTATCTCAACTACAATAGTGCACGGTTTCTCCGTGCCCCGCACGACATTATCCCGACCGCTTGCAAACCTCTGAGTGCCATACTCCGCTTGTCGCACATTTTTGCGGTGTGCACGGGGGTTTGCGGGCGACGGGGAGAACACAATTTTTTTTTTAGTTGGAGAACTTTGTCTATATGCGGGCACCGTTTTTAAAATAAAAGAAAACACATAAATTTTAAAAACTGATTTTTTTTAATAAAGAGGGGTAAAATCGGAAAGTGAATGTTTAACCAAAAGGTCTTTTCCTCTTTTAATATAGTATATTTATATTTCAAAATATGTGTAACAATTATTGTATTATAATTTGAGCCCTAAGGCCGAATTGAGTAATCATATTTGTTCTTCTTACTTCAAATGTAATTTTTGAAGAAAAGACGAAAGACCCAAAAATATATCCCATGATCAACAAAACTACTGACACTTAAATCTTGATGTGGGATCAAATTCAAAACAAAAAAACCCTTTGTTTGATGGTTTCAATGTTTAGTTTTGATTAACTCTTTATTTTTCAAATGCTTACAGTTCTTAAAAATTGTTTTTAACAACATAAATTTTCAAAGGAGACTGCAAGGGAATCTAACAGGTCCAACCAATTGTTATGAGCAAAGAAAAATATAAGGGATTGCACGAAAATGCGCCATGACAGTAACATTTCTGGAGACATTCGCCCATGAAAATTTGAGCGAGTTCTAATTCTCGTCCAACTCTAAACCAATTTCACAATAAAAAAAAGAGCTAAGATCCCAAACCTATACCCAAGTCACCCCTTATATAGAAGGTCTAGATGCACATATTGAGATAACTGGATAAGATTATAAGATTATTAATTATTAATGTATTAAAAGGAGCTCATTTGTATTATGGCATTGCCTACTGCGCCTAGCCGGCAACAGTTTGTGGAAGCCCATCTGACACATATATCTAACTTCTTGTGAGGCACCTTTTTTTTTCTTTAATACACTACTTGATTGTCCGACCCCACTATAGTGGGTGGGATAAAGGCTTGAGTGTTGTAATACACTACTTGATTGTTTCTTGCAAGGTTTGGATGTTGGTAACTTTCCATTTTTTCATTCTATACTATTGGCTTAGTGTGATGGTTGGATATGGATTCTTCAGGGAGAAAGGGAATCAAGGAGATTCTGGTTGGTATTGTGGCTGTTTTTGATGGTCACAATGGCGCAGAAGCCAGTGATTTGGCTTCCAAACTTTTAGTGGAGTATTTTTCGCTCCATGTTTATTTCCTCCTCGATGGGATATATTCTGTTGCATTTAAAAAGTCTTCTGAGAAATTGACATACTACGAAGAACAAGATGTGATTATCCAACTACTCAAAACCAACGATGAAACTTTTCAAAAGGCAGGTCAAAGAAGGTTTGTTGTGCATACCTCTTCTGTTAAGAATCATCTTTATTATGTTTGAGCTTGACATACTATCTTGAGAAGTTAATTCCTTAAATCTTGATTTTGCTTTTGATTTGTTAAATCATCTCAAATTCATTTATTTAATGTGCATGAATCATTAATGCTCTATACTCTTTATTTTCATGAATCAGTAATTTTCTATCCTATTTGTTTTCTTCCAGTGCAATTTTAAATTTTAACCATTGTTTCTTCTCTCAAAGTGTCTTTGTAATATTCCTTTACATGCAATGGACACTTTTTAGGCTGTAGCATCTGTGGTTATAGTAGCTAAACATATATTGATGATATATATATATATATTTCTTCTTTCTACTTTATTCTATAACCTTTTGAAAGGTAATCTTTGACTTTGGGTCTCAGAGAGGTTGCACTTTTGGTAGTACTTCTGGTTGGGTATTGAAGTTTTATCTTGCTGTCACTGTTTTTTTTTGAGACAAAAAAGAGCTTGAGTACTGATAATACTCTCTTATGACCGTGGATTTGAGATAGTAATCAATCAAAATCTCAACTAGGACTATTGAAACCGTTTACTTTCCTCTTCTGGGGTAGCAATCAACCCAAATTTTCAACTATGATTATTGACATCATATACTTTTCTCATCTGGGATCTATAATGACATCTCAACACCAAGCCTCTATAACACCCCTACTTAGATTAACATCAATTCATAAGCACGACCAACACTTGTGTTATGACTTATGAAACAACTAAACAACAGTAATAAAACTAGTACATAAAAGAAATAAATGAAAATAATAACTGAAAACTTACAACGGAAGTAAAGTATAAAGCTATGGGTAAAAACATATTTTTTGATTCACAAAGCCAACTAGAAATGAAAAAACCCATAAATCAGAAACGCTAAAATCTTAACATTTGTCTAATACATTGAAAACTTTAGATAATTCAAATACATTGTTTTCATTAGTACATGGTACAGCAGCTAGAATGAAGAATAGCTGAATGAAAGACAAACAAAAGTGGAGGATCACGAACGCTTATCCTAGGGGTATCTCCCCATCGGTGACCCCTGAAAAGAAATGTTCGAAGACGGGTCAGTCCAACTGGTAAGTAAGAAAGGCTACTCCCCCAGTAACACTAGGAATACATAATTTAATAATTTACTTGCATATAAAAATATGAACATTTGAGTAATTATGCACGCTTCTAAATCAGTTGAATGTAGTTTCATAATTTCATTTTCTATATTGTCGTATTATGAATTCTATCTTATTATCTGTAATTCATATATATAATGATTTTAGTGTTATGAATTCTTTCTAAAGTTGGGGTAGTTAAATTTCATATTTTCCTAAATTAACTTTGTCTTATGGCTTGTTGAGTACATTCTGATTATGGAGTTCAGTTGGCGGCCCGAAGGTGACTTGAACTGCTGTGTCCTTTGAGTGAAGCACAAACTCGCATATGAATATTTCTTTGTCTGGAAAAATGGATCGTTGATCCCATGTCTGAGTCTCATATGGACTGCTGGACATATGAGTATGAGGCCACTAGTCCGAGACTTATTACATAATTTACAATGTTGTAGATATCGGATATCGGGGACACGTCGGTTTAGGTTTTTCATGTCGGTTTTACTATGTCGGGGGATATATCGGGGATATTTCATATATCGGGTTTTAATATTTAATTATTTATATGTGTAATTATTTATAAATTTAATCATTTTTTTCATTTATCTATATTAATAATTTGATATTTATTGAACTTCTAAATTTATTAAACTAATATAAACATTTTGTGTTGTACAAGTAATAACGGTATAATGCATGAAATAAAACAAGAGAAAGTAGAATGTCGAGAAGTTGTCCGTAACAATGAAAGATAAGAAATCTTTAGTCCATAATTCAAAGACCATGCATAATTGACATCGATGATACACTTGGGCATGGAAGAAAACCAAAGGGAAAAAAGAACCTAAACAATAAAATAATTTTGGTCTATTATCTATTAGACCATAGACACTAATTAAAATAAGTTGAAAAAAACCAATAGATAAAATATCGGGATATATCGGCCGATATATCGGCGAATATATCGGTCAATAATAGACATATCGGAGGATATATTTCAAAAGAATATTTTGCAAAATAATATCGGAAACGTGTCGTTTTGTCCATAAAACCTTTATATCGGCCGACATGTCGGACATGTCGGAGGATATCTACAACACTGATAATTTAATCTTTTATTCTTTGCCTATTGTATTCTACATTCTTTATCATGTCTGTTTTTGCTGTGGAATATAGGTATTCCTGTTTTGTTCTGTAGGTTGCATCTTAATTAATTATTTGATTATATTGCGCAATCCTAAGGTTATATGTCATTTGATTTACTATGTAATCTATGGTAATTCAATTTAACTAGTAACTTGCATCAAAAGTTTGAATAATTGAATTGCGTGCACATTCTTATGTCTAGGCAATGCAATTATATTAAGTGATATATCTAGGCAAGATGAGTCAAAGTTCTTACCTCGGTAATCCGACACCCGTACAGGCGGTGTGACGACATGATTTCTCTAGGTTGAAAGTAAAATTGCAAACCTCTCCTGAATACTCTCTACAATCCTTCTTTACCGCAGCTAGGGATTTTTCTTGGAAAATAAGGAAAATAATTTTTCTAAAATAGGGGAAAGGAAATTTATTCAACTTGATGAGGGAAGAGGTTCTCACCTTGCCGTAATCTGACTAAATCAAAACCGAAAGGCGGGAAGTACATTGCCAATGATCCTCTAAATCTTGTGGGATCGCCTGAAATTGAGCATGTGTTGTGTAGATCAGAACGTGACGATGCCCAAAGGAAATATAAGGATTCGCTAAGAGTTTAACGAGAACTCACCGAGAGAGGGAGGACTTGCGTCCTTTCGAATAGGAGTCAACGCCGTAGCTGCGTGGAGGAGGAGATCAGCCTTGATGTGTTCAGTCGCTAATGGAAACCTCAGATTCAAAAGCGCTGTTGACATCAAGTAACTGTAAGGAACATGATTAAACATTTCTTCTAAATGCCGAAAGAGGAGAGGGAAATCAAGAAAGAAATAACCTTGCTTTGGAAAACACTAGACGAGCCCAGAGCAGGAGCGGTAACTCGGTAGGAAGCTGCGCCTGCACTATCGATCTGGAAGAAGGCGATTTATGATTGGACCTCTGGGAGAAAGAAGGGGTTTCGTCCGAATGCAGACGTCGATCGTCTGTCTCGACGTGTGAAGAGTTCCTCCCCTTTTCTGCGTCGAGCGGTGCTTTCCTTTTCCTTCATTTATTGGGGGCTTCAGTTGAAAGGCAAACAGAGGGAAGAATGAATGGGATCATGAACTAGCATGCAATATAATGTTGAGAATGAGGGAGAGATCACTCACCTTAGGGTTCGATACTTCTTCTCTGTCTCACTGCCGAAGAAGGATAATTCCTTTATATGCTTAGCCACTCCTTAAGATCTGGTCACCACTCGGTAAACCCAAGTTAGCTTGACTCATAACCCCCCCCCCCCTCTCAAGCTAACACCGTAAGCATTCAACATCCCGAGCTTGAGCGAGAAAGAATGAAGAGATTTCCCAGAAACAGCTTTGGTTAGAATGTCAGCAAGTTGACCCATAAGTGGGCTGAAATAGATCAGTATTCCGCTATTCAGACTATAGAAGATTACAAGACTGACCTTATGCAACGGAGGGTCTTTGAGATGCTTTCTGTCCTTCCTCCTGAACTTGAATTCTAGAGAGTTCAGATGTTGGGTAGAGATTCTGTGCTGGATTTAGAGACAGTGACTCATTATATTCGAGGGGAAGCGGACCGTATAAATTCCCTTCATTCAGACATTCTGGTTGGTCATGAAAAATCTGCCCTTGCTGCAGAGCAGAAGAGATGGCATCCGAGGAACGTGAGACTAGAGGACAAGAGCAAGATGAAGTGCCCTCACTGTGGGAAGAAAGGTTATGGGAAGGAGAAATGTTGGGATCTTCATCCTCACCTGATCCCTCCAGGTTGGATTCGTGGTGCCGATGGGAAATATGTGAGATCCCAAACGACTATGTATGGTAATCTGGAGAATACTGGGTACCTTCAGGCAGAGAACGAGAGTTTGACTAGAGAACTGAAGGCCTTAAAAGCCAATGCTACCGAGCGATCTCTTTCTGGTGATTTTGTGGGGACGGCAGCTCATGCTCATTCCACTCCCGTGTCCTCGAAAGGACCATCTACTTCTTGGATCATTGACTCGGGGGCTTCCGACCACATGACTGGGTCTTCCTTGGGGATCTCTTCTATTTCTCCTGCCTCTGGCAGTGTGAGACTTGCTGATGGATCTTCGCCTCCTGTGGCTGGTAAAGGGGTTATTCATCTTTCTCCCTCCGTGTCTCTCAAATCTGTTGTGTAATATTCTTCGAAATTAGCCATTCTTGTCTTGTGGACTTGCTCAGTTTGGAGCTGATATATTCTAGCCAAGTTCTTCTTTTTTGAGTAATTCCGTTCAATCAACTCCCACATCTCTTTCGTAGTTTGGCAGAATAAAAAGTGACTTGCAATCTTGGGTTTCATAGAATTGGCAAGCCAATTTATCACAGTGAGGTTCTCACCTTCCCATTCCTTATATAGGGGGTCAGACACGTCAGGAGCTGGTTTGGATCCGGTGAGAAACCCAAGTCTCCGACGACTTCCAATGAATATCCGTATAGATTGGGCCCATAAAAGATAATTTCTCCCATTGAGCTTGATTTGAGTAACACCATGATTGAAGTCCATGTTAGAACTTCCTCCACTACAGTGTCTAGGTTGATCAACTACCCCTTCAGAGACATTAACACCTCTTGATTTGTCCTCCATAGGAACAATCACCAAGCAGATGAGGGAAAGAGTTCCCCCAACCAGCAACTACAGCAGCCGTAAGAATTTTCGGAGCAACAACAACAGGAAAGACTGGGGGAAATTCCGGAGAGACAGGCCAGCCACAGAAGAAATGACTGTAGGAGGAGACAGAGGCTTCAGCCGGAGAGAGGCACGGCGGAGACAACCGCGACAACAGCAGAAAGTCACGGTGAAATCAGCCGGAGAGAAGTGCGACGAAGACAGTCGGAGGAAAGTCGCGACAGTCGAGCGGGACAGAGGCGGAACACAGCGATCGCGACAGGATAGAGGCGGCGGTGTCAACCAGGGACAGGTGAGCAGCGGTCGTGACGAAACGATGGCGTACCTTCAGGTCGACGCCGAGACCTCCTCTGATACCATGTTGAGAACGAGGGAGAGATCACTCACCTTAGGGTTCGATACTTCTCTGTCTCACTGCCGAAGAAGGATAAATCCTTTATATGCTTATTCACTCCTTAAGATCTGGTCACCACCCGGTGAACCCAAGTTAGCTTGACTCATAACATATAAAACATTGGAGGGAAACTCAATCTCGTTTACTTACGTGTGTGGGGACTGAAAATTGCTTACACCGCATATGCAATTATGTAATTATTACAAAAATGCCATTATGCCTTTAAACTTATTATTTCCTCAAGGAATGCTCCTGAGAATCCTAAGTCGCGCCGAAAACAAAGTCATGAAATTCTAACTTAATATTATTATTAAATTCTTAGATGAACGTGTAAGATTAACCATAACAAAATTAAACACCTTGATTCATGGCTGACGCCAATCACAATTATTCATGAACGGACCGTGAAATTAAAAGGACGACGCTTAAATTTTCCGATGTTACATGCTCATTCTTAGATGACCTTTGAGGTAGAAAAAGTTCTCTTAAACTCCTTTACAAAAATGTGTCAGTAACATTATAAGTTAATATATATTTGTCCGTTTGTTCCTTCTAGATGAACGGGTTCTCCTGCAATAATAGCAAAGGAGAAGTGACACGTGTTTTCTTTGTTCTGTACTTCCACGAATTTAGTCATTTTTTCAAATGCAGATGCAAATTATCCGTGGCTTTACGATCAAACTTCTTTGTATTTATTGTAGATTAAAGGATTTGTTATTGTTTTTTCTGATAAGCATTGAGAGATCGACACTAAATATACATATGCTATTTATTTGTTGTACTTAATTCAGTCCAATTGTAATTCAGTTCATATTTGGATTAAAAACATTCTCTCTCACATAACAATAGATCATATCATGCAGGCACTTTGATCCATCCATATACATCTTTCACTAAAAGAACAACACATTGCATCCTATGTTAGCCCCCCTCTCTCTCACACATACAGAGAGTCAAGAAAGGCGTTAGAAAAGCCCATGTAAAGGGCCCATTATTGAGCCCGTGTTTTATTGTTCTTCCTTCTTCTTTTCTTAGTCCCACATCTTGTATAGGATTTCTTCTCTCCTCTCTCTTATATATTTGTATTCTCTCATTGTATTTGCATACACAAATAGTACATACAAGTTTTTGAGCTCTTTCAACATGGTATCAGAGGGAGCGGTCCGGTCAGAGCGGTTTCCTCGTTTCTAACCGCCCCGATCATCCGCCTTCCCTACCTGCCGGCTCGTCCGCGGCCTCTCTCCTCTACTCGCTTCTTGCCGCGAGTTTGCCTTCCCCGGCTCTTCTCGCCGGTCTCCCTGCGGTCTCTCTTTTTTCTAACCGCATCCTCTCCTTCTCTCCCATGGCTCCACCTTCCCCCCACCCTTTCTTATAGCCACTCTCTCTCAGTTCCGTGGGACCCATTCCCGGGTTCTCCTCTCTATCCGCTGCGCGTTCGGTCTTATCCGCGCGGCTTCCTCTATTTTTCCGCGGTCTCTCTCCGCGCGAGCTCTCCTCTTCGCCTGCATTCTCCTCCCTTCTCCTCTCTCCTCTCTCCGCGCAGCTTCCTTGCTTACCGCACGGCTTCCTCTACTCCTTTATTCCCGCGGCCTCTCTCTTTCCGTGGCGCTGTCCGCACTTGGTCGTGGCTTCTTCCCCTGCCGCTGGTGTTTTCACTCTGACCGTGCGACCGTGTCTTCTTCCCTTTCTTTTTCTCCCCGCACGGTTTCCTCTCAAATCGCGTGGTCTGCTTCTTGTTTCCCTTCCCGCGCGGTCTTTTCTCTAACCGCTGCGGCCTCTCTCCTTGTGTTTGGGCCGACCTCTCCGGTCTGTCCCTCTCTCTGGCCGCTAGTGTTTACACTGTGACCGTGCAGATTGTTCTTCCGCACTCAGGTCGCGACCTCCCTTTCCTTTTCGCCTGCCCTTGTCGTTGTGACTACCCGCCGCGACCTCTTTTGTAACAGTGCGGGCTTGTTGTGCGAGAGCAGTCTTCCCGCCAGCTTTCTCCTCCAGCGGTTTCCTTTTCTAACCGCAACGGATTCTTCGGCTTTCAAGGGTTCTTCTGTGGATTCTACCG
The DNA here is from genome assembly GCA_039513925.1 of Platanthera zijinensis. Lineage (NCBI taxonomy): Eukaryota > Viridiplantae > Streptophyta > Magnoliopsida > Asparagales > Orchidaceae > Platanthera > Platanthera zijinensis. The sequence goes on along the minus strand of CM077087.1, from coordinate 29,386,570 downwards.
GCCAGGCGGCTAACACCTCTGCTGACCGCTTGACACCTCCTCCTGAGCTCCGCGATGAACTGCGGATCACTACAATTACCCTCTCCGGAAAGAAGAACTTCATCCCATGGGTGAACTCGGTTCGCCGAGTTCTACAGGCCAAAGACCTTGCTCTTCATCTCACTCAGGGACCTCTGTCCCCTCTTACCGACGACTGGATACGCAACGACAGTCGCGTTCAGACTTGGCTACTCAATTCCCTGGAAGGTGAGCCCTACCAGATGGTCATGTACCATGAGACGACCAACGCTATGTGGGCGGAGCTTCACTCCTTATACTCCGACAAGGATAGCCTCCAACACCTCTATGATATTATTACCGACCTTCAGGCTCTCGATGCTGGCGGGGCTGCGGACATGACATCGTTTGTCGCTCGGGTCAAGACTCTTGCGGAAGCCTGGATCCAGCATCAACCCGCTACTTCTGATCTTGCTGCACAACGGGCCCAAAAGGAAGCCGTCTGCGCTGCTATGATGATGGCTCGTGTTCCGCCACATTTTCAGAGTATCCGGGCTCATGTCCTTGCTTCAGCCACTACTCCTTTTCTCTCGGATGTGTGCTCTATGCTCCTTCGCGTGCCACCGCCCCTGGATACTCCTGCCTCGTCCTCTCCGGCCCTTCTTCAGCAGACCCTGCCCCCTTGCTTTCCTCCCCACCTTCTGCTCGCGGTGGACGCTCAGGCTCCCGCGGACGGGGACGTGGGGGTCGAGGCCGCCCTAAGTGCTTGTTGGGTGCCACTCATCACATCACTTCGCTGAAGCCTCCCCAGTACTCGGATGCCCCTCATCCGAAGTCTATCACTGTAGCTAATGGGGCGATTGTTCCGGTCTCTGGTTGCGCCGACATCTCCCTCGACTCATCCATATCTCTTCGCCCGACTCTTTATGTTCCGAGCTCTCCGTTTAATTTGCTTTCTGTTGGTCGTCTTACTCATGATATGAATTGCTCTGTCATATTCACTCCGTCTTCTTTTTTGATACAGGATCGGCAGACGCAGATTACCATTGGTAGGGGTCGACACAAACGAGCTCGACCTTCTCGACACCTCTCCTACCATCCTCTCCTCCGTCTTCTCCGTAGATTGGCACCGCCGTCTTGGGCATGCCCCTCTGACCGTCCTCCAGAAGGCGCTTCCTGATGTATCTCTCCCTGTATTTCAGTGTGATTCTTGTGTGTACGGCAAGCAACCGCGTTCTTCCTTTCCCGCTCATTGTACTCGGAGCTCTGCTCCTTTTGATTTACTGCACTCTGATGTTTGGGGTCCTTTCAAAATTACTAGTATATCTGGCTATCGCTATTTTATCACATTTATTGATGATTATTCTCGCACAACATGACTTTACTTACTTCGTGATCGCTCCGAGCTTCCTCGCGTGTTTCACAACTTTATACTAGAGACTCAAACGCAATTCTCCACAACCATTAAAACATTGCGCACCGATAATGCTCGCGAGTACTCAAGCAACGATTTTTCCCATCTTTGCGCAGAATTCAGTATTATTCATCAAACATCCTGTGCTTACACCCCCCAACAAAATGGCATTGCCGAACGAAAGAACCGCCACCTCCTTGACGTTGCTCGCTCTCTCATGCTTCAAATGCATGTTCCGAAAATCTACTGGAACTTTGCGGTCTCCACCGCCTGTTTCCTCATCAACCGTCTTCCTTCCTCGGTCCTTCACTATGCCACTCCGTTCAACCTCCTATTTCCCTCAGCTTCAACCTTCCCTCTGACACCCAGGGTCTTTGGCTGCACTTGCTTCGTCCACCTTCTTGGTCCGTCCTCGGATAAGCTGGATCCCCGGGCGGCCAAACATATTTTTGTCGGCTACTCTCGTACTCAGAAGGGCTACGTTTGTTACTCTCCCGCTACCCGGAGGGTCACCGTATCCGCCGATGTTACCTTTCGGGAGGATCAACCTTTCTTCTCTTCCGCTCTAGACACTCCTTCCCCACTGACATCTCCACCACCACTCCTACCTCGCCCTGTCATTCCCGCTACTACGCCTCTTTTCCCGGTTCTTTCCGACCCTGCTCCTGCTCCCGCCAAGCCCCCAGTTATCCGTGCCTACACTCGCCGCCAACCTCCTCCTTCCGTTGCCCCTCTGCAGTCGGCCTCGACCTCGGCTACTCCGCGCCCTGCTGATCAGGTATCTGCCTCCACTGCTCATCCTCTGGCGAATTGTGTCTCCTTACATCGCCTCTCTCCCCAACTACACACTTTTGCTACTTCTCTTTCCTCCATTTTGGTTCCTAACTCTGTGCAGGAGGCGCTACGATATCCTTGCTGGCGGGCCGCTATGGAGGAGGAAATGACTGCTCTTTGCGCCAATCAGACCTGGACTCTCGTACCCCTTCCTCCGAGTCAGACGCCGGTTGGGTGTAAGTGGGTCTTTGTCGTCAAACATGCCGCTGATGGAACGATTGATCGGTTGAAAGCTCGACTGGTCGCTCGGGGTTTCACACAACATCAAGGGTTGGACTATGACGAAACTTTCTCACCAGTGGCTAAACTCAACACCGTTCGGGTTCTCATCTCCGTCGCTGTACATCGCCGGTGGCCCTTGCTACAACTGGATATTAAGAATGCCTTTTTGAATGGCGACCTACAGGAAACAGTCTATATGCAGCAACCTCCCGGGTTTGAGACCACGAGGGAGTCTCAGGTGTGTCGCCTTATGAAGGCTCTGTATGGCCTCAAACAATCCCCACGGGCATGGTTCGACAGGTTCAGTAAGGCCCTTCGGGAAGTTGGTTTCACTCGCAGCTTGACAGACTTCTCGCTGTTCACTCGCCACCGGACAACGGGAACGGTTCTTCTATTAGTGTATATTGACGATATCATCATTACGGGAGATGACTCGAAAGGAATACAGGAGGTCAAACAACATCTAGGCACTGTTTTTTAAACAAAGGATCTGGGGCCCCTTCGGTACTTTCTGGGTCTTAAGATTGCTAGACGGCCAGATGACCTCGTCCTCTCCCAGCGGAAGTATTGCCTCGACCTCCTTCATGATGCAGGGTATTCAGGTTGTAAGCCGATTAATACCCCGATGGATGTTAATCACAAGTTATGCGCTAAGGCATCAGACTCAGATCTCTTACTCGAGAACCCAGAATACTATCGACGACTAGTGAGAAAATTGATTTACCTCACGGTTACCAGACCAGATATTTCATTCTCTGTTGGTATTGTCAGCCGGTATATGCATTCCCCTCGAAGATCTCATCTTTAGGCCGTTGAACGCATTCTCAGATATCTTAAAACGGCTCCTGGTCAAGGATTGGTATACAAAACCTCATCTTCTGACATTAATGGCTTATTCTGATGCTGATTATGCTGGTTCTCTTGATTATCGACGATCAACCAGTGGTTTTTGCACATACTTTGGAGGTCATTTGATTACCTGGCAATGTAAGAAACAAGCGGTTGTTGCTCGATCATCAGCTGAGGCAGAATACCGGGCAATGGCTTCGATAGTTTCAGAACTAACTTGGCTTGAAAGCCTTCTTACCGATCTGGGTGTAAGGCTCCCTTCCCCAGCTCTTCTCCTCTGTGACAGCTAAGCTGCTATACACAGCCAAGAACCCGGTCTTCCATGAGAGAACAAAACATATCGAAGTTGATTGTCACTTCCTCAGAGAAAAGGTTCAAATGAAGAAGATCGACCTGAAGCATGTTCCAGGGACAGAACAAGTTGCGGATGTCCTCACAAAGGCTCTTTCCAGTACCCTCTTCTATCAGTGCTTGTCCAAGCTTGACGCATACGATTTGTACGCTCCAGCTTGCGGGGGAGTGTTAGAAAAGCCCATGTAAAGGGCCCATTATTGAGCCCGTGTTTTATTGTTCTTCCTTCTTTTCTTTGTCCCACATCTTGTATATGATTTCTTCTCTCCTTCTCTCTCCTATATATTTGTATTCTCTCATTGTATTTACATACACAAATAGTACATACAAGTTTTTGAGCTCTTTCAACAAAAGGTATCCAAAAGCAATATTCAATCCTTAATCGATTTATCTCTTACTAGTATATAAATCATATAAATGTTAAACAAAAAGTCTAATGAGGTTTAACTTTTAAGGAGAGGAAAAACATGAAAACTCTAATTATAGAGCTTGAGTTTCATTGTGGGTAAACATATGGTTGACATAGCTTAGTCTCACCTTGGGTGTTGGGAGCACCATCTCATGTACATGTATATATATCATATTGTTGATGTAAATAATAACTTTGATCCAATTCTATCATGGTATCTGAGCCCCAGAGTTTTTCACATGCCACCTTAGCCTCGTTCTCGCTCGCTGTGTACGCCGCCCCTGCTGGTCCCGTCGATAGTTTCTGTCGCTGTTTAGACGCTGTTTCCCTCTACCGAGACATCGAGTCCGATACTGTCACTGTTTGTCTTTCTCGATGACCTCCACTGGCCCTGCTAGCTGCAACAGTCTCGTTGCTTGATTCGCCGATCTCGTCAACCTTTTCCGCTGCCTTTGCCTTCCTCTAGCTTCCTCGCAGCAGTCTCGCTATTTCCAGTCAAGCTTCCGTCAGTTGTTTTCCTCGCCGATCTCGTCAGCTTCTCCTCCGCTACTCATTGGAGTTGTTACTTTGGTTTCACACGCAAATGCTCTGCTTCCAGAGGCCCGCGACTCGCCCTCCGCTGCCTCTTGCAGCCCGCCTGATCTTGTCGGTCTCTTCCGCCCTCTCTTGCGTGCACTCTTGACCCATGGGACCATCTCCGTTCTCCATTGGTTCGTTGACATCGTCTCACTTCTCAGTTGCTTTCCTTCAGAAGGCTGATGTCATCCTCGACGGGCAGAACTACAAGGCATGGTCCGCCACTGTCGGCGTGATCCTCCGTGGTCTCGATCTATAAGTCCTTATTGACGGCACCGAGCCTGCTCTGCCCCCACTGGCTACTAATCCTACGGGCATCCCACCGATTGCCAGTCCCGCGGACTCACTCTCTTCCACTGCCATCATAACCACTTCCTCTCAGCGCTCCGACTGGGCGAGGTGGCGCTTTGACAACTCTCGCGTGATAGCTATCATCTATCAGTTCTGCGAGCTCCCCATTCGCATGACTGTCTACGAGTTACCTACGGGCTACGACTAAGCCGATGTGGGATCACTTGCATCGCCTCTACTTGTCATCTAACCAGGCTCTGCGCTACTCCCTATTTTAGATCCTTGGTGTCCGTTACTAGCGTGACCGACCTCTACAATCATTCTTTGCTGAGCTCCTGGACCTTTGGCGTCAGTGTGATGAGATAACACCTTCCCCCTGCATTACTGCACTTAGTGTGTTGCTGCATCCTAGGATCGCTGCTTCCAATATGTGTATGAGTTTCTTATGCGCATACACCCCAAGTTCGAGCCTGTTAGAGCATAGCTTATGCATCAGGATCCTCCGCCGTCTCTCAGCGATACCTTGGCCTTGGTGATCCCTAAGGAGACTCGTCTCCACTCCTTGGACATTGCTCCTCCTCCTGGTGTGATGCCTCATGATGTTCTGGCTGCTCCCCAACTTCCATTGCAGTCTTCTCTTGTGAGTGCTCCACTGCTGTTTTCTCCCGGTTATAGTGCTTCGGTGCACCCAATTCCTCGTCCTCCTACTCCGGCGCCCTCTGCTGCTCAGTCTGGTGCTCCTCATCTCCAACCTGTTTGCTGCCACTACTGTCAGTGTCTTGGTCATGCCAATTCTGAGTGTCATAAGTTTTAGAGAGCTCAACAATCTGGTCAGTAACGTCCCCCTGGTGCACCTTCAACTCACTTTTCTACTCTGGTGCAGTTTTTTTTTCTATTTCCGAGCTAGCCTAGCCGATTGCCCAACAACTCTTTTACGGTTCACTGTCTCGTTCCTCTCCCTTCGTGCTCTCACAAGATGCTTTTGACGCCTCTGCCTCTCAGCCGTCTGCCTTCGCCCCTACAGGTATCTCTCATTCCGACTGGTTGCTTGACTTTCGAGGCTCTTTTCACATGACCTATATGATACACACCTCTTGTCCTGTCATTCCGTCTATTCTGACTTTAGCATCATGGTAGCAGATGACACTATTCTTCCCATAACCAGCCGTGACCTCCTTCATACCAACCATTTTTTATGTTCCTAATGTTGCTCACATTTCTAAGTTATCCATGAACCTTATATCCGCCAGCAAACTCAAATCCCACGGTTGTCTTGTTATTTTTGATGAATTTGCGTGCCGTGTGCAGGATCGTCTGACAGAACACTCCTTGGAGCTGGTCGTCTCCATAACGGGGTGTACGTCCTTGATCGCCTCCATCTTCCATCCACTCCATCCACTCCATCACCACTCGTGGCTTCTAAGTTATGTGTCCCTTCGATAGGTTTCTCTCAGTGACATCACCGTCTCGGTCATACCAGTGGCTCACGTCTAGCTTCTTTCATCTGTCATGGTTTCCTTGGTCGTGTTTCTGTTGATTGGTCCCACTCATGTACGGGTTGTAAGCTTGGTAAACAGCTACAACTCCCCTATTAGTTTAGTGAGTTTTGGTCTCAACATCCTTTTGATGTAGTTCATTCTGATGTATGGGGTCCCACACCTTTTGTATTCAAGGGCGGACACCGATATGTTGTTTTTTTGTTGATGACTATTCTCGTTATTGTTGGGTGTACTTTATGCATTCTCGTTCTGAGTTTTTTCAGATTTATGTTACTTTTTTGCTATGGTGCGCACTCAGTTTTCTACTTCCATATGCATTTTCCGTTCTAACTCGGGGGGGGGGGGTACCTTTTTCATGCTTTTCGCGATCTGCTAGTTACCTACGACACTCTCCCTCAGCTTGCCTGTTCCCGTGCTCACGCTTTGAATGAAATCGCTGAAAGAAAGTATCGCTACATTATTGAGACAACTTGCACCTTTCTTATCTCCTCCCACGTTCCTCCTCATTTTTGGGCTGAGCCTGTTTCCACTGTTGTTTATCTTATTAACCGGCAAACCTTCCACTTTTCTTCAGGGCCAGAGTCCCGACGAGTGTCTCTACTCTCGACCCCCACGTTAGACTCATCTTCTTGTTTTTGGCTATCGATGATATATTCTACTCCCTCCACGTGAGCGTACCATGCTCTTTGCTCAGTCCGTTCCTTGTGCTTTTCTTGGATACAGTATTGAGCACAAGAGCTATCAATGTTATGACCATGTTGCACGACGACTTTACATCTCACGCGATGTCACCTTTTACGAGTCTCACCATTTCTTTGTGTGTTTTGCCCCCTCGACCTCATACTTGTCTGTTACTCCCTCTGACATCTAGTTTCTCACTCTTCCCATCTCCCCGTCTCATGTATTCTCTCTTCCGGTATGCCCACCTCCTCTTCCCTTGTCGCAGTCTGCTCCTTCATCGCCACTTCCTTTGTCGCAGTTTACTCCGTCACCTCCTCACTCCTCTCTTTTGCCACCCACTTCTCCCTCCGATGAGCTGTCCATTGGGAACCATGTCACTCTTCCATATCACTATATTCGCGGTCTTCCTTTTATTCCTTTGCCTCCAGTGCCCCCAGACTCCGTGCCGTTCTCCTCCAGTGAGTGTCCGGTGGATGATCCTCCAGCGCATCACTTCCCACTTTATGAGACATCCTCCTAACCGCCTTAGCCTTGTTACCCTACCACTGGACCTGCCTGCCCTTCATGCTACTATCTACAGTATTCTAGAGCTGACTTCCTATCATGAGGCTGCCCAGATACCTGAGTGGCAGACTGCCACATCTGCTGAGTTGGAGGCACTTGAGCACACTCGTATGGAAGCTTGTCTCTCTTCCACCCGGTGTTGTTCTTATTACTTGCAAGTGAGTTTTCAAGGTCAAGACTCATTCTGATGGTTCTGTATAGAAGTACAAGGCTCAACTCGTGGCTCGTTGTTTTTAGCAGGAGTAGGGACGCGATTACGATGAGATCTTTGCTCTGGTCACTCACATGACTACGGTTCGTACTCTTATTGCAGTTGCAGCTATTCGCCACTGTGCTCTGCCTCAACTCGACGTGAAGAATGCTTTTCTTCACGACGATCTTCAACAGTTGTACATTCTTCCTCCTCCTGGTCTCTCCTCTTATCCAGGCTTTGTCTGCCGCCTGAGGAGAGCTCTTTATGAGCTCAAGTAGGTGCCCCGTGCGTGGTTTGCACGTCTCAGCTCAGCCATTACAACCGCCGATTTTCAGCCGAGTTCACATGATCTATCTCTGGTTGTGCACTCCTCTTCTCGTGACCGGACTCTTCTGTTACTTTATGTGGATGATATGATTATTACTGGTGGTGATCTTTCTCATGTGGTTTTTGTCAAACACCACCTTTAACAACAGTTTTAGATGACTGATCTTGGACAACTGAGCTAATTTTTGGGGATTGATGTCAGCTTTACAGACTGCGGTTTTCAGGTCTCTCAGCGGCGTTACACATTAGATCTCTTAGCTCGGGCTACTCTCTCTGACTCTCGCACAGTGGATACCCCTATGGAGCTTCACCTTCAGCTACGTCCGGATGATGGGGTTCCACTCTCTGATCCTACTCGCCACCGACACCTTATTGGGAGTCTCGTCTACCTCACCATTCATTGACCCCACATTGTCCATGATGTTCATGTGTTGAACCAGTTTGTTTGTGCGCCTACTTCTGTGCATTATGGTCACCTGTTGCGGTTTCCGCGCTATCTCCGGACGATGACTTCTCGTGGTCTCTTCTTCTCGAGCTGTAGTTCTTTACAACTCCTTGCTTACTCGGATGCTACTTGAGTTAGTGATCCTGTTGACCGTCGTTTTTTCACTAATTTTTGTTTGTTTTTTGGTTCTTAACTTATTGCATGAAAGTCCAAGAAACAGACTGGTGTTTCTCGTTCCAGCACTAAGACTGAGCTTCGGGCCATGACTATCACTGTTGAGGATATCATTTGGCTCCGTTGGCTCCTTGAGGACCTTGGCGTCTCTTTTTCAAATCCCACTCCACTTTACTGTGATAACACCGGTGGCATTCAGATTACTCTAAATCCGGTGAAGCATTCACTCTCCAAGCATATCAAGGTGAATGCTTTCTTCTTACGTGAGCAATATGGCCTGTTAGAGAATATATGTAAAAACCCAAAAATTGACCCATCTTGAGGCCCATCTTGGTTGCTTAGTCCCACATTTTAGGATAAAATTTCTCCTCTTTCTCTTCTCTTATATAAATGTACAAGTATACCGTTATATGTGAGTTGATGATGTAAAAGATTTGAGAAATATTAATAAAACCTTGCAATATTTTCTCACTTTAGTAGTTCTCTACATGGTATCAGAGCCATTCATTCCCCACAGTTTTTTGCTGCGCAGTCGGTCGGTTAGAAATGTTTTAACCGCAACCCCCCTTAAGCTCTTCTGCAGTTTAATTCTCTCAACCCGCCTTTTCTCTGCCTCCCATGACTTCACCTCCCACCCTCTCTTTCACTCTCTCTCTTTCTTTTATAGCTTTTCGCTCCGACAGTGGGCCCCACTGCCTTTTTTTTTGTTTGCCCTTTTTTTCCTTACCTGCAAAACCTTGCGGTCTCTTTTCGGTCTACCCACAGTAGTATCTTGTCGGTGTACCTGCAGCGGTCTCTTGTAGGTCTACCCGCAGTTGTCTCTTGCAGGTCTACCCGCAACGGTCTCTTGCAACTTTTTTTTCCGCTGGTGTTTGCCACCAGTGTTTTCCGCCGGCGTCGATCCGGTCTCCTCTCCACAGCGTCTTCCCGCTGGTATTTGTCGCAGGTGTCTTGTCGCAGGTGTTTGCCACAACATTTTTCGCTGATCGCTACGGTCTCTTCTGCCACTGCTCTCTCGCCGCATTTTTTTAGCCGCAGGTCGCCGCGAGTCAAGCCGCACGACCAGCCGCCTCATCTACTTGTATGGCTGCCGCAACCTTCCTGTCTTTTCACAGCTGATGCAGGACGACGCGTAGGGTTTACGCGCTTGTCGGCTATTTCTAGGAAACCCTAAATGCATGCGATGATTAAATTAATTTTTCCAAATTTTAGAGCGGGCGCAGCACTTTTAAAATTAAAAGCAACTAATTTTTTTATAAAGCACAAAATTCGCTCTTTGGTTTTAAAATGAAAATTCTTAATAAAATGGTTCGATTTTAAATCCGGGAAAGGAAGTTTGCAATTTCGTTCCGTTCCCCCTGTCGTAGCAAAACGGAAATCGTGAACTTCAAATGCGTTTCTGTTTGGAGTTTTCGACGTAACGTTTGCTGACGAAATTCGGACGAAAACCCAACAATGAGTCTAATGATCCTAATGAGAAAACTTAGACACACACAAAGGAAGGAGAAAGAAACAATTACCCACGGAAGAGGCGTCTTCCGTATTCCGAAGTCGACGACGATCACGCGAGGAACTCCTCATCACCTTCGTCTTCGCTCCGAGGTCGGCCTCTATTGTACACGGGCACCAAGGAATTAAAACACTTCCTCACACGAGGTGGTTCCACGGATTCACTCAAAGCAAGGAGACCACAAACTAACAATCTAAAATTCACTCGCTCTCATCAAGAGGTGGTTCCACGAAATCTCAAATACTTGTGGTGGCTCCACGAAATCTCTAGATACTCTAATAATTTGACCTCCCCTCTCCAGGAAGCAAACAACACTAAACTAAATTAAATTCCTTCAAGTAGCTCTACACTCGGCAAGTATCACAATGACAGCCAATCTCACGGTTCAATAATATGCACAGTAATTTAATTTACTGTTCATCTTCTTTCACAAAAGGCAACAACGAACAAACAATAACACCTAACAGAGGATCCACAACAAGCTTATACTAATCTATCGTTAGCTACAGGCATCACTCTTTCATCTGCAGCATCAATAACTTCAATCACACCTAACTCTAACACAAGAAGGGCCCAAATTAACCACTCTTAAAACCAAACAGGAAAAACTATAGCAAGTTGGGATGAATCTCACTATTCATCTTCTCCTAATCTCGCTCCCAATCGAAAAACACTTACAGCAATCTCTTCAATTCAACATTCACTACAAAAAAAAACAACACACATCCCTTTTATAGGGTTTCAAACAGAAAAGAGAAAAGAAAATCCAAACCCTGCCACGGCCATGGCGGAACTGCCCGAAGCTTGAGGTGCGGTCATGGCAGAACTGCAGCAGTTGGGGCGTCGTGGCTCGTCGTGGAGGGGGAACTACTCCAGGCCCAGCGTTGATTTCGGGTATGAAGACGCGCGACCGGATCGTGGGCTGGTCGTGGGAAGGTCGGCGAGGAGCTTCCGCCGTTTCTTCTACAGATCTGGGTCGGGGAAGATGAACCGACATATAACCTAATCTTATACGATACTTATATATATACATATATGATATATAACCGTGTATATATATATATATAAATATATAATTTCAGAACTTTTAAACTTATATATATATATATTTATATTTATAAACTTATATATATATATATATCACACAAATTACACAAAATAATTACGACAACAATTACAAGCGACGCATTGCAATATGCACGCCTCAAGGTCGATAAAGGTCCGGTTGGGTGCGGCGTCGAGTACTTTTGCGACGTCCTGATCGGGGCTGGTCTCCACCAACTCTCCCCCTCTCGAAATCACTCATCTCTGGTGAGTGCTTCGAGTGGTAATGTTGTAGAAGATCAGCATCCATGCGCTCTAACTCTTCAGCCAAGACCCAGCTGGTCTCCGTCTCTGGTCTGCCATGCCAACGAACCAAATATCTCTGAAAACCACCATCAGTAGTGGTCACTGTCTCGTCATCCAATATCTGTTCGGGAACTAAAATCTGTCGCGGAAGTCGATCAGTAGCTCTGGGAACGGGTATATTAGACTCATCTGGTATCTCATGCTCAACCTGCAAGCTGTCAGTGAAAATGGGAGGAACTGCAGTAGACGTGTCAGTAGCGGAATGAAATTCAGGGTGTCCTGAATGTGGCCCCTCGCTCTCACTCACCAACCCAGAAGAATCAATTGGAGGAGAAGACAATGGAAATTCTAAAAACTCAGGTGGGTAATCGTGAAATAACGTTAGATCGGCTACGTTGAAAACAGGATTTGCTCCCCAAACGGAAGGCATCTCAAGTTCATACGCATTTTGCCCAATCCGCTTCACCACTCTAAAGGGTCCGGTTCTACGGTCAGCTAACTTCTTTACGGTACCCGAAGGTAACCGTTCCGGATTTAGTCGAACCATGACCAAGTCATCCACTTTAAAACTAGTAGCTCTTTTGTGTATATTAGCTTGAGTTGCGTAAAGATCATAAGTGCTATGCAACTTCCGCTCAATCTCTTTATGCAAATCATGCAAATGTAATGCATACTCGTGTGCAAACTGGCTAGTCCTAAAAGTGTGTGGTAATGGTGCTAAATCTAGCGGCACTCGTGCAGTGTGACCATGAACAACCTCATTAGGTGATAAACCCGTGGATCGATTCTTCGAATTATTATACGCTAACTGAGCGTGTGGAAGAATTAGATCCCAATTTCCCTGGTGATCTCCTACCAAACATCGCAATAAATTTCCTAAACTTCTGTTTACAACTTCAGTTTGACCGTCGGTCTGTGGATGATAAGCGGTCGAAAATAGAAGTTTAGTGCCTAAAAGTCTCCAGAGTGACTTCCAAAAATAACTAGTGAACTTAACGTCTCGATCGGTAACGATAGTCTTGGGTATTCCTCGATGGGCGACAACCTCTTTATAATAAATACGGGCTATATGAGAGGCGTCGTCAGTTTTGTTACAAGGGATAAAATACGCCATTTTAGAGAACCGATCAACCACCACAAGTATGGAATCGTGTTTCCTAAAAGTGCGCGGTAACCCAAGCACAAAATCCATGCTAACCTCATCCCAAGGAATACTGGGCACCGGTAAAGGTGTATATAATCCAGCGGGTTGTTTATTGCCCTTCGCTACCTGACACGTGCGGCAGCTACTGACAATCTGAGCGATAACCCGCTTCATTCCGGGCCAATAGAAGCGCTCCTCTACTAAGGCTATCGTCTTATCACGCCCAAAGTGTCCACCTAAGCCTCCGCCATGCAATTCCCAAACAATGAAGTTTCGCAATGAGGTGCGGGGAATACACAGACGGGTCCCACGAAACAAATATCCATCTCGAATAAGATAATCAGTCTCATCGTGATGGGGATCCGAACGTATCGCATCATAGATTCCGCTAAAATCAGGACAACTAGAATAGTCATCCTTGACACGCTCAAATCCTATCACCTGAGTACGCATCTGTGACAATACTAGGGTGACTCGACTAAGGGCGTCGGCAACCCTATTCTCTGTTCCCTTACAGTGTTTGAGAACGAAGGTGTATTCTTGTAAATATGAAACCCACTTAGCCTGTCGAGGGTTCAACTTTTGTTGCGAATTGATATAACGCAACGCCTGATGATCAGAGTGGAGGACAAACTCCTTAGGCAACAGATAATGCCTCCAATGACGTAACGTTTGTACAATCGCATAGAACTCGCGCTCATAGTTGGAATAATTCAGCTTCGGGCCTGAGAGCTTTTCACTGAAAAATCCAACTGGGTGACCCTCTTGACTAAGTACACCTCCTATCCCAACTCCGGAGGCATCACAAGATACCTCGAATACCTGACTGAAATCAGGGAGTCTCAAAACAGGTGCAGTGGACATCTTATCCTTGATAATCTCAAAGGCTCTAGCTGCCGATGATGTCCACTGAAAATTTCCCTTCTTCGTACACTCAGTGACAGGTGCCATAATCGTACTGAAGTTCTTAATGAATCGACGATAAAATGTGGCTAGTCCATGAAAGCTACGAACATCGTGAATGTTCTGAGGGGTAGGCCACTCACGAATCGCTCGAACTTTCTCGGGATCCATAGTGATGCCAGCGGAGCTCACTATATATCCAAGAAAGATAACAGACTCAGCCATAAAAACACACTTCTTCAAGTTGATATACAGTCGTTCGGCTCGCAGGAGCTCGAAAATGGTATGTAAGTGAGTCAAGTGCTCACTCTCAGTCTGACTATATATCAAAATGTCGTCGAAATAAACTACTACGAACTTCCCAATATAAGGTCTAAAGACCTGGGTCATCACCCGAGCGAAAGTACTAGGGGCATTGGATAACCCAAAGGGCATCACAAGCCACTCGTAAAGGCCATCCTTCGACTTGAAGGCAGTCTTCCACTCGTCTCCTTCGCGAATGCGAATCTGATGATAACCACTACGAAGATCGATCTTAGAAAAGATCGTGGCTCCAGTCAACATGTCCAACATGTCATCTAGTCGGGGTATCGGGAATCGGTATTTCACAGTGATCTTGTTGACAGCACGACTGTCAACACACATACGCCAAGTACCATCCTTTTTCGGGGCAAGGAGGGCAGGCACCGCACATGGGCTAAGGCTATGACGGATAAAGCCTCTATCAAGTAGCTCTCCGATCTGCTTCTGCAGCTCCTCATGGGCAGCAGGATTCAATCGGTAATGCGGCAAATGTGGGAGAGAAGCTCCAGGAACGAGATCTATCGCGTGCTGGATACATCTCATGGGAGGTAACTCAGCCGGAAGCTCATCAGGGTGTATATCCTGGAACTCCTCTAAGAGCCTCCTAGCAGGTATAGGAATAGACTCATATCTCTCTAGTTCGTCAGATGCCTGTAAAACTACTAAGGCATAATAAAATTCACCATCGAAACTCTCTCGATGGAAATCAGTGCCTCGAATAATGCTAAGAGTCTTCTTCCTTTCAGTAGGAGGAAGAGACTCTTTCGCACTACGATTCGTGCGGGATGTTGGTGCTGTGGGTCGCATCGGGTTCAACACCACTCTCTTTCCGTCTAGTAGAAAGGAACAAGTGTTGGACCTGCCATGTATGAGTACATCTCGGTCATGCAACCAAGGTCTCCCTAGTAATACGTGGCACACATCCATAGGCATAACATCACACCAAATCTTATCGGTATATGGTCCGATAGTGATGGGCACTAAACATCTCCTAGTCACAGATAAGGTAGTCTTGGTTACCCAAGCTACCTGGAATGGGGAAGGGTGCGGCTCAGCAGTGAGTCCCATGCGGGCTAAGGCTTACTCAGCTATCACATTCATACAACTCCCGCTGTCTACTACTATGCGACACACTTTCTCCCCTGCCTTAAAGTAAGCTTGGAAGATGTTCGTCCGCCAATAGTCGGCTGACTCTTTTGGTGTAGATAACATGCATCTCACCACTAGAACGCCCGAATCTATCTCCTCATCACTTGGCGTATCGTACACTTCGTCATTCAAAATATTTGAGTCCCTCTCGACTCCAACTTCTTCTATAGACTCATCCTCCTCAGTCACCTCATGAATAACTAATGTGCCTCTCCTCTTTGGACAATCCCTAGATATATGACCCATCTGCTGACACTCATAACATCGGATCTGTGAAGGGGTCACAGTTCCCATGGGGGCTTTTCCTTTCTGATCTCTCGTAAAGGTCGAGGTGGGCTTCGATGCACTCTCCTTACCCTTCGATTCATCTTTCTTATAAGGAGGGTTTGTTTTATTTTGGGGTTTGAACCGGGAGGTCCTTTTTTGGTGTTCCTCTATATCGATGGCGATGGATACAGTCTCAGCAAAGGAATAATGACCATATCGAATCAACTCATCGCGAATCTCAGATCGCAGTCCACACTTAAACTTAGATAATGTATCTCGTGGGTGTTCGACTACGTTGCACCTAATCATAAGGTCTTTCATCTCAGCTAAATAATCAGAAACGGATTTGGACCCTTGACGTAGAGACGTCAGCTCGTCTCGTAGACGGGTCTGGTAGTGATGGGGAATGTACTGCTCCTCTAATATGGCTTTCATGTGTGCCCAATGTGTAATGGGAGGGCGTCCATTCCTCTCTAGACTACGTTCCTCACCTATCCAAAAGATTTTTGCTCGCCCAGATAATCTCATCTTGGCAAACTGAACCTTTTGATCTTCCGTCATACGATACCAATCAAAATAGGTCTCTATGTCTATGACCCAGTCTGAAAAGACCTTGGGATCCATAGATCCATCATAAAGTGGGGGATCTAACTTCACAACACGTGTAAGATCCGGTCGCCTATCCCGGGGAGGATAGTCGTAATCATCGTCGTAAGGATCCCGATTGTCTCGACGTCGTGGGGGTGGCGGTCGATGCCAATCTCTTGGTCGATCATCACGATGCATGGACGGTATAGGCCTACGATGGTCTCGCGGACGTTCTTCTCTAGCTACGTCATTATAGGGCCTCTCCTGATAATGATCTCGCATACCTAGAAAATGCTCTCGTTGGGACTCAGGAAAATTCCTCGGGAAATTCCTACCCTGATCGTACTCGAAGTCAAACCTATCTATCGGATTTCTAACCTCTTCCTCGAAAAGAGGGTTTCTCCTAAGTGCAGACCTTTCTCCATAAGGTGGTGGAGTCTCATATTGGGGTCGAACTGAATGCTCATCTCTAACTAAGGGTGGCATTGACGCTCGAGGGGGTACTTCTAAGCTATTAACCCTAACACTGAGGCTTGCTAGCCCTTCTCTCACTTGGAAAACACTCTCGGTTAACGTCGCCATTTGGTGGGCAAAAGGTACAAACCACGGGGGTGGTTCATTCCCTTCGTTTCCACGACTGGGTTGACCATGTTCAACTTGACGCATCACCGGGTTGGCCTCGTGAAGTTGTTCAGGTGGTGAAGTGTGGTGTTGTGAACTCATACTCACTAGCCTACCACTACGCAAATGCATGCAAACAGATAACAAATGCAAATGTATAAAATATGCTTTAAAAAAAAACCTTTTTTTTTAATTTGTTTTTTTTTATGCTATGCGGGTTCCTATTCTACGCAGGGCGGATCCCAAAATTTGGAAAAATTTCGGAACATCCCTCTGATACCAATTTGATGCAGGACGACGCGTAGGGCTTACGCGCCTGTCGGCTATTTCTAGGAAACCCTAAATGCATGCGATGATTAAATTAATTTTTCCAAATTTTAGAGCGGGCGCAACACTTTTAAAATTAAAAGCAACTAATTTTTTTATAAAGCACAAAATTCGCTCTTTGGTTTTAAAATGAAATTTCTTAATAAAATGGTTCGATTTTAAATCCGGGAAAGGAAGTTTGCAATTTCGTTCCGTTCCCCCTGTCGTAGCAAAACGGAAATCGTGAACTCCAAATGCGTTTCTGTTTGGAGTTTTCGACGTAGCGTTTGCTGACGAAATTCGGACGAAAACCCAACAATGAGTCTAATGATCCTAATGAGAAAACTTAGACACACACAAAGGAAGGAGAAAGAAACAATTACCCACGGAAGAGGCGTCTTCCGTATTCCGAAGTCGACGGCGATCACGCGAGGAACTCCTCGTCACCTTCGTCTTCGCTCCGAGGTCGGCCGCTATCACACACGGGCACCAAGGAATTAAAACACTTCCTCACACGAGGTGGTTCCACGGATTCACTCAAAGCAAGGAGACCACAAACTAACAATCTAAAATTCACTCGCTCTCATCAAGAGGTGGTTCCACGAAATCTCAAATACTTGTGGTGGCTCCACGAAATCTCTAGATACTCTAATAATTTGACCTCCCCTCTCCAGGAAGCAAACAACACTAAACTAAATTAAATTCCTTCAAGTAGCTCTACACTCGGCAAGTATCACAATGACAGCCAATCTCACGGTTCAATAATATGCACAGTAATTTAATTTACTGTTCATCTTCTTTCACAAAAGGCAACAACGAACAAGCAATAACACCTAACAGAGGATCCACAACAAGCTTATACTAATCTATCGTTAGCTACAAGCATCACTCTTTCATCTGCAGCATCAATAACTTCAATCACACCTAACTCTAACACAAGAAGGGCCCAAATTAACCACTCTTAAAACCAAACAGGAAAAACTATAGCAAGTTGGGATGAATCTCACTATTCATCTTCTCCTAATCTCGCTCCCAATCGAAAAACACTTACAGCAATCTCTTCAATTCAACATTCACTACAAAAAAAACAACACACATCCCTTTTATAGGGTTTCAAACAGAAAAGAGAAAAGAAAATCCAAACCCTGCCACGGCCATGGCGGAACTGCCCGAAGCTTGAGGTGCGGTCATGGCAGAACTGCAGCAGTTGGGGCGTCGTGGCTCGTCGTGGAGGGGGAACTACTCCAGGCCCAGCGTTGATTTCGGGTATGAAGACGCGCGACCGGATCGTGGGCTGGTCGTGGGAAGGTCGGCGAGGAGCTTCCGCCGTTTCTTCTACAGATCTGGGTCGGGGAAGATGAACCGGCATATAACCTAATCTTATACGATACTTATATATATATATATATATATATATATGATATATAACCGTGTATATATATATATAAATATATAATTTCAGAACTTTTAAACTTATATATATATATATATATTTATATTTATAAACTTATATATATATATATATCACACAAATTACACAAAATAATTACGACAACAATTACAAGCGACGCATTGCAATATGCACGCCTCAAGGTCGATAAAGGTCCGGTTGGGTGCGGCGTCGAGTACTTTTGCGACGTCCTGATCGGGGCTGGTCTCCACCAACAGCTCTTCCGCGCCGCCGCTACCCAGGCCGCAATGTCTTCTCTGCTCGTTGCTCTTCCCATCAGGCCGCTGGTGTTGATCCTTGCCACAGGTGTTGCTCCTGGTCGCTGGTGTTGATCCCAGGCCGCAATTCCTTCTCCGCTCTTCCCCTCAGGCCACTGGTGTTGCTCTTGGCCGCTGGTGTTGATCCTTGGTGCAGGTGTTGCTCTCCTGCTTCTCTGGCCGCGCAAATAACTATTAGCCTTCTTCCCTTGCATTGACGCTCTGCTGCCCTCCTGGCTGCAATCCAGGACGCTGATGCTCAGCCCGCTGCCTTCTAGCCACAACTTCTAGCCGCCGCTTATTGTTTGGCCGCTGTTCTCCTCAGGCCATCGCCTCTTCTTTTTGGCTGGTCCCTGCTGTTGTTGGATATTCAATGGATGCACATGATAACCCGTCGCCTTCCTCTCATGGCGGTCACATCCCTTCTCACGGTGCTGATCGACGTAAGTACACTCCAAACAATATTCAAGCTGACCTTGATGCCTCGCACACCCAACTCCTGCAACTTCAAGTGATGATAGGCCGTTCTCCTGGCTCTGTTATGTTTGATTCTGATTGCGGCCTCTCTTCTCTCATCTATAACTCATTCTGGATTTTGGATTCCGGGGCCTCACACCACATTACCCCATGTACACCTTTAAAATACTTGGACTCTGTGCATCCCAAGTTCATTACTGTTACTAATGGGGACACCACTCCTGTCTCTGGCTCGACAGACGTCAATATCATGTTGGTGTTACCATTGTGATCTGGAAG
Organism: Platanthera zijinensis; assembly: GCA_039513925.1. NCBI lineage: Eukaryota > Viridiplantae > Streptophyta > Magnoliopsida > Asparagales > Orchidaceae > Platanthera > Platanthera zijinensis. The sequence continues at coordinate 29,367,140 of CM077087.1, read as the reverse complement.
TGATCAAGTATGTAGCCTCACTGCCAACGTAGTATGAGCCTATCAGTGTCGCACATACGAATGTTGTGAGAAATTGGGAGATTAGATTAGTATGGTTTTACTCATAGTATGAGCCTATCAGTGCCAGGCTTGGAAAGCGTCGAGTGCGTTGAGAACACTCAACGCTTTCGTCGAGTCAAGTGTTGACTCGTCGAATGATGACGTTGAGTGTGTTGAGTTTACTCAACGATTCGTCAAGTTAAAGTGTTAATTCGTTGAGTATTGCACTTAAGCGTTGAGTGCGTTGAGTTCACTCAACGATTCGTTGAGTCATGGTATTGATTCGACGAGTCTGGTTCTCAGGCGTTGAGTGCGTTGAGTTCACTTAACGCCTTCGTTGAGTCAAAGGTTGATTCGAGGAATCTGACACGTAGGCGTTGAGTGCGTTTAGTCCACTCAACGCCTTCGTCGAGTCAAATGTTGATTCGACGGGTTTGGCGCTGAGAGCGTTGAGTTCACTCAACGCCTTCGTCGTGTATCTTATGGATACTCGACGATTCGCCGAGTATGGTTTTGTATACTCGACGATTCGTTGAATATGTCATGGATACTCGACGATTCGTTGAATATGTCATGGATACTCGACGATTCGTCGAGACAAGGGTTGTCTGGTCGAAACGCTGTATTCTAAGTCCTGGGTCTGCGAATAGCGACAGAGTGTTCTGTTTATTCCTTTGGGTATAAATAGAAGATTTTAGGGTTTCTTTACATACGGAACGGTAATCTTGTAAAGCACACGAGCCGCACTGTGCGATATACTGAGACCTAAAGACTGACGGAAGTTGTTCCGCCTCCGCCGATCCCGTCGTCGTCGCCAAGTCCGATTCCGGCGAGTGTCGTCGCCGCCTCTTCTGTAACGGACCTAGCAGTCCGTGAAGACGCGGAGTTTCCTCTCCCGACCTAGCTCATGTTCGACAAGTGTCTACGAGTTCTCCCGTTCGTGTGGATTTCTTGTAGAGGTGCGGACGCTATTCTGCTCTAAGGACTGTAGCCGCTTAGTGATCGGCAGATCTCCTGGAGTATCTAGGTTGAGTATATACTCAATCCCGCAGAGGTAAATTTTATTGACTGCTCTTTACTTCTTGATTAATGTTCATTGCTAAATCCGAACTCTTTTGAGTTTTCTTGTTCTTTATTTTCGCTGCGTGCATAAGTGTTGTGCCATCCTGTAAAACCCAACATATCACTCCCTCCATCACTCTTCTCTCTGTTCTTCTTGTTCCGGGCTCCCCCTTCAATCCGCTCTCTATTAGCCGACTCACTTAAGACCTTGATTGATACGTAACATTCTCTCCCACCTCTGTTGTTGTGCAGGATCGATGAACGCAAAATATTATTGGCAAGGGGAAACTGTCGAATGGGCTCCACATCCTGGACACATCTTCCCCCACGACTCTTTCCTCTATTAGCTCTGTCGAATGACATCAACGTCCTGTGTATGCTCTTCTCCATATGCTCCGGAAAGCTCTCCCTGATCTGTCCCTCCATGACTTCACCTACGAGTCTGGTATCTACGACAAGCAACACCGTGCTACTTTCTCACCTTCTTATACCCGGAGCGCTGCTCCTTTTGATCTTGTCCATTCAGATATTTGAGGACCCTATTAAATCGCAAGTACTTCTGGTTATCGTTGCTTCATCACGTTTATTGATGATTACTCTCGCATGACATGACTATATTTACTTCATGATTGCTCTGACCAGACTCAGGTTTTTCGTGCCTTTATTATTGAGACTCGAAATCAGTTCTCCACTATAATTAAAACTCTTCGGACCGACAATGCCTGTGAGTATATAAGTTATATGGTTTCTGACTTGTGTGCTGAGTTCGGGATCATTCATCAAACCTCTTGTGCTTATACTTCCCAACAAAATGGTGTTGCTGAACGCAAGAATCGTCACCTCCTTGACGTTGCACGCTCCATTATGTTTCAAATGAATGTCCCCAAACTCTAATTTTGCGGTTTGTACAGCTTGCTACCTTATTAACTGCATGCCCTCCTCTGCTCTCAATTTTGCCTCTCCTTTTAGTCTCCTGTTTACTTCCACAAACCCCTTTTCCGTCCCACCTCGTATATTTGGCTATGTGATATGTTCACAATCTTAGTTCTTCCATTGACAAGCTTGTTGGACGTGTCACAAAATATATGTTTGTTCGGTACTCTTCCACTCAGAAGGACTATGTATGTTTCTCTCCCAAGGATCGCAATGTTGTTACTTCTGCTGATGTCACATTTCTCGAAGACCATCCCTATCATTCTCAACCAACTGAGTCTCTAATTCCGCCTCTCCTTTCGCGACCTGCTATCCCTGTTACTTCTCCCCTCCCACCTCTCCTTCCCACGCCAATCCTTCCAAGACCCCCTCCCCCTCCCACACCACTCCCACCAAAACCACCTCTGCTTTAGGTATATACTCCTTGCCCCCTTCGTCTACGGCTCTTCTAGAGCTTCCCGCCACTAATGATATTTTGCGACCTGCAGATCCGACAACCACCTCTACTGCTCACCCAATGACAAATTATGTCTCCTTACACCGCCTCTCTCCGGAACTCCAACATTTTGCTCTTTCTCTATCCTCTATTACCACCCCTACCTCTGTGCAGGAGTCTGTCTAACATCCGGGGTGTCGGACGGCTATGAACGAGGAAATGCCTGCTCTTTGGGCAAACCACACTTGGGATCCTGTCCTTCTTCCTCCTGTCCGGCCTCGTGTGAGTTGTAAATGGGTGTTTGCCATCAAACATGGTCCAGATGGGGCGGTTCAATGTCTGAAGGCTCGCCTTGTGGCTTGTGGTTTTACTCAACCACAAGGTCTAGATTATGGTTAGACTTTTTCTCCAGTCGCTAAACTTAATACTGTTCGTGTTTTGATCTCCCTCGCTGTTCATTGACAATGGACGTTGCATCAATTGGATGTCAAAAATGCTTTTCTCAATGACAATTTACAGGAGGTTGTCTGTATGCAGCAACCTCCCAGGTTTGAGACCACGAGGAAGTCTCTTTTTTGTCGTATAAAAAATCACTTTATGGTCTCAAATAGTCTCCTCGGGCATGGTTTGACAACTTCAGTCAGACGGTTAGTGTAGTTGGGTTCACTCGGAGTTCAGCCGACTTCTCTTTATTAAGTCATCATCGTCCATCAGACACATTAATTCTCTTGGTGTATGTTGATGATATTTTGATTACGAAAGACGATCTTACAGGTATACATATGATCAAACAACATCTGATGACCGTGTTTTAAACAAAGGACCTGAGAAACCTTCAATATTTTCCGGGTCTCGAGGTGGCTCGACGACCTGATAGACTTGTTTTATCTCAAAGAAAGTACTGTCTTGACTTGCTTTATGATGGGGGATACTCCTGATGCAAGTCTGCCGACACTCCCATGGATATCAATCACAAGCTCTGCGTTCATGCCTCAGACTCCGATCTTCTTCTTTTGAACCCAGAGTATTACCGTCGTCTTGTGGGAAAACTGATCTTCCTCACTGTTATAAGACATGATATATCATTTGTTGTTTGAGTCTTCAGTCGATTTATGCATGAGCCATGTTTCTCTAATCTCCAAGCAGTTGAGCGTATTCTTCGATACTTGAAGACTGCCCCTGGACAAGGACTTGTATACAAGCCCTCTTCATCTCCCTTATCTCTGATTGCATATTATGACCCTGACTATGCTGGTTCATTGGATGATCGTCGATCCACAAGTGGATAATGCACTTATTTTGGAGGACACCTCATTACCTGGCGCAACCGAGTATTGTTCAATGACAACTGTTGTGTCTGATCTTACATTGCTTGAAGGTCTCCTGGGTGATTTATGGGTCAAGCTTTTCTCACAAACTACTCTATTTTGTGACAGTCAAGCTGCCATACACATTGCCAAGAATCCCGTTTTCCATGAACAGATGAAACACATTGAAGTTGACTGTCACTTCATTCGGGAGAATGATCAATTGAAGTAGATAGATTTACAACATGTTCCTGCTGTTGGACAAGTTGCTGATATTCTCACCAAGACCTTACCTCGTCTGCTATACTACCAGTTTTTGTCCAAGCTTGGTGCTTACGATTTGTATGCTCCAGCTTGTGGGAGAGTGTACTGTTAAGAATATATGTAAAATCCCAAAGATTGGCCAATCTTGAGGCCCATCTTGGTTGGTTGTTTAGTCCCACATCTTAGGATAGAATTCCTCCTCTTTCTCTTCTCTTATATAAATGTACAAGTATACCATTATATGTGAGTTGATGATGTAAAAGATTTGAGAAATATTATTAAAACTTTGCAATATTTTCTCACTTCAGTAGTTTTCTACATGCCCATGACACTTTTGATCCTTCCTTTGTTGCTTCCGAGCAGCAGATTGCAGATCTGATGACTAAGCCGCAGATGCATACTCAACACGCATATCTATTGTCCAAACTCTCAGTGTATAATCCCCCGTAAGTTTCACGGGGTGTGGGGTGGGGTGAAGGGGTGTGGTGGGGGTGTTAGATATATTGTACATTACATATGGTTGACATAGCTTAGGCTCACCTTGGTTGTTGAGAGCACCCTCTTATGTACATGTATATATATAGCATATTGTTGATGTGAATAATAACTTTTATCCAATTCTATCATATTCAGCTATTATAATTTTGTGTAAACCTCAGATATCCTAAGCCATAGAAACCCTAGACTTCAGGCATCCCAAGTCCTACTGAATCCTCATTTTTTTCCCTCAACAGAACTGAAATTAGGATTAGTCTGTTGGTGTAATCCTAATATGGTATCACTGAGTTACCATTATGACTCGAAATTGATTTTCATATAATGATACTATTGGTATTTGTGAATGGGTGAGGGTTGCCTACTTGCCTCATGGCTTGCAAGACCTATATTTTTTCCTAGTATGTGTGGTGATGTCTAATATTGTTTGCTTAAATCATCATGTTCTTTTTCAGCCCTACTACAAAAATTTATGCAAATAAATACTAGGAGGTAATCCCTTATTATCTTCTTTGATTGACTAATTGCTGAGTATTGTCATTCTAATTTATGTATTTATCCCCAAGTATTTTAGAAATTATTATAATAATCTAAATTGTTGAAGTTAGCCCAATCAAGCATGCATCAAATTTCATGCATGTCTTTATTTTTTCACTGGATGTTCACATGGGGATCACAGCTGTTCACGTCCCTTGGCCCTGGTGACCACATATCTCTTTATTTACCCGTGGAGTTCCTTTCCTACTGACATTGATAGCCCTCTTATACATCCACGACTTCTGACAAATGTTTATGATCAATTGTTCGCATTATTTACTGCTACCTTCTTAAACTCTTATAAACTTTGTAGAGCCTCCTAGATCAGATTTTAGTTATGATAACAGGTTAATATAGAATCACTGTATGCTTCCCATCCATATATATGCCATCTGTACCCTCTGTTATGTTATCATACATGATACATGGATGCGTCCATGGGAAAATAGACCTGTCTAAATTGATTTCCTGCAGTTTGACTATCTCTTCATGTGAAGTATCAAAACTTTTTGTTGGGAATAATTTGTTTCTCTCTGTTTTTGGGAATAATGGACAGGCCTGAGAGGATATCATCTACTATTTTTGATGAATCATTTCATTTGGAAATTCTCAAAGAATCATTACTGCGGACAATTCATGACATTGATGTGTTATTTTCCCAGGAAAGCTTTTTTCTGGTTCTTGCTTAATCTTATTTTTAAAAATTGGTTACATTTTTTTGATTTTCCACCTTCCATAACTTCATGCAGGAAGCTTTAAAACTCAACCTTGATTCTGGCTCAACAGCCACTGTTGTTCTTATAGCAGATGGGCAAATCTTGACTGCTAATGTGGGTGATTCAAAAGCCTTATTGTGTTCAACAGTTCTCGATCCTTTTCTTGAAAAAGGTTGGGATTTGTTTATTTATAAGCAGTACACATTCAAAATATTTTCCTTGAGCAATAAAAAGGGAAAAATCATGCGAAAATAAAAGCTTAAAAAAAACCTAAATGTGCTCTTGTAATGTTTGCAACGTCTTTCACAAAACATTTACTCCTATCTGAGTCTGCACAAACATATAGATTTAGAGTCATTGTGTCCTCACAGGTTCTCCATTTTCAGGCAACAAATTAAATAGGCACAGAAGACGTAATTCTGTTACGTCTTCACTAAATGTATATGGAGGCTCTAAAATGACAAATTATGGTGCGCCAGGATATTATGCTAAGGAACTTACTAAAGATCATCATCTGGCTCGTGATGAAGAAAGAAATCGGGTGGAAGCTGCCGGTGGGTTTGTTGTGGAATGGGCTGGAGTTCTTCGGGTCAATGGTGAGCTAGCTTTGTCCCGAGCAATTGGAGATGTGCCCTTCAAGAGGTAAGGTTTAACTTTTCCAGTGTATGCTGTTTGGTGTATTTTCTTCATCATATTTCACATGTTTATTTATTTTGTTTCAATGTCATTTCCTAACTCCATGCAATATGCACTACAATATAGCCTATTAGTAATGTAGTGAATGTAAAATATAGATGTGAAAGAAGACAAAAATTCTTGAAGTAACAGTTTAGTTGGGTACAAATAGGGTTAGTTTGGTTTATTTTTACTTACTTTTGAACTAACTGTTTTTTCCTTGCAAATTTCATTCATGGTGGTGGTTGGAGGGCTTCCCACGATATGATGGTGAGAGCACAACAGGATACCCTCAGATTGTTGCCACATGGTTCAACATATGAGGAGGCTCAGTGAAGCAGTAATGTCCATTGTTCTGAGTGAAACATTTGGCCACCACCGTGTCACTGCAGCAAAAGCAGTTGCGCAATCACTACTGCACAAGCGATGGTGAGAAGGGCTGTGCAAGGAATTTGTGAGAATTCATGTCAGATGGATCTTAAGAGCACGTATCATTGTTTGGACCATGAAACAAAAGGGTTTAACTGGAACGCATAATGAATTGAGATTGTGGAGCTCTTCAATTCAAAGAAAAATGGGGTAATTACTAATTAGTAATTACCCTTTACCCCATCTCATTGGCTCATTGTAACGAGCACATAACCCATAAACATACTCTATCACAATATGCAGAACGATCTGACAAGTCCAAGTGTATCTACAGGCTAGTGTAACAGGTGTATCCGCCGAGTATCAGGTGCGTACCGGTACCGAATACATATCCCGTACGGGTACGTGACCCTCAAGGAAGTATCAGTGCTTCATAGCTGGTGGCTTTATCAAAATAGATTAGCCATAAATTTGTTGATCTCTCTCATATTTAATTTGTTTTTCAGTTTCATGATAAATTTTAACTGGAATCATCTGTTTTAGCAATGTCAACTTGATTTCAATTTAGTTCCATACTATTTCTAGTGCCTTTGCATGCTATTGTTGACCCAATTTGTGATGCCACCAAATTTAAAATATCGACGGTGTGCCAATTCATAAAAACAAAATGTTACTTAAGATGTTTATGGTGTGCACATAGCTCTTTAAAAGGGAGAGAAGCTTGAACTAGCGGTTTACGGTGAGTCACGCCTCATGCGTGTTGTAACCAGGAGAGGCGGTGCCCGATTAAATAGAACCCGCACTCATTCCCTTCTTCCGATTCCCGCACGAAACCCAGGAGGCGGACTGAAGCTGCACGCCGACGGAAGCCCTCGAGCCCTCGTTTGTCCTCCGTTTTTTGTGATTTCTCTTCTGTTTGAAAGGTAATCACTTCCTCTCCACTCCTCTTGTTTCTTTCATGAAGTTTTTGCATGGATTGAAACCGGTAGAAACCTAGGGTTTGAGATTTCTAATATTCCTTTCTTTTAAATTGTATCAAAAGTTTCTGTAGAGTATCCTTAGGTCCTAAATCATGATTTGAAGTGCTTTTAGTGAAACCCTAGTGAAACCCTAAGTCATATTAGGGATTCCGAAATTGAAAAAAGCATGTATGGGGATGGGGAAGGACTCCTAGCATGTGTCCCTCTAAATTAGCAAAATCCCCATCTCCATATTATTAGAGTGACAAAGAATTTAACGTAGAGGATATCCTTTCACTTCAAATAATTATTTGGAGGTTAGTGAGTGCTGCCCCTTCACTACAAGTGAATAAATCTCATTTTAACATTTAGGGCAACAAACAATTTAGGGGATTTTGAGCTAGGGCAGCAAAAAAAATTTGGCTAGGGCATGATGTTCCCTTGCTAATTGGACCAAAAGCCCCTTGTTTTCAAGATAGGACAGCCACCCATTAAACCCTAAATGACTCCTTTGACCTAATTAGGTCAAGTGGAGCACGCCAAGAACGTTTTGAAGTGTTTGACTTTAATTTAAACATCAACTTATGTCTGTCTTTACAATATTTCCGATTTAGGACATGGCGTCACGAGATAGTGGAAGGCAAGACGACGATAATGGTCGAAGGGATAAAGGGAAAGGGGTTGACAATGTGAGTTCTTATTGATGTAGGGGTAGGCTAGTGGTGCTCGGGAGCTACAACTCTACGTGTAGGTGCGGAGAATATGCTAATGCAACACTTAAATGCAATGCGACAGTCGGATGACGACAACAATTAATTTAAGCAGTGAGAATTAACAACACCACGCAGTTAATCAAAATAAAGAAGCAATTAAATAATTTTAGCAATTTGGTAACGGCTTCCTCCGCGGGGAGGGCCTAAGCAAGCGGCGGCGATTAATTCCACAAACAAATATTAGCGTAAAAGTACAACAACTACCAAACTATGATCACAGCACAAATATAGATAAACAACAAAGTGCAAATGTCAAATACAAAACACAATACCACGAGATACTCACGATGCAGTGGGCTGATCCGAGGTGGGGGGAGAATTTGAGGGATCGGGTGCAAAACGGGCGATCGGAGGCGAACACGGTGGCACGGTGACGTCAGGGTGGCTGCCCACGGTGGAAAAGAGGAGATGTGGGCCGTAAACGGTGAGATCCGGCCACTAGAGAATGGATCGGAGTGTCGGTTGGTAGATCCGCTAATTTTAGGGCGGATCCGGGCTAAGTGGATGGTAGATCGGGGAAAAGTAGTGCTAGATCAATTAGATCTAGGGTTTTCGGAGCGGGGGGAAGTGGATCCACGAAAGGGAAGGGGGGAGGAGGGGAAAATGGAGGCCTGTGTGAACAGTAAATCGGGTGAACAGTAGCCTGGGCGAACAAGTATCTGCAAATAGGTTCGGGCGAACAGTAACTGTGAACAGTGTTCGTGAACAGTAACCGTGAGCAGTGCTGAAACTGGACAGCAAGCGGCTGTTCTTCGGGGGCTGGAATGGAGGGCTGCAGCGGGTGGGAATGGAGGTTTGAGGCGTGGAAAATGAGGGTAGGGGTAAGGGTTACCTTGGGGAGGAGTTTGACGGCCTAGGAGTCGTCACCTAGGGCTCCACGGTGTCGGCACCGGGGAGGGAACGCTGGAATCCGGGAAAGCTTCTTCTCCAAATTCTGCAATCGTCTCAAATCAGCCCCCTAACATCCTATTTATAAGAAAACACAAACTAGGACATCCCCATCAACGGCTATGATTGGCCGGTGGGTTAGCCCTTAAAATACATCAAAATAAACTCAAAAAATATAAAGTAATATAGCGTTTTGACTCGCGGCGATGCTCCGGACGCAATCGCGGAGCCCGATCGTCGATCCGGGCACGCCATATATGGAAAGTTGCCAAATCAGCCCCGAACGGGCCCAAAACGCGTCCTCGTCTCTGCTCCGCATCACTTACTCTTTTTATTAATTGTCCTCCTTGATTTGCATATTATTGTCTTACTAAGCTGTTGATATGTTGTAAAGAAAGCAACATAAATAAGAATGAAATTAATTAAGTTACATAAACAAGTAAACAAGCAAACGTAAATTGTGCAATGAAATGGGCTAAGTTAGGGGTGAACCCAACTAGTGGAGGTGGGGCGAATGTCCTCCCCAAGTTTGGTGAAATGAAAGTGAATAAACGTGCGAATAAGAAAATGCACGTGAATGATAGTGTGCGAATAAGAAAAGGCACACGAGCGCGCTATATAAATATTATGAAACAATAATGTACCCTTAACTTCGCCCTATAGGAAAAGAAGAAATAGCTATTGAAAGAGAACACGTACTAAAATAAGGATTTACTTAATGACAAAAAGAAAATGAAAGGAGTAATATGTACATATATCTAAATGAAAATAAGAAGAAATATGACGTACGTGCGGGAACAGGGAAAACAAAATAAACAAATAATGTGAGAAGACACGACAACAAGAGAGTACGAAACAAGTAATCATATCATATAAATCACTATGAGAATTAAAGGGATTAATAAAGAATTCATTTAGTCATTTGAATAATAAAAAATGTAACTAAAACAGGTCAAAGCGGAGGCTACTCCCGCTAGCTCTACCAGGCCCCCTACACGCAAGGAGAAGATGTACAAGATTTGGGTTGACGTCATCACAACCGTCTTTGGAGTCATGGATGCCCACAAGGCAGCCTGCCGCGACCCCGACTGTCCCCATGACGAGTTCCAGTTCTATTTCCAGTAGTCTTCTCGTGGTTATGTAGTATTTTACAGTATAGTTTTTGTTCTGAGTTACGGGTGTAGTTTTGATATGATCTTATAGTATACTTTTAACTGTAGCTCAGATTTTATGACGACTCATTTTTGTGTTTATATATCGAATCATCTGCTAGCGATGTACTATACTGTCTCTGATGTAAAATAAATAAAAATAAATGTGTTTTACTTCTCTTCAATTTTTAGATACTCTGTCATTATACTTGTTTATGTATAATTGTTGAATATTCATATACCTGCGCTCTCTGATGTTATATTTAAAAAGGAGATAAATGAAAAATGTGACGGTAGCCTAGTAAGTGGGGCCGTTACACAATTGATTTATTTCAATATTCTTACTCATTTTTTGTTTTCTTTTCATGCTAATTATTTATTTTCTAGCGTATGTAGGTTATAACTCATACATTCAAACATAAACAATTTACTACACGTTTCTTTTGCTTTTCTTGGTTAAGTGTAGATATGGTGTCATATCCATACCCGAGGTGACAGATTGGCAATATATAAGTAAAAATGACAGTTTTCTGGTTATCGCATCTGATGGAATCTTTGAAAAAATGTCCACCGAAGAAGTCTGTATGGTCTTATGTGATGAGAACTTAACGCCCAACATTAAACCTTGGTGTGTGCATGCACTATCGCCTTCTTGCGCTGATTCCATTGTAAACACTGCTTTTCAAAGAGGAAGCATGGACAATCTGGCAGCTGTTGTTGTTCCATTGGGATCTGGTGGTGCGTCTGCCGCTTTCTTTCAGGATCAGATTGATGCAACTGAGTTTTCATCTTTTGAGCCACAAAATGTCATTAATCAAAATGCAGGTATTCTCCCAAGTGTTTGTGTGATTTATGCAATTGCATCCTCCTTTTGTTTCTTCCAAGATTCAATAGTATAGCATCATCTCCTATCTCTTTAAATCTTTATTCTTAAGATTTTCTCTTTTTCTTTGTCTCTGTGATAATGGTATTTGATCATCAAATTGTATAATATACAATGGCTAATACTTCCTAAAGCTGATCTTTGGTGCGTTGCTTTGTGTGTTTATCCCACACAGCTTATTGATTGGTTTATGATACGAACCACCCTATTAAGACGCACGCTAAGAGCACATGACATTAACCTTCTAAAGATAAGCTCAAAGTTGAAGCCAAAATACTAAGATATGCCTTCCCTAACCGATACCCAAGTTTCCTTTATATAGAGGGGCATGCCACACATTACAAGATAACTGATTTTTGTTTTGATGTTACAAGAGAGCTTAAAGAAAAAACTGCTCTAATTTGTCTTTTGTTGTGATGGGAAAGTCTGTCCAGTGTACGTAACAATATATTGCCTTTGAAAATCCTCCTCCTTCCTAGGGTCTCAACCTTACTTTCCATAATAACAATTAAGAACAATCATTATAAAATTTCCGTAAGTGTCAGATGACAACTAGTAAGTAAAACAATGATTTTTCAGCAAATGAAAGGCTCTAAAATGTTGTAAATTAAGTTACAAAAATCTCCGACACCATCAAGCTATTCATTATTCTTTACTAAAATCTGCTAATCGATCACAATGACATCCAAACTGCACTTATAAGAAAATAAGCACTTTAGAAGTCCCCACACATCAATAACTGCAATAAAAACTCAGTTCAAACACATACGACTTCATATTTCAATTCAAACACCTTCCAACAACTCATAATCGACTTGAGAACGTCTTCAAACAGAAACAAGAAAACTGGATGACAACTTACCAAAATATGGGAAGAATTTAGCTCGGGAATGAATGATGCTTGGCACCGTTGGGGGATAAGGTTGCACTCCACTTTCCAACAACTCATAATTGTCATGAAAACATCTCCAAACAACAATGGTTAAACTGAACTGCAACTTACCAAAATCTGGCAAGACATTAGGTTTGAAATGGAGTATATTTGGTCACCACCATTGGGGAATGAGGTTGCCTGCCACCTCTGAAGGATAAGAGCTCTCGCTGCTTGGATGGATGCCAAACAATAAGAGAAAGGAAGGATGAGAAGCACCTCCACGGGTTGCCGGCCTGCTCTTGGTTCCACATGGGACGGTGACGTGCAAGCTATCATCAATTGTATGCTAGGGATGGCTCACTGTTTAATTAAGGAACATTTGCTATATTATGAAACCTCCCTACTTAAAAAATAATACAAACTGAACCAATGTTTTAAATAAAAACAATGAAAATCTTCATGGAATAAGCTCTAAAGCCATTTGATGGATATGTTGGTTTTAGTGGGCGTGTTGGGGTATTGTGGTCACTTAAATAGAAAGTAATTTGACTTTGGTTGTAGGTGGGAACATGCAGGGAGAAAGTGGTTGGGCTTATTCGGGCGCAAGTGTCTGGTGGTGGGTCAAGTAGGATCTAGCATGTAGATGTTATAAATGAATGCCTTTGGGACGAAGCGGACTGGTTGACATTTGTAGTGCAAAGCATTATTAAAATTTGTTTGTTTTGGGGGAAAGTGTGGAGCCTGATGGAAGGTGATAATAAAAATATTGGTCTGAGATGTTTCATGATTTGTGGAACCGTGGGAGGAGATAAAATGTTCTTATTTTGTCATTTTGTGAATAATTTTGGGGCCCACTTGAAGGAAATAATAAGTTTGCATTAGGATAGGAGGTAGCTTGAGTTGAGGAGGAATGGAAAGAACTGTGTGGGTGTATGTTACGAGTCCACGTGTCGCGGGCACATTCACTCAAGCGGACCCCCTTCGTCATAATTTATGGAGCGCGAATATGGAAGCCGTAGTGGCCGTGGACGCATTCACTCAAGTGGACCCCCTCATCATAATTTATGGAGCGCGCATATGGAAGCCGCCGTGATCGATCTTTTTAAAATTAATTTGTATGAATTAATTAATTCATACTAATGAATAGCAATCAGTTAACTTAATTATTTTGTATTTCCTTATTGGGCTGCCTTTTGTATTTCCTTGTTTGTGTGCCTTTTGTATTTCCTTGTTTGAGTGCCTTTTGTATTTCTTTATTTAGTTACCCTCCCCCATCTATATAAGAGGGAGGAGTTTATGTGTGAAATAAGCTTGGAATGTATGAAGGTATTTTTTAGGGTTGTTCCCTAATTTCGTCTCATTTCTTCCTCCTTCCTTCCCGCTCACCCCCGCCGGTCCTTCCCCTTGTCGGATTTCCGTGAATTAATCGTACTCGTATCAATTGGTCCGACCTGCCCGCCTTCTAGCCGCCGGTGCTTGAGATTGTGCTAGGTTTCGATCGTCTTCTGTTGAAATTTCCGCTTCTGCAGGAATTCCCGTTTCAGTTCCCGCACCGAGTGATGTGCTTTTTGCCGCTTCCGCAAATCCTGCTCCCATTTTTGGCTTCCGTCGTCTCCGCTGGAATCATTTGTCCGACCGTGGCTCCAGCAACGTGCGACACCACACCGGTTTTGCCAGTCCGTCGCGCCTATCAATCCGCCGCATCGCAACTTCAACAGCGTGCAACCAGTTCCGCAGATCCGCTTCCAGAGCCGCAACCAGAGTGGGTGTCGCAGGTTTCCGCTTCCTGCGGGTTTTTCCCTCTGCATCTCGATCACAGTTCCACCTCCATTTACGCTTCAACTGCCGCTCCGCCTATTTTTCTGCGACTGCCGATCGACCGACACCGCCGATCTACCGACACCGCCGATCTACCACAGAAAGGCCACAGGACCGGTTCTGCCGGCGATTTCTGCCGCATCTGCTTCCACTTCAGTTTCTGCTGCAGGAAGGCCGCCACCCCGGGCCTCTGTTTCCCTGGGCCAACCCGTCGTGCCGCCGCAGACATTGCCGGCATCACATCCAGTTTACATCTTGGGCACCATGGCTGCCACTCAATTCGTCGCTCCCGGGCTGCTGTTCTTGCCATCGCCGACCACCAACCCTCGGCTAGATTTTGCTTCTCTAGCTGCACAAATCCAGGACATACGCGCCTCCCTCCACGCCAAAGTTGATCGTCTTCTCGTGTACCACGGACGGGCTTCTGCAACTCCCTACGAGGTTCTCTGCCCTAAGTTGTCTCCACCACGGCTACCTCCTGCACCATGCGAGGGTTATCCTACCATGCCGCCCCCAACATTCCTCTATGACACCAACCGACCCCTCCGCCCCGTAGTCGATCCTCCCGTCGAGAGCGAACTGGCTGCCTACGTACTACATCTCTTCACAGTGGTCGTACCTCCACCACTTCCTCCACCTCCCCGGTCACCCGCTTGGTCGCCTCCTCCGGCCATCTCTCTGCCTCCTCTCCCGGCTCTTGCTCCGCCGGCCCCTGCCTTGTCGCTTCCACCAGCTGCCTTGCCGCTTCCACCAGATGCCTCACCGATTCTTCTGCTGTCCCGTGCTATGCTGCCCCGACGGATCCGTTCCTGCTGTCGGCCGTCGCGTCTCTGACATCCTTATGGCTGCTGCTCACCACCGCTTCACTGACCTTGCGGATGCCATTAATTCTGCCGCCCGCCTTTCCGATTACACCACCGCGACTCGCCAACACCGTCTACGCTGCTACACGCTACCTGGCCTTGTTCTGGCGATACCAGATGATCTGACCACCCGATTGGTACACGAGCTCGAGGGCAAGCTCGTTTTGAAGGACGGATGGAGTGTTACGAGTCCACCTGTCGCGGGTACATTCACTCAAGTGGACCCCATTCGTCATAATTTATGGAGCGCGCATATGGAAGTCATCGTGGTCGTGGGCGCATTCACTCAAGTGGACCCCTTCATCATAATTTATGGAGCGCGCATATGGAAGCCTCCATGACCGACCTTCTTAAAATTAATTTGTATGAATTAATTAATTCATACTAATTAATAACAATCAATTAACTTAATTATTTTGTATTTCCTTGTTGATTTGCTTTTTGTATTTTCTTGTTTGAGTGTCTTTTGTATTTCCTTGTTTAGTTGCCCTCCCTCATCTATATAAGGGGGAGGGGTTTATGTGTGAAATCATCTTGGAATGTATGAAGGTATTTTTTAGGGTTGCTCTCTAATTTCATCTCTTTTCTTCCTCCTTCCTTCTCGCTCACCCCCGCCGGCCCTTCCCCTTGCCGGATTCCTCCCTGGAATTAATCATAATCGTATCAGCGTAGGCATAAGGCAACTGGAGAAGTGTTATTAGGGAATGCGATGAAAGGTTTGAAACTTTATCATTTTTGTTAGGAGCTCGATGTGAGGAAAGTAAAGCCGAGGTATCAGTGCAAGATTGAAATAAGTTGGCAGAAGGTGTTGTGTGGGCAAGTGACATGGGAAGGATAGGATTTGAAATTCTGATGGGGAAGAGGCGTTACAACCTAGTGTGATAGATTTTAAGAATCTACTTTGATGGGGATAAACATTTAGGGGGCCTTTAATCACATATTCTTGAACTTCTTTTGTTGGGGGAATAAAGCAAGTTTTAAATTACAAGTTAGGGAACAAACAACTATGTATCTAATAGGAAAGTTCCCGGGCTCACATTCACCACTAAATTGGAGTTAATCTGATTCAAAGATTGAGGATCACTTGTTATCACTTGGAATGGAGATCGGTAACAACCCTAAATCTGAGAGAAAGGAGGAGAAGAGAGAATGAGGGAGGAAGAGAAATAACATCTAGGGTTCCAATATTTCAAAATACTATCCAAATACCAATTACATTGCTCACGTGGGTTTATATAGCACCCCTCGGTCTGAATACGAAAGGAAAGATGTGTATTTTAATTACTTTCCTCCGACATAGCACTAGCGAGCCTTACACGACGCTTGTATACCTACCACACTGGAGGATGTCCCTCTCCCTCCTCCACATCCGTAACAATGCCGCCCTCTGGAAAATTTACCTTGTCCTCAAGGCGAAAGTCTGGAAATTGAGCACGAAAAACGAATCGGTCCACCAATGTGGCTTCCGATGACGATCACGCCAGTGCACCAAAACCCACTCGGCTGAGGACTCCTCTCAACTGTTGGTGCGTGGGTCCGTTATGAGCCGATGGAGGTAGTCTAACGAGGTGAGCCTTGGCGTTGGTGGGGGAAGAGGTGCCTCAATCGGATGGTCTCCAATAGCCCTTTTGAGCCGAGAAACGTGAAACACCGGATGGATGCGACTGTTGGGAGGAAGGCCCAGGAGATACACCTGAGTGCCCACCCGTTCAACAATCTTAAACGGTCTGCACAACTTGGCCGCTAGCTTATTGTGGGTTCACGATGTGATCACCTTCAATGTATTGGATGTTGCAGAGGTAGTGGTTAGCAAAGACAACCATCTGGTCCTGCACATGCTGAAGGTGCCAGCACAACCGGAGAAGTATAAAATCCCGATCGCGGAGCAGATCAGATATAGATGCCACGACGCATTCGTCAGGTAGAGTGCGTGTGAGGGATGTCAGAGGTCTTTCATAGACTGCCCTCAAATGGAGTGGTCCCAGAACTTGGTGTGAAAAGAGGTGTTGTACGAGTACATTGCCCAGGAAAGCCAATCCGCTCATGCTCGTCGATGTTCTCACACAAAACATCGCAGATATGTCTCCAAGCAACGATTCTTCACCTCAGATTCGCCCACCCTAGGATGGTAAGCTTTACTCATACGGAGCAGGGTGCCCCACATCATGAACATCGATCGCCAAAAGGAGCTCATGAATAAAGGGTCACAATCACTCACAATGGTGTGAGGAAACCCATGCAAATAGAACACCACATCAATGAAAGCTGCTGCAACCACTGGTGCAGTAAACATGTGTCGTAGGGGAAGGAAGCAGACATATTTGAATAGATGATCCATGACCACTAAAAGGCAATCCAACGTCTTGGAGCAAGGGATCTTCAAAATAAAATCCATAGAGATATTCTCCCATACCGGGATAAGGAGGGGTTGAAGTAGACCCCTAGGAAAAGTTTCCTCATACTTGGCACACTGACATGACAAGCAGGTTGTTACGAATGTTTTGACCTGTTGGAATGTGCCAGGCCAATATAGAGATGTCGTGAGGCGACAGTATGTCCTGAAGGCTCCAACGTGACCCCTTATGAGGTCGAGTGAAATTCTGCGAGTAGGAGCGGGATGAGCTGTGACGATACTGAGAGCACAAACTACCTCAGTAGTGCAAGAGATCCCATACGAGGCTATATGACGGCTAAGGCGTGGCATTTGTTCGTAAGGCCGCAACAATTGGTCGGAGGAGCGGGTCGGCAACAACCTTATACTGGACAACGACGATGTCCTCCCATACTGGTCTCGAAATATATGTTGAACGAGCAATCTGCGGTTGCCGTGGTAGAGAGTCGGTTGAGCGATTAGAGGAGCTGACGCGGAATTCAATCAAAAAGTCCTAGACCATTAGTTTAGCAACCCAGACGTGTTGCACCAATGTAGAAATCTTCTGATTTAGGAGGTATCAGAGGCTATGATGAATGATGATCTGTTCGCACCATGAAGTGTCAACCAAGAAGTTAGGGGAGCCAGTGCTGTACAACTAGGACCAACGCCATAAACTCTGACTCGTAAGTGGAGCGAGGGCAAACAGTGAACATAAACATGCGATTGTAGTATGCAATGGGCTGTTCCGCTTTCATCAACACCACACCAATGTCACTTTATAACAAATAGCTGGGATAAATTCGTGAGGGTCAAAACTGGAGCAGTGTTGAGGGCTCGCTAGAGGGCCTGGAAGATTAATGACTGCCTCTGGACTCCGCTGGAATGCGTCTTGAATTTCTTCAACATGGTGGAGAGGTGTTTGAAAATTTTACCATTCTTAATGAATCACCGGTAGTAGTGTAGTACCCAATGAGGCCTAAAAATCCTTAGATGTCGTGGAGGGAGCGTGATGTGGACCATTGTAGGACAGTCCGGACCTCGTCGGTGTCCATTGCTATTCTCCGCGCAGAGATCGTGCGCCCCAAGTAGTTAATTTCGGTCTAACTGAAAGTGCACTTCTTAAGGTTCACCAAAAAATGATGATCTTCCAGGGTGGTGTGTGTCGTATGCACATGAAGGAGGTGGTCCTGCCAGGAGCTGTAAACGAAGATGTCATCAAAGAAAATCAAGATGTATCTGCCCAGGGCCGACCAGAATAGATTATTTATGGTTGCCTGAAAGGTGGCAGACACATTCATCAAGCCAAAAGGCATGACGATGAAATAGAAGTGGCCGTCGTGCGTGCCGAATGTCATCTTTGGGATATCCTCCTCATGTACCCAAATCTTGTGATATGCAAAGCCTTGATCCAACTTGGAAAAGTAGAAGACTCTTCGTAATTCATCTAGTAGCTCCTGTGTAACCGAAATGGGTTACTTGTTTGGGATAGTCACTTTGTTGAGCTCCCGGTAGTCCACACAGAAATGACATCTGCCGTTATTCTTATAGACCGGGAAAATTAGGAGAACCATGCTCAAAAATGGACTAGCGCTGGGGCTGATTTTACCTGCGCTTAGCATGTCGTCCACAAACGTCTCAATCTCGTCCTTCTGTGCGTGGCCGTTACGGTAACGACGAACAAATGCGAATGTCACACCCGCCTTCTGTGCGTGGCCGTTATGGTAAGGACGAACAAATGCGAATGTCACACCCGCCGATAAGTAGATGCGGTGGTCCGTCGGATGAGGCAGTGGGATGCAGGCCGTGTCGTCGAAGACGCCCGAAACATGTCCAAAATAGCCTGCAGGGTCGGAGGGGGTTCAAAAGTGGGGCCTAGGGCCTCCTGCTCGACCACGTGACATAAATTTGTGACCCAATCAATGTCGGCTGTTTTTGTAGAGACTGGAGTGAGACAAACTGGTGCACAAACTGGTGCAAGAGAGTAGGGTCACCCGCACAATTGATGCTGACGTTGCCTAGGGTGCGAATCCATTCCACTCTTAAAATAATATCCACCCCACCCAATGCAAATGCGTAGAAATCAACCTAGAGTTGACATGGGACTACTATGAGGGCTATCCCTGAGCAGAGGTCGCCAGTCGCCCGACGACGACCATCCACCAAACAGACAAAAACATGGAACGTGAGTCAACAACAACACCAAACGATCCACTAGGCGCTATGAAATTAAGTTTTCGCTCGCCTCACTATTAATCATGATGACCACTAAGATCTTTTGAAGTGTCCTGTGGAGCTTTATTGACCGTGGGCTAGAAATCCCACCTTTGGTAAAGAGGGAAAGGTCAAGGCGATGTAAGACAATGAGCGGCGGATCGTTGACATCAACATCAACCTCCAGGGTCTCGAAGTCAGCGAGGGTATGACTGGCGATCATGCGTCGGAGAGTACGACTGCTTGCAATGGAAACACAATCCCCTCGTGCGAAGATCATGATACTCTTGATTACAAAACCAGGGGCGTGCTAAAGGCATGAGATGATATGGTGGTGGCGGCCTTGGGCGGGCGGGGAGGCCATGGGCCTCATTTGTGGGGGACTGAACACTACTGCAGGTCTGAGGCCAAACGAGGAGGAGCCATCAGGGGCGACCAACCAGTATCCAGCGTCCGGACATGGAATTCAGCTTCAACCAAACTGGCGAGGCCCATGAACTCGACAATAGAAGGTGGGTGGTATGCGTGCAAGTGGGAGTGAATATCCTGTAGTAAGTCATGCATGATGAAACACAAGTAATGGTCGGGAGGGAGACCTGACACATGTGTGGCTGATGCAATAAATTCGTCAATGTAGTTATCGAGGGATCCCGTCTGGCGACGCTACACGGCATAGCCCGAGTAACTAACATCATATCAATGAATAAGGTCATGCCGATGAATGTTAAAGAATTGTTCTGCACGGGCAATCCACCCCATAAGGTCGGTGTCATTGAAGAAAAGGACGTTGAACGAGTGGAGTGCAGGCGGAAAGCCTGTCAACAGCGGAAGAGAATACCAGGGAAGGTCCGGGCGTGCCCCGAGAAGTGATGGGTACTCCACATTTAGTATCGAAGAGGTACTCGGCCGGCCAGCCAGGAGGGCATCGAACTTGCATCCATCCGCAGTATGAGGGCCTAAAGGGAGGCGATGGATTTCCCATAAGCATCGAGGCTGCGGGAGATGGCTGGATCCATATGTGGTTGAGGAGCGAGTGTGTCAGAGTGTGCCATTGAACAAAGTCGTGGGGGGCATGTATGTGAGAGGGAGGACGGTGTGCAACCGGATTAGTGATGGAGGTGTTGTCGAGGAGTCGTGTACAGGCGCAACCGGTAGCACGAGAAACAGAAGCAGGACCCCTGGAAGTGTCAATGCTGGGAGTCACTCGGAGGGTGCAAATACAGATTCCCTGTGCGATGCTGGAACATCACAGGAGGAGAATAAACGTGTGCACACTGGGTGGGAGTTGACCGACACACACATAGAGGAGGCCGCGGGCGGTCGCAAGATGCTGATTCTTGTGAAAATACGACGGTCGCGGGATGCAGGGACGGGATGCGGCGATGGACGCGAGCGTGGCATACGCGTGAGGCTGGAGACGAAGGCTTCGGGCGACGGAAACCACGACAGAAGCGAGGCATGTGCGACCAAATTGTTACCACTCGGAATGGAGACCGACAACAACCCTAATTTTGAGAGAAAGCTGGATAAGGGAGAAAGAGAGAGAAAGACAAATAACTTATAGGGTTCCTAATATTTCAAACTACTATCTACAAGATACCAATTACATTGCCCCCGTGGGTTTATATCACACCCCCCGACTTGAATACAAAAAGGAAAGATATACACATCTTAATTACTTTCTGCTGACGGTTAGCTAGTTGTCCTTTGGTGGTGCTTGTGTACCCTCCACACTGGAGGACGCCCCTCTCCCTCCTTCGCGTCCTTAACATCACTTGACATGTGGATTGAGATTAGCTCTGGTCAATCTTGAATTGAACTTGACGAGCTATAAGTAACGAGTGGACTTGAACTTGACAACTAGGGTGTAACTGTTGGTGTTTCCAAGGTGATCGCAAAGTAATCAAGCAGTTAGTCTCACTGCCAACGCGATATGAGCCTATAGGGCCGCACATAAGAGTGTTTGGAGAAATTGGAGGTTAAATTGTGTTGAGCCCACTCATATGAGATGTAATAAAAGGACCAAATCTATGACAGAATTTTGACGAGTTGCGTTGAGTCCGTATCGACGTATGTCGAGTGCGTATTGACGCACATCGACTTGATGTCGACGCAACCAAGCTCAATGTCGAAGCCAGTTCGTTATCGACGCTACGTTGAGTAGAAATCGACGCAACATCGAGTTCTAGTCGACGCAGGTGCGTCGACTGTGTGTCGACGCAGTTGCGTCGAATGCCGTTGAGTGCATCTCGACGTTGCGTCGAGTTCTTATCGACGCACGTCGACGAATGTCGACGCATGTTGAGTTTTGGCGGATTTCTAAGAAGACTTTTGTCTGTTTGTTTTCCTGGGATATAAATAAACTTGGAAAAGAGTTTTCCAAGTAACTGCCAGTGTGTGCTTTTGAAGCCGTCACCAACCCTAGATCCCGTCGTGACTTCATCTTGTTGCCGCCTCCCTGGAGCAAATCTAACAGTTTGTGGAGACGCAGATGACATTCTTTTCTCCATACCAAATCTTGTTGGACAAAGTCTTGGTGTTCTCCTCCACTCGTGTGGATACCTGTAGAGCCGAATATTTATTTCTGCATGACTCAGCCTTTTGGAGCATCTTGGTTGAGTATTGACTCAACATCTAAGGTATATTGCAATCTTTTCTGTTTTACTTCTTGATCAATGTTTCATCACAAGATCCATTTTCTGTTTAGGATTTTCTTGAACTCTATTCTGCCGCGCACATATGATATGCTGTTCCACTTCTGTATAAAAAACTGAACAGTGGTATCAGAGCGAGGTTATACAATGATCATTGTTTTAGAAGTTTGCTGAATTCAGTGCGTGTAAATCTGGAGATTTAGAAGTGTTCTAAATGCCCAGATTTATTCCTGGAGCATCAAATGATGATGTATTTTTGGAGAGAAATCGGTGGTAGTTTTCCAAAAAATGGTCGGGGCGTCGCCCCTTGACCCCGCAGGGTTCTGCTCCTTGACCCCGCTTGTTGATCGGTCAGCGAGATCACCGCCAGGGGCACTGTCCCTTGGACCCCGCCAGTGGCTCAACCCCTATGACCCCGCCAGGGGCGCAGCCCCTTCGAACCCCCGCCAGGTACGACTGTGATTGTGTTGTTCCTTTTTCCCTGTTTTCAGAAATTATTTCTCCTTAACAGTAACCGTCCCTATGAATGTTTTGTGAAGCCAAATGTCTTACATTTTGAATCTGACATCGAGAGACGAGCTTATCTACTGTATAAGTAGAGTTATTTTTGCCTGTGTTCAATGCATGTAAATCTGAAGATTTAGAATGGTTCTAAATGTTCAGATTTAGCCCTTTTTATCAAGTGTTGATGATTTTATTTTTTGCACATCTGAAATGTATTTGGACTGTGAATGTTGTAATTTTGTGAATGTGCACAATGGTTAAGTGTTAATCATGATTAAGTATTAATCAATCATCTTAAAATCCCTTATCCAATATTAAGTATTCGGATGTCTTCCGATGGATGACTCTTCCTGTCTCGATCGATGAAGTGTGAGCTTGACAAATCAAAGTGCATTAATCTATCTTAGTAAGGGTGCGAGAACCGGGAAGTCTAATGCCTCTAGTTACTTCAAGCTCTGCCGTCACTTACCTTTCTTTTGCCCTGACATAATTCAGGGCTATCGGTTTCGTTCTCTACTTGAAATCTACCTTTTCTTTTTGACCTCACTTCAAAATCTTTTATGGGATGCATAAAAGCATACCAAACCTAGCTTCCCTCCCTTTGAAGTGCATTTATCAGATAAGCTCCCCGAGTCACTAGAAAGAGGGTGAAAGGCCCACACTACTTCTTCATTCATGGCCTTTTTTTTTCCTTTCGTATTCATTCGACCTAAAGAGAAGTCATACAAAGAAAAAAGGTTCTTTCATTCAATGCATAACGGGAAGGCCCCCTCCTCCCTCTCGTGTCAGGGAGTAGGTTGACTTCTCGGTATAAGACTAAGAAAATCCCGATGCATGATTGTCCTCAAGTGGTAGGCAGTAGGGAGAGAATTCAAGGTCAGAGGAGTACTTGAGGGTAAGACATCATGAAATGATGTAAGTGGAGGGGGAAATCCATCCTACCTACTATAGTAGCTAGTCAGTACAACCTATAGTTTCAAAACAACAGTTTCAAAATCGTTTCAAAACAGCAGTTTCAAATAAGTACTGTGGAATTTCGAAATTGAGACTGGTGCATTATCCTACTGTCGACATCGGGTCCAACTTAACTAGGTTACCTCAAAGGTTGAGTGCCTAGAAGTATATGGTTGACATACACCATTTGATGAATGCGAATAAAGAGTTATTTACCAACTATATAAGAGTTGCATGATGATGCAATTGACAAGCGTTGTCTACCAAATTAACCACACTATGGGTGATCAGCCAAAACTGACTTATGGTATTGGTGAAATACAGATCTTGTCCACTAGAGAGAAACTCGCATAAACTCTCCGAATTGATATTGAGGGTTATTAATTTTATTAAAATAATGAGTCTTTTAATTAAAGTCCATATTAAAATAAAATGTATTTTGAAATATAGTACTAAAACTTACTTTGCATAATTTTGTAGAATTTTCATGGCAAGTGGATCGCACTCCACCCTGTCCCTGAGAGTTATCCTTGAGAAGGATAAACTGAATGAGACAAATTTCCTAGACTGGTACAGGAACCTGAAAATTGTTCTCAGGTAAGTGCGCAAACTCTATTTCTTGGAAAAGACCCCCCTGCTGAGCCATCCGCTACTGCCCCTCGGGTAGATAAAGATGCTTACAAGAATTATTATGACGATTCCCTGAATGTCGAATGTCTCATGCTTGCCACTATGAACTCTGAGTTTCAAAAGCAACATAAGAACATGACATGTTATGAAATGGTTAAGCATTTAAAAAAAATATTTCAAGGGCAGGCTCGACAAGAGATGCTTGACATATCCAGGGCATTGTTTCAGTGCAAGATGAGAGCTCGAGACCCAGTAGGGACTCACATACTCAAGATGATTTGGTATATAGAGAACCTTGAAAGACTGGGCTTTCCTTTAGGCCAAGAGTTGACCACTAATCTGATCCTGCAATCGTTGTCGGATAGTTATGAGTAGCTCGTCTTGAATTACAATATGAATGAAATTGACAAGACACTGCTCGAGCTCATGCACATGTTGAGAACTGCCGAAATCAACATGAAGAAGACCAAGTCTGCTAGGCCTATACTGATGGTGCATAAAGACAATGGCAAAGTCAAAGGATTAAAGAAGACTAAGGTGTGACCTAAGTCGTATCCCCAAGTCTTCAACACTGAAGAAGAAGGGCTTGGCAAAGGAAGAGAATTGTCATCACCGTGGCAAGACTGAAGATTGGAGGAGGAATTGTCTTCTTTACATTGAAGATCTACAGAAGAAGAAGGAAAGTGTGACTTCCGCTTCAGGTATATTTGTTATTGAAATAAACCTTTCTGCTCCTTCATCTTGGGTATTGGATATCGGATGCGGTTCTCATATTTTACTAATGTGCAAGAACTTGGAAGGAGAAGGTTGTTGGGTAAAGGAGAGGTGGACCTGTGCGTTAAAAATGGAGCAAGAGTTGCTGCCGTTACCGTAGGAGTTTACCGTCTTCTTTACCCACTGAGCTTGTAATAGAATTGGATAATTGTTATTTTGTTACAAGCATAACTAGAAACATAATATCTATTTCATGTCTTGACATGAAATGATTTTCTTTCATCATTAAAAACTTGTTGTTCTATATTTATGAATAATGTTTGTTACGATGTTACCTAATTGTTTAATAGTTTATATGTTTTGAATTTAGACCCTCCGATCTGTAGCATAGAGAATACTAAAAGACTAAGAACCAATGACTCTAATCCTACGTTCCTCTGACATTGTCGTTTGTGTCACATAAAATAGAAACACATATCCAAGCTCCATAAAGATAAATTATTGGACTCATTTGATTATGAATCATTTAAGCGATGCGAGTCTTGTTTATTAGGCAAGGTGATTAAAATCCCATTCTCTGGTCATACTGAGAGGGGTGATGATATTTTGGATATAATACACAATGATGTATGCAGATCCATGACTTCTATGGCTAGAGGTGAGTACTACTACTTCATTATATTTACTGATGAGTTCAGTAAATACATATATGTATATCTTACAAAGTGTAAATTCGAAATATTTGAAAAGTTCAAGAATTTTAATAATAAAGTAGAGAACCAACTGGGAAAGAGGATAAAAACACTCCGATCTGATCGAGGTGACAAATATCTGTGTCATAAGTTTCGTGATCATTTGAAAGAATGTGGTATTGTATCACAACTCACTCCACCTAGAACACCACAACATAATAGTGTGTCTGAGAGGAGGAATCATACTTTGTTAGACATGGTACGGTCGATGACGAGTCATGCAGATTTGACTGTTTCTTTTTGGAGTTTTGCTTTAGAGATAGCTGCTTTTCCTTTAAATTGCGCTCCAACAAAAACGGTTCTAAAGACAACATATGAGATATGAACTGAAAAACGTCTTAGTACGTCTTTTATGAAGATTTGGGGATATGAGACACACATGTGACATCAAATGCCTGACAAACTTGAACCCGAGTCAGATAAATGTTATCATGTAGGGGTATCCTAAGGAAACCAAATGATACTACTTTTACCTACCGTCTGAGGGCAAAGTGTTTGTTGCAAGGACTGGTGTCTTCTTAGAGAAAAAGTTCTTGTTAAGAAAGATGTAGAGAAAGTTCCAAACCTTGTATATACTTCTTGAATACCAAAAAACAAGTATGAGTACAAATATATAGGATAGAAGAGAGTAAGATCTAGTTATACAAACAATGTGGGACTAAACATTAACTCCTACATGAGTTAATACATCATTTTTCCTAGTATTTTCTAACACTCCCCCGCAAGCTGGAGCATACAAATCGTGGGCACCAAGCTTGGACAAGAACTGATAGTAGAGACGCCGAGGTAAGGCCTTGGTGAGGATATCTGCAACTTGCTGAGCAACAAGAACATGTGTTAACGCTATATTCTTCAATTGAACCTTCTCCCGAAGGAAGTGACAGTCAACTTCAATATGTTTTGTCCATTCATGGAAGATCGGATTCTTGGCAATATGTATAGCAGCTTGACTGTCGCATAATAAAGTTGTGGGTGAGGAGAGCTTGACTCCTAGATCATCAAGGAGACCCTCAAGCCACGTGAGCTCAGACACAACAGCTGCCATAGATCGATACTCAGCCTCAACAGATGAGTGAGCAACCACAGACTGTTTCTTGCTGCGCCATGTAATAAGATGTCATCCGAAGTAAGTGCAGTATCCACTTGTGGAACGACGGTCATCCAAAGAACCAACATAATCAGTATCAGAATAAACAATCAGAGATAAGGGAGACGAAGAGGGCTTGTATACAAGCCCTTGTACATGAGCAATCTTCAAGTAACGAAGAATACGTTCGACAGCCTGAGGATGAGAGATACGTGGCTCAGGCATGAATCGACTGACAATTCCAACAACAAATGATATATCAGGTCTAGTAACGGTGAGGTATATCAGCTTTCCCACAAGGCGACGATAATACTCTGGATTCGGAAGGAGCAAATCGGAGTCCGAGGCATGAACACAAAGTTTGCGATTGATATCCATGGGAGTGTCAGCAGGCTTGCATCCAGAATAGCCCGCATCATAAAGTAGGTCAAGACAGTACTTTCTCTGAGATAGCACAAGCCCATCAGGTCTCCAAGCCACTTCTAGACCAAGAAAATATCGAAGGCTTCCTAAGTCCTTTGTTTGAAACACAGTTGCTAGATGCTGTTTGATCATCTGTATTCCTGAAAGATCATTTCTTGTAATCAGAATATCATGCACATAAACCAAAAGAATTACTGTGCCCGTTGGACGATGACGAGTAAACATAGGGAAATCAGCCGAACTCCGAGTGAACCCAACAACACTAACGGTCTTGCTAAATTTGTCAAACCATGTCCGATGAAACTGTTTGAGAGCATAAAGAGACTTCTTAAGACAACAGACAAGAGACTCCCCCGTGGTCTCAAACCCGAGAGGTTGCTGCATATAAATGGTCTCCTATAAATCGCCATTAAGAAAGACATTTTTGACTTCCAGTTGGTGTAAGGGCTAGTGACAGTGAACAGGGAGGGAGATCAACACACGAACAGTATTGAGTTTAGCGACTGGGGAAAAAGTCTCATCATAATCCAAGCCTTGTTGCTGAGTGAAGCCGCGAGCTACAAGACGAGCTTTCAAACGGTGAACCGTCCCATCCGGACCCTGTTTGACGACAAACATCCACTTACATGTCACACAAGATTGTCCAGGAGGAAGCGAGACCAAATCCCAAGTGTGGTTTGCCCAAAAAGCAGCCATTTCCTCATCCATAGCCGCCCGCCACCCGGGATGCTGGAGAGCCTCCTGCACAGAATTAGGGGTGGAGATAGAGGATAAAGAAAGAACACTTTGTCGGAGTTCCGGAGAGAGGCGGTGAAAAGAGACATAGTTGGCGAACGAGTGGGCAGTGGAAGCTGTTGTCGGATCCGCAGGCTGCAAAACATCATTAGAGCAGGGCAGCTCCCGTAAGGCAGTAGACGAAGAAGGACGTCGAGTGTACACACGAATGACAAGTGGTGTAGGTGGTTTAAGTGGGATTGGTGTGGGAAGAAGATGAGGAAGGTTTGAATGAACATGGATAACAGGTTGCGGAAGAGGTGGGAGAAGAGGAGAATCAGCTGGTTGAGAGTAATATGACTGATCTTCGAGGAAGGTGACATCAGCAGAAATAACCACCTTGCGATCCTTGGGGGAAAACAAACGTAGCCCTTCTGAGTCCGAGAATAGCCTACAAACATATATTTAGTGGCATGAGGAGCAAGTTTGTCAGTGGACGAGCCAAAATGATGAACAAAGCACATGCAACCAAACACGCGAGGGGTGATGGAGAAAAGAGGTTTGAATGGAAATAGAAGATTGAAGGGAACCATAAAATTGAAATGAAGGAAGACATGCAGTTAATAAGAGTGCAGGCGGTAGAGACCACAAAATTCCAATACTTTTTGAGAACATTTATTTGAATCATAAGAGAGCGGGTGACCTCAAGCAGGTGTCGATTCTTGCGTTCAGCAACGCCATTTTGTTGGGGGGTATAGGCACATGAGGTTTGATGGATCATCCAAAACTCAGCACAGAGGTAGAGCGAAGGCATGACTCGTGTATTCACGGGCATTATCGGTGCAGAGAGTTTTAATTATAGTGGAAAACTGGTTGCGAGTTTTAATGAGAAAGGTACGGAATATACCGGACAATTCAGAGCGGTCACGTAGGAGATATAGTCAGGTCACCCGAGAGTAGTCATCTACAAATATGACAAACTAACGATATCCAAAAACACTCGTAATTTTGTAGGGTCCCCAAATATCAGAGTGTACTAGATCAAAGGGAGCATGACTTCGAGTAGGATGTGGTGAGAACGTAGACCGATGATGTTTCCTATAGATACAAGACTCACACGTGAACTCTTGGAAGGATACGTCGGGGAGAGATTTTCTGAGGATGTTTAGAGGAGCGTGACCCAGACGTCGATATCAATCAACAGAGTTAATAGAGGACAACACCGTTGGGGGAGAGGGGTCAAGGATATAGAGACCATTCAACAGATGCCCTTTTCAAATGATAGTTTGCGTCTTGCGATTCTGCACAACACATAAGTTAGAAGAAAAAATAACATCACAATTGAGATCAGTAGTGAGTCGACCAACATAGAGAAGGTTGAAAGGAGAGCCCAGAACATGAAGGGCAGAACAAAGAGTAATAGAGGGAGTGAGGTGAATATCTGCCGCGCCAGAAACGGGAATTGTGTTCCCACTAGCAACAATAATGAACTTGGGATGCACGGAGTTCAAATATTGCGGTGGTTTCCGCGAGGTAATGTGGTGAGAGGCCCCGGAGTCCAAAATCCAGGATGAACTGTGAGCAAGGCAGGAGGTACCACCATCGGAAATAGACACCACAGAGCCCGGAGGACAGCTGATCATCGTGCAAGGAAAAGATTGCAGTGGTCACGATGACAACGCACCAGCGGCAAGAGATAGCCACGAGCAGCGCGGTAAAAAAAGAGCCCGCAGCGGATAGAAACCCGCTGCGACGGTTAAAAAAACGAGCAGGTAGTGCGGTTAGAAGAAGACCGCAACACGAAGAGCGGCGTGAACGAGAAGCACCGGGCGATTAGAGGCAGACCGCAACAGGAGCACAAGCCGACACGCGAGGGGTGATGGACTCGTGTATTCACGGGCATTATTTGAACATTTATTTGAATCATAAGAGAGCGGGTGACCTCAAGCAGGTGTCGATTCTTGCGTTCAGCAACGCCATTTTGTTGGGGGGTATAGGCACATGAGGTTTGATGGATCATCCAAAACTCAGCACAGAGGTAGAGCGAAGGCATGACTCGTGTATTCACAGGCATTATCGGTGCAGAGAGTTTTAATTGTAGTGGAAAACTGGTTGCGAGTTTCAATGAGAAAGGTACGGAATATACCGGGCAATTCAGAGCGGTCACGTAGGAGATACAGCCAGGTCACCCGAGAGTAGTCATCTACAAATGTGACAAACTAACGATATCCAAAAACACTCGCAATTTTGTAGGGTCCCCAAATATCAGAGTGTACTAGATCAAAGGGAGCATGACTTCGAGTAGGATGTGGTGAGAACGTAGACCGATGATGTTTCCTATAGATACAAGACTCACACGTGAAATCTTGGAAGGATACGTCGGGGAGAGATTTTCTGAGGATGTTTAGAGGAGCGTGACCCAGACGTCGATATCAATCAACAGAGTTAATAGAGGACAACACCGTTGGGGGAGAGGGGTCAAGGATATAGAGACCATTCAACAGATGCCCTTTTCCAATGATAGTTTGCGTCTTGCGATTCTGCACAACACATAAGTTAGAAGAAAAAATAACATCACAATTGAGATCAGTAGTGAGTCGACCAACATAGAGAAGGTTGAAAGGAGAGCCCAGAACATGAAGGGCATAACGAAGAGTAATAGAGGGAGTGAGGTGAATATCTGCCGCGCCAGAAACAGGAATTGTGTTCCCACTAGCAACAATAATGAACTTGGGATGCACGGAGTTCAAATATTGTGGTGGTTTCCGTGAGCATGGGCGGAACTAGCCCTGGGCACGGTAGGGCACGTGCCCGAGCGGTTTTTTCCGCGATTTTCACTGGGGGAGAAGGAATCCCGTCGGTAAACCTGCTGCTCCCATGCCCTAGCCCGTCGCTGCTCCAGTGCCCTAGCCCGCCAAGCGTCGACGACGATGATTCGCACCGATGTAGCCCGCCAGACTTCGCACTGCTGCAGCCCGCCAGACTTCGCACCACTGCAGTGGTGCGAAGTCTGGCGGGTTGCAGCGGTCCAGATTTCAGTCCAGATTTCTCTGAAATCTGGACAGATTTCAGTCCAGATTTCACTGTGAAATCTGGACTGATTTCAGTCCATATTTCAATATGAAATATTTGAAAAAAAAATTCTGGGCCGCCGCCCCCGAATCCCCGCTCAAGGTGCGCTGCCCCCCCCCCCCCCCCGAACCCTCCAAATTGACAGTACTTAGATTGTGCCCGTGCGACTTCAAAATCCTAGTTCCGCCGCTGTCCGTGAGGTAATGTGGTGAGAGGCCCTGGAGTCCAAAATCCAGGATGAACTATGAGCAAGGCAGGAGGTACCACCATCGGAAATAGACACCACAGAGCCCGGAGGACAGCTGATCATCGTGCAAGGAAAAGACTGCAGTGGTCACGATGACAACGCACCGGCGGCAAGAGATAGCCACGAGCAGCGCGGTAAAAAAAGAGCCCGCAGCGGATAGAAACCCGCTGCGACGGTTAAAAAAACGAGCAGGTAGTGCAATTAGAAGAAGACCGCAACACGAAGAGCGGCGTGAACGAGAAGCACCGGGCGATTAGAGGCAGACCGCAACAGGAGCACAAGCCGACACGCGAGGGGTGATGGACTCGTGTATTCACGGGCATTATTTGAACATTTATTTGAATCATAAGAGAGCGGGTGACCTCAAGCAGGTGTCGATTCTTGCGTTCAGCAACGCCATTTTGTTGGGGGGTATAGGCACATGAGGTTTGATGGATCATCCAAAACTCAGCACAGAGGTAGAGCGAAGGCATGACTCGTGTATTCACGGGCATTATCGATGCAGAGAGTTTTAATTGTAGTGGAAAACTGGTTGCGAGTTTCAATGAGAAAGGTACGGAATATACCGGGCAATTCAGAGCGGTCACGTAGGAGATACAGCCAAGTCACCCGAGAGTAGTCATCTACAAATGTGACAAACTAACGATATCCCAAAACACTCGCAATTTTGTAGGGTCCCCAAATATCAGAGTGTATTAGATCAAAGGGAGCATGACTTCGAGTAGGATGTGGTGAGAACGTAGACCGATGATGTTTCCTATAGATACAAGACTCACACGTGAACTCTTGGAAGGATACGTCGGGGAGAGATTTTCTTAGGATGTTTAGAGGAGCGTGACCCAGACGTCGATATCAATCAACAGAGTTAATAGAGGACAACACCGTTGGGGGAGAGGGGTCAAGGATATAGAGACCATTCAACAAATGCCCTTTTCCAATGATAGTTTGCGTCTTGCGATTCTGCACAACACATAAGTTAGAAGAAAAAATAACATCACAATTGAGATCAGTAGTGAGTCGACCAACATAGAGAAGGTTGAAAGGAGAGCCCAGAACATGAAGGGCAGAACGAAGAGTAATAGAGGGAGTGAGGTGAATATCTGCCGCGCCAGAAACGGGAATTGTGTTCCCACTAGCAACAATAATGAACTTGGGATGCACGGAGTTCAAATATTGTGGTGGTTTCCGTGAGGTAATGTGGTGAGAGGCCCCAGAGTCCAAAATCCAGGATGAACTATGAGCAAGGCAGGAGGTACCACCATCGGAAATAGACACCACAGAGCCCGGAGGACAGCTGATCATCGTGCAAGGAAAAGACTGCAGCGGTCACGATGACAACGCACCGGCGGCAAGAGATAGCCACGAGCAGCGCGGTAAAAAAAGAGCCCGCTGCGGATAGAAACCCGCTGCGACGGTTAAAAAAACGAGCAGGTAGTGCGGTTAGAAGAAGACCGCAACACGAAGAGCGGCGTGAACGAGAAGCACCGGGCGATTAGAGGCAGACCGCAGCAGGAGCACAAGCCG
Organism: Platanthera zijinensis; assembly: GCA_039513925.1. Classification (NCBI taxonomy): domain Eukaryota; kingdom Viridiplantae; phylum Streptophyta; class Magnoliopsida; order Asparagales; family Orchidaceae; genus Platanthera; species Platanthera zijinensis. The sequence goes on along the minus strand of CM077087.1, from coordinate 29,334,238 downwards.
ACGAACCAGTACTAGACCGGGCGGATAGAGGCAGACCACAACCAACAATCCAAAGTGGGTAGAGAAGAGAGGCTACCTGGAGAGAGAAAAGGAGAAGCCGCACGATCTCGATGTCAACCCACTAGCGCCAAGAGGCCGCGACCAAAATGCGGAGCCCGCGGCGGGTAGAGAAGCCGCTACGACGAAGGAGGCCGCAACGATTAAGCGAAGCCCGCATCAACAGGGGAACTGCAGCAGGAAGGCAAGCCGCGACGTAAGCAAACTGCAACGACAAAACAACGAAGACTGCACGGTCTCGGTGGCAAACACAGCGGCAAGGAGGATGTCGTGACCAAAAAAAAAACGGTACCCGCAGCAGAGAGGGGAAGCCTCCCTCGAGGAGATAAATCGCAGCGACTAAACAGAGAACAAGCCGGACGATAAGGCCGCACGACCATGGTGAGCACACCAGCGGTAAGGGAAGATGTCGCGACCTAGATGCGGAGCTCGTCGGGATGAGGGAAGTCGTAGCGACTAAGAGAACAAATCGCGACGAGAAGAGAAGACGCGGCGACTCAAGACAAGTCGCGGCGAGCAGGGAGCAGAGCAACGAGAAGGCCAGAACGCGGCGGGTAGATAAGGAGACCGTATCGAGTAGCGACTAAGAGAAGTCGCGGCGAGAAGGATGAAGAGCAGCGAGAAGGTAAGATCTCGGCGGGTAGACATGGAGACCACACCGAGTAGAGGGAAGCAGTTAGCCGGGATGAAACCGCGCGGACAGAGGAAACAAGGGAGGGAAGGACCCACCTGTTAAAAATGTTATAAAAGGGAGGAGAAGAAGGGGTGGAAGCCACGAGAGAGAGAGAGAGGAGAGGAAGCGGTAAGAACTACCATAACCGCGCAGGATGCCGCGGTTAATAGAAAAACTAACCACCCGGAAGCGGTTAGAATGGGAGCAGGCCGCAAGACACTGTGGCTAGACCGGAGAACAAGCCGCCCGGTAAGCAGGCGGTTAGAAAAAAACAGGCCGGACTTGCCTCTGATACTATGTAGAGAAAGTTCCAAACCTTGTATATACTTCTTGAATATCAAAAAACAAGTATGAGTACAAATATATAGGAGAGAAGAGAGTAAGATCTAGCTATACAAACAATGTGAGACTAAACACTAACTCCTACATGAGTTAATACATCATTTTTCCTAGTATTTTTTAACAAAAGACAACCAATGTAAAGCTTTAAGAAGTTTAAGAACCAGAACCAGAACCTGTGAATGAACTTAAATTGGAGCCTGAGCAAGGACTACAAGTTGTTGTAGTTAGAGAGTCTGCTCAGGAAACACAAGTCCTACGTAGATCTGGTAGACCTAGATTTGAGCCTGAGAGATATTAATTTCTCATGTCTCAAATAGGTAATGTGTTGCTTATGGATCATGATGATGAGCCTGCAATCTACCAAGAGGCTATGAATGGACCGAACTCCGAGAAGTGGCTTGAGGCCATGAAAATTTGAAATGGACTCTATGTATACAAACCAAGTTTGGACCTTGGTGGAACCACCTGAAGGGCTACGACCCATATGGTGCAAGTGAGTTTTCAAGAAAAAGATCAACATGGATGAGAATATACAGACATTCAAAGGGCGACTAGTGGCTAAAAGTTTTAAGCAAATTCATGGTGTTGAGAATGTACAGACATTCAAAGGGCGACTAGTGGCTAAAAGTTTTAAGCAAATTCATGGTGTTGATTATGATGAGACCTTTTTCCCTGTTACTATGGTAAAATCTATCAGAATTTTGCTTGCTATTGCTGCGTATTATGACTACGAGATCTGACAAATGAATATCAAAACGGTTTTCCTTAATGAAAACATTTTTGAGGAAGTGTATATGACACAATCAGAGAGTTTTGTGCATACAAATGAAGACACTAAAATATGCAAGTGGCAAAGATCCATTTATGGGTTGAAACAAATTTCTCGAAGTTGAAATCTTCGTTTTGGTGCGAAAATCAAAGAGTTTAGTTTCATCAAGAATGAAGATGAACCCTTGTTTACAAGAGCATTAGTGAGAACATTATTGACTTCCTTATATTGTATGTAGATGACATACTGCTGATCGGGAATGACATTCCGGTCCTGCAAGTTGATAAGAACAACCCAAGAGCTGCTTTTCTATGAAAGACTTGGGTGAAACGACTTATATACTCGGTATTAAGATCTATAGAGATAAATCGATGAAGTTGCTGAGTTTGACCCAAAGTACATACATTGAGAAAATGTTGAAATGGTTCACAATACTTGAGTTCAAGAAGGGATTCTTACCCATGTCTCATGGTGTGAGTCTCTCTAAGGACCAATGCCCTAAATCTTTGGAAGATACGGACCACATTAAGTTGATTCCATATGCTTCGGCAATTAGATCAATCATGTATGCAATGTTATGTACTCGACCCAATGTCTCTTATGCTTTGAGCATGACTAGCAAGTATCAGTCTGATCCCGATGATAGTCACTGGACAGCTGTCAAAAATATCCTAAAGTACTTGAGAAGGACTACAAATATGTTCTTGATATTTGCTGGAGAGGAATAACTCGTTGTAAATGGTTATACGGATGCTAGCTTCTGGACTGATATGAATGACTCAAAGTCCCAATCAAGTTTGTCTTTTGCCTAACATGAGACAGTTGCTGATTCTACAACAGAGGCTGAGTATATCGCTGCTGCAAATGTGGCGAAGGAGGCTGTGTAAATTAGGAAATTCATCGGCGAGCTTGATGTAGTTCCTAGCATTGTTGATCCCGTAGTTCTCTACTGTGACAACAATGGTGCTATTACACAGACTAAAGAACCTAGATCTCATCAGCATTCCAAGCACATACTTCGGCGGTTCCATCTTATTCGAGAGATTGTCGATCGAGAAGATGTGCGCATATGCAGATTACCGACTGCAGAGATTATTGCAGATCTACTGACGAAGCCTCTTACACAAAGAAAACATGATGACCATACTAGATCAATGAGTGTTAGATACCTGAATGATCATCTCTAGTGAGCGACTTGTGGATTGTATATGTGTCGGTTGTTATTCATGTGATGAATAAAGTACTTTATATTTCTTTTTGCATTTATGATAAGTTATTTTGTTATGTCAACTATTTCTATATGATAAATTAATTAACATAATAAATGCCCTTATAATGTTTGCTTCCATAGAAATTTAAGTGCGCGACTTGAATGTGAGAGACTATATTTATAAGAAGCTTCATTCTTAAATGGTATCTGGTCGGAGTATCATCTTAGAATCTAAGAGCAATTATGGTACATTAAGACTAGCATGTGTGTTGACTGATGACCGATTCTTACATGTCATGATATTGTGATATCAAGTTATCACATGGGTACTTGTTAGTCAACTGGACAAACCCACCATGAGACTACTTTGTGAATTGTTATATGAACGCGTCACAAGTAGGTCTCAAGTGAAAATGGTGTTTGTAGTTCTTTGACCTGAAGTCACAACATTCATCAAATGAGGAAGATCGTGCTTTGATGCCATCAAAAATCTTTCTTGAGAAAGGTTGATGATAACAATGATTATTGGGTATGTTACGAGTCATTTGAGTGTGAACAAAAATGAGATTTATCCTCCTATATAACATGAGTTACATCCATGAGCCTCTTGATGGAATGAGACTGAGAAATGCATGACCATGCTTGGTCGAGTCAATATATGATATTGGGTTCACCAATTTCTGGAAGTCTATTGTAAATCAAGAAACTAGGATTTGACAATTATGAGGGTGACACGGTGCATGCCTCTAGTTCTATCCGGATGTAAATGACAAAGGGACATGTCAACACTGATACATTGGTCATAAAAGGCTTGTTGAGTTATGAACTCTTATTGCTTGGGTATCAATGATGTATTGCTAGATACCGTTCATTGTTTGTGAGACTTTTGTTGATACTTTGTGATCAAGTGAGAGACTGTTAGTGTTTCCAAGGTGATCACAAAGCAATCGAGCAGTCAGTCTCACTGCCAATGCGATATGAGCCTATAAGGTCGCACATAAGAGTGTGTTACGAGCCGATGAATGTGTAGAGAGGACGCGAGGATACAAGGGGTAAACCCTAGAATGAGAGAGAGATGAGAAGAACTAGAGAGAGAGGAGCTTGAGAGAGAAGAGAACTTGATTAATACTTTTCCATATCCATTACATGACCGCAAGGGTCTATTATATAGAACCTATATGACACAGGTGTAAATTTTCGATACCATGAAACTAAGCAAAATTATAAAAACACATAAAAGACTACATGACTTGACTTGACTCATACCATATTAAAACATCTAATACACCTAATAAAATAAATCTCCTAATACTAGATAACCAACGACGTGAGCTTTATAACAGAGTGTTTGGAGAAATTGGAGGAAAGATTGTGTTGGCCCCACTCATATGAGATATGATAAAGAGACCAAATCTATGACATAAAGAATTCCGACGAGTTGCGTCGAGTGCGTATCGACGCACGTCGACTTGATGTCGACGCAACCAAGCTCAATGTCGAAGCCAGTTCGTTATCGACATTACGTCGAGTAGAAATCGACGCAACGTCGAGTTCTACTCGACGCATGTGCATCGACTGCGTGTCGACGTAGTTGCGTCGAATGCCGTCGAGTGCATCTCGACGTTGCGTCGAGTGCAAGTCGACACATGCTGAGTTTTGGCGAATTTCTAAGGAGAGTTTTGTCTGTTTGTTTTCCTTGGGTATAAATAGACTTGGAAAAGAGTTTTCCAAGTAACTGTCAGTGTGTACTTTTGAAGCCGTCACTAACCCTAGATCACGTCGTGACTTCACATTGTTGCCGTCTCTCCTGGAGCAAACCTAGTAGTTTGTGGAGACGCAAAGGGCATTCTTTTCTCCATACCAAATCTTGTTGGGCAAGGTCTTGGTGTTCTCCTCTACTCGTGTGGATACCTGTAGAGCCGCAGATCTATTTCTGCGTGACTCAGCCTTCTGGAGCATCTTAATTGAGTATTAACTCAATCCAACTATGGTATATTGCAATCTCTTTTCTGTTTTACTTCTTGATCAATGTTTCATCGCAAGATCCAGTTTTTGTTCAAGGTTTTCTTGAACTCTATTCCGCTGTGCACATATGATGTGCTGTTCCACTTCTGTATAGAAAACCCAACAGTAACATCCCCCCTAGTTTAGCAATATATCAAGAGATCGGTTGACTCTCATGTTATGAAGCAAAACTTGAAAAAAACATATAATTGCACTATTACAAAAAATGCACCAAATGCAACTAAAGTAAACAACAAAAAAGTAAACTGGTACTAGGGTTCAAAAAATTACCTCTACATCCGAATCATGGTGCCAACTAGATAAACTTAAAACCATCACTGAAATCTTGCAGAATAAACACAGTCTGATACTAGATAGATAACTAGATACATATTAGTAAAGTTTACAGGTCTTTAAGGAGCTCTTGAGCAAAAGACCACTAAAACAACGATTGCATAAAACTCTTAGTAGATCATCCTAAGTGAGTCTCTTGTTTTGCGCAAAGAAAAGTGCAAAAAATGGGCCAGTCCACAGGCGAGTATGGATGTTTTGAGTTCTGCTTATTATTGAGGGAGTTCAAGTTTCATGTTGTCTTATCTTGAATTTCTAGACTTACTATTAACATCACCAGATTTTTGTCTCTGTTGTCCATCCTATGCGCTCTAGTGGGTCGTTTGCACAACCACAAACTCGCATTTGAACATGTCTAACACGTGAATTGAACGAGTCATAACTCCTCACTCGGAGCTCACAAGGGTGTTGTGCTCTGAATATGATTGTGCGCCTCTACCATTCGTGAGAGAAGACGCCCCCTCGTGCTCATACTAAAGTTTCCATCCATTGATCGGCCTATAAATTCAATCATGTTGTTTATGTGATCCCCTAATATAAGGCCATCGTGTTAATCATTATTTTTTCTAGGTCAAGTTTCACTTAAAAATTTTCATCCGAGATATTCATGAAAATTATAGTTATTATTAACTATGTATTTCATTTTAAATCTGTTGGAAGAAATAATAGAAAAGGAAATAAAATTGATGCATATTATTCATCCTTAGAGGGGGTATATAAAACATTAGAAGGAAACATATAACACCGATAGCTAATGTGAGACTAAACACTGATCTAATACATAGATACTAATAAACCAACATATTACTATAAAACTCATAAACTCCAACACTCAGTCTCAAGCTAAAGGGGAAAACTCAAGTTTGGAAACATTAAACAAAGGAAATGAAGGTAGGTGATGCATGAAAAAACATCAGACGAGTCACCGAGAAAAATGCAAATGGGGGAATCAAGCCGGGGACATAGCCATACACAACGCAGACCCATACACGATGCAAGACCCACACACGGTGTGGACTCACTGAAATCAAGTGCCAACATCAACTACAAACACAAAATGCAAAAAAGAACAAAAGATGTGAAACAAATCATCAAACGGGAAACCGGGGATAATCCGGCGGGGATAAGACACACAAAGGGCGGTCTTACACGACACAGTCCCGCACGGCACGGTCCCACGCGACACAACCCGCTGAGATTAGAACATCAACATCAGTTTTGTCCAAGACATGACCAATTGAAAGAAATATGAGATGCATAACAACATACAACATACGCGTAGAAGTTGTGTGGAACGAAGGTAAAAGATCGAGAAAGATCATTCGAGTCACCTTCTTCCCAATCACTCCCCCTAATGTGAAAAGCACATGCATATACGCATAACAACATCATGAAGCGAATACAATAATTAAAACACAGACAAATGATTGAAAACACAAGGGCCACTGCCGGACAACAGGAAGTCGACGAGAAGGATGACAAATAGAGGCGTCAAAGGAATAACATCACGGCGGTTAGCAAATGCATCGAGCAGATGAAGCAAATCATCAACAATAACATTCGGGAGTGAGAGGAGATCGACAAAAGAGGACGTGTACGGGAACAACATCGTCGACTGGGAACGAGAACGACATCCGAAGGAGACTTCGTCGCAGGATCGGAGGAAGCACGAGGCGGTGGGATCACTCGACGAGGAAGAGAACACCGTCTGGAACATCGAACAAGAGTTGCAGTCGACAGATCGACTGGATCTCTTGACAAGAAGAAGCACTGTGGACTGGAGCGACAGATACTTCGACAGGCTCCCCGTGATAGAATCAGCAAGCGGGATCACAAATGACGATGAGATAAATGTTGAGGAGAAGGTCCTGATGGAATCAACATCTGGAATTGGATTAAGCATCATCATCGTCGATCAGCAGGCGGGATCAAGAGAAGCATATCGGTAGAGCTGGAGAAAGGTACTAGAGTGGAGGAATCAGAACACAACCCTAACTGATGGGGCCGAGAAAATAAGTGAGGAAATAAATCCTCCTCTGATACCATCATAATGGAAGAATTAAAAAAAGAAGGAAAATAAAACTGATGTATATTATTCATCCTCAGAGGGGGTATATAAAGTATTACAAGGAGACATATGACACTTATAACCGATGTGAGACTAAACACCGGATCTAATACATAGATACTAGTAGACCGACATATTACTATAAAACTCTTAAACTCCAACAAAATCCTAAGGAGATTTATAATAATATTTACTCAAATTGTTCTGGTGATTTCCAACGTCGAGCAGAATTTGCATGAGAACATAATATAAAAGAGGAAGAGGTGAGTTGCGTTTACAAAACTGAATAGGTGCTTTGCCACTCTCATATTGACATACCTCCTCATCCCTTTTAAACCTGGATTGAACACTGAATAGGTGCTTTGCCACTATCCCATATTAACAACTTCCTCATCACTTTTAACCTCGATTGAACGAATGTAACACCAAATCTGATTCTGATCGAATCCTAAAAATTGAAATAATAAATAAATTGATTATTGTAAGCCTAATAATTATGAATGCAAATTGTGCATTCTGAGAGAGTTTTTAATTTGATGTCATTCATGTTACTATTAGAAGAGGGAAGCCCTTGAATTTCCTTTCTTATTTATATATATATTTTCAGTAAATTAAGAAATAGTGGTAAACCTTCATATATTTAGTACCGGTTTCCTTTCAGACTTACCTTATTTTCCTTTGGCTCCCATTGTTTTCATGTTTGCGACATATGCTTATCTTATGTGTTCTATCACATGTTTTTCCAGGCTATCAAGGGAATATTAAAGTTGGTACAAGTATTCTTCCATCAGATTATTATAAGAAGATGATTTCAAAGTTTAATCGATTGATGGTAATGTGGAAATGTAGTTTATTTTACTTCACAAGAGATTCTATATTATTTTACCAGATCAGTTGACGGGCTTTTAGTGCAATGATTTGGAAAAATGAAATTGTTTTTTTCCTCCCTTTCAGAGGTATATATAATACTGAACAAAACAACTAAGACTTGGATAGACAATGTGGGACTCTATCGGAATACAAAACTTAAATATACGTATTACTCAACTCTTCACCTAAGGTTGAGAGTAGATCTGGATCATTCCCAGCTTGAAGATGTTATCTATAAAGGTGTTACAACTTAGGCTTTTAGTGAAGATGTTTGCCTGTTGATTTTGAGACTGAACAAACGGGATGCAGATTGCTCCCTTCTCTAGATGGTCCTTGATAAAGTGCTTATCAACTTCAACATTTTTTTCTATCATGTTGGATTGAGTTATGAGTAATGTTGATAGTTGCTTTATTATCACAGTAGAGAAGAATATGTTTGACACCTTTTTATCCTAGATCACACATAACAGATTGTAGTCATAGTCGCTCATATATTTTTTATGATATTACTTTGTATTTTATCTCTGCACTTGATCAAGCCACCAAATTATGTTTCTTATTCCTCCAAGTTACTAGATTCCCCCGTTGAAGGAACAATACCCAGTTGTAGATTTCTCGCAATCTTGACATCTTGCCCAATTACTTCTATGAATACTTATATACACGTAAGTGTTCATTCTTGGACTACAAAATTCCGCATCCAGGAGTTCACTTAAGATAACTTAGTACGTGCATGGCTACATTCTGATACTTACTCTAGAGAGTGTGTGCACTAGCTCAATATCTCTAAACATATGTGATATCTGGAGGAATATGTGAGAAATAGATGAGCTTGCCTATTCTCGGATAGCTTTAGGAGTTGACCTTATTACAATTTAGTGTTGTCGATTTCGGCCGACATGTTTGTCGACATAAAAGTTGTGGGAAAAACATCACGATATCGATATTTTAAGAGAAAGTGTCATTTTTGAAAATATTACCCGATATATTGGGTGCTATCAGCGAGAATATTAAAAGTATTTTTTCATTTCTTTTAAGTGATTGAGTGTATTTTGTTTCGTGCTTCATTTCCTGCAACTCTCTGAGCCTTGCTTTGATGACTTTCTAATCCGGCTCTCATTTGAGGTTTTTTTGTCATTTACTGTCGTCAACGCCTCTTTTTTGTGTAATTTATAAACTTACGTTATGTGTATTTATTGTGTTATTTATAAACATACATTATGTGTATAATTATACATATTTATAAAAATATGTATATATATATATAAATAAATTTATTTAAATTTTAGAATCCGACATTGTAAAATATCACCGATATATATCTCGCAATCCGACATCCGACATTACAAACTCAAACTGACACGAACCTGACATCCGATATCTGCAACCTTGTTACTTACTTTATGTCCATCAATTTAATAGTTTGTGATGCATTCTCCGTCGCATCTTAGGGCGCGTGATACCATCATGAGTCAGTTATCTTTTATGATTTATTTTATGTCATGTATGTTTCTTTTTCGTACATTAATTTATATTTGAAATTTCGGTATCATCGGTTTGATCACCCGGTGAGACCATGAATAAATGGTCAGGTAATTTTGAGTAGTTAGGACGAAAAAGTAAAACTTAACTTAATTAAGGACACAAAAGGCTAAGGTGGAAATTTAGAAGATTTTTATTTTATTTTTAATCAAGAGGAGAGGATTTTAGGAAAATAATATTTTGGAACAACATATTAAAATGGTATAAGTGGCTCCTTTTGAAACACTTAAAATGGTGCATCGAACGATCATTCATGCCTGCACATCAGTTCGAGTCTATTTGATTTTCCCGCTAATGTGAGTCGTTTTAGGTTTGCACAAATTGTCAAACCCGTGATAGGTTGGCTAGACAAATTCGGGCTTTCGTTGCACGAGCTTGGTCTTGCCCTTGGCGCGTTCAGATCGATCGATTTTAATTCACACGCTCAGTTAAATCTTACGGATGGACGAATTTGATATAAAATGAAATAGTGGGGTTATTTGGGATTTTACTCCTTATTTTTAATCCCTTTTGTATTAAAAGGTGTAATAACCGGTCATTAGGAGGCAATTTGTTTCAATCTTTCATTCCATGATCTGAAGGCAAACAAGGCATAATAACCGCTCTTACTCGATACTTCATCTTCTTCGCATCGTTCTTCAGTCGACTCCTCAGTGTAGGCGATCTTGATCGACTAAGACTGTAAGAGGCAGATTGACACAGTAGGCCCTCATCTCTCATCGAGTTTTCATCTCCAGCCGAGAACTCCATTGATCGAGAATTCCATCGGGTTTCTGCTTGGTCTTCATCGGGATTTCCTGCCCTAGTCGAGAAACTCACCATTTTCGGAAATCGATCTTCATCTTCGATTGTAGAAATAGTGATCTCTCCCTTTTACGCTTCTTGCAGATCGGGTGAACTTGTTGAGTAATCTACAAAGGCTTGCGTTTTATGTTTTCTTCTTCCTTGATTAATCCGCCCTCGGCGAGAGAGTTGCCGATCTTCAGTCTAGTAGCAGGAAGAAGAAAAGATTTATTGCATTGGAAACAAAAGATCTCTTCAGTACTGTGCTTCATCTTTCAGTCCTGGAGCCAATCAACAATCAATCCATTGCCTTAAACTTTTGGCTGTAGTTTTAGAAACAAGGAATTCATTTCCAAGGCAAGGAGATAAGAGTTTTGGATTGAAAACAAATTGCAGGAGAAATATGATATCCCTAGGGTTATTGGAATAGTGGAGGGAGAGCAAATTCTGAAATACTTCTAAGAGAAACACCTCTTAGCTAACCCTAGCTTCTTTCTCATTCAAAGTGCAAGTTCAAAGATAAAAACATTAATACAAGATAAGAGGATATATATCCCAACATAATGACAGTTAAGTAAATACGACCAACATAATCACTCCAAGCATTTCAGCCGCATCATCTCATTGACTCATGCTCTTGTTGGTTTACTTCGAGAATACACCCTCCACGTCGTATCTACTCCTTCAAGGCTCGTCTCGTCCATCTCCGTATCGTTGTCCCAATCTGGAAAATTTGCCATGTCCTCAAGACAAAACTCCGGAAATGATGGTGGAAGTCGTCACGGTCCCACCAAGTCACGTCGGAGGATGGTCGTTATTGCCATGCAGCCAACACCTGGTCACACTCGGTTGCTGCATTTAGCTTTCTCTCCAGGATGGTTTCGACAATTAGAGAATGGAACCATCTGAGCCAAGATTTAGGGGCAAGGTCTCCTCGACCGCGCGGTCACCTACCACCCGATTGATCTGAGAGACATGGAAGACCAGGTGGACCTGGCTGTGGGTCGGAAGACGGAGGCGGTACGACACTTCACCAATGCGAGCAATCACCTCAAATGGACAATAAGAGCGTACCGATAATTTGGGATGGATGCGGTGTGCCACAGAGGACTGGCGATACGAACGTAACTTGACGAAAATAGAGTCTCCCACTTGAAACTGGACGCAGAGGCAGCATTTGTTGGGCTGATGAACCATCTTCTGCTGAGCGGCGTGGTAGAGGTGGGTCTTCAGAATCCGAAGTGTCATCCCGTGCCATGAGCAGCTTCCTCAGTGCCCCCACGCGACACTCGCCAGGAAGGTGCTGGAGGACGACGGCTGACGGGCGGCCGTAGACGGCCTAAAAAGGAGCCATGCCTGCGGTGTGGTGGAAGGTGTTGTAAGAGAACTTCATCCAGCTCAACCACTTTCTTCAATCCCTTGGACGATCCGAAGTAAAGCAACACAAATAGGTTTCCAAACAACGTTTCATAATCTCCGACTGGCCATCCGTCTGCGGTTGGTATGGTGAGCTCATCCGAAGTTGTGTCCTTTGCAGTTTGAACATCTCTTGCCGAAAGGCGCTCATGAAGATTGGGTCTCGATCACTAACAATCGAACGAGGAAAATCATGGAGGCACACCACCCCGGCGAGGACGGCTTCGGGCACCACCGGTGTCATGAATGAGTGTCGCAAGGAAAGAAAGTGATTGTACTTTGAGATTCGGTCCACGACGACAAAGATGTAGTCGAACTCAGAGGAGAATGGAGGGCGTGTGATGATTTCCCAAATGAGCTCGGGAATAGGTATGGGCTCCATGAGTCCCCTGAAGATGTCACTTTATACTTGTAATGTTGGCAAATCAAATATCTTGTAACGTAGTCTTCTTCCACCCGACACATCTTACCCTTCCAATAGAACGCTGCCGCGATGCGACAGTATGTGTGGAGTGCTCCTGTGTGTCCGGTGGCGGGTGTAGCGTGATATTCAGCGAGGAGGCGCAAAGTGCTGGTGGAGGAGGCCGATAGGACCATGCAACCCTTGTAGAGAAGCTGATCGACCCTCGATGTGAGTGTACGAAGGGCACAAAGAAACCATCCACCTGTAGACGGTCAATGAGGATCCATAGTGTTGGGTCGGGTCAGCCTTGACTTCCTTTTGTAAGATAGCCCGCCTCTTGCCATACTGGTTGGGAAATGTTGTCAATTTTGCGATACCTGGTTGGCGCTATAGTGCGTCTGCCACCAAGTTCGTCTTGCCTGAACGAAACTCGATGGTAAAATCATACCCGAAAAGTTTTGCCATCCAAACTTGTTGTGAGGGGATGGTTATCTTCTAATTGAGGAGATACCACAAACTATGGCGGCCTGTCCACACCATGAAGGGCCTCCCCAATAGGTAAGGGCGACAGTACTGAACTGCTAGAACGAGTGCCATCAACTCGTTGTCATTGGCGGAGCGGGAACAGACTACCGCAAAGATGGATCTGCTGAAATTGGCTTTGGGTCGACTGACCTGCTTGAGTATCGCCTCGACACACTCCATCTTGAAGGGCAGCGAAAAGTGGCATTGTCAAGACTGGGTCTGTCACCAAGTCTCGTTGTAAGCCTGCAAATGCGGCGGTTGCCTCTGTGGACCATTAGAAGGTGGGGTCGGCCGTCTTACGAAGCAGTCGCGTGAGAGAGAAGGATAGCTTGTCATGGTCACAAATGAAGCGACGGTAGTAGCCCGTCAATCCGAGGAAGCCTTGGCATCCCGTACGGCCTATGGTAGTGGCCACTTGAGAACTTCCGCGACCTTGTTGGAGTCCGACACTACTTCCGTGACCAAATCCGTATAGCCCAGGTAAGAGATCGCATGTTGGCCGAAAGCACACTTCTTCATGTTGACCATTAATGAAGAACGACGAAGCGTTGCCAAGGTAAGCTCCAAGTGGCACAAGTGGTCCGACCATGTCAGACTGGACACAAGTATGCCATCAAAAAACACTAGTACATACTTTCGGAGGACCGGCCGAAAGATGTCGTTCATAGTCGCCTGGAAGGTAGCGGGCCCGTTAGTCAGGCCAAAGGGCATGACCAAGAACTCATAGTTCCCGTTATGACTGCGGAAGGCGGTCCTCTGAATGTCTGGAGCGCACACCCAAATCTAGTGATACCTAGATTAGGGATTGATCTTGGAGAAGTGGCGCCACACAACTCATCCAGGAGCTGCTGGATGACTGGGATGAGGTACTTGTCCGCTATGACGGCTCAGTTGAAGGCCCAATAATCAACACAGAAATGCCAACTTCCATCCTTTTTCCGCACAAGGAGGACCGACTCGAAAAGGAGCTAGCACTAGGGCGGATCAGACCGACAATCAACATGTCATATACGAGTCGCCTATTTTCATCCTTTTGGACATGGTCGTAATAATACGGGCGTACAAAAATCGCCCGGGTACCCTCCTGAAGTGGAATCCAATGGTCGGTGGTGCGTGATGGTGGAAGACTCAGAATCAGAGTAAATACAGAGGCAAACTCCTCCATGATGTGACATAGCTCGGATGGCGGAAGAGGCTGGACTGACATGGAGACGTCGTCCTCCGCCAGAGCGATGTGCCATAAAAGGGCTTGAAAGACTACCAAGTGAGTGCACTGCGCCGCGTGAGACGACACAATGACACGCTGCAGGGTTGCCCCCCCATGTGTGTGCAAGTGGGGTAGGCCCTCTAAGAAGACATCCACATGGAAGCCCAATTGTGCTGAATGTCAGGCTATGCCGAGAATGGCGTCCACTTCACACAAATGGAAGACATAGAAGTCTGCGGATGGGCTATCTCCCCCACCTGCAACAGAAGGCCGTGACAAAAACTGCCTATCCGAGAGCGTCGGCCGTCCTCGAGGTACACGAGTAAGGACTCAGTCTAGTCACAACCAACTGCAAACATGTCACGTAATCCACAGACAAAAAGTTGTGGCTCGCGCCGTTGTCGATCAAAAGTATCACCTGATTTCCCTGGAGATGCCTATGGATTTTCATGGTCTGTGGACTGGAGATGCCCCCAAGTGAGAGGTGCGAGAGATCCAACCCCAAGGGGTCGTTGGGTGCCAGAGTCGGCGGGGCGTGGTCCTCTTGGACTAGAGCATCAAAGTCTGCGACCGTGATCTCATCCTCGTTTTCACACATGAGCACCCACAACTCCTTGAGCAGGCAATCGTGTTTCTGGAAATAGGGTTGTTTGCAGCGAAAACACAACCTGATGCTGGACAGACGTCACACCTACCTGCCACCTTGAAATCCCACCAGGGAGCCCACCATGACGTCTCACCATGACAACTTTATTAGGTCCACGTACCGTACACTCCAACCAGCTCTCCGCCATGGAGTCAGCACAATGCGGCAGGTTGTTGGGGCCGGGATTGAACCCCCGACCTCCTAGATAAGAGGTTCTCAGCAGCGCTCTCATCACTAACTGATCCGCTGATAATGTGAGCGCTGCTAAGAGCCTCTTATCGAGGAGGTTGGGTGTTTGATCCCGGACCTCAACAACCTACCGCATGGTGTTGACTCCATGGCGGAGAGCTGGTTGCAGTGTACGTTCCTCGGACCTGATAAAACCGCCTTGGTGAGATGCCATGGTGGGCCCACTGGTGGGACTCCAAGGTGGCAGACAGGTGTGACGCCTGCCCTACATCATAAAAGTGCAATATATCGACAGTACCATTTAAACCTTCGAGAGCGGGACCTAGATTATAGAGAATTTCAAGCCCTAGGTAATAGCCTATTCTACAATCAATAGCATGAGCATTATAATATCAAGTATCTATGTACAGATGATTATGATGTTTATAGTAAGTATAAAATAAGTTAAAGAGCATATAATTGATAAAGCTAAAACTTGCTTGGTTGAAGCAAAAAATTCATCTTATAGGGATAACTTAGCAAGATTAAATAGAAAAACTAAAAAATACTCTAAATGCATTATAATGTTAGAACTTTCTCTTTATATCTTATTATTCTTTAAAACCTTTGGTTATCTATTGAAAGTATCGGAGAAAATTTAGGAAATGTTATTAAGGAATTAACCGAATCTTCCTCCAATGCTGCTTTCGGACAATATTCTTTATTAGCTAAATTAGAAGGAGGGACAGAAAAATTTATAAAAATTAATATAAACAAATTTACCATTGGGATTAAAGAAAGTCAAAGTAATCTTAAGAGGGATATAGATATTAATTTAAAATCTGCTAAACCAAAAATAGTTTCTGATATTACAGTTACTACTTTAAATCTTACAGATTTAAGTGTATCTACTTCTACTCCTGCCACCCAGAATGATAAGGCTTGCCAAGGTACCAATAATGCTATTCCTTGGAGTAAGGTCCTAAGATAAGTTAATGAAATAAATGAGGAAAATAAAATGGCAAACTATAGTCTCCTTGATTCACCTTCAGTATCAAAAAATAAAGTTGAAAAGAAGCAAATCTTTCATCAAAATGATCGATTTAACGGATTGACATTATCTAAAAAAAAACAGAGGGCGCTAATAAGCCTGGAGACTATGGAGGAATATATAAGGATAAGAATAACAACTTATCGATGGTCAAATGTGAAAAAGATATTAGCAAAATTATCTCAGAATTTTTAGGGTCCCAATTTTTTCAAGTAGTAAGCCCCGAGAATGGGGCCAATGTTTCACCTATCGCCCTTAATTCGCTAAGTAAAAAATTATATCAAGAGGGAGGCATTCAAAACGATGGATCAGCAATATATGTCAAATCTGATTTTTTAAAAAAGTGCTTGGTTCTGTTAATGGCAATTTTGCCGCGGCAATGACTTATGTTATAACTGCGACAAGCAATATACTCGTGTGCATTGGTGCAAAAAGCTTTTCTATCTGCACGTCGAGGACTCTGACGATGAGGGCGTCGGCTGCTGCTGCTACCGTCGTCGATCTTCCTTGAGCTTGGGGTCAAACTCTTTTTGCAGGGTGGGAGAGCTGTTATGGGCTTCGGTCCCAATCGTTATTTCTATTATGTTTATTGTATTGTTATGTCGTAGTTCGATCCTTAGGTCGTATTAGGATTTATTAGGTTGTCGGGGATTTACGCAAATACCCCTTGTATGTTATATTTAAGGGACCTTTGGAATCTTGTTTGTTTTATCAATGAAGAATATCTAATTCCTAGTCCCCTTATGAGATCTTGGAAGCTTTTTCTTTCAAGAAGGCACCGCTTAGGCAGCCGTGGTTCCGACTCCATTGTATCAATCACCGCCTCCGGTTATCCTCCGGCAACCTCTGTGCTAGGCCCATAACACTTTGCTTAAAGAACGGTATTTTAATCTATAAATAAATATTTATGTATTACAACTGTATATTATTACCTTTACTTCTAAAACCCTTTCTGTGGCAAGCATCTTGGATGGTTTCTGCATATCATTGAACAAATGTTTACTGGTTCTTTTTAATTTTTTATTTATGTGTCTACGCAAATGTATGTTTGCAGTTCAATAATATTCTATTTAATAATTTGTTCTTAAAGCTATAATTTTCTGCACAATGAACTGTGACTCCATGGAAAAATATTGGTTAGTTACTGGCGGTCTTCTTGTAGGTTGAAGCAAGAAACAATAAATTAGGATGCTTCTATCTATCAGAGAATCTCAATGATCACATGGATTATATTTTTCAATCCCCTAAGAATGTAGGAGAAGATTCATTTAGAGACCCAGAGAACTCATTGCTGGAGCCTTTGGAGCCATATCCTAGTAAGTTTTGTTTTAAATTATCTTTTAATTATTTCCATTGTACTGTTGGGATTAATAAGAGTTCTGTATATTATCATCTTAAGAGTTTCCAAAATTAGAAATGCCATTTGGTCAATTTCTTATACTCTCATTTTTGTATTTATCCAAGTCAGTTTTTATCTAGTACAGCCTTGCAAATACATGAATTTTTTTATGATGCAGAAAATTTTTGTGGAATGATTTATAATCTTGTCAGATTTCTGAGCTAGATGTTTTATGTTTTGTAGTGAGATACTATTAGGATCACACAGATAAATTCCAGGAAGAATCCGACAAGGGGAAGGGCCGGCAAGGGTGAGCGAGAAGGAGTGAGAAAAGAGACAAAATTAGGGGGCAAATCTACAAAAAACCTTTATACATTCAAAGTCAAAGATTACAAGATCCGTCGTCCCCCTTATAGTGGCGAATAGTGAATGTAAAAGGAAATACTTAAATTAGGAAATACTGGAAATTAGGAAATACTGAAATACTGAAATACTGGAAATACTAAAAATGCGTCAACGAACATAGCAACCTATTTATTATTAAATATTCTCCTCGGTCTCGGTGGGCCCTTGTGATATACGCGCCCGACGCATGTAGACTTGTCATGGTGGCTCGCCGTCGTGTAGTTCCATAACATTTGGACCCGTAACAGATACTTTAATTTGCAATCAATCAAATCTGGGGGTCCAATCAAATTTACATTTTACTTTTCAAAATGCTTAAAAGAAGATATCAACCCTTTAAAATGGCTTTATTTACAGAAACCATCTTTATGTTTTTTGTTATTTTTTCTGCCTATACATAAAAATTTCACTCATTTGATTCAAATATTCAGGTGGGCAACCTCTAGATTTATATAATGATTACAACTTTTGTTGGCACTTTGGGATTCATGAGGGAGATAAAGGCCAATGCACTAGTCCTGAAGTTATCACAAACTTACTTGGGCTTCTTGATTCTGTTTCATATAATGACTCCAATGACAACAATACAAATTCTTTTGGCCACATGATACCTGATCTAAGGTCTGGCTGTCATTCTCAGTTTCCAATTACTGTTATTATACTAATTGTTTACATTTTAACACATTGATTAACAAAATATTGTTTCTTATAGTAGATAAACACCTTAGCAATGCCATTTTTTGTTTTTATTGTATGCATGGAGGAGAGTTGTATAATTGGTTTTCACCACTTGTTCACGGAGAGTAGTTCATATGCATAAGGTGAATCATTTTTTGCACTGATGCCGCTGTTTTATTTTCCATATTAAGAATTAACGAGAATGAATGACTCCATATAAGTTTTGGAATATTTTCACATGTAATAATATGGGACTTACGGATGAAATACTTAATGCATAAGATTATATTTAGGCATTTTGTTTATTACTATAGTGATGCAACGTGCATCACATCAGAATAAAATAAGTTATCACTGTTAGAATTAATATATTATATCGTATGCCTTATTGTATTAGACACTTGTATATTCGACATTTATAAATAAACACCTAACCTCTCATTGAGCTTTTAGGTTCTCTCATAACATGATATCAGAGCACGATGTAAATGTCTCACCTCTCGCCTTATCCTACAATTGTAGCGAAATCATAGCCGGAATGCACTGATGAACAGTTCGATGACAAAACCTATAATCCCTTCATTAGCAGCAGTCAGCGATGAATGTCTCACACAACGACGAACAACGTCTCACACGACGACGACGAACAACGTCTCACACGACGACGACGAACAACGTCTCACACGGCGACGATGAACGTCTCTCATGACAGTGATGACAAAACCCTCAATTTCACGCTTCAAACGAATTGATCATTGTGCTGGATCGATCCAACCAAGTCTTATCTCCAGACTCTTTTCGTTACATCCATGCTTCCTGCAAACAGAGCACCGTTGATCCCCAGATTGCTGTTTTGCTGCTGACAAATCATCATCTAGAGCTGTAGCCTTGTACTGTCAGCTTCCTTAAAGTCTTATCTTATTACCACTATAGAAACTACTACTTTTATCTACCTTACCTTCTCTTTTGCAAATTCAATCCCCATCCTACTCCTATTGTGATCTTATGTTATTGATCACCTATCTTACCCTACTACCTATGATTGAATCTGCCTATTATGCATGATAGGGTGCTGCTGAGACTGAGTAATTAAACAGTACCAGAGCGGAGCGAATGGGTGTCTTCCGATTGGAAGAGGACCAACAGTAAGATAGCAGAAAAAACAGGGGAAGCATAGTAATTTAGAGATTCTTCTTGACATATTTGTAGGGATACAATCATGTCCACATATAGAGGCAGATAACAAAAAAAATAATTACTGCAATACAAAGAAATAAATGTGACAGAGTTCCAAAGTGGTGGTGGTGTGATGTGGGTCAAGAGAATGTTATTTCCCCAACTGCAAAGTTCCAATGTGGGCGGCGGTGTGTTGCGGGCCAGGAGAGCATCATTTCCCAAGCTGAGGATGCCTCGAGGTCGCAACATTGCCCCGTCCTCGAGAGCACCCTTGTCCTTAAGGGGCAAAATTCAGAAAACCTTGCCGAAGTCGAAGACTCCTAGGTAGCATTTTTCGGAAGGGTGTGGCGCCATTGAATGAGTTGGGTTGTGGGGCGAATCTGTTGGGGCATCATGCACCTGCCAAGAGTCTGCTCTGGAGTGATCAACGGGAGACCGTCATCCGTAACGTTGTCGGGTATGGAAGAGGAGTGTGGAACATCATCGATGTGGGCCTTGAGCTAGGAGATGTGGAAGGTGTGGTGAATACGACAATCGTCTGGCAGAAGTAGTTTGTAGGTGACGAGTCCAATGCGTGCAACGATCCGGAATGGTCCAAAGTAATGGGAGCCAATTTCCGGTGATGGTGCGAGCGGAGACTCTTCTGACGATAGGGTTGGAGGCGGACATAGACCCAAGTACCAATGAAAAATTTGCGGTCAGAGCGGTGCCGATCGGCCCGTTGCTTCATACGATGATGCGCCTGATGGAGATGTTGATTGACGTTGTGAACATGTGTTCACGAGCTTGGAGGGAGCGATAAATTGTTTCCACAATGGAGGAATGATCGAGGTATGATAGGTGTTGAGGGGGTGTTTGGCTATAGATAACCTCATATGGTGTGATCTGAATGACGCTATGAAAGGATGTGTTATACCACCATTCATCCAAGGGAAGCCATTTTACCCATTACTTTGGATTGTCGAATGTCATGCAACGAAGATATCTTTTAAGGCAACAGTTGACGACTTCTGTATGACCGTCAGTCTGGGGATGGTAGGAAGTAGACACCTGAAGTGTGACATTGTTTTGAAGAACTTTTGCCAAAACACTAAAAAAGATGGCATCGCGATCACTGACGGTAGAGGTGGGCATGCCGTGTAGATGAAAGTCAAAATCTATAGGGACACTGTGAGAGCAGTGTACGGATGGCGTAGGCCAATGAAATGCGCATATAAGGCGATCCACAACAACCATGCTGAGTTCTTTGCCTTGCAAGAGAGGAAGATCTTCAATAAAATCCATGGAGTGGTCCTGCCATATGCGCCCGGGGATCGGCAAAAACTGAAGGTGGCCGTCCGGCTTAGAACAAGCAGCTTTGCACCGCTTGCAAATACGGAAACTTCAGATGTAAGTATGAACCGAGTTCTTCATGTTCTTCCAGCAGAAGTATTGACGGATTAGGTGGTCGGTCCCCCGTATGCCAGAGTGGCCGCCAGTGAGATTGCTATGGTAGAGTTGGATGATGGTGTTTCGGGTTGAAACATCGTTGCCGATGACTAGTTTACCCTTGCGTCGCAAATGGTTGTTGGTCCACGTGAACTTGGGGTGAGCCGTGTGGTCCCTTTCAAGCTCTTGAATAAGTTGCTGGATGGCCATCTCTGAGATCCACGATGAGCAGAGCCGGTGCAAGGGATCGGAGGCAACAAAAATGATGGCGTGAATGGTGCCATTGGAGGACTCCGACAAGCGCGCAAACGCATCAGCGACGACGTTTTCCTTCCCACTTTTGTAATGGATAGTGTAGTCAAAGCCCATCAATTTGGAGATTCGTCGTTCCAAGAGATGCTTCAAGCTTTGGTGATCCACCCAAATAAAAGTGGCGGCCAATGAGATAAGCGCTCCATTTAGAAATTCGAGGACAATGACGAGTATTTCTTTTTCATAGGTGGAGAGGCTGGGGTAACGGGTCCCTAAAGCCTTGTTGTTATAGGCGATTGGGTGATGGTCCTTGGTGAGAATCATACCTACACTGACCTTGGAGGCATCAATCTCAATGATGAATTCCCGGCTGAAATCAGGTAGGGTCAAAACAGGAGCGCAACTCAAGGCAGTCTTGAGAGTAATGAAGGTCGCTTCCGAATCTATAGTCCAATGAATAACTTGTTACTTTAGTAAATTATTAAGCAGTTTGGCAATGGAGCCGTACCCGCGAATAAACGACAATAATATCCCGTAAGGCCATGGAACCCGCGTAAGGCCTTTAGAGAGTGGGGTCGAGGCCATCCCACAATGTTGTGGATTTTACCTTGACCAATGATGACACCATGAAGGGAAATAATGTAGCCCAAATATTCATCCGAGGAAGTGCCGAAGGAACATTTAGAGTGTTTGAGGAGAAGCTTGTGCTCGCGCAACAATTGGAAGGCGATGGTGAGAGACTGAGATGCTCTAGGTGGTCGGCCCAAGTACGACTATAGATCATGATATCATCAAAACACGAGGACAAACTTGCGCAAATGCGCGTAGAAAATGTGGTTCACGAGGCTTAGGAAGGTGCACAAGGTGTTTTTGAGAATGAATGACATCACAACGAATTCACAATGCCCTTGATTTCAGCAGGAGTACGGGTGCCGCCGCAGAGAGAATTTTTTTGTCCCAAATATGCTAACATTGATATTACTTTGGCCGATTTCACATGTTGAATACCACAACCTCTTTATCCCAAATATGTTAAGATTGCAACTACTTTGGCCGATTTCGCCCAACTTTCGGTTGTGGAAGAGAGGCGTGACCATATCTATATCGGGTATATGTCTTATGCATCATCTTACATATCTTCCTTTTTGTAAACCAGATAGTCATGCATATGTGGACTGGTATAGTAAGGATTGCTAGATCTTCGCCCTACTACCTGGTTCGATGGACCCCTTATTTCAACAATGTGCAAGAATTGCAACAATACACAAGAACTATGAGACACTCTTCATATAATGTTCTCACAGACGAACAATTTTACTTGTCTTGGTGAACTATTTCTGACGATGACATAATTAAATCAGGAAACTCATCCCGTCGCTGAGTATTTTGCTAAGTGGAAGATACTTGATAATGAGATGAGATTCTTGATTTTTGGGAAATCGCTTTCTTCGGAGAGAAGCGTCAGACACAATAAGAACATCTTGTCCTACTTTGATTGTTGAGTTGTCTTGCCCAAACATATCGTCCACCAAGACATGGAAGTTGGCCAACCCATCTACTTTTTGTCGCCCGATGGATGATCTGAGTTTGCAGTTGCTTCCAGATTGACGTTTTGATAATTTTCATGTATTTATTTTATATTTTTAGTGTTTATTTAGTGACATCGGACAACTATCGCGTACAACCAATCATAGCCGTCCAAGATGGTTGATGGGGATCCATCAGATCGTGCACCTGAAGGTGTTCGCCGCAAGGCGGCACCCATGTTCATTTATTCGCGCAGGAAGGCTTGATCAGGTCGCCGATTTGAGCCCGCGGTTGCCTCTGGCACGTCGCCGCGAGTCAAAAACATATACTAGTTTATTTTTTTGAGTTTATTTTCATGTATTGATTGGCCGACCCCACCGGCCAATCATAGCCGTTGAGGGGAAGCTCTAGTTTGTTCTCGTCTTATAAATAGGTGTTGCAGGGGCTGAAATTAGGTCATTGCAGAATTTGTAGACTTCTATTTCTTGATTCCAGCGATCACTCCCCGGTGCCGATGTCGTGGAACCCTAAGTGCTCGTTCTTCCTCCCAAGGTATCTCCTACCCTTGACTTCATTTTCCATCCCTCAAAATCCTCTTCCCACCCGCTGTAGCCCCCTATTCCCCCCCATAACCGACGGCCTACTGTACAGGGTTTCCTGCAACCGCCGATCAACCCGACCGCCCCCTTGCTCCCCCCTCATCCTCATCGACTACCCAGCCATCTCCCCCAACCCGGCGACCCACCCTCAGCCGCCGCCTCCCTCCCACGCCCCCTCTTCAGCCGACACCCCCCTCCCTACCATCGGCCGTCCACCTATTCCCCTCCTCTTCGTGGAACCACCCCCAAACCGCCCAAATTCCTTAGATCCATTCAGATATAAAAATTTCAACCGCGATTCGTTATTTCCATCACCCCCACACCATTCCCTCGCCCGGATCTGACCCTAAATAGCGGATCCACCCTTCCCTGGCCTGGATCTACTTGTGCGTGGCCGGATCTATTCATTTCTCTTCCGATCTCACCGGAGGACAACCACCACCATTATTTCCGCATTACCGGTTCCACCTCCGATCGTCGATCAACGCATCTGGACCCAAATTCTTCAGTGTCTCGGTTCAACCCGCTACTTCGTGAGTTTCTTGTGGTATTTGCTTATTTGATTTGACGTTTTCATTGGTGGATTAATATATGTGCTGCGATTCTTGCTAGTAGAGAATTGCTTTCGATACGCTATTAATTTGCAGGAGTTATTCGCCACGCGCTTTGCTTTGGCCCTCCGAGCGGAGGAAAGCCGTTATAAAATTGCTGAATTAAATAATTATTTTCAATTTGAATATTTGTGTGGTATTAGAAAATTTGATTGCTCAAATTTATGTCACCATAACTGACGGCCGCATTGCGCTTAAGGTCATTCTAGAGAGTCACCTTTGCCTTTACACCTAGAGTCCTAGGATTTGTGCACCCCTTAGCCTACCTTACATCATTTTGGTATCATAGGTTAGGTTAGGCCATTTGCATGCTCCGTAGTGGTAGGATATTTAGGGGAAGCATGTCAGAACTGTCAATCACTGACGACTGAGTGGTAAGCTCGAATTCGGGTGCCGCTTTTGCTGAGTTCCAACGCCTTATCCTAGATCGTTTTGACACCTTAGGTGCCCAGTTCAACGATGTGCGTCATGATATTGTCGAGGTGAATCTTCGTTTGGACCACTTAAAAAATGCCAGGGACACTCAAACACAGCGTGATGATTCACTTGAGGACGATCCTGATGCTCCCCCACGTCTCGACCAACGCCCAAGAGTGAAACTGGTTGGGCAGGCTAAGGTATTCTGGATTAGCGTAGAGAGAGCCTTGGAGCGAGATTGTTATTACCCCTTTACCAGGTGGGATGAGATGAAGCAAAGGTTGAGCGAGAAGTACCTCCCCGCTTCCTACCAAGACCAGTTGTTTGATCAGTTATAGAACTTACGGCAGGGGTCACTTACTGTCGCCGAGTATATCGCTCGCTTCGACGAGCTAGTCGTTGGGAGTGACGTCTCAGAGGAGCCTATCGCCACTGCCTCCCGTTTCAAGGCGGGCCTTCGTTCTGAGATTCAGAGAGTTGATTCCACATCGCTTCCGCCGGTCAGATATTTCAGCTTGCTCTCGAGTTACGAGCAGTACCTCCGGTCATCTAGCACGAGCCACTTCCCCTCACAGACTGATTCTTCAACTTTTAGGAAACTTTCTCCGCCCAAGACCACCACGGCCGCACCCTCACGTATTCCTACCGACACTAAGGGCAAGGCCATTGCCACTGATGCCCATCAATCTGGGGGTATTCTGTGCTATAGATGTTCTGGCAGAGGACACGTGGCATCGCAGTGCCCCACGCGGATCCTGCTAGTTGAGGGTGAGGAGCGGGATTTGGAAGAAGATGAAGAGGCCACGAAAGAAGTTATGGCCACTGTCGAAGAAGGTTGGGAGAGTGACACCGAGAGATCTTTAGAGGTGTGAGTGATTAGACGCCTCCTACACACCCCTCGTGTAGATGAGGATTGGCGACGCACCACCATCTTTTACACATACTTTCCTAGTGCAAGCGGTCCCTCCGAGTTGGCTATCGACAGTGGGAGTTGTGTGAACATCGTGGCCCAGAAGGGGCTTGACCGTATGCAGGTGAAGGCAGAGCCTCACCCCCACCCATATCGTGTCGTCTGGGTAGATAAGACGACGATTCGGGTCACCCAGCGTTGCCTCGTCCCGATCACCATTGCTTCATTTCAGGACAAGGTCTGGTGCGATGCCATTCCCAT
This sequence comes from Platanthera zijinensis, assembly GCA_039513925.1. NCBI lineage: Eukaryota > Viridiplantae > Streptophyta > Magnoliopsida > Asparagales > Orchidaceae > Platanthera > Platanthera zijinensis. The sequence goes on along the minus strand of CM077087.1, from coordinate 29,308,550 downwards.
GGACGTCGCTCATGTGTTACTTGACCTCCCCTGGCTATTTGATCGTGACGTCACATGTTTCGGTCGCTCAAACACGTGTGTCTTTTACGACAAGGGGTGGAAGATTACGTTGATGCCCACCCAGCCCCTGGATAGATCCAAGGGTGTGGTTGAGCCATCTGTTAGTACGAGCGCCTCGCGGCCCCTTCATATTTTGAGGCGAGGCGAGTTTCTGCGAGATAGTGCTGAGTCGAATATCATCTACGTTGTGGCTGCCACCCAAGCATCTGAGGATACCCCAGTTTACCACCCACTAGCGGTGCGTTCCCTTTTAGACGAGTTTGCGGACATTATGCCGGATGAGCTCCCCGATGAGCTGCCCCCGCCACGGGACATTCAACATGTTATTGACCTGGTCCCGAGGGTTCCCCTCCCGAACTTGCTCCATTATTGTATACACCCGGATGAGCACGTGGAGCTCAAGAGGAAGGCTGACGAGCTTCTTCTGAAGTTGTTCATTCGTGAGAGTATGAGTCCGTGTGCGGTTCATGCCTTTCTGACCCCTAAGAAGGACGGTAATTGGCGTATGTGCATCGACAACCGCGCTATTAACAAGATCACGATCAAGTATCGCTTCCTGATCCCACGACTCGACAATTTATTGGATACTATGTCCGGTGCCCAGATCTTCTCCAAGATCGATCTCCGTAGTGAGTACCATTAGATACGAGTTCGTGAGGGTGATGAGTGGAAGACCGCATTCAAAACCAAAGAAGGTCTTTATGAGTGGCTAGTCATGCCATTTGGGCTATCTAACGCCCCGAGCACGTTCATGAGAGTTATGACACAAGTGTTGCGGCCCTACATGGACAAGTTTCTGGTCATGTATTTCGATGACATACTGATCTATAGCCAGACACAGGCTGCCCACCTCGATCACTTGAGGCTTCTCTTTGGCACCCTACGCCAAGAGAAATTGTATTGAATCTATTTTTGCGAAGCGAACACAACGCTCGTCACTCATACCATACCACTCGAAATATTGGTCCATGTACAAGAGCCAATCGTTGAAGGCTTTCAGATCCAGATGACCATCGAACGAAGTGGCGTCGAGTCGAATGCGACGAGTGATGTCAAAATGGTGGCCACCTCTCCGTGGGTTAGGATAATCCTCAGGATAATCATTACGGGCAAAGTCGTATTGAGCGGGTGGGGGACCGCGCTCTCTCTGACCCAGGGGATGATACTCATCACGGTAATGATCACGACAACCGTGTAGGGATACACGATCTCTATGGTCAGGCTGAGGCTGACGTGGCATACGGTACTCATCGCGCTGATGTGGAAGTCTATCACGCGCTGGATCAGGATTTCGCCTTGCCGACGTAGTTGGGGCTCGATGAGGAATATCACGACGGTGGCGGTATATATGAGGTTGATAAGTCCATAGCCATTGTCGAGGATCGGCTTTACTGGCCCAGCCTTAAGTAGTACGTGGCCCGCGTTGCCCGCCACTGCCGTATCTGCCAAACGGTAAAGGGTACTAAACAAAACACGAGTCTGTACACGCCCTTACCTGTCCCCCACCGCCCTTGGGAGGACATTGACATGGATTTTGTTCTCGGACTTCCTGGCACCCTGCGGAAACACGATTCCATCTTCATGGTAGTCGATCGGTTTTCAAAGATGACACTTTATTGCATGTGGGTAGCTGAGACTTAGATCTTCCAATTGCAGAGTCCGCCTACAATAGCTCAGTCAATAGGTCCACCGGGTTGAGTCCATTTCATGTAGTATTAGGATACGATCCTAGGAAGCCCATCGACCTTGTCCTGAGTCCTTTAGAGTCGCGACCTAGTGAGTCAGCTGAGTCATTTGCACAACATTTGCATGAGTTGCATGAGTCAGTTCGCCGACGAATAATAATGAGCAATGAAAGTTATAAAACTCATGCGGATAAGCGAAGACGAGAACAAATATTTAGTGAAGACGAGAAAGTAATGGTACGAGTCCGCCCAAAGAGGCTCCTATCAGGGTCTGCCAAAAATTTAAGCGCCAGGCGAATGAGTCCGTACTTTATTATTAGTCGTACTGGGACAAATGCTTACTGGCTCGATATCCCGACTAGTATGGGAATTCATCCGGCGATTAATGTTGAGGATCTGATGTTGTACTATGAGCCTCACGAGTATGTGGACCCGAGCAGTGGAGATGCCAGCCGTCGCCACCTCCAGTTTCGTTGCCTCACCACTCTCGTACTCCACCTAGATCTATTGGCCACCAGAAGCCACCCCGTGCTGCTACCCACCTACTTGGGGACTCGTCTCCCCTGGTTTCACCACCGACATCACCGATCGCACCGGGATCCACCTTTTGAGAGATGAGAGATGAGTGCATCACAGAGGTTAGATTCCATTAGTTTATTTTCACCACAGACGGGCCGCAATATCGCTACTTGGTACATTGGCAGGGCCGCCCCGATGCAGACGACACTTGGATATTACCGGCAGAGCTTGATCGACTCGCCCCTGCACTTCGACTTCAGTACGATCATCTCCATTCATTGGAGATGAAGGCTTTTCAGTTGGGGGGAGTTGATGAGGATCCATCAGATCGTGCACCTCAAGGGGTTCGCCACAAGGCGGGACCCACATTCATTTATTTGCGCAGGAAGGCTTGATCGGGTCGCCGATCTGACCACACGGTTGTGTCCGGCACATCGCCACGAGTCAAAACATATATTAGTTTATTTTTTTTTGAGTTTATTTTCATGTATTTAGTGGCCGACCCCACCGACCAATTATAGCCGTTGAGGGGAAGCCCTAGTTTGTTCTCGTCTAATAAATAAGTGTTGTAGGGGCTAAAATGAGGTCATTGCAGAATTTGGAGACTTCCATTCCCGGATTCCAGCGATCACTCCCCGGTGGCGATGTCGTGGAACCCTAGGTGACGATTCCTAGGTGCTCGTTCTTCCTCCCAAGGTACCTCCTACCTTTGCCTTCATTTTCCATCCCTCAAACTCCTCTTTCTAACCACTGCAGCCCCCTATTCCCCCCCATAACCGGCGGCCTGCTTTGCAGGGTTTCCTGCAGGCGCCGGTCAACCTGACCGCCCCCCTTGCTGGCCCCTCTTCCTCACTGACCACCCAACCACCTCCCCTAACCCGGCGACCCACCCTCAACTGTCGCCTCCCTCCCAAGCCCCCTCTTCAGCCGGCACCCCCCTCCCTACCACCGGCCGGCCACCTATTCCTCTCCTCTTCGTGGTACCACCCCGAAACCGCCCAAATTTCCTAGATCCAGTCAGGTCTGAGAATTTCAACCCCGATCCGTTATTTCCACCACTTCCACACCCTTCCCTCGCCCGGATCCGACCCTAAATAGCGGATCCACCCTTCCCCGGCCCGGATCTACTTGTGCGTGGCCAGATCTACCCATTTCTCGTCCGATCTCACCATTTACCGCTGAGGACAGCCACCACCATCATTTTCGCGCCTCCGGTTCCACCTTCGATCGCCGATCTACACATCCGGATCCAAATTCTTCAGTGTCTCGGTTCAGCCCGCTACTTTGTGAATTTCTTGTGGTATTTGCTTATTTGATTTTACATTTTCATTGGTGGATTAATATATGTGCTGTGATTCTTGCTAGTAGAGAATTGTTTTCGATACACTATTAATTTGCAGGAGGAGTTATTCGCCACGTGCTTTGCTTTGGCCCTCCGAGCGGAGGGAAACCATTGTAAAATTGCTGAATTAAATAATTGTTTTCAATTTGAATATTTGCGCGGTGTTAGAAAATTTGATGCTCAAATTTATTTGTCACCGTAACTGACGGCCGCATTGCGCTTAGGGTCATTCTAGAGAGTCACCTTTATCTTTACACCTAGAGTCCTAGATTTTGTGCACCCCTTAGCCTACCCTACGTCAGTGGTTGCCCTAAATAATGTTTAATTATAAATAGAAGGCGAAAGGGCAGCCATTGGGAGGGGATCACAAATTTTGGAAGAATTTTTCCTTATCCGCAGAGGCGACTCCCCAACCCTAGATGCTTAGTCCTAAGTAATACTGTTTCTTATCATTTTCTCCTTGTTTTTGTGCCACCCACCCTTCATAGTTTTCCTTTTGCAGTTTCCTCTCCAAACCGCTTACAACCCCCACTCCCCCCACAACTCCTACCTCATCAACGACATCTCCTCACAACAACAATTCCTCATCTTCCCCCTCCAAGCACCTTCCTGCATCTTCCCCTATAACCTGCAGTTTAACCACTCCGTAGCACTCCCTCCAAATGCCCATCCCACTCAGCCATTCACTTCTCTAGCCCATCTAGGCCCAAATTACTCTCTATTTTGGCAGCCAACCGACCAACCTTTTCTGAGAACAGTGGCAAGCAGCCTTGCCCTCAGCCCGGACAACCTTCCCAGCACCAATATCCTGCAGCCTAATCTTTCCCAGGACCAGTTCAAGTCTTGGCCGATTACATCTAGCCCCACTATACCCCAGTAACCCCATCCAACACCCATCTCCAGTCCACCTCTCCCTGTAAAACCCCCATACCACCTTTCCATCATCCGAGTTCTTTGCGCACTCCCCTACGACCCCTCACTTGTGAGTTTAGTTATAATATGTTATTTATATCAGCATTGTTGTATGTATTTGGACCCTTATATCATGATGGATGTTTGTCATTGCTAGTATATTTGTTATGTGTTTGATCACCATTGCAAGATCTTTGCCCCTTGTGTGTGTTACCTTTTAGCCCTCCAAACAAGGAAAACCTAAATCTGCCTGCCTTTGAAATTATTTACAACTGCTTATGTTAATTGCATGAATTGTATGCTTTAAATTTTATTTGTATTTTACTGCTGTATCTCTCATTGCATACACTCGTCATCCTAGGGTTAGATATGGATTATTTCCCCGACATCGCACCTAGGGTTGTATATCTAGTGTTTGCACACCTAGCCTACCATATATTACCTAATTTGCTGGGCCTTTGCAATCGTGTTCTTATTGTCCGGTCTCTCCAATAAGCCGTGCGAATCTGCGCGAGTGACATGCGCTACGCAAATAAAAAATGTTGAAAATAAAATAAAATAAAAATGTGACTCATCAATACCCTTGTTGTTGAATGATCTCGACTATGTCGAGAATGCGATGTAACCCGCCACTAAAATGTCCATATGTTGATTTGTTAAATGCCTTGCCGCCACCTACTGTTGAATAACCAAGATCTTACCGGACTCTTCCTAAATAAAATGAAAAAAAGTTGATGGGATGAGGTAAACTCGAGGCTGTGGTAGAATGGTGGGTAGTGGAACAATGGATGGAACCTTAACAGCAACTCATGACCTAGCAAATCCTCATTCATGAAAGGTGTAGAAAACCTATATTCTTTTGGAAAATATAAACCAATGTGATAAAATCAACAATTATAATTTTCTAATGATGCTCGCAAGTGGTTAGTCATAGTTTTATACATAGTACTTAAATGATCAGTAAAAATTAGAGCATCAAAGAGACGTGAATCATAAATTGAGGGAGAGTGCATATCGAAGAAACAATGTAAGAAGCAAGCAAGCTTGACATGTGGTATCATTAAATCACATTGCATTGAACGCTCTCTTACTAGACATCTATGAGTGTCTACTAAACCAAGCTCAACTACCTAAAATATATTGCCCTATATAATCCGAGTAAGGCCACCAAATTTAAAATTGATGCCAAACCACCGTATAAAATTTTCTAGAATTTAAAGCGTGGGTCCCTACGATGGGTGAAAATCCTAGGGATCGTTGTGATCGGCCTAATCTGAATTTTCCTAAACAAATAGTTAATGCAATGATATAGTTCGTTGTGTAGGTCAAAACCAGAGGGTAGTCAAATGTTGTAAGATTGCGGTCATCAAATACATAGTGAATATATTGTGATGGCTCTAATGTCAACGGTAAGTGACCATCTAGAATAATGTTTGCGGGCTTTGGGGTATGCAACTCAAGTAGTCTAGGAGAGTCAGGAAATGCTAAGATCGAGTATGTGTCATCTAAAATGAGTGACATGCCACTATCAACTTCTTCTCCCTAGAGTGGTGGGTCATTATAAAACTCGCAATTGAAGATTGTGATACATTGGGGGCCAGTGGATTTGAAGGATCGGTAGAGATGGTAGGGTGAGGAGTTACTATGATCATAGAAGTAGTGGAAGCAATGATGATGCTAGACTCATACCTATCAGTAGACCTAAGCTTGGATTTTATTTTAAGATACTGGGTCTGGTGGAAATCTGTTGGGTTTTCTACAAGGTGGCACAACAGTTGTGCACGCAGCGAAAACAGTAAAATCAAGAACAACCCAAAAGAGATTTGTGATCGGGCCATGAAAATTGAATCAAGAAGTTAAGAAATAACTAGGTAAAATTACCTTGGCGGCGTTGAGTCACAACTCAACAAAGATGCTCCAATGTATGAGTTCTTGTCGGCGGCGAGTCCCACGTAGAATAACGTCTACGTCTCTGCAGAAATCCACACGAGCGGGAGATCGCCGATCTTCGTCGCACGAAAAACGGGAAGGGAGATCGACTGCACCTTGCACTTCCACGGACTGCTAGGTCCGCTCCAGGAAGACAAGCACCGACGACTATCGTCGGAGAGGAGATCGGCGGAGCGAGCGAATCGGCGGAACACTTCCGTCGGGTCGGGGTTGGGATTCACAGACCCTAAAACCTAAGTTCTAATTTATACCAGAAGCATAAACGGACCTAGAAATATCGCTATCCACAGACCACAGAAAATTAGGGTTTCTGGAATATTTCATCGGGAATCAGCATTCGTCGATTATCGAACAGTTCGATTCTCGACGAATTGCCTTAGTCGACGATTCTTGACGAATTGCCATAGCCGACGATTCTCGACGAACCGCCATAGTCGACGATTCTCGACGAACCGCCATAGTCGACGATTCTCGACGAACCATAGTCGACGATTCTCGACGAACCATAGTCGACGATTCTCGACGAACCATAGTCGACGATTCTCGACGAACCATAGTCGACGATTCTCGACGAACCATAGTCGACGATTCTCGACGAACCATAGTCGACGATTCTCGACGAACCATAGTCGACGATTCTCGACGAACCATAGTCGACGATTCTCGACGAACCATAGTCGACGATTCTCGACGAACCATAGTCGTCGATTCTCGACGAACCACCGTCGTCGATTCTCGACGAACCATAGTCGTCGATTCTCGACGAACCACCTTGGCAACAATTGCGGGACCCCATTCTGTATGGTGATTGGTAACCTTTACCAACACAGTCAATCTTCCAACTTCTCCACATGCTCTTATGTGCGACCCTGCAGACTCATATCGCGTTGGCAGTGAGATTACATGTTTGACCACTTCTAGATCACCATGGTAACTCCAACAGTCTCCCACTTGATCTTGAAAGTATCAAACCAAAACCTCACAAACAATGAACGGCATCTAGCAATGCATCATTGCTACCCAAGCAATAAGAGTTCATAACTCATAAGCCTTTATGAATAATGTTCCAGCGTTGTCTTTGTCCCTTTGTCCTTTACATCCGGAAAGAACTAGAGGCATGGACCGTGTCACCCTCATAATAGCTCAATCCAAGTATCTTGATATAGAACGGATTTCCAGAGAATGGTGAGTCCAATATCACATATTGACTCAACCAAGCATGACCATGCATTTCTCAGTCCAGTTCCATCAAGGGGCCCATGGATGCAACCCCTGTCATATAGGAGGACAAATCCAATATCTGCTCACACAAAAACACCCAAATGATTCGTAACGTGCCCAACAACCACCCTTATCATCAACCTTTCTCAAGGAAGACTTTAGATGGCATCAAAGCACGCTTTTCCTCACTTGATGAATGTTGTGACTTCAGGTCAAAGGACCACAACACCATTGTCAATTGAGACCTACTCGTGACACGTTTAGATAATAATCCACAAAGTAGTCTCAGGTTGGGTCTGTCCAGTACAACTTGTTCATTAACAAGTACCCACGTGATGACTTGATATCACAATATCATGACCTGTGAGAACTGGTCATCAGTCAACGCACGTGCTAGTCTTAATGTACCATCATCACCCTTAGTTTCTATGATGATACTACGACCAGGGACCTTTCAAGAATGAAGCTTCAAATAAATCATAGGCTCTCACATTCAAGTCACGTACTTGATGTCCTATGGAAGCGAACATTCTAAGGGTATTTATTATGTTAACATTTAACTATCGCATAGAGAAATCATAATAAAAGAACTTGCCATTAATTGTAAAAGAAAAATTTTGGTATACAATTCATCATATGAATAAATAACAAATAGCAAACAGAATATATGTTTACACGCAACCCACAAGACTCTCACTAGAGTTAATCATTTAGGTATCGCATACCCATTGATCTAGTATGACCATCATGCTTTCTCTGCGCGAGAGGCTTTGTCAGTGGATCCGCAATATTCTCCTCAGTCGGCACTCTGCAGATGTTCACATCTCCTCGTTCGACAATCTCACGAATAAGATGGAACCGCCGAAGTATGTGCTTGGAGCGCTGATGGGATCTAGGTTCCTTAGATTGTGCAATTGCACCATTGTTATCACAGTAGAGAACTACGAGACCAACAATGCTAGGAACTACATCAAGCTCGCCGATGAATTTCCTAATCCATACAGCCTCCTTCGCTGCGTTAGCTGCAACGATATACTCGGCTTCTGTTGTAGAATAAACAACTGTCTCTTGCTTGGAACTCTTCCAGCTCACAACTCCTCCATTAAGGCAAAACACAAACTCTGATTGAGACTTTGAATCGTCCCTATCAGTTTGGAAGGTAGCATCCGTGTAACCACTTGCAACGAGCTCTTCCTCTCCACCATACGCCAAGAACACATCCTTTGTCCTTCTCAAGTACTTTAGGATATTCTTGACTGCAATCCAGTGACACTCACCGGGGTCTGACTGATACCTGCTAGTCATGCTCAAAGCAAAGGAGACATCGGGTCGAGTACATAACATTGCATACATGATTGATCCAATTGCCGAAGCATATGGAATCAACTTCATGCGGTCCTTATCTTCACAAGATTTTGGACATTGGTCCTTAGAGAGATTCACGCCATGAGATATGGGTAAAAATCCTTTCTTGGACTCAAGCATGTTGAACCGCTTCAACACCTTCTCGATGTATGTACTTTGGGTCAAAACCAACTTCTTCGATCTATCTCTATAGATCTTAATACCGAGTATATAAGTCGCTTCACCCAAGTCCTTCATAGAAAAGCAGTTCCCTAGGTTGTTCTTAACAACTTTCAGGGTAGGAATGTCATTCCCAATCAACAGTATGTCATCTACATATAATATCAGGAAGACAACAATGCTCCCACTGATTCGCTTGTAAACACAAGACTCATCTTCATTCTTGATGAACCAAACTCTTTGATTTTCTCATCAAAACGAAGATTCCAACTTCGAGAGGCCTGCTTCAGTCCATAGATGGAACTATTCAGCTTGCTTATTTTAGTGGATTCATTTGGGGATACAAAACCCTCAGGTTGTGTCATGTACACTTTCTCAAGGAGGTTTCCATTAAGGAAAGCCGTTTTGACATCCATCTGCCAGATCTCGTAGTCATAATACGCAACAATAGCAAACAATATCTTTATGGACTTTACCATGACAACATGGGAAAAGGTCTCATCATAGTCAATACCATGAATTTGCTTAAAACCCTTAGCCACCAGTCGCCCTTTGAATGTCTGTACATTCCCATCCATGTCGGTCTTCTTCTTGAAGACCCATTTGCACCCTATGGGTCGTACCCCTTCAGGTGGTTCCACCAAGTTCCAAACTTAGTTTGCGTACATGGAGTCCATTTCGGATTTCATAGCCTCAAGCCATTTGTCGGAATCCGGTCCATTCATTGCCTCTTGGTAGGTTGCTGGTTCATCATCATGATCCATAAGCAACACATTACCTATTTGAGACACAAGAAATCCATATCTCTCAGGCTCAAATCTTGGTCTACCAGATCTACGTAGGACTTGTGTTTCTTGAGCAGGTTCTCTAGGTACAACATCTTGTAGTCCTATCTCAGAATCCAATTCCGGTTCATTCACTACTTGTGGTTCTTGAACTTCTTCAAGTTCTACCTTTTCAGTTTTTCTTGATAAGAATTCTCTCTCCAAGAAGACGTCAGTCCTTGCGACAAACACTTTGTCCTCGGACGGTAGGTAAAAGTAATACCCTTTCGTTTTCTTAGGATATCCTACCAGATAATATTTATCCGATTTGGGTTCCAGCTTGTCAGGCATTTGACGTCGCACGTATGCCTCACAACCCCAAATTTTAATGAACGACATACTAGGACGCTTCCCAGTCCATATCTCATATGGTGTCTTCAGAACCGTTTTCGTTGGAGCGCGATTTAGTGTCATTGCAGCAGTCTCTAAAGCAAAACCCCAAAAGGAAACAGACAAGTCTGCATGACTCATCATCGAACGCACCATGTCTAACAGAGTACGATTTCTCCTCTCAGACACACCATTATGTTGTCGTGTTCTAGGTGGAGTGAGCTGTGATACAATACCACACTCTTTCAGATGATCACGAAACTCATGGCTCAGGTATTCGCCACCTCGATCAGATTGGAGTGCTTTAACCCATTTTACCCAACTGGTTTTCTACTTCGTTCTTGAACTCTTTGAACTTTTCAAAGGTCTCGGATTTGCACTTCATAAGATACACATATCCGTATCTACTGAAATTATCAATAAATGTAACGAAGTAGAAATACCCACCTCTAGCCATGAAGCTCATGGGTCCGCATACATCACTATGTACAACACCCAAGAGATCCTCAGCCCTCTCAGTATAACCAGTGAAAGGGGCTTTAGTCATCTTGCCTAACAAACAAGATTCGCATTGCTCAAATGATTCATAATCAAATGAGTCTAAAAGTCCATCTTTATGGAGCTTGGATATGCGCTTCTCGTTTATATGGTCCAAACGACAATGCCAGAGATATGTAGGGTTTGAGTCATTTGTTTTTAGTCTTTTATTATTTTCTACATTATATATCAGATGGTACAAGTTCAAAACATAAAGACCATTAAACAATTGGGCTACAGCATAACAAACATCATTCTTAAATATAGAACAACAGTTGTTCTTAATTATAAAAGAAAATCCAATTATGTCCAAACATGAAATGGATATAATGTTTCTAGTTATGGCCGGAACGAAATAACAATTATCTAGTTCTATTACAAGCCCACTGAGCAAAGAAAGACGGTAAACCCCTACGGCTACAGCAGCAACTCTTGCTCCATTGCCGACACGCAGGTCCACCTCCCCTTTACTCAACAATCTTCTCCTTTCCAGTTCCTGCACATTTGTACAAATGTGAGAACCACATCCGGTATCCAATACTCAAGATGAAGAAGCTGAAAGGTTTATCTCTATAACGTAAATATTTGAAGCGGAAGTCATACCTCCCTTCATTTTATGCAGACCCTCAATGTAAGAAGGACAGTTCCTCCTCCAATGACCAGCCTTGCCACAGTGGTGGCATTTCCCTTCCTTCACCGTGCTCTTCTTTTTCTTCAGTGCAGAAGACTTGGGCTCAAGATGTGACTTAGGTCCCACCTTCGTCTTCTTAGAGCCATTGGCCTTGCCCTTGCCCTTATGCACCATCAGTATGGGGCAGGCAGGCTTGACCTTCTTCATGTTGATCTCGACAATTCTTAACATGCCTAGGAGCTCGGACAGTGTCTTGTCTATTTCATTCATGTTGTAGTTCAAGACAAACTGCTCATAACTGTCCGGCAACGATTGCAGGATCAGATCTGTGGCCAACTCTTGACCTAGAGGAAAACCCAGCCTTTCAAGGTTCTCAATATACCCAATCATCTTGAGTACGTGAGTCCCTACTGAGTCTCGAACTCCCATCTTGCACTGAAATAACGCTTTTGTGACGTCGAACCTCTCTTGACGAGCCTGCCCTTGAAACATTTTCTTGAGATGCTCGTCAATCTCCTTGCACCCCATGTTCTCATGTTCAGCGTGGCCAAGAGGCTTTCTCTAACCGCCGGTCTCCCCTCTATCCGCACCCCGCGGATATGCTTCTTCTAACCGCCGGTCTCCCCTCTATCCGCACTCCGCGATCTCTCTTCCCTACCAGCAACCCTTCTTCCATGGTTCCACCTCACTCCTCTTCCTCCCTGCCCCTGGCTTTTATAACTTTCCTCTCTGCCTAGTGGCCCCCCTCTCCTCTTGCTCGTTGCGATCTCCGGACCAGTCGACACTCTTGTTCGCTGTGGTCTCCTCTGCACGCCTCTCTCTCAACCAGATGCTCTCCGCTCTCTGTGCTTGTCCGTTGACCGCTGCTCCTTTGCTCGCTCGCGAGTCGCGACTTGTTTTGCTCCAGGCCGCTGCTCCGTGCTCAGCTGGCCGCCAGTTCCTCTTGCGGCCTCTGCTATTTCTCTGTTGAGATTGCACGGTCTGCCTCTACTTGCAGCTTCGCTGCCCCCTCTAGCCGTCACTGCTCGCGTATTCTTGTCGCAGTCTGCCTCTTATTGCTAGTCGTGCGGTCTCCTTGCGTGGTCTCTTTGCCGCTAGTCGCGTGGTCTCCTCGCGCGAACTGCTGCTTTTCGCATGAACTGCTCCGGGGTCCTGTCTCACTCTCTCTTGCCGCTCCTGTTGTTGCGCGGGATGTTGTGCTTGATCGTTCTTCTTCCGCGCACTCCGCTAATGCCTCTTGGCCACACAGTCTCCTCTCTTCTTCTCGGGGTTTTCGCGGGATTCTTAGCCACTCTCGGTTTTTCGGCAAGCTCTTCTTGCTCTCTTTGTCCGCTGCGGTCTGTCCCTGTTCGTGGTTTCCTCTCTTGCCGCATGTCCTCTGTGCCTGCTTTGCGGCTTTGTCTTAGCCGCTTACCCGCCTTGCCGATTAGCCACTTCGCCTAGCCGCCTGGTCGTGTGGTCATGGATTCCTCTATTGATTCTTCTCCTCGAGCCCCCTTGGTCCCTGCTCCTAAACTTCGTGACGAGTTGAGAATCACCACCATCTCTCTTACTGGGAAGAAGAACTTTGTTGAGTGGGTGGATTCTGTCCGCCGAGTATTTCAGTCAAAGAAACTTCTGCATCAAAACTAAGGAAACTCCTTCTGCACCTACTGATGACTGGCTGCGTGACGATGGTCGTGTTCAAACTTGGCTCCTCGACTCTCTTGATGGCGAACCTTACCTCATGACCATGTATCACGAGAAGACCAAGGCGACATGGGATGAGCTCCATTCCCTGTACTCCGGCAAGGACAGTCCCTAACACCTGTACGACATCATCACCGATCTTCAGTCCCTTGACTCAGGCAGTGCTGCTGACTTAACCTCCTTTGTTGCTCGATCCAAAACGCTGATTGAGGACTGGATTCAACATCAACCCCCGACTACGGATCTTGCTGCCCAACGTGCTCAAAGGGAAGTTGTTGGTATTGCCATGATGATGACTCGTGTTCCGCCTCATCTTCATAGTATTTGGGCTCAAATCCTCTCATCTGCTACTATTCCCTCATTTTCGGATGTGTGCTCCATGCTGTTAAAGGTTTCACCGCCTCCTGATGCTATCCACTCTCCTTCACCGGCTCTTCTCTAGCAATCTCCTGCACCATTACTCCCTCTCCCTCCTCCTACTCGTGGAGGGTTCCGGCTCTCAGGGGAGGGGTCGAGGTGGCCGACCAAGGTCTAAGTGTTCTTTCTGTGGTAAGGATGGACACCTTGAGGCGATCTGCTATCGCAAGCATTCCCTCGTCCAACTGCTTCTGTTGCTACCCACTGCCCTTCTGCCACTCGTGCTGATCTTGATGAAGTCCGCCTACAGCTCCAACAACTTCAAGGGTCGCTCCACAACTCGGCTGCCTCCGTTGCCTCCGTCTCCAATGAAGGTATCGCTTGTCTCTCCACTAGTCCGCACTGGATAGTGGATTCAGGTGCTACTCACCATATCACCTCCTCGAAGCCACCCCAATACTTGGATTCTCCGCATCTAAAGTTTATCACCGTAGCCAATGACAACACCGCTCCTGTCTCCAGCTCTGCTGATATACCTCTCAATCCCTCCATTTCTCTTCGCTCGTCTCTCTATGTCCCGGGCTCTCCGTTTAATTTAGTTTTTGTTAGTCACCTCACTGTCAATTTGGATTGCTCTATCATATTCACCTCTTTCTTCTTTTCTAATGCATGATCGATAGACTTAAAGTATCATTGGTAAAGAAAGACTGCAAAACGAGCTCTTACTTCTTGATGTCTTCCTACCATTCTCTCCGTCTCCTCTATTGACTGATATCGACATCTTGGGCATGCTTCTCCTCCGGTTCTCAATAAGGCTCTTCCTGATGTTCCTCTTTCAGCATTTATCAGTGATTCTTGTATTTTGTGGGAACAACATCGTTCCTCTTTTCCTCATTGTATCCGGAGCTCTACTCATTTTATATTAGTACATTCAGATGTTTTGGGCCCATACAAAATAACAATTGTTTATGGTTATCATTATTTTATCACTTTTATTTATGATTATTCTCGAATGACATGGTTGCACTTACTTCGTGATCGCTCTGAGCTTACTCGTGTGTTTCGGGCTTTCGTTCTTTAGACTCACACGCAATTTTCCCTCAAAATCAAAACACTCCGGATGGATAATACTCCGGAATACACTTGTCATGAGTTCTATAATCTCTGCTCTGAATTTGGGATTTTTCATCAGGCTTCATGCGCACATACTACTCAACAAAACGGTGTGACTGAGCGCAAAAATAGACATCTTCTTGATGTTGCTCGCTTGCTCATGATTCAAATGCACGTTTCCAAGGTTTATTGGCACTTTGCGGTTTCGATGACATGTTATCTCATTAACCGTCTCCCCTCCTCCGTCCTCAACAATGCCACCCCGTTGAGTCTCCTCTTCCCTTCCACACCTCCATTCCCTCCCACACCTCGAATATTTGGTCTTAACTGTTATGTTTATTACTAGGTCCCTCCACCGACAAGTTCGATTCTCGGGCAGCCAAGCATATGTTCGTTGGTTATTCCCGTACTCAAAAAGGGTATGTTTGCTACTCTCTCACTACCAACAAGGTGACTGTCTCGGCGGATGTTACCTTTTTAGAATATCGACCGTTTTTCTCCATCCCAACGCCACCTCTTCCCCCACCATCATTACCCAGACCTGTCATCCCAGTTATGTCTCCACCACCACTACTTCCCAACCCAGCTCGGGTTCTCCACAAGCCCACTCTTCTTCGTGTCTATACTCGCCGACCTCCCAGCTCCGTCTCCCCGCTGCAGTCGGCTTCGACCTCTGGCACTCTGCGATTTGTTGACCCAACCCCTGCCTCCATAACCCATCCCATGACAAATTATGTATCCTTACATTGCCTGTCCTAGACGCTTTAGACCTTTGCCACTACATTATCCTCTATTTCTGTCCCTAACTCTGTGCAGAAAGCTCTCCATCATTTGGGCTGGCTGGCGGCCATGAACAAATAAATAACGGCTCTCTGGGCTAATCAAACGTGGGATCTGGTTTCTCTTCCTCTAGGACAGACTCCTGTTGGCTGTAATTGAGTCTTTGTCATCAAGCATGCTCCTGATGGGACAATTGACTATCTTAAAGCCCGACTGGTGGCTCGCGGCTTTACTCAACAACAGAGCCTCGATTATGAGGAAATATTATATCCAGTGGCCAAACTCAACATGGTTCGTGTCCTCTCCATGGCTATGCATTTCCAATGACCCTTACATCAACTGGATATTAAGAATGCTTTTGTAAACGACGATCTCCAAGAAACTGCCTGTATGTAAAACCTTCAGGGTTTGAGACCACGTGAGATTCCCGAGTTTGTCACCTCAGGAAGTCGATTTATGGTCTCAAACAATCTCCCCGGGCATGGTTCAATAAGTTCAGTAGGGCTTTTCGGGAAGTTGGATTTACTCAGAGCTTGACAGATTTCTCTCTTTTCACTCGGCATAAAACAACAAAAATGATTCTTCTTTTGTTGTATGCCGATGACATCCTAATCACAAGAGATGATTCAAAGGGAATACAAGTAGTCAAACAACACCTTAGTTCTGTTTTTCAAACAAAAGATCCGGGGAACCTTCGATACTTCCTTGGTCTTGAGATCGCAAGACGTCCTGATGACCTTGTTCTATTTCAACGGAAGTACTGTCTCGACCTTCTTTAGGTGCTGGCTACTCTGGATGCAAACCGATTAATACTCCTATGAATGTCAATCACAAGCGTTGCGCACATGCCTCTGCCGCAGATCTTTTTGTTCAAAATCCAGAATACTATCGACGTCTGGTTGGAAAACTGATTTATCTAACATTCACAAGAACAAACATATCCTTTGCTGTTGGGGTTGTCAGCCGGTTTATGCATTCTCCTTGGATGTTTCATCTATAGGTTGTCGAACGTATTCTGAGATACCTGAAAACCGCTCATGGTCAAGGGCTGGTATACAAAACTTTTTCCTTGTCTACTCCAACATTGGTTGGGTATTCGGATGTTGATTATGACCATTCGATGGTGTCTGTTGTATCTGAGCTCACATGGCTTGAAAGTCTCCTAAGTGATATGAGAGTAAAACTTTCCTCACCAGCTACTTTACTCTGTGACAGTCAAGCTACTATACACATAGCTAAGAATCCTATCTTCCATGAAAGAACGAAACACATTGAAGTTGACTGTCACTTCATTCGAGAAAAAGTTCAAATAAAGAAACTTGAATTGAAACATGTTCTAGTTGCTGACCAAGTTGCTGATCTTCTCACTAAGGCCCTATCGAGTGCTCTATTTTATCAGTTGTCCAAGCTAGGTTCCTACGACTTGCATGCTCCAGCTTGCGGGGGAGTGTTAGAAAAAGAACATGTAAAGACCCATATAATGGCCCATCATAGACCTTCTTCCTCTTTATGTAATAGTCCCACATCTTGAAAAAGAGTCTCTTCTCTCTCTGCTCTCCCTATATATATGTACTCATACTTGTAGTTACACACATAAGAATGATATACAAAGTTTACAACCTTTTTTCCAATTATCTGTGTACTTCTCTACAATTAGTAACCTCTGCAAAGTGGAAGTTCTTTTCCGATACACATCATTTGGAGTTATATTTTCATAAGATTGAAAGTCCTATTTTTTTTAGAATGAGAGGTTTCCCACATGTTCCTATTATAAGTTTTATGAATAATTTTAAGTTATTCAAGGAGAACACCTATCCTTTGGATTGACTAGTTGAATTCAATATTCGTCGGTCTTCAATTTAGCAGATTTAACCCCATTTCTCTGCGAGCCACCTACCATCAGTTCCAACCCGCGTGCATCAGCCTTAGAAATACCTCCTCCCAACCTAAAGCCACCATCTGCACCCATTGCTGAGGAAATCTTTCAAGTGCAAGAGTTCGAAATTCGCCAAGGCACGTACCAGTGATATTTAATCTCTTGGCGTGGACGAAGCATCACAAATAATTCATGATT
This sequence comes from Platanthera zijinensis, assembly GCA_039513925.1. Lineage (NCBI taxonomy): Eukaryota > Viridiplantae > Streptophyta > Magnoliopsida > Asparagales > Orchidaceae > Platanthera > Platanthera zijinensis. The sequence continues at coordinate 29,291,002 of CM077087.1, read as the reverse complement.
AGGGCAACAGAGATTCAATGATGATGCCCAGATCTTTTAGTTTCAGATTGATGCAAATTTTCAACGGGTTGAGCTCTTTCAACTCTAAAGGGGTTGATGATACCTGCATCACATCAAAATAAAATAAGTTATTTGTTTATTCTTGCATTTATCTTTCTCTAATGTTTTTTTCATTTTGGATGTATTTTATTAGTTCATTATTTATTTTGGATGTATTTTATCTTTCCTTAATGTTATTAGTTCATTATTTATTCATTCTTGCCTATGTCGGTCCCAAATCCGGATGAAAAATGATGAGGGTTGTGTTAGACAGAAGACCAACGTAAAATTTAGCCACCCTTATGAATATGGATCATTTGAGAAATTGTGCAAAAGCTAGATTGTTCTCTTTGAGGAACGCGTCACATGGTCCGAATGCGGCATCTTGGCAAGGACCGCTGCATCTCTTGGACTTAAATGTAGTGTTAAATATACCAGAATTCTCGTCGTATGGTCCGAATGCGGCGTCTTGGCAAGTACCGCTGCACCTTCAAGAGAACTGGGGTGTAGTGTTAAATAGAAAAAAATCCTCATATATTAGACGTGCTAGGGAAGTGTGTCGTAGGATTTGTGACCGTCTTAAGTTTGGAAGTTGGAATATAGGTACGCTAATAAAAAAAGATTAAAGTAATGAATACGGTGATTAGGAGAAGGATAAATATTTTATGCCTACTAGAGACTAGATGAGTGAGTGAGAAATCTAAATTTTTAGACAATTCAGGTTTTGAATTATAGTACACAAGGAAAATAAAACAAGCAATGAAGTATGTATTATTGTGGATACTACTTGGAGGGATGAAGTTGGGGTAAGTAGAAAATGTGATATAATCTTAACTCTTAAATTAGTCATAGGAAAGGAAATTATTAATGTGATCAGTGCTTACGCGCTACAAGTAGGATTAGGTGATGCTATTAAAGTGCAATTTTAGGAAGAATTAGATGATTTAGTACGAGAAATTCCTCAAAAAAGATGGTTTTTATAGGAGGAGAATTAAATAGACATATAGGGAAGGAAAATGTAGATTATATAGCCTTTCATGAAGGATTTGAATATGATGAAAGAAATAAAAAAGGACGATTCATTTTAGATTTTACCATAATACATGAGCTAATTGTAACAAATACGCTATTCATAAATAGAGAAGAACATTTAATTACGTTTAAAAACGAATCAAATAAGTCAAATTGATTATTTTTAGGCTCGCAAAATGAATAAAATGATTTGTTAGAATTGCAAAATCATATAAAGAGAAAGTTTGACAACATAACATATGCTAGTGGTGTTAGACGTACAAATTAAATATAACAAATTTAAGACAAGGACAAAATTATTGCCAAAAATTCAGTGGTGAAACTTGAAGATGGAAAAGTAGGTTACTTTCAAGACAACGATTATGGAACAACTAGTTAATGACCTTTATGTTGATCCTAGTATCTCATGGAAAGCTATGCCTTCATATTTAAAGATAAGTGGAATGAACGTACTTAGAGTATCAAAAGGGTGTGCGCCCCCAAATAAAAAATCTTGGTGGTGGAAAGAGAAAGTGCAAGACAAAGTGAGGGCAAAGAGAAACATCTATACATCTTTCTACGCTTGTAGGAATGATGAAAACTTAACCCGGTATAAAGTCGCTAAAAAAAAGCTAAACATATAATATATAAAATAAGAAATCAAGCTTATGAAGAATTTTATAAGCGATTAGATAACAAAGATGGAGAGCGTGACATATATACAATTGCTCGAGTTAGAGAAAGAAAGACGAGATTTAAACCAAGTAAAATGCATAAAGAATGAAACATATATAGTTTTGACGGATGATGTGGATATTAATGAGCGATGAAAACAATATTTTTTATTAACTCTATAATGAAAAAAATATAATGAATTGAATTTGGAAGAATTAAGTAAATCAGAGGAGTATAAGAACAAACGTTTTATCATAAAATTCATATATCGGAGGTAAATAATGCTCTAAAGAATATAAAAAATGGAAAGACGGTTGATCCAGACGATATACCTATCAAAGTCTGAAAATTTCTAGAGAATGAAGGAATTTTATGACATATATGTTTTTTCAATAAGATACTGAAGTCAAAGAGAATGTAAAACCAATGAAGACAAAGTATCTTGACATTTTTGTATAAGAACAAAAAAGATACAAAATTATGTTAATTTCAGAGGAATTTAATTAATGAGCCATACTATGAAACTATGAGAATGAGTAATAGAAAGAAGAGTATGATGAGAGACTTATATCTCAGAGAATCAATTTAGATTCATGCTAGGGAGGTCGACCATGAAAGCTATACATCTCTTGTGGAGATTCATTGACAACTATCGAGAAAGAAAATGAGATTTGCGTATGTTGTTTATCGATCTTTAGAAGGCTTATGATAGAGTTTCAAGAGAGATCTTATGGAGAGTCTTAGAAAATAAAGGTGTAAATATATCTTACATTGACATAATCAAAAATATGTATACAAATTCAGTGACAAGGGTGAGGACATCTGGAGGATTAATAATGGAATTCCCTATCACTGTTGCTTACATGAGTTACATCAAGGTTCAACTTTAAGCCATTTTCTCTTTATCCTTATCTTAGATGAGCTCACCAGACATATCCATCAAGCAATACATTGGTGTTTATTGTTTGCGGATGATATCGTTTTGATCGATGAGATGCGCGAGTAAACACAATACTTGAATCTTAGCAAACACTTTAGTTAAGAAGAGTTTTAGGTTGAGCAGGACAAAGATGGAGTATATGGAGCTTAAATTTAGTAATATAAGAAGGACAGATGACTTCGGTATTAAGTTGGGTGATCAAGATATTCTCCACAGTGAGTGTTTTAAATATCTTGGATTGATCTTTCAAAAAGATGGAGATATTGATAAAGATGTGCCACATAATCCAACAGGGTTGGTTGAAGTGTAGATGTGCGTTAGGGATCTTGTGACATCCCATTCTAGTTTATCCACACATTAACTGTCCGATCGGGTCGATCGGGTCCAACGATAAGTAGTAAACTAAGAAATAGTATTATAACTAGCACATATCAGATATAAATAAAAAGAACTGAAATGTAAACTTATAACAGAAGTAGAATTTATACCTAAGGGTAAAAGTGTAGCTCATCAAGCTGAATTCACAGAGCCATAACAACGAAAATGAACCAACAACTGAATATCCGAAATACTACAAAATGTCTGGTACAAAAAAAAACTCTTAAACATTAATAATACAAGTGTCCAATACTAAACAGTACGGTACTAAAAGTAAAACAACTGAAAGAGAAAACAAATTATAGGAGCAAATCCAATATCACACTCATCATAAGTGCAGTTTCCCACCTGAGTCTCCTGTAAAATATGGCCAAAAATGGGCCAACCCAAAAGGAGAGTAAAAGAAACTATTTCTCCTAGTGACACAAATTTATTTTGAAAGAAATATATGCATGCTTTTAAAAATAATCTTTGTACTGTAGAAAAATTGTATGCTAGTGTACGATGCATGATTTTCTAAAATAAAACTAGCAAGGTAAATAATTGTTCTAATTAGTCATATTGTGCACAATTTACTCAAGTTCTGAGTAATTTGGTAAAGTAGGAGTTTCTAAGGTTCGGTTTAAAACTTGAGTTCTAAGATCACTTATGTTTGTCCTTTATTAAAACTCTAGGCAAAGTAGCTTCTATCGCACAATACTAGTCTAACGGTCCGAGTCCTACTAACGAACTCAAGTATTCCAGTGTCTCACAGAGACCGACTCGAATCTACTAATCTTCTAAAACGAGATAACATCTCTCAAACATTGAGAATCATAAAATACTCTACAATCCATGAGAAAGATAATGCGCCTCTATCAAATACTGGAGGTCTCTACCGTACCTACTAAACATCACTATCTAGTGCTACTCTGTTTGCGAACATATATGCGTGATAAAAGTAGTTTATCACATCGATTTAGTCGACTAGAAGCCATATTTGTGAATTTATTATTTCATGTTCGTACATTTATACGAGTGTAAAAGTTCCGCACATTATATTAATTCTGGTGGTCTAATTACTTGAGCAATCTCAAAGTTTATGATATTCTGCTTATAATATCCGGATAATTATGGAATTACAAACTCTATCTGTAGTAACATTTCTGTGCAACTAAAATAATTTCTACCGAGTTAGACAAACATTTACATGCAAGCTATCTGATATGTCTAACCAGAAAGAATAAAGATTCCTTACAATGGTGTTGCGGCGTTCGTACACCTGACCACGTCCCTTGTCAGAAATCTCAAAGCTAAGGTAACGAGAAAAATATCCCACGCCGAGAACAACTACTGACGGTAATATTAGGGTTACCTGCTAGCAAGAAACCTCGATTTCTGTCCCAGAGATGGAAGAGGTCGAACAAGGCCTGAATAATGGAGGAGCAACATTGGAGAAGGTTCCCAACTGCAGCAGGATCGACCAATCCCGCGCCTGGACGAACGGAAACCAGCGATAACAAGATCGTCGGGCTGGAGCCTTCTCTGCCGACGCCAAAGAAGATATACATCGACAGTTCTAGCGAGAGAGGCGAGCGGAGACAGCGTCGACCACTTCGAGAGGTCAAGTAACAGACTCCTATCTACTTCCTTCCACTGCTGCTACGAACCGGAAGAAGAAGGATCAGTGCCGATGGAACAACGTTTGCGATCGACAGATCATGCAGAGGATTCGATAGACGCATCTGAGTGGAAGAGTTAGGGCTACAGGTTATTTTAGCGGAAAAGACGTGCTGCGGTTTTGGTAATCGCCGGGTGAAAGGAGATGTGAACCATGCTATACACACAACACTTAAGAGAAATTTCACACTTCCAAAATATTACCAGTTTGTCATTTTACTCCACCGCAACACTTAAAATTTATGCTACGCCCTCGCACTTCTAATTAATATGCAGCGAACACGTACACAACAACTGAATTTAATCCAACAATTAACGTAACAATATTTAACCCTACTAAAATCGTACCTTGACATGATGCTATTTCGATCAAAATCACTTGTGATCAGACCCTACAATTAAATTATATTGTCGTGTAAAAATACGGATGTTACAAATCTCCCCTCCTAATAAAATTTTTGTCCTCGAAAATTACAAACATACCTGAGTCAAAGAGGAAAACATAATCTTCAATCTTTCGAAGCTCATCTTCTCTTACCCAAGTATACTCTAGTCGGCTACAATTCATCCAAAGAACTTTTACAAACGGGATCTCTCTGTTCCCGAGCTTCCGAATCCTTGAGTACACTATTCTGACTGATTTAACATTGGTACTAAGATCTGATTTGATTGGTGATATCTCAATACTGATTATTTGACTAGGATCTCTAACCGCTCTCCTCAAATAGGAGACGCGAAATACATCATATAGACCACCCATTTCCTCAGGTAAAACCAATCTATAAACAACTTCACTATTACGCTCCAATACCTTTAAAAGACCAGCGAACCCAGGACTCAATTTCTTCATCCGCTTGATACAAGAGGCTCCTCTAACTGGTCTGACCTTCAGATATACAAACTCTCCAACACTGAATTCCACTGATCCGTGCCTCTGGTCATAGTACTCGGTCTGGCGAGCCTGGGCTACTTTCATGCGTTTCTGGATGAGCTTGATACGATCTGTGGTCTTATCCAATGCTATAAATATCGGATGTCGGCTACATATCAGATTGAGTTTTTAAATGTCGGATATCGGAAGTCGGAGATATTTTAAAATATCGTATTTTCATGTCTTATAAAAATTTTTTTTAGTTTTATGCATGCTAAATATAATTATATGTTATAAAAGTAGAAAAGTAATATAACAAATAGATAAAAACGAGTCATTTATATTATGAAATAAATTAAAATAGTATCTTATATCAAATGTTATTAACAAATACAAAATGATAGATTGTAAAATATATTTAATATTATACAAGTATTTTATTTTGATTATAGTAAGTTATTGCAAAAAAAAAGTTTAAAAGTTGAATATCTTCGATTGATTATAAGTTTATTCAAACTTATACATTTATATTAAAAACATAGAAACAATCAACTAATAAATGTATTAAATATTTTCATATTTTTTGTAATATTAAATTCTAAAATTGTGAAGTAATTATTCAAAATTAATTGTATGAATAAAACATTAAGAAATCGAAACGATAAGTCTAATCGATTTAAACATACATAATGTATAATATATATATGTGATTTAATTATATGTCACTAGTCTGTTAATATAACATAAAATAAAATAGCGGTTGATATATTTAAAAGTCGTGTCGAAAATCGGACATGTCGACCATTTTTTTACAAAAGGACATAATCAATTTTTTTAGAAAAACATATTGTTTTGTCGGGAGACATATCAGAGGACATTTAAAACAATGGTCTTATCAATTCATGTTTCACTGATGATAGATTTTTCTTCACTCTCAGCCCAACATAATCACGTTCGGCAGCGTCTTCCATATAGTGCCTCAAATGGGGCCATCCCAATACTTGCCTAAAAGTTGTTGTTGTAGGAGAACTCAACAAGAGTAACATACTTCTCACTTTCCTCCAAAGTCCAGAATACACATCCGAAACATATCTTTCAAGGTTCTATTTGTACGCTCAGTTTGTCTATCTGTCTGAGGATGGAAGGCGAGAGTTAAATGAAGTCTAGTGCCCAACCGCTCCTGAATGCATCTCCAGTGCTTATGAGTAAACCCACCATCTCTGTCTGAAACTATGGTCTTGGGAACACCGTGAAGTTGAACAATCTCATCAACATATAATTGTTCCAATCTGGGACCCTGATCTGCCCTCCTATTGGGAATGAAATAGACAACTTTAGAGAGACGGTCAACTATAATCCATATGGAATCATTCCCACTCTGCGATCTGGGAAGGCCATGAACAAAATCCATCGATATTTCTTTGAAGTTCCACTCTGGGATGGACTAAGACTGCAATTTTCCTCCTAGCACTCAGCTTTAACTAAGTTGCATGTTTCACACCTCCCAACATACTCTGCAACGTCACCTTTCAAGCCTGGCCACCAAACCATCTTCTTAAGATCGATAAACTTCTTGGTAAAAAACAACCTAAACAATGAAATAATTTTGGTTTATTGTCTATTATACCATTGACACTAATTAAAATAAATTGAAAAAATCAGTCGATAAAATGCCGGGATATATCGATTGGTGTATCAACGAATATATCGGTCAATAGCAGATATAACGGATGATATATTCAAAAAGGATATTTTGCAAAAAAATATTGGAAACATGTTTTGTGCATGAAACCTTTATGTCGGCCGACATGTTGGTCATGCCAGACAATATCCATAACATTGTTTCCCACACCACCATTTGCTTCTAAACCAATATCCTGAGCCCGCTTCCACCTCTGACCAACTGCCCCCTCCATTGCAAACTCTACCACACTCATTCTGGCGGCCAACATTGAATTAGTTCCATCAAAGTCAATTCCGTACCTACAATAGATTTGATTTTTTCCACTGAAGAAAGCCTTGGTAATCTCTAGTTTGCACATATCTCTCATTGCTCAATTTATAATTGTCTATGTGCTAATGATTTAGTAGTTGATATGATGATGCTTGCGTTGATGCCTTAATTTCTTATTGGTCAACGTCTCTTTTCTACTAGTTATGTTTGCGAATTGTCTATGTGGAAGAGTTGCGCTCCTAAATTCTTGTTACCATATTAAGCACGCTGGTGATCTGTTGTTTTTAAACTTTGAATTCACACCAAAGCTTGTTTCTCTTTGTCAAGCTTTACTGCACTGCTAAAATCAAAATTGATACAAGTATCCTAGTAATTGTAACTACTATTTTTTGTAGGCCTTATAACATCTATCTCTTGCATAACAGTGACTGAGTTACAAAATTATGTTGCTGCCATTTCCTTTTTTCCATATCTATGATGAGAATTGAATGTGCAAAATATTTATTATTCTAAATTTAATAGTTTATGACACATCTATATTAACTAGGTACAAGTTAAACAAAAGGTTTGATCGAGGTTCATATGGTGAAGTATGGTTGGCATTTCGCTGGAATTGTTCTGAAGAACACGGTGCATCCAATTCTTCGCATGGAGGCCAAACCTTTTTTTTTGGTAGTCCGAGACCCACCCATCTGTATGATGCAAACCCATCTGGGAGTTTTTCCAATGAATCCCATAATAGTAACTTGAGCTGCAATGGTAACTTTATTGATGTGGATTCATTCATTTTAAAACGCATAATGGTAAGGAGCTTATTATTAATGTTAGTTGCTTCTTCACAGCACTTTAAGCAGATGGATGATCTGTTTATACTAAACTGCATTTATTACCTTTAAAGTTTATTTATTGTGGATTGGATTACTGTGCATGGAAATGGTACACCTGTATGATCCGTAGAGAATATTTTCATTTTGAGTGCCATGAAGCTACAAGTTTCTCTTATCCTTAGAATTCAGCCATGCTTCCTCAATTCCTTTTTGTTGTATGATATGGCTATCAGTCTTCTTTATTCATCTCAAAGTTTAAGGATACACTCCCTTAATATAGGGATCAAATGAACCCTTCGCTAACTGTTGGAATATGCTTGAATAATTGAGTTTTATGTTGTTACTGTGTTAGCGTGTGTTAGTGTGTGTATCGTCATGTACACACGCACACACACACATATATATATGGGAGCCTAGTGTTAATTCAATTAAACAAATTCCATTTTCATCAACATGGTATCAAAGCGAGGTTAGGGTTTTTTTTCGATCCCGCTGCTCGAGTGAAATATAAACAAAAACTTGATGTGCAGACGACAAGTGCACCGGTCGCTCAAGTAATATAAAATGTGAGAGTAACTCCCCAAGTATCGATCTCTCAAAGAACACGGTAATGTTGAATTTACTTTCGAGGAAGGACTTGAGATTGAAGTCCCAAAGGTCGGAATGGATGCGGGAGGCTTAGTTTGGATTGCAGAAACAAAATAAACTAATACTAAATCAACTACTCCTATGCAAACCGCTATGCACTGCTTCGCTTGGCGGGATGGAAACTATGCAGGCCGCTATGCACTGCATCGCGAGGCGGATGAGCGAGAAGGCAAGTGGAATAAGGGTCGCAAACACCTCGTCGCAAAGCACACAATTAGCAATTACTAGTGCGGCAAACCTAATGTGGCAGGATGGAGAATGGAGACGCAACCTCAAACGCACAATAAACAAAATACTTTCATAAAAATGAAATACACATTTAAGAGCAATGTTTATAGTGCAACATCATCATAAAATTGGAGAACTAACTACACAATACAAACAAGAAGAAAAAGAGAGCAAAGGAATCGACCAAATCCGAAGCCTTTTTGAGGATTCACGGTAGGAATTGCCCGGCTGTCAATCCGCGTCCTTGCTCGGTCTGCAACTGCGTCCGGGGTAGAGGAGAGCTGTCACCTTCTCCCAATGGCCCGTCTTCTTCGTCTCACGACCCGATCTCTTCCGGTGCAAAGCTTCCTTGCTTGATGATGAGTGTAGGGCTGGAATCTCACTCCTTGAAGCTCTTGGATGATGGGGGCGGCAAAGGGCAAGGCCCCAATGAAAGGAGGAAGAAAATGGGGAAAAAGCCCCTTCCAGCGGAAGAAATCACGGGATGGATCGACCTCCCCAAATCCTGAAAAACAACTCTTTAAATAGAAGTTGTACATAATTTCCTTAACACGGGCAAAAATGCACGGGCAGAGACCGTGTGTGAAGGAAATCACATGGGAAGAAGCGGAACTACGTATTTTACAAAATGATCACGCATGATCAACCAAAATTGTGTGTGGAGGAAATCGCACGGCCGCGCGATCACAAAAATAACATAAACTTTCTAGACAAAGCAGGTACCCCGTGCGATTTTGTTCATGTACGGTTGAAATCAACCGCGCGCGACCAAGACTCACGGGTAGCGGCAGAACCCAAAATTGTAGCACAATGGTCACACACGGGTAAAACGCCCGTGCGAGAAGGAAAAATGCACGATCGTGCGATTCCCCAGGATTCTAAAATAGGATTGGGCACACCCACAACCTGTCCAAAACTACCGTAAGAACCAAACAACACAATGAGGAGCACCATGTGGTTACCCCTAGCAAAGTAGAGCGCAATTGCGCACCACAACAGGCATATCGTGCACTTTATGTGAAAGTGACGATCGAGTGAAATATAAACAATTATGAACTATTTGTGAAGTGCATGTGCGTGAAAACGAGTCCAGATGAGTTCAAAAAAACCTATATAAATCAGACTTATCACACCCCCAGACTTAACCATTTGCTCGTCCCGAGCAAATCCACCGATGGATCTGCCCTTGTCTCTCTTTCTCAGTCTGGGTCCGTCCTGCTCGCGACACTAGATTGAGGACTACAGAGAAAGATCACCTCGTCTGTGATTATTGCGGGAAGGCCTGCCATACTAAAGAAAACTGCTCCAAGATTCATGGTTTTCCACCTCGAGGCGGACCTGCCTCTCGTGGAGGCACTTGTTAGATGCTGGGGAGGATTCTACTGCTCCTCATTCTTTGGATTCCAATATGGCCCCTTGGTTCATTCAACTGAAGAAATTCTGGCGTTTCGCCAGATGATGCTCGGACCTCTAACGGAGTCTTGTTCTGCATCCTCTTCCTATGCTCATCAGGGACCTACAGGTGCTCACTCGGCTTCTTCCTACCTCTCCACTCAGTTGATCATTGATTCTGGGACTACAGACCACATGACCGGCTCGACCACAGGTTTTGTGTCATACACACCTATGTCCGGTAGGGACAAAATGAGCATTGCCGATGGATCGCTATCTCCCATTGCTGGGAAAGGATCCATTCCATGCTCCTCTCTTACCCTCTCCTCTGGTCTTCATGTATTTGCTTTCACCCCCAATCTCCTCTCTATTAGTCATCTGCTAAATCTACAAATATCTCAGTGACTTTTTTCCTGCCTCTTGTGTTTTTCAGGACCTGAAGACGAGGACGATGATTGGCTCTGGTAGACTATGCAACGGGCTCTACGTGTTCGACCCCTCTGCTTTCACTCCCTCCAACATCGCTCGGCCTCCCAAAGTCCTTCTTGCTGTTCGTCCCTCTGAGTTGGATTCCTGGCATTGTCGGCTAAGACATCCTCCTGTCGCTATTATGAAGCTTTTACTTCCTAATATGTCATCTACTTCGTTTAATGTTTTTCATTGTGATGTGTGTGACCTGACTAAACATCCTCGTAGTACTCTTCATCTTATGTCTTCTCGTAGCTCTATTCTTTTTGCAGTTATTCATACTGATGTTTGGAGCTCTAGTCTACTGCCTCTTTTTTTGGTTGCTCGTGATTTGTTTCTTTTATTTACTATTACTCTTGTTGTACCTTGATTTACTTAATGAAGCATAAAAGTGAGGTGTTATCTATTTTTCAGTGCTTTCACAAGACGAACACTACTCAATATGGTGCTATTGTTAAAATCCTGCGTAGTGACAATGGTCATGAATATATAGAGACTCGCTTTGACAACTATCTGAGTAGGTATCATTCATCATACCTCCTGTGTGTACACTCCTGCTTAGAATGTGGTGGATGAGCGTAAGAATCGACACCTACTTGAGGTGACTGGGTGCCTCCTTCGGATGCATCTCCCGAAGTATTATTGGGGTGATGTTTTTCTCATCGCGGTTTACCTCATCAATCGTATTCCTACGCGGGTCCTTGAGTTTCACACGCTCTATCTAAGGAGCTAAAAAACACCCCTCTCACCACTCTAGGGCTTCGTCCTACCTCTCTCTCCCTGTGTCTTTAGATGTGTATGTTTTGTTCACACCCAGCCTAAAACCAAACTTGATCCCCGCGCCCTGAATTGTGTGTTTATTGGCTACTCACCTACTCAGAAGGGCTATAAGTGCTTCCATCCTATTGTCAAGCGGGTATTTGTTACCATGAATGTCACCTTACGTGAATCTGACTCTTATTATGGGAACTCTCTTCAGGGGGAGACTACGACTACGGAAGTGAGTTCCCCTCCTTCTATTCCTTTGCTTATTCCTCCGTTTATGGTGCCACCTCCCCTTCCTACTAGATCTATTCCTCCGGTGCCCCCCACATACTTCTGGGAACCCGGTGATTCCTCCTCTTTTGCAGGTCTACACGCGACGCAGAAGGGGCACGAACACTCAGGCTCTTGCTATTCAACCGGTGTCGTCATCCGACCCATCGTCAGGTACTAAAGGTAGTTCTACTTCTACCATGCATCCTCTTTCCCACTTTGTGACTTATGACTCCCCATCTCTTACACATAGAGCATTTGTCACCTCTTTGGCCTCCATTTCTATTCCTCAGTCTTGGCAGGAAGCTCTTGAGCATAGTGCCTGGAAGGCGTTGGAAGAAATGGGCGCTCTTAACAAGAACAATACTTGGGGAGTTGGTCCAACTCCCTAAAGGGAAAACAATGGTGGGATGCAAGTGAGTTTTCTCTGTGAAGCAAAACTCCCAAGGCCTTGTGGAACGATATAAAGCCAGGCTGGTGGCGAGAGGATATACGTAGGCAGCAGACATCGACTATCAGGAGACATTTGCTCTAGTTGCAAAAATGAACTCCATCAGGATCTTGCTTTCAGTTACTGTGTGTAAAAGGTGGAGTCACCTTCAGTTGGATGTGAAGAACACATTTCTCCACGACGATCTTGAGGAGGAAGTCTGCATGTCCTTACCTCTCGGTGTTAGCCAAGAAGGATCGGCGGGGAAAGTTTGCAGGTTGAAGAAAGCTTTGTATGGCTTGAAGCAATCTCCACGGGCATGGTTTGGGATATTTCACCAAGCTATGATCTCTTTCGGGTACAAACAGAGCAATGTTGATCACACCTTATTTGTGAAACATAACGAGGATAAGGTGGCTGCTCTCATTGTCTATGTGGATGATATAGTAATAATCGACGATGATATCAAAAAGGTTGAACTTCTAAAGTCCAGATTGTCTAAGGAATTTGAAGTGAAGGATCTTGGTACCCGCAAGTATTTTCTGGGCATCAAGGTGGCCAGATCCAAGCATGAGATCTTTATATCTTAAAGGAAGTATGTTCTGGACTTGCTTGAGACAACTGAAATGCTTGGGTACAGGCCAGCAGATACCTCAATTGAGGTCAATCACAAACTTGGAAGAGATGGAGAAGTTGTTGATGACTTATCTTTCAACGACTAGTGGGAAAGCTTATCTCTCTCTCTCACACTCGACCAAACATATCCTATGCTGTGGGGGTCCTTAATCAGTCTATGCATTCACCTAGATCACATCACCTGGATGCTGCATACAGAGTTATGAGGTATCTCAAATCCACTTTTGGAAAGAGAATTTTGTTCTCACCCAATGAGGCATTGACCGCGGAGGTCTATACAAATGCGGACTGGGAAGGTTCAGTTGATGACCGGAGGTCAACATCCGAGTACTGTTCTCTTGTTGGGGGAAACTTGGCAGCCTGGAGAAGCAATAAACAAAATGTTGTAGCCAGATCCAGCACAGAGGCGAAATTCCGTGCGATGACACAGAGGTTATGTGAAAGTTTGTGGATCCAGTCGATCATGAAGGACCTTGGCGTGGAGTGTGACGGTCCAATCAGGATCTATTGCGATAATAAAGCTGCAATCAACATTGCCCACATTCCGGTGCAACACGATCACACCAAACACGTGGAGATCGACAAACACTTCATCAAGGAAAGTATTGTTAGGGGGATTGTGAGTGTTACGGCCCCTTACGGCTACCGCTACAATTTATCTTAATATTCATGATGAGCAAGTTACGAAATTTCAGAGTACAACAGTATATGAAAGAGTACGAGAAATAAAATATCATGACAAAATAAAACCATTTCTTTTCATTAAAAAGTTTCTGATACATATACAAGATTCCAAAAAGGTAGCCCTAAATAATAAAAGAGTCTTACCAACACTATACATACACAACTGACTCATAACATACAACTAATATGTACAAACACATATATCATGAGCTGACACCACATTAAATAAAACTGGAACTCCTCATGGGGGAACTCTGGGTCTCTGCACCTCGACCTGTGGTCATCCAGGACGCCGAACATCGCTGTCGCGACTTCAACCCAAAGACGATACCTCTTCTCCTGGCGAGGAGAACATGGTTAACGCTGACTACTGGTGGATGAAACTGTCTCTTCCTTGACCTGTTTAATTTTATTTTCTATTAGTCAAAGGACTATGTGAATTCCTACTTTTCCTTTTATGATCAGTTTTTATTGTCTTGCATTGTTCTTTCCGTTCGTTTTTAGTGCTATAATGACTTATCTTTCCTATTCATAACCTCTCTTTATTTGCTTTTAATTTAATTTGTCTTTAAGTTAGTTCGCTTTTGAGTGAGGGCTATATGAAGTGTAAATTAAGTGTCCTTATCTCACACTTAATATAATATTTTCTCGTGCCCTTGTCTCGCACGTACATATTATCATTTGTGCCCTTAACTTGCACGATGAAGGTAGATTATTCTCATCTTCCAATTTGGATTAACACTTTCTATAGCCCATTACTCTAAGTGTTCTTTTCCCTTTTTTTCTTTTATTTCTTGCATTCTTACAGTTCTCTTGAGGCTTAATCGCGTATTGACTCTTTCTTGTTTACATTGCTTATAATCTTATATTATCTTGTTATTTACCATAAGATGTAAGCACAATATAAGTAATAAAGGAAACATAGTAATTTGCATATTACAGGGAAGAAGAACTCACTCCTACTTTCTCTTTTCCCTTATCCTTGCATTAATCATCTTCCCGTATAAGTCCAGCCTCTCCTGCTCTTGCGTTAATCAATTTTCCTACTCCTCTCACCACTCTTGGGATGTCACCTACCACTCTACAACCCCGTGTCTTTGGATGCGTTTGTTTTGTCCAAATCTATCATCGCACGAAACTTGATGCTCGTGCACACAAGTGTGTTTTCATTGGCTATTCTCCTACCCAAAAAGGGTATAAGTGTTTTGACCCAGTCCGCAGGAGGGTTTTCGTTACCATGGACGTCACCTTCCGTGAGTCTGAGCGCTACTATTGGTCCTCACTTCAGGGGGGTCTCCTTCTACATCAGAAGTGAGTCCCTTCTCACATTTTGACACTTAAACTTCCACTCCTCTACCTATTCCTCCGGGATATCATCCCTCTCCGCCTACGTCTACTACTCCATATGTCCCACCTGCAGAGGCCCCGATTACTATACCTCTGCAGGTTTACTCTCGTCGTCCAAAGGGATCAAACACATGGCCCACCATCTGGATTTCAGATCTGCCACCTGACCCGTCGCCAGGATCCATCATTCCTACGAAAGGTACCTCTACTCGACATCCCTTATCTTAGTTCGTTTCTTACTCATCCCTAACAGCTTCCCATAGAGCATTTGTTTCCTCCTTGTCTTCTGTTTCTATCCCAACTTCGTGGCAGGATGCTCATTCCCACGACCGGTGGAGGTCAGCTATGCTTGAAGAAATGGATGCCCTGGAAAAAAATAGCACATGGGACCTGGTACAACTACCACCAGGAAATAAAGTTGTTGGATGCAAATGGGTATTTGCTGTTAAGCAGAACACCTCGGGAGTCATTGAAAGATACAAGGCAAGGCTAGTGGCAAGAGGCTACACTCAGTCGGCGGGCATTGATTATCAGGAGACTTTTGCTCCTGTTGCAAAGATGCATTCGATAAGGATCCTCGTGTCTTGTGCTGCATGCAAGGGTTGGGAGCTGTGCCAATTTGATGTGAAGAATGCTTTTCTTCATGGAGACCTGGAAGAAGAGGTGTACATGGCTCTACCTCCAGGTCTTACTCCTAGTGGATCAGAAGGGAAGGTATGCAAATTAAAGAGGCCGTTCTTTGGCCTGAAACAATCCGCCAAGGCATGGTTTGGTAGATTCCACAAAGCCATGAGCAGGTTCGGGTACCTTCAGAGTAATGCAGATTATACCCTGTTTATCAGAATCAACAAAGGAAAATTAGCCACTGTGATTGTTTATGTGGATGATATTATAATAACTGGGGATGACAAGGAGGAGATCCAGGCTCTGAAAGGAAAATTGGCAAAGGAATTCGAAGTAAAAGATTTAGGTAACCTCAAATACTTTCTCGGCATTGAGGTTGCGAGGTCAAAGCATGGCATCTTCATGTCTCAAAGGAAATACATACTCGACCTCCTTGAAGCCACTGGGATGAGCGGATGTAGACCCACTGACACTCCCATTGAAGCCAACCACAAGCTAGGAAGGGATGATGGCGACACGATTGAAGACATTTCTGGCTTCCAGAGGCTTGTCGGAAAATTGATTTACTTATCTCACACTCGCCCAGATATCTCCTATGCCGTGGGTGTTCTCAGCCAATTTATGCACTCTACAAAGGCCCGTCATGCCGATGCTGCACTTCGTGTCCTCCGGTGCCTCAAGTCCTCACCAAGAAAAGGCATTCTGTTCTCACCAAATAAAGATTTGACTATTGAGGTTTACACTGATGCAGACTGGGCTGGATCGCCCTCTGATCGACGTTCCACGACTGGATATTGCTCTATGGTTGGTGGAAATTTGGTTACCTGGAGAAGCAAAATGCATCATGTTGTGGCTAGATCCAGTGCTGAGGCTGAGTTTAGGGCAATGACTCACGACATCTGTGAAGGGCTATGGATCTCAACCATTCTGAGAGATCTTGGGCTTAAAGGAAGTGAGCCTATCCGGTTATATTATGATAGTAAGGCTGCCATCTCCATCGCTCACAATCCTGTGCAACATGATCGTACGAAGCACATTGAGATCGATAGACATTTCATCAAGGAGAATATTGCAGAGGAACTGTGGTGACCCCGTTCGTACAATCTGGTCAACAACTGGCCGACGTTCTCACAAAAGGTCTGTGTTTCAGTGTGTTCACAGACCTTATTGGCAAGTTTGGCATGACAGACATTACACGTCCAACTTGAGGGGGGGGGTGTTGAGTTATGTGTTATTATCTTGTTTTTATCGTGTTGGGTTATATGTATGGTGTAACGATAAATACCCTCGGTATTTAGAATGAAGTATCCTTTTTTCCCTTTCAACAGAGAGGAAAAAATTACCTTGCTTTAGGAAGAGAAATCAAGAGAAACGGAGGAGATTTGAGGTTGCAGGAGCGATTGGCATCGGGCAGCTACTGTGCGACTTCTTCGGGCTGGTTGGCTTCCGTCGGGTGAGAGAGGGAGAAATGAAGAGTTCGGGATTGATTTCCCCCTTAACTCCCGATGCCGCTTCTTATTAGCGTGACACACACGGTTTAGAACGCCTGGTGCCGGTCCATTACAACTCCAACCGGTCCATTTACCTCCTCCAACATGTTTCCAATTAAATTCTTCTCTCCTAAAGCCTAATTGACTTGAATTTATTACATAGAAAATAAAACTTACGCGTAATAATTTTACGCAACGTCACAGTGAGTACACTGTTTGTTTCATCAAACCAGCAGCTTGCAAATGTACTTACCAAAGGGCTGAGTCTGAACTCGCTTGACAAAATACTGGGCAAGTTGGGCATGACAGACATTACACACCCAACTTGAGGGGAGTGTTGGAATATGCTTGAATAGTTGAGTTTTATGTTGTTACTGTGTTAGTGTGTGTATCATCATGTACACCCACATATATATATAAATATATATATATATATATATATATATATATATATATATATATATGGGTTAATGTATATACGCGGCTTGTGCACATAAGCTATATACGGAAAGTGTAATACGGAAAATACACTTAGTAAAATGCATTTTTAGAAAAAGTGTTCAACATGAAAGTTGTAGATCTCGACGAGATCTACAACTTTCATGTTGAACACTTTTCCTAAAAATGCACGGAACCTGCTGTATTTTCAAAAAGGCGCGGAACCGGGCGGAACTATTGCGAATCGCAATAGTTCCGCCCGGTTCCGCGCCTTTTGAAAATACACCAGGTTCCGTGCATTTTTAGGAAAAGTGTTCAACATGAAAGTTGTAGTTCTCGTCGAGATCTACAACTTTCATGTTGAACACTTTTCCTAAAAATGTACAGAACCGGGTGCATTTTCAAAAGGCGCGCATGCTGTGTATATAAGCCATATACACAGTCTGCGTTTTTCCATTAAATCCATATATATATATATATATATATATATATGGGAGGCTAGTGTTAATTCAATTAAACAAATTCCATTTTCCTCAACACTAACATTATTTTTTAATATGTATGTAGATTCTAGTTTATGGAGCAATGCCTTGACATTATTGTGCTTTAGGTCTCTTACACTAATAATTTATAAGAAAATGAACTGTGTATAAATCTTCTATGTCAATATCGTAATACCTCCATATCATGTGCTTACCTACCTTGTTGTAAAAACCGTGTTCTTACCATCTTACTATGTGTATTATGCTTCATTGTTGCATCCCCTCAATATTTGGAGTTAAATTATCTCCTTCCATCTTTATTTTTTGAATTTAAGCTTGTTGTATTTATAGCTATATGTTCATAGTTTTGGTTAAATATGTACTTCTAAATGCGCTATGTTCATTTTTTGGTTAAATATGAACTTCTAAATGGACCTACAGATAATGCAAACTAAATGGATTGACTTCTGTAGCTGTATATGAGATTGATAGGAATAGTACTTTGAAAAAAAGGAAAAGAGAGGGGATGAGAGATTGGAAGACTTGCAATATCTTTTTAGGTTTTCTAGGAGCCAATCAAACATCACTTGGGTACATACATTTTGGCATTGTTGTATCTCATTCTAGCCCATCCCTTTAGTAGTGGAGGGAATGCTAATCCAAAATTCCTCTACTTTTCAAGTATTTCATGCATAATTAAATTAATCGAATTAGAACCTATCATTCAAGAGCTTGTATATGAAATATACTTGAGTGAAATTGTGAATTTCTAATGGAGTCATGCATCACTTGTTGATTGGAGTGCACAATCACTTGGATAATGGATATTGCTAGCAATTCACAGTTTGCCTGATTTTGTCTGTGACAAAATTAGATCCACTCATGGAGGACGATCAAGTTATGTGACCACTTCTGATCAACAAAAGTTGATATTCCTGATCAACATTGCAAACACGTCTAAAAAATGGATAGCTAAGAAGATGGATAGTTAAAAATGCTGATCTAGCAATGGAAGATCTACAAATTTCTATTGCTAGATCACTTTTAAAAAAATGAGTAGTTATCTGATCAGTCTTACCTGCGCTGATTTGGCAATGGATGAGGAGCTGCAACAAGTACGGGAAGGTATCAATGACTTACGGGAACTTCTGATTGACAACTTGCGAAGCTCTGATCAGCTATTTAAGAGGAAGCAGGGCTGGGGTCGCAAGAGATCTGCTTTGCTTCAAAAACTCTCACCAAAGATACCTAGCACTGCAGAAGAGATGGTCGGAAGAAGAAGAGCGAAAAAAGGAATCCAGGGGAGAGTCGAGAAATGGTGGAGTGCGACCTGCATCATGTGGTTTTTTAGATCAAAATGGCTGAACACTGGCTCCTAGTTTCGATTTAAAAAATGGGGAAGTCCGATTGCGAGATTGCGAATGAGATATAATGCCCAACATAGTGCAAAAGTGGCGACATTTTCTACCAGCTGAGACAGCAAATGGACCCTTAGTATCGTAACAAAAATATCAGTTTATTATTGGGAATTATATTTTTTCAAAGCAATTGTATTCCAAGTGTTAGGGGCCTCTTTCGTCCAGAATTGGTAACCAACAAGTATTGTGACATCATAATAACTCGTGCCAACATGTCAGGCTCTTGCTATTTGGCCAATGAAAACTTTTCCTATTAGCACCCCCTGCTGAATCTATCTTACTTCAGTTAAGAGTTGAAGTATGTGCGGCTTGAATATTTTCCTCAATCACTTTTCTTCTGAGTCCAGCCTTAACTTTTCCACCAAATTGTGAGTGCCAATTTTCTTATATTCCTTTTTACCCTGATTTACTTGACTAACTAAAAATATTTCCACAATTATCTTCATCCATGCTGACTGACAATGCCTCTATTCTTAGGATGAAAGAGAAAGGAGTTTCACTTGCTAGGTGGATGATTTGCTCACTACGTCAAAAGAGCACTTAGTGGACTCTCCCCTTTGATTTTTTCAAGATGCATTGATTGATTTATTAGCTTTTCTATTCAAGCTTTGCGCACTATTTTTAGAAATCCGTCACTGTGTCCGTGAAGAACGTAAGCCATTATCAGTCGTGATTGGTACCCATAATAATTTGGTCAACATTTTGTTGGTGATTTTTGCCAGCAATATGCCTTCAATCTATTTGGTGAAATAGTCTACTTCGAGAAACGACAGAACTTAGAATAATCTTTTTTGGCTCAGTTTGGGAGGACTTATTTTCACCGGTCAAGCGGTTGCGACTGGATGAATCGAACCTTAATTATGGTCCGGTTCATGCGGTCGTAACCGCTTGACCGGTAAAAATTAGCCCTCCCAAACGGAGCCTTTGTTGATGGTCTTAGATTATTCAATTGAATATTGATTTATCTGTAATCAATTGAACACTGCTTGCTTTACTTGAAAATGATTCTTTTGCTTAGAATGAAATATTCCAAATGTTCCTGATAAGATTTTTTCTTGTGCACTAATAAATTGATTAATTGAATTCATGTTTCTATAATTGACTCGCTCCCCCTATCCTATTGGGGGTAAACAGCCACAAAATAGTTCGCTTGCATTTGTAAAAACGTTGTTTGGATTTATCCATAGTTTACTTACCCCATGCATGTTTATTCATAGGATCTATAGCTTGGGAATCTTAAAATTAATTTTAAGTGTAATAGCTGTTCCAAGTGGCATTTTTTACCTAAGGTCTTACCACATCAGGCCGTTCAACTGAATGCTCAAACCACAATATTATTGACCGCTATACAATTTCAATGATTAATGATGCATGCTAGTATGATGCTATTGATATTTATGTTCCTCAATTGTAAGTAATACTTATTGTTTGTGTAGATGTACAACTTTGGTATTATTTTTGAAAGAAAGACAAAAAGATGATTACTGGATATTTTGATACGGGTAAAGTATCCAACCAGAAACTCTCCAAAGAAATTTGAGAATAACCTCAATGAAAGGTGCAGAATCTTGGTTAAATCTTGTAGATACAAGCGTATGTTAAGATAAATTTTTGGAAGCATTGGGACAGTATGCTGTTAGTAGTTTGAAATACCTTTTGAAGTTATATTGATTGGACATTTTGAAATGGAAGCAATGGGTCACTAGAGACAAAGTTGATCAAAAAATGAGGAAGATGAAAAAACTAAGTGTATTCCGGTGGGTAATGATTGTACTAGAGAGATGTTGTGAGTAGTATTGTTGAAAATGAGCTACTTATAAACAAACTTGAGTGGTTCACAGTGCACGACCAGGGCATAAAATTACATGTTTGAGACTGGTCGATAGAATTATGTGAAATGAATAAAAAAATAAGATGGAAGTAGTGTCGTGTTAACTAGACAAAAGTACTAACATATTAGACGTCTTAGAGAATTATGTCGTAGTACATGAGCTAATTGTATCAAATATGTTTTTCCTAAGAGGGAAAAACATTTAATTACGTTTAAAAGAGGACCAAATAAGTCATAAATTGATTATTTTATGACTCACAAAATGGATAAAATGATTTGTAAGAATTGCAAAGTCATACCAGGAGAAAGTCTGACAAATGACAACACAACATAGGTTAGTGTTGTTAGATGTACAAATTAAATATAATAAATTTAAGACAAGAATAAAAATGTTGCAAAAAAGTTGGTTGATGACCCTTATGTTGATATTAATGTCTCATGAGAAGTTATGTCTTCATATTTAAGGATAAGTGGAAGGAACGTACTCGAAATATCAAAAGGTCGTGCGCCTCCAAATACAGAATCTTGGTGGTGGAAAGACGAATGGTAAGACAAAATGAGGGCAAAGATGGTCAGCTATAAATTACTCTATACTTGTAGGAATGATGAAAACTTAGTTATGTATAAAGTCGCCAAAAAGAAGCTAAACAAACTGTAAGTAAAGCGAGAAGTCAAGTTTATGAAGAATTTTATCAGCGACTAGATACCAAAGATGAAGAACGTGACATATATTAAATTGCTCGAGCTAAATAAAGGAAGACGAGATTTAAGTCAAGTAAAATGCATAACGAATGAGACAGATACAATTTTGACAAATGATGTGAATATTAAAGAGCGATGAAAAAAATACTTTGGTCAACTTTATAATGAAATAAAGAACAATGGATTGAACTTGGAAGAGTTAATTAAATCAGAGGAGCATAAAAACATAATGTTTTATCGTAAAATTCAAGTATCAGAGGTATAAGATGCTCTAAATAAGATGAAGAATGGAAAGATGGTTGGGTCAGACGATATACCCATCGAAGTATGATAATGTTTAGAAAATGAAGGAATTTTGTGGCTTACATGTTTTTTTAATAAAATACTTAAGTCGAAGAGTATGCCAGACCAATGAAGAGAAAGTATCTTGATATCTTTGTTTAAGAATAAAAGAAATATACAAAATTATGTTAATTACAGAAGAATTAAATTGATGAGTTATACCATGAAAATATGAGAACGAGCAATAAAAAGAAGACTACGACTAGAGACTAACATCTCAGAGAATCAATTTGGATTCATGTCAGGGAGGTTGAACATAGAAGCTATACATCTCTTGAGGAGACTCATTGCCAACTATTGAGAAAGAAAACAAGATTTGCATATGCTGTTTATTGATCTTGAGAAGACTTATGATAGAGTTCCAATAGAGATCTTATGGAAAGTTTTAGAAAAGAAAGGTGTAAATGTATCATATATTGACATAATCAAAGATATGTATACAAATTCAGTGACAAGGGTGAGGACATTGGAGGATTAACACAGGAATTCCCTATCACTATTGGCTTACATCAAGGTTCAACTTTAAGCCCTTATCTCTTCACCCTTATCTTAGATGAGCTCACCAGTCATATCCAACAAACAATACCTTGGTGTTTATTGTTTGCGGATGATATTGTTTTGGTTGATGAGATGCGCGAGGGTGTAAACGTAAAACTTGAATCTTGGCGAGATACTTTAGAAAAAAAAAGGGTTTTAGGTTGAGCAGAGCAAAGACGCAGTATATGAAGCTTAAATTTAGCAGTACAAGAAGGACATATGACTTCGTTATTAATTTGGGTGATCAATATATTTCCCGTAGTGAGTGTTTTAATATCTTGGATCGATAGTTCAAAAAGACGGAGGTGTTGATAAAGATGTGACACATAAAATCCAAGGGGGTTGGTTGAAGTGGAGAGGCGCGTCAGAGATCTTATGTGATCGTAAAGTACCACTAAAACTTATGAGCAAGTTTTACCGTACTGCAATTAGACCCGTGATGCTTTTTGGTTCTGAGTGTTGGGCAGTGAATTATGTACTTCAGCAAAAAATGGGAATTGCGGAGATGAGAATGCTTAGGTGGATGTATGGACTTACGTGACTGGATAAAATTAGGAATGAATGTATCTGGGATAATACCGGAGTTGCACCAATCTCAGAGAAGATGCAAGAAGCTCGACTAAGATGGTTTGGACACGTACAAAGGAGACCATTAGAGGCACCTGTTAGGCATTGTGAGAGTCTAGTCACTAGACATGTTAATAGTGGGAGGGGTAGACCAATAAAGACTTGGAATGAAACTATAAGGAAAGAGATGATGTATTTAGGCATTAGTGAGATTATGACAAAAGATAGGGCATATGATGACAAAAGATCAATATAGCCGACCCCACTGTAGTGTGATAAAGGCTTGAGTGTTGTTGAATAAAAAATAAGATACTGTTAGAAAAGAACATGTAATGGCCCATTTAAGGGCCCCATCTTAGGCCTTTTTTCCTCTACTTGCAATAGTACCACATCTTGAAATTGGGACTCTTCCTTCTCTTCTCTCCCTATATATATGTATTCATACTTGTATTTACATACACAAGAAGTATATGCAAAAGTTTATTTTTTTCCAAATCCTTGTGCTCTTTTTCTCTACATGGTATCAGAGGGAGGTTCCTTTAGAGCGGCCTGTTATTTTTTAACGGCATCCCCTGCTTCTTCTCGGGCTGTCTACTGCCGCTATCCGTGGGTCCCTGTTTACCTCCTACTCGCCGGTCTCCATTTTTTTACCCGTTCCTCTTCCGTGTTTGTCTACCCGCTCGACTGGTCTCCTTCTCTACTCGCGGACTGCTTCCATCCATCACGGATTGCGGCATGCTCTATCCGCTGCGGCATCTTTTCTTCTAGCTGCGGACTTCTTGCTGCACTTCTCTTGTCGCACGGAGTCTTTTTGCTCTTCCTGTTGCGGTTTCCTCTAGCCATTGCGGCCTCTTCTTGACTAGTCGCGAACCGCACCTCTTCAGATGATAGGAATCTTTTACCCGCAACTCTGTGCGGCTTCTTATCCACATCCCTATGCGGATAGACTTCTTCTGTCCGCACGAGTCACCTTGTATTGGTCCTTCCTCTTCTGGACTTCTTTACCCTCTCTTTTATAGACTTTGCACTGGGACCCACCGCGTGGCTTGTTCTGTGTCCGCTGGGGTCCGCTTGGTTCGTCTCATCTTGTCCGCTTTTATTTTGACGCATCGGTTCACTTCTGTTAGCCGCAGTGGTCTGTCGCAGCGGTCTGTCCTTTCGTGCCCGCAACGACCTGCCGCCTTTTTGCTAGCCGGTCTCTGCTTTACCGCTTCTCCTTTTCTCTTCAGCGGTCTATTCTTAGCTCGACACGGTCTTTATCCTAATTCACCACTCCTCAGCCCGCGACGGTCTTTGTCTCAACTCGCTGCTCAGCCCGCCACGGCCTGTTTCCCAGCTCGCTGTGGTGTTCCCTGGTGCCCGTCGCGGTCTTTCTCTCGTCTCCGCAGCGGTCTCTCCTCAACTCGCTGCTCCTCAGAGGGGTCTCTTCTCGCTGTTTCCTTCCAGCTCGCAACACTTCAGCCCGCCGTGACCTTCTCTCATACTTGCTACCGGCTTCTTCTTCTCTACTTGTTGCAGGTTATTCCCGTACTCAAAAAGGGTATGTTTGCTACTCTCCCACTAACCATAAGGTGACAGATTCAGTTGATGTTATCTTTCTGGAAGATCAATCATTTTTCCTCATTCCGTCGTCCTCTCCACCATAATCACCCTTACCACGACCTGTCATCCAAGTTACGTCTCCTCCACCACCAGCTCCGTCTCCTCCATCTCCTCTCGTTCCCTTCCCAGCTCCGGGTCTCCACCAGCCCACCCTCCTCTTCTTCGTGTCTATACTCGACGACCTCTCCGCTCCGTCGCGCCGCTGCAGTCGGCTTCAACCTCTGACACTCTACGACCTGTCGACCCGACTTCTACCTCCACAGCCCATCCTCTGGGAAATTATGTCTCCTTACATCGCCTGAACCCGTTGCTTCAAACATTTGCTACCTCATTATCAAGAATGCACCTGATTGGACGTCTGGTGGTGCTTGACTTTACTCAACAACAAGGTCTAGATTATGAGGAAACATTCTCTCCAGTGGCCAAGCTCAACACAGTTCATGTCCTACTCTCCGTAGCTGTACACTGTCACTGGCTGTTACATCAATTTGATATCAAGAATGCATTACTCAATGACGATCTCTAAGAAACTGTCTACATGCGACAGTCTCCCGGTTTTGAGACCACGGGGGAGTCCCAAGTTTGTCTCCTTAAGAAGTCAATTTATGGTCTCAAACAATCTTCTCGGTCTTGGTTCGATAAGTTTAGCAGGGCTGTTCGGGGGGTCGGCCTTACTCGGAGCTCGATGGATTTTTCTCCGTTCACTCGTCATAGCAAAACATGAATAGTTCTTCTTTTGGTGTATGTCGATGACATCCTAATCACAGGAGATGATTCAAAAGGAATCCAAATGTTCAAACAACTCCTCAGCTCTGTTTTCAAACGAAAGATTTATGGAACTTTCGATACTTTCTTGGCCTTGAAATCGCAAGACATTCTGATGGCCTTGTCTTATCTCAATGGAAGAATTGTCTCGACCTTCTTCAGGATGCGGAATATTTTGGATGTAAACCCGTTAACACCCCTATGGATGCCAATCACAAGCCGTATGCGCATGCCTTTGATGAAGATCTTCTTCTTCCAAACCCAGAATACTATCGACGGTTGGTGGGAAAATGATATATTTAACTGTTACAAGACTTGACATATCCTTTTGTTGTTGAGGTTGTCAGCAGGTTTATTATGCATTCTCCTCGGGTGTCACATCTACAAGCTGTCGAACGCATTCTACGATATCTTAAGAATGCTGCTGGTCAAGGGCCCGTATACAGAATTTCCTCCTCTACTCCAACCTTGATTGCATATTCAGATGCCGATTATACTGGTTCCTTGGATGATCGGCGTTCCACCAACGGTTTTTGTACTTACTTCGGAGGTCATCTTGTTACCTGGCGCAGTAAGAAACAAGCTGTAGTTGCTAGATCTTCGGCCGAGACTTAGTACTGTTCAATGACGTCTGTTGTATCTGAACTTACATGGCTTGAGAGTCTCCTGAGTGATATGGGAGTAAAACTTTTCTCACCAGCCACCTTACTCTGTGACAGTCAAGCTGCGATTCACATAGCCAAGAATCTTGTCTTCCATGAAAGAACGAAACACATTGAAGTTGACTGCCACTTCGCTAGGAAAAAAGTTCAAATGAAGAAGCTGGAACTGAAACATGTTCCGACCACTAACCAAGTTACAGATTTTCTCACTAAGGCTTTGTCAAGTGCTCTTTTTTATCAGTTCTTGTCCAAGCTAGGTGCCTACGACTTGTATGGTTCAGCTTGCGGGGGAGTGTTAGAAAAGAAAACATGTAATGACCCATTTAAGGGCCCATCTTAGGCCTTCTTCCTCTACTTGTAATAGTCCCACATTTTGAAATTGGGACTCTTCCCTCTCTTCTCTCCCTATATATATGTATTCATACTTGTATTTACATACACAAGAAGTATATGCAAAGGTTTATTTTTTCCCAAATTCTTTTGCTCTTGTTCTCTACAGATACGTTAAAGGAAACATGCCTAGAAGTCATGTAAATAGGATTGCATAAACTAGAATGGACACCTTTATAACATTTAACAAGAATGAAGGACAAAGATGACTTGGAACTCCAACCCTAAGTAGTTGGGATAAGGGCATGTGATGATGTTGTTCATCAGGATTTAATTAAACAGAATGAACTTCAAATGCCTGTTTTAGTAAGAAAATATGTCTCAGATGGTTTTATATATTAGCCAAATCTACATTTTGACAAGGCTGATGCGGACAATTACTATAAGTAATTGGCCATGGAAGTCAAGAGATACTGAAGTTGTTGAAAAGGATCTATTAAACTAGAATTAACTCGATATGCAGTGTTCGTTACAATGCATGTTGTAAAAAGATTGAAAACTTTAATCCACAGTTTGAATAGGCAATAATTATTTTCCTTTAAATCAACCCGTCCTTTATTGTTTTTCTTGTTACCGTTTTGGTTGTATGTCTTTTTACAGTTATCACTTTTTGTTAACAACTTTAATATTCTTTTATTTTCACTTGGAATCATTTTAAAATGCATCATCCACATCATGAATAGCTCATATTTTTCGTTAATGCATGTGTACTTTTTTGCTTATAAGTCTACATATGTCAGGTAGAACGAGGGAATGGTGCTTACTTGAGTGGTCTGCGTGAAAAGCACTTTGGTGAAATTTTTTTAAATGCTTCATTTTCTTTGAGGAATATGCCAATGACAGGATTCTCTCCATCTTTTTCAATGGAAGATGAAATCCATTCTGACAACCAGATTGAGACAGATACATCTGATGTAGATAAGGCAAAACGTAGATATGATATGAGGAACACAGACATTGGAAATTTAAAAATGAGAAAACCTAACTGTGAGATAGGTTTAAAACATATAGCTCGATTTGTGGAATCTTTTGAGTCTGACTCACATGATATATGGCTTGTGTTTCACACTGAAGGCCTATCTCTGTCGAAGCTGATATATACAGCTGAGGCAGCGAACTCATTAAACGTTGATGAGGTGGATGAAAATGTGAAAAATATCCAGGTGTTACACCCATCCAAATGGTGGTACTGGCTGCGAACAACAGAAGCAGGAAAGAAGGAAATGCAGAGTATAATATGGCAATTGGTAAGATTTACTAATCATTTCCATTTTGATAGCTAAGTTTAATATCCCCAAACCAGTCCCTTAGTTCTTCCTTTTTATTTTGATCGTACCTCTTTTGGATGAAAATATTATGGCTGATTTAATTTTTAAGATTTATTAACCATTTCCATTTTGATTGCTAAACACTATGGCTCTTTTGGATGAAAATGCCATACCTGATACATGTTATTCTTATACATGTAAAAGCAGCATAAGTTAGCTACATATTGAGTAGTCATCATCATCATTATCCTTGTCCTAACTCTTAATCCTTTCTTAATGCTCAGTGAATGGTAATGCTTTACCTTGTCACGTTTTCTTAATTTCCTCCGTTCTGTGTTGAGTGTGTACTTAAGCTATGATACATAAACAGGTACGGAAAAAAAGAAGTTATCAATAACTAAGTTAAACATGAAAAACTGTGAATGTTACTTTGTTAAAAGCAGGATGTAGAGATAATTATTTTATGGAATTGTTGGTGAATAATTAGTATTGGTAATTCTGCTTTATCAACCATAGGAACATTGCACCACTAAGGCAAGTAGATAATATTTATGTGGAGGGCTTAAGTAGTAAAATTGGTATATCACAGCTTGACTAGAATTCTGCAAAAAGATTTGTTAAAAGGATAATTCACCTTTATTCAACTCTCAATATATTTGATATGAATAATTTGTAGGAGAATGTTATGGGCCTACTCGGAGGTTGTTGGAGGAGTGACCGCAGGTGTAGATGACAGTGCAGAGATACTACAGAGTCTTGTCCGCGATTGCCTAAGCGAGGCGTCCTCAAGAGAGAGAGAGAGAGCTTCCAAGATCTCTTTAGGATTTAGGAAAACTAGCTTTCTTCATTGATAAATTGATGCAAGACTCTTAAGTGTCAAAATATAGGATCCTCAATGACATGACCGTAATTATAATGAAATACATAAAATACTAAAAATAGACCCATAATACTCTAACTACGACTTGACTAATAAAACAACACTACTCAACTTGTACAACTTGACTCGATACAATAACTTGACTCGATAATAAGACTATAATTAAATAATGAGGTAATTGACGTCACATGATCCATAACATCTTATCCGTCCTCGAAATTGAGTTTGCCCTCAAGATTGAATGGTTCTGAATGACCCCATCATTGAGCTCCTTTATTTTACGCCAAAAGAATGCCCGATAGTGCATCGTGGTGGCTGGGGCGATGACGAGTAGCGGCGGTACTGGCGGGAGAACAAGCGACAGAAGGAATGGATCTAGCGGGGCTGGCGGAGTGGCGGCGAGCAATGGAGACATTGAGGTTGGGGGAACAACGATCGACGAAACAACGACCGACGGAAGGAACTGATCTGGATGGATCAGCAGAACGGGGGTCGGCAGAGCGGGGGCCGAAAGTGCAAGGGACGACAGCAGGGACAACGAGGTGATCAGAGGGATCGTCAATTTAGGGGCCGACGGAAGCGGTGGAATGATGACCAGCGTGGAGAGAGGGAGGTGGGTCTGTGGGTGGCGGCGAAAGCGATGACTGCACTTTGGCTGCCCAAAGTTGTTTGTTATAGAGTTCCTCAAACATCATTAAAAGCTCAATGATGCGCGCGCCAAGAGCTTGGAAGTTAATGATGTCTTCCATATTGGAATTAAAAAAATGAAATATTGATCAATAATTAATAAAGGAATTGATTAATTATTAATGGCTTCCAATTAGGATTGATGTGGGGCCTGAGGAAGCAATTCTGCAGGCGACTCGATGTGAGAAGAGACGTGTGCATCCCGTTGCTCGAGGGAAATGGTATGCTGTTGTGTAGGGGCTCGAGACGGACATCTGCAGGAGGCTGTGACTGGGGTCGTCAGGGCACTCGTCTGGGATGATTCCTGCGTGCATCAAAGTGTGTCGAAGAAGAGTCGCTGGAAGGGCACATTGCTTTCAGGTGCGATGACCCTCTTCGATCATGGGGGGGGGGGGTCAACGTAGAGCTTTGGGACGAAGGGGTGTGCATCATCTGTTTTTGTTGTAGAGGGATGCAATCAGTGGTGGCGTGCATCGATGGAGCCGTGCTGCGACCGGGGTTTATTGTTTTGGAGACGAAAGCCGGTTGGAGGCGAATGCATGTGAGGCATAGTGGGATCGAAAAAATCGCTGGGAACCGGCGATCGTGCACAGAACCCTCAGAGGCGGAGGATTTAGGGTTTACAGGCAGCGTCATCGGTGGAATAGGAGGAGGTGCCTCTGATACCAAGTTGTTATGAGCCTACTCGGAGGTTGCTGGAGGAGTGGCTGGAGGTGGAGATGACAGTGGCCTAGATACTACTAAGTCTTGACCACAACTTTCTGAAACTACTTGACCGACCGGTTGGGCCTTGGTTTGTTATGCAAGAATTAATTCCCAAATCTCTCTCTCCCCTCCTTTTCCATCTGTCTATCTATTTCTCTAACCCAAAGGAAATCCCCCGCTTCCGACCTAGTCGAGCCCGCGTTCGGTAACACCCTCCTTCCGCAGATTGTCGCTCACTGCATACTGCTTCTCGTCGCCACCATTGCATCTCCCGGTCAAAGGAAGGGAGATCCCCCTCCTCCGGCGCATCCTCCTCCATCGAGGCCTCACGAGATCTCAATCGGAAGCTCGTTACATATTGGTATCAGAGCTAAACGCCGATGACTCCTTCCCCGACACTTCTTCCGCTCCCGTCCGCCCTTTCCGCCCCGCGGCGATAACCCCGTGGCCCAACACCTCCACCGGCCTACTACCGAACCCGCCCGCTGCCCTTCACGCCCACTTTTTGATGTCTGAAGTTGGTCCGTCCTTGTCCCAGGTGATGAAACTCTACCAAACCATGCTCACAACTTAGGACTCTAAAATGGAGGCCCTCAACGCACGCTTGGATGCCCTATAGGGTGTGCCACGTCTTCTGCCTCTGCACACGGACGAGTATCCCCAGACAAGACGGGTGGACTCCGCCGATCCTCGGGCGGACTATCCTACCTACTATCGTTCCGTTCAGATGGATTTTCCCATTTACGAAGGCCGCAAAGATCCTTTTCCTTGACTTACTCATTGTGACATTTTTTTCGCCAATCAACGCACACCGAATGACGAACACGTCGACATTGCCTCCTTCCACCTACTTGGGCCGACACAATTGTGGTTCACATAACTTATGCGGGAACACCCCCATTTCTCTTGGGCGTAATTTAGTGATGCATGCACCCTGCTCTTTGGTCCCGCCCTACCGGGAAACTCGTTGGGAGACCTAGTGTCCCTCAAAAAAGTCGGATCCATCGACGCTTATTTGGAACAATTTCAGATTTTGTTATCAAGGGCGACGTCCGTTTTACCGGAGCAATAAGTTCTCCTCTTCACCGCTGGTCTTCATGAGCGCTTGCGTTGGGGTGCAGAATTCTAGACACCACGTGATCTCACTATGGCTATGAGCTTCGCTTGGGCTTGCGAACAACGACTGCTCTTAGATCGTTCGCCATTGGGACGTCGTGACTATCACCGCCCTCACCCCTGTACGACCGACAAGGCCCCAATCTGGGAAGAGCTGGTCCGGCTTACTTTCCGCCGCCGCTAGTCCCGCACCGAAATGGCCGCTCGCTGCGAAAAAGGCTTGTGCTTCAACTGTGGTGAAACTTTCACTCCAGGGCATCGATGCAAACACTTATTTTGTCTCGAAGTGGATGATCCGTTCAACGACGATGCAGAGGGGGGAGACGAACCAGGAATACTGCAACTCTCCTTTCATGTTATTGCGGGAACCCAAGTGGGCCAAACGATCCAGATGTTCATGTTGATCTGCGGGATCCAACTCCTAGCTCTCATTAGGGGTGAGCATTTTAATAGAAAATCGATAGTCACTCGAAAATCGCTCGAGTTTTTAATTGAATCTAACTCGAAATAAAAAATTCGAATCAAATTGAATCGAAACAAAATTGGCTCGAAATCGATTTCGAGCCCCATATGAATTGCTCGTTTATTGATTTAAGCCGGCTCGATTTAAATATTTATTCATAATTCAAATTATAAAATTTCTCTAATAATTATTAAAGACTTAAACTCAGCCGACAACCATTAAGGTGAGCTATTAAATTTGCAACCTTTTATATTTCTTTATAATTTCCGTTTCACTTTCCAAAGCAGCAACATCATGTCCGAGCCTAACGTCATTTAATACGGCATAATAAGCCGTCAGAAAGTCAAATCATGAAGTCCGCCGACCAATATCCTGGCAGTAAAACCTCACGCGAATGCTGCGTTGGCAGGGAAGGGTGCCACTGCCAAGGTGGTAACTTTACTTGAGTTGTTGGATGTGACGGGACGAGAAACACCGGCCGGCTGTTGCGTCCAAATTCTAACCCAGCAATCGGGAAAAAGCGGATTAAAAAAAAAAACTAAAAAAAAAAACGGTAGATGAAAAGGGTAGGATTTCTCATGCGTTTAGGGAGGAGTTGATTGATGATGGAACGGGGCTCTGTAAAAGAGATTTCCCAGAGCCGGTTAGGATTTGGTTTTTTGACACCAGCGCCCTAATTTATTAGTTGCCCATCTTGAAATTGTTAGCTGTAGCCTGCAGGAAGGCCGAACCCTTAAAAACTGAGTTCAATATTTTTATTTTTAACATCATTTTTGATCTCACCGAAACAAATTCTTAATGGGATGTGAAATACTAAATAGGTACCTTATTTAAAAATTCTTTTTAAATGTAGAATTTCTAATAATTTAATTTTTATTAAAAAATAATTAATTTCGAGTCAAATCAAAATTGATTCGAGTTGGCTCGGAATCGAGTCGATTTCGAGTCGAGCCGGCTCGACTCAAAATGGATTTCAATTTTGAGTCGATTTTGAGCCGACTCCAAGTAAAAATATTTCGATTTCGAGCCAGGCAGGAATCAATCAAAACCAACTCGATATCAGACCTAGCTCTCATGGACTCCGGTAGCACTCGCAGTTTCATTCGTTAGTATACGGCTTTGTTTGCCCCTCTCCAACACGTCAAGGTCTCCGTGACCAAGCTCAAATTTTGTTATGCCTGTGTATTATTTAGTTAGATTGGGTCCCTTATGTTAATAGTCCATTAGAGCTATCAATTTAAGGTTGCTCTAGTTTTATTTGCTATAAATATGCAATGTGTGCTATAGGAATGGGGGATTGCTTATTTTGGAGAAGAACCATTCCCGGGTTCCGGCGATCCTCTGACGGTGACGATTCCGTGAGCCCTTATGTAACGAATCCTAGGTATTTTCTTGTATCCTCTTCACAATATTATTATTCCCTCCTAGATCCTTCATTGAAATCCCGAGTCGACTCCACCCAATATCCCCCTTCCCTCTAGATCATGAACTTCCAGTGATCGCAGGTTACGCCCAAACCCGTAACCATATTCCCTCCCTAATTTCCCCACCAGAACCCATGCCGACTCCTCTCATCTTGCCTCTGATTCCCCTCCACAATAGAACTCAACTGACACCCCTCCTTTCCTCCAACAACCCCTCCTTCCAGATCGACCCGTCTGATAGCTCGTAGTCGTATCAGGATCAAGGACAATCAACTAGCATTGCATTACACGAAAATAAAGATACAATCAGGAGAGAACTCCTGCCAAGCATCCGGAGGCTGGGTCCTACTTGACATTCCACTCTCCATGAGAGCCTAACACTCAGGATTCCAAAGATACCAAGACTTTAACCCTAGGGCTTCTTATATAGATGGAGCCCCCACTATAGGACAAAAAGCATAAAAGACAAATACATAATAATTATGAAATATAAGATAATCCCTAAAGGTCTCTGCGTCTCCGAGACGCTCTGTGTAGTGCAGATCGTCATCTGAGCGTGCGTGCGCGAGACATATATGTATCAACACCTCGGGCTTGAAAATTGACCTTGTCTTCAAGGCCGAGTCGGTCAGGGTCCCCCGAGCGCGACATGGAGTCTTGGGCGGCTCCTCTGGTGGGCAGTTTTGGTGAAACCTCAGGAGTTGGAAAGCCAAGCTCGTCCCAACCCTGTCCCAGAAATGAAAAGATGGCAAACCAAATAGTCGTGAAATAAAAGACTGGGATAATCGTGGACGCAAATTTAATTTGTCAGGGTCTTTGAGAACCGAAGGCGCGAAAATAAGTTCCGTCAAAATAATGGAATAGTGGTAGGGAAATGCGACAAGATGAACCACGTAAAAACAATGTGGGCATAAGTAGAGGGGGTGCTCCCGACAAAAAAGCGAAAGTCCATTGGAGGAGGGACATTTGTGAATAAAAAATTTGGAAGGTTGTGTGTGGTGGCGGCAACGAAAAGTTGAAGGAGAGGGGAAAACAGAATGGAGGGAGCGTGTAGCGGGAGTCAGGCCCAGGGGATAATGATTGAGAACCGAATAAGAGAAAATGGGGAAAGGAGATAATAATTGCGAAAGGAACTAGAGAGAAGCATGGGGCCCAAGCGATAGTAATGGTGAGAGGGACAAGAGGGAAGGGGGAGGTACGAGGCTCCACAGGTGGACATACGTTACCATTCTTGGGCAGCTCCCACGTAATCTAGACAGGGTAGCGGGGGGACTCGAGTTCAGGATGAGGAGACACATGCATTTGGAGCGGAAGAGACCATCCAGTCTTTTTGGCGTGGATGACAACTGGCGGCAGAGCAGCTTCAGGATGAGGAGACACATGCCTTGGGAATGGGAGAGACCATCCAATGTGTTTGGCGCAGATGACAACTGGCGTCAGAGCTTGATAAATAGCTCGTGTGCCCCAGCCCCAGTCGACGG
Source organism: Platanthera zijinensis (assembly GCA_039513925.1). Taxonomy (NCBI): domain Eukaryota; kingdom Viridiplantae; phylum Streptophyta; class Magnoliopsida; order Asparagales; family Orchidaceae; genus Platanthera; species Platanthera zijinensis. Next base: position 29,255,906 of record CM077087.1, on the reverse strand, counting down.
TAGCAGGGAGGGGCGTGGGTGTTTCGTCGGCAACAAGGAGATGCACAACTGTCTGAGCGACTTCTTCGTCCGTAGCAGGATTAGGCGCGACTGCATCGACGATAGCCGGGAGAGGCGTGGATGCTTCTGCAACCGCAGGGGAATGCGTGGATGCTTGTGTGGCATCAGGGGGAGGCGCGATTGCCTCTTCGGGGCCGCAGGGATAGGAGCAACTCTTTCGTCCGCGTCAGGAAGAAGATAGGCTGCGTCGTCGACAGCAGAGAGAAGAGCTATTAGAGGAGCATTGGAGTTCAAAGTTGGCTGGATTGGACCGCCAGTGGGGAGGGTGGAGCTTGCCAGCACGACGTGAACGACCCTTGAAGGAGTTGGTGATGTAAATCCTGCACCAAGGATAGGAGAGCGGTCGACTGGGTCTTGATCCAGTCGAGGCGGTCATGCAAGGTTGTTGGGCGGATGGCCATCTCGTGAGGTGGGATCCGAGGGTGAGGGAGATCCACTACAAGGGCTAAGTGTCGGCTAGTTCCCGACAGCCAAAAGTGTCGGGCGGAAAGCGGCAGGTTGAACCAGTTGATAGCTCGTAGTCGTATCAGGATCGAGGACATTCAAATTGCATTGCATTACACAAAAATAAAGATACAATCAGGAGAGAAGTACTGCCAAGCATCTGGAGGCTGGGTCTTCCTTGACACTCCACTCTCCAAGAGAGCCAAGCACTTAGGATTCCAAAGATACCAAGACTCTAACCCTAGGGCTTCTTATATAGATGGAGCCCCCACTACATGACAAAAAACATAAAAGACATACATAATAATTATGAAATATAAGATAATCTCTAAAGGTCTCCACGTCTCCGAGAAGCTCTGTGTAGTGCAGATCGTCATCTGGGCGTGCGTGCGCGAGCCGTATACGTATCACGTCTCACCAACCGCAAGCCACAAGTCCAGTACTTCCACACTCCTTTCTCTTCAACCGATACAGTGCTCCTCCCCTCCGTTCATCTCCACCTTCTCCTACCCCTAGCAACATACCCTACCCTACTTCTAGCTGCCACTCTTCCGCCTCCTCCATTTCCAGGAGAACATCTAGGCATCTCCCATCACCGCCTTTACCACTTTATGTGGAGGAAAGCCAAAGTCTGCATTGACTAATGAATTATTTTGCCGTGTTTAAATTAAATGCGTAGTTATTTTACCGTGTTTGGTTTGTTCATCAGGTCTTGCACGCATTACTTTAGCATTCAGGGTGCTAGAGTCATCTTTCCCCACTCCTCCCTTAGGATTATATATTAGTCATATATCCACCAGTCCACCCTATGTCAATTCTAAATCTCTTGGTATATTTCAGAGACTCTTTCTTCAAAACCCTTCTTGAAGTTCTCATATTGGGTGATGTGAAGAGATCTATTGTCCTTCCTCTCATTAACACTCCTTTCCACTATTCTTAAAAGAGATTCCTAGATCTCCTTGGCAGATTTGCATTCCGCTACCCTCTAATCTAGCTTTTTTGTCACCTTCACTTCACTCAGACCTAGACTTTAGGATTTCCCTTATTGTGTTACTTTCCACCTTGGCGGGACCTGTGACAATATAATCAAAAATATCCTCATCAATAAAAGTTATGTAAAGTCTGATCCTAGACTTCCAAAGTGCAAACTTATGCAGATTGTACATTGGTGGTCTGGATATAGATGCACAATCTAAGATATGAGAAGTCTTCATGATTGAGTGATATCAAACATATTGATGTATGCACCCACGTCTTCTTACCCATAATTTGATCAACAACAAACATATATTTGATGTGTGTACAAGTGCTTCATATATGCGAGTGACTGGAGGATGGATGCATAGAAGGAAAACGAGTCGCAACTCGTGTTCATTTGCAATATTTGAACGCTCATAATTGTTGATTTGTAACGAGTTTTGTGATGTACACACATATATTTGCGCATTAACATCGGCGGTAGCCACTATTGCTCAACGATAGGGATCAAAACTACTGAAAAAATCATATGATATGGGTATCGCCTAAGTATATAAGACCGTAGCCGAGGAGGAAAGTTTTGAGAGTAGGCGAGATGGTGAATGGAGGCATGAACAAGGAGATAGCCGACAACTCGGCAGGAGTCAGCAACTCAGCGAGAGGAGTCGATTTTGTGACTGTGACAGTGTTTGGGGAATTTGCGAGTAGGATCGAGAGGAGCATCCTAGCAGGGTTCCCTCCTTGCCCCGATGTCTCGGCGACCTCGCCTCGTCCCGTGATATCGTCGGAGGAAGGGGCGCCACCTAGGCGGCCAGGGAAGGAGCGAGAAAGAGGGGAACATGAGCGACCAATGCAGTCGCAGTACTGCCCGACGGGCGGCCAAGGAATTAGGTTCAGAGACGCGGAGCAGCCGACGAGGTTCCTTGATACTCGGCCGTGTAGCGAGTAAGAGGAAGATACTCGCGAGTACGAAACCCATCATCGCCAAGGAGGGAGAAGCCTCTTCTGTGACGAAGTCTTAGGAGCCCCAGTTCCCAAAGATTTTAGGGAGTCCGCCCTGAACTATTACTCCGACAGAGATGATCTGATCAGGCATCTTCAATGGTTCGAGGACGTGGTGTCAATCCGCAACATGACCGATGCATTCAAGTGCAGATTTTTCTCCATCACCTTCAAGGGGAAGGCAAGAGACTGGTTTCACCAGTTGCCCGAAGGCTCCATCTGCTACTTCGAGGACCTGCGTCGGGGACTGATGGCAAGATTCGCGACGTCCAAGAATCGGAAGGAGGCAACCGCTCTCTTCAAGATCGTGCAGGGGCAGCACGAGATCCTTGACCACTCATCGACCGTTTCCAGGAAGAGGTTTTGGAAGTCGAGGAGGTGGACGACTTCACCTTGATGTTGGCCCTGAAGTTCGGCCTGAAGCTGGTCTCTTCAGCCTGGAGATCGGCTGTAAGCCCCGAGATCTTTTAAGGAGATGATTGAAAGGGCGAACAAATTCGTGCAAGGGGAGAAAAATCCCGACTTCTTGGCAAGGCTAGATGAGGAGAACCTGGGAGGCAGAATAACCGAGGACCTTCAGAAGTAAAGGCCAGAGTAGCGCCGAAAAGGGAGGAGCCGAGGAGAAGAGAAGAACCCAGGAGGGTGGAGGAGCAGAGGAGGCAAGAGAGGCCTCACAAGCAGGAGGAGAGGAGGCCCGTAGCAGCTTCGGAAAGAAGGGAGGAGGCACGGCGATTCAATATCCCGTGAAATGGCCCTAGTGGAGGCCACCAGGAAGACCTCAGTACCAAAACCAGGAGAGAAGGAACGTCAACCAGCCGGAGAGGAGACATGGAAGAGCTCAGGAGGAGGCGATGACTATTGCCCAATAAAAGAACAGGCGTTGCAGGAGGATCCAGCCGGTGAGGAATTAGGCGGAGGAGATTCCCCTTTTCTGCGATCAGCATCGAGTAGAGGGGCATGTAACCTTGGCTTTCCCCGAGTTTTAGGAAGCAAGGAGGAGGCTAGAAACATGAGCGGTGGAGAGGGAGCAACCGAGACAAGAGGTCCTCGAAGGATTGATAACGTTCCAAGCTCCAGGGAGGAGGAACGAGGATCGGGTCGCGGGGAGGTGGTCCAAGGCCCAGGAGGAGGGCAAGTAGGAGTGATCAACGGAGGAGCCGGGCTTGGAGCTTCCTGCAAGGGAAGTCTCCGTCAGATCTACTGCAAGAGCGTCGCCTCGACCTCTCAAGTGCCGCCGCCGCCGGAGGAAATCACATTTTCTGAGGAGAACATGTTAGGGAATGAGAATCCTTTTCATGATGCCCTCGCATCCAAGCCTCCATCGAGGACTTCACCGTTGACCGAATCTTGGCGGACAACGTGAGCTCGGTAATGTCATTTTTAAGAGGACCTTCGTCGGGCTGCAGGTGGAGGCGTCCAGGGTCCTGGATGATGATAGACCCCTCTTTTGCTTCTCCGGAGAGAAGGAGGTGGAGGGAGGAGCAGATCTTCTGGTGACCCTTGGTGGCACCTCGATCCGATGCAGGTTCGTCATCTTGTATGCGCCAAGCTGCTATAGCGCGATCTTCGGAAGACCCCTCATCAACTACTTCAAAGCGGTTCTATCGTCATGCCATCAGTGCCCGAAGTACTGCAGGGGTGACGCCTAAGTAAGGGTCCGAGGAGATCCTAAAGCCGCCCGGGAGTGCTATCTTAGTGTCGTCAGTACCATCTGCTGGATGGAGGATGCAGAGAGGCTGGAGAAGATCCTGGAAAGGGAGGATAGGCTGAGATCTGCAGAGGAGCTGAAGGAAGTGGAGGTAATCTCAGTAGGAAGAAAGCCCGAAGTACTGAAGATTGGAGGATCCCTAACACTGGAGGGGAAGGTAGAGATGACGGTCTGTGTACAAGAAAATGTAGACATCTTTGCCTGGAGTGCCGCAGAGATGTCGGGAATTTACACAGAGGTTGTCTGTCATCGCTTCAACCTGGATCTCATGGTTACCCCTGTTCGTCAGAAGTAGAGGAAGAGCGCCGCTGCGCTGACTGAACCAATCCGGGAGGAGGTGAAGAAGCTGCTGGAGGCGGGTTTTTTTCCAGAGATCCAGTACCCAAGATGAGTCTCTAATGTTGTAATGGTTAAGAAAGCCGGAGGGGGTTAAAGACTATGTATTGATTTTTCAATGTTGAATAAAGCTTGCCCGAAGGATTGCTACCCCTTGCCTCGAATCGACGCGCTGGTTGATTCAGCTGTCGGTTTTCTTGTGATGAGTTTCCTTGATGCTTTTTCAGGGTATCACCAGATCTGGATTTATCCCTCTGACTTCCGCAACGTCTCCTTCATCACCATCGACGATTGCTACAGCTACAAGATGATGTCTTTTGAGCTTAAGAATGCAGGGGCGACCTACCACAGAATGATGGACCAAGTCTTCAAGGAGCCTACGACGCCTACCACTGTCCTGTCAGGCACGACAAAAGTGATACCTAATGTGGATTACCCTCACCATAGTGAGGTGCTTAGCCCAGTGAGTGACCTATCTCTTGTTTCTGACTCGTCTCTTGTGACCCCGAATGAGAGCGAGCCTGAGCGACCTACTAAGGCTCCGTTTGGGAGGACTTATTTTTACCAGTCAAGAGGTTACGACCGCATGAACCGGACCTTAATTATGGCCAGGTTCATGCGGTCGTAACCGCTTGACCGGTGAAAATAAGTCCCCCCAAACGGAGCCTAAGTCTGTAGTGTTGTGTCCCTCACCCACACCTCCTCCTCTGCCATACACCGGGTTAGTTAGCACCCCAACTACAGACCCAATTCCTGACACCGCACCCACGAATCCATTCTTGGGTCTAGGTCTGTGTCGCTCTCCCATTATCATTAACCAGAGTCACATCATGACTGAGAGCCCAGAGCCTGATTTTGATCTTGTAGTGACTATGTCACCCATTCACAGGGACACTGCCCCTTACGATGGTACTTACATGAAAGAGCATGACCCTAGTGATGAGTTTTATGATGACCCCCCTATTGAGACTCCTGATGAGCCGCCACATTCTGGTTAGGATACGATTCGGGTGAGACGCTCGTTTATGAGCTTTGAGTTATTGGCGTTTCTTTCACTATCATCTATAGCCTTTCCCCAGAAATTTTATCTTTCGTGGAGCATAACGTATGTAGGGCCTTTCTTGAGCACGCTTGAGCATACTCATATTTTGAGGGATATCTTATGACGCATCGTACCCTCGATGAGTTTTGGGATACACCATCCGCTGACTCACCTGATGAGTTCTTCCTTGTTGGGGGCACTCACCACACTCGAGAGTCACGTATTCTAGTCAGTGTCCACGATCTTCATTCAGGTGGTCGTCTCATTCGCGATGACTTCTCGTACACACCTCCTGGTGAGCCCCCTGATGTGTCATGTTCCCTGAGAGATATTTGGCTCTTTACGAGCCCATATTTGAGTATAGTTGTCTTTCACGATCATCTGAGCGCTCGTCACACACGTGATGAGTTTTTCTACACTCCACCGAGAGAGCCTCCTGATATGTCACCATATTTTAGAGACGTCCCGATCATTATTACACTTTCTCGTAGCAGGTACGTTGTGTCGGTCATGTGTCATTTGCATCATTTGCATGAGTCTGTTGAGTCGTTTCGTCATCTTTTGCATTAGTCTGTTATGAGTTGGTCCGACGAATAATCTATATTGATAATAAATCTTGTAAATCACATGCGGATGTCATTGACAAGTGCAGGTACTTCATGAAGGCGAACAGGTGATGGTAAGAATTTGCGTTGTGAGACTGTCGTCATCCTCATTGCTGAATGTTTGGAGAGTCTTCTTCCTTAATTTCGGTGATCTCCTCCGCGATGTCGACTCCGTGGAGCTCCCTTGGTGACGAATTCTTGGGTAAGTGTGTATCTTTTGTTATTTTCCTCCCTCCCCGTTTTTCCCTTTGCTATTCAGCCACCGTTCTCCTCCGAAACCCTCATCCGCAGCCCCTACAACCCACAAAATAGCTTGTCGTTCTGCTGTTCAGAAAGCACAAGTACTGTTCGCGGGACTGTTCACTAATATCATTTACTATTCATCCCCTAGTTTTTTTCATTCCTGTAGCCTTCCAGAGCCGCCGACCACCTTCAGGATCCCCTCCAGCTGCCTGTCCAGCCGGCTATCCAGCCGCCTTCACCCCTCCTGCCGCCTACCAGCAGGCTGTCCAGCCTCCTTCGCCCCTCCAGCCGCCCACCACTGAGTCGTCGCCCTCCCTCTGCCCAACCCCATCCCACCCACACCCTCTCTATCTTCGTCCAACAGCCGCCTGGCTGTTTTCAGCCCCAAACCAGTAAAGATTTGGGCATTCCAGCTCAGATCTAGCCACCCCGCCCTTAACTTTAGCTACCCTCACTCCCCTATCTTGCAGAACCACCTCCAAACAGCCACCCACTGTCGGATCTGCTCTGATTAGGGCAATCCAGTCCAGATCGAGCCCCCATCCCCCGATCCAGGTCTCGCAACACCA